>CM042899.1:11733000-12933000 GCA_023653625.1 Triadica sebifera
TGAAAATTATGAATTAGTAGAACTTTGAAAATATGCCCATATTATGTGTAAAAATGCATATTAAGGCATAATTATATTTTAGTGTAATATTATGATACATATGGAATAATGAATGTATAAATTAGTGAAATGAATATTTAGAAGGTGAAAGAAAAATTTTAATAATGAAATTTGAATGTAGGCTGAAATATGAAGAAGAAGAATTTAAATTTTTTCTTGCGAATTAAATGAAAACTAAGTCATAAAATGCAAGAATACATAACATTGAGTGTATAGAAATTTATTGAAAATTTTTATAACATATATTGAATATTTTCCTAATTAGTGATTGTTTTATGCATGAAATAAAATATAATGAATAAAGTGTGTTTAGTGAGTGTAATAACTTAATAGAGTATTAATGATGAAATATTGATATATTAGAATGAAAAGTGTTGAAAAATATTATGGTAGAGATGAATTGGTTATGGATGAATAAAATGATAGGTAATTAATAATGTAAAATAAATGAAATTTATGAATTTAATGGAAATGTATCAAAGGAATTAGTTTATTGCTCTTAGTTATTTTCTACTGGTTAAATCTAGTCCAGGATATAATTGGCTAGCCATAGGGACAACATTGTCGCAGTGCAGGTCATGACGACTCACTTAGATGGGCCAATGACGGTCTACTTCAGTGATAGTGGTTCAATGTACAATGCAGTGCTTGAGTGATCTTTCGAGGTCAATCTTTAGTGTAGTGGACTTATAGGGTCCACGTCTCATGTATCCAATTCAAAAATTTTCTATCGGATTGAAACTAAAGGCAAATATAACAAAAAAGGTGTAATTGTAAAAATGATAAAAGTAGCAAATATGATAAAAATGATAAAAGTAGCAAATATGATAAATATGATAAAAGTGACAAATATGACAAAAGGGTATAATTGTAAAAATGATAAAAGTAGCAAATATGATACAAATGATAAAAGTAATAAAAATGATAAAAATGGTATAATAATAAAAATGAAAAAAGTGATAAAGATGACAAAAATAGTAAAATGGAATAAAAGCGGGAAAAAAGAGTTAATTAAAGAAGTAGAATAAAAAAGGACTAAATTGAAAGAAAATGAAATATCATGAGTAAATTGAAAATAATAATAATAAGGGCTAAATAATGATTTATGTATTTAATGATAAATATGGTAAAAATGGCAAGATTGGTAAGAATAGCAAGTGACATATTAGTAAATTTAAAAATATGGCAAAATGAGTTAAATTAAAAAAAATTAAAAAAATAGAATAAAAAATGACTTAATTGAAAAAAAGAGAAAAGATCAGAGATAAATTTGTAAAATAAGGGTTAAATGGTAATTTATATATTTAAATGAAAATAAATGAGAAATATATATATAATTGTAAAGTGTAAAGTAGTGCCATAATTGTAAATAAATGAAAGGTTAGAAACCAAAATGTAATTTATAGTTAATGAAAAATGAAATGGAGGATTGAAATGAAAAAAAAAAGTTATAAGATTAATCTAGTAAAATTGTTAATTTAATAAAGGTATTAAATAGTGAATTAATGGTAAATAATAATAATATATTGATTAAAAGGATAATTATATTCATGAAATAGATATAAAGTTTCAAATATATTCTTAATTTATATATTGAAGAGTAAAATTGGAATAACATAATGAATACAATTTTGCATGAATGTGTAAAATTTTTAGACCAATGAAAATCTTTAGATCTGTAATCACCACTGGACATTTTTAATGCTCAGCACGTAGTTATTTAACTGCATGCAGGTAATAACTAGAAAGACACATGAGCAAGTATATCACTTTTTGGGACCAGCTGAAAGGAAAAATTAACAAAGTATATTATTATGAATGACATGTATGTATGAATATGTATATAGGATTTGGATTATGTATATGATATGATAAACAACTTTAATAAACTATTACATGTAAAGAGTGAAATGTTGAATTTTGTTGAATAAAGAACATCTTATATTATATTTGAATTGTTGTGCCCAATATGGGCTGTTGATTGTTTGGAGTGCAGGTGGGATAGTTAAATTTATAGCCGTTATACTGCCGAAATTTTTAGAAAATAAAAAGAATTAATAAAGTGGTAATGATATTATGGTCATTAAGTTAAGAGAATTTTTTTTACACACATTGGCTATAATCAAATTTAGAAGATACCAACAGTTTTGATAATCATATCAGACTATCTAACGTACATATGAAAAATTGTTATAAGGATGTCATAGTTTAGTGGTATCAAAGCGTGGTTTAGGCGATTCTAAGGTCGGAGTGGGGATTAAGTGCATGAATTATATGGATATACATGCCAATTGTTGAATGAAATGTGTTATAAGTCTAATGTATGCTTGCTCATTTCCTTGTTTTATAGTGAAAGATGACATCTTAACAAGGTCAAGGTGTTGGGAAAAGGTTAAGAGATTCACAGTTAAACTAGGACATCCAGTGAGCAATCCTTTAGGAAATAGTGTTATGGCGAACAGGTTGTATAGGAATTGTCCCATTAGTGAGCAAGGTTATGAATTTCTAGCTAATCTAATTGAACTCCCATTCCGCGAGTTTGATGTGATATTGGGGATGAATTGATTATCTGCCCACCAAGCGACAGTGGATTGTAAACAGAAGAGAGTGACACGTAAACTCTTCAATGACTGGGAAATCACTATTATAGGTGAAAGAACAAACTTTCTATCTGATGTGATTTCAGCTACAGTCGCCAAGAGGCTTATAAGGAAGAAGTGCATTACTTGCTTGTGTTATGCAGTGGAAGCTAAAAAGGAAGATCTTACGGTTTCAGATGTGCCTACAATGAGAGATTTTTCAGATGTCTTTTCTAATGAACTACCAGGCTTGCCATTTGACAGGGAAGTCAAATTCACTATTGACTCAGCTCTAGGCACGACACCTATTGTAATATCCGCTAATTTAGGCCCCTAGATGCACGTGTCGCGAAGTTGAAGCGTTTGATCGATCGCAGTCTAAATTCGGAGTTCTACACAAAATTGATTAAATAATGATTAAATTAAATGATATAAGCCTAATGAAGTGATATTAAAGTTTAAAGAAGTTGATTTACGGTAAAGGACTAAATTGCAAAATTTGATAAGTATTGGGATCAAATTGCAATTTATCAAAAATTGGAAGATTAATGAGAATAATGGCTAATTAAAAATAGGAAATTTGGACACTTAAAATTGGGTTGGCTGGCCATGACACTAAAGGAAGAGAATTAATATTGATTAAGTATAAAATTGGAAGAAAATGGTCAAATGGTGGGTCCCATATGAAGACTTTTTGGGTACCCCATTTAAGGCTTTCTTTTCTTCTTCTTCTTCTTCTCTTCATTTTGTGTCTTCTTCTCTCTTTTCTCCACCAGTCACACCAGCCACATCTTTTTCCTCCATAGCTCATCTTAAATTCTAGAGAGAGAAAGGAAGGGAAGAGAAAGGCAAAAGCAAGACAAAGTGATATTCATGTTCCATAACTCTTAAGGAAGCTGGAAAGAGCAAGAAAGAGGAAGAAAAATCAAGTTGGGTAGAGAGAGAAAATCTCCAAAGTTGTGATCAAGTGAAGTGTAAGGTAAGAAGCATATCTTCTTCTTCTTCTTCTTCATCTTTTCTAAAGGAAGTTTGAATTTTGAGCTCATTCAAGACTTATGAGGAAGGAAAGAGAAACTAGGGTTTTGAGAGAGAAAAAAAGAGTTAGGGTTTTGAGAAAATCAGATGATAATAATGATCTATAATGTTGTAGGAGTTCCAAATGACAAGGAACAAGCTCTAAGGAGCAAAGGAAGAGAGAAAGCTACCTAGAAGAGTGAAAGAGAAAGATTTAAGGTTTGTGCATAACTTAGGGCAATAGCCTATTTTTGTTTGAAGTAATGCATGTTGAACATGATGTGTGATAAATATATTTCAAGAATGATGACGATTATGGCATGAAACTATAGAATTAGACATGTATGAATGAGATCCTTGTGTGATAATGAATTAATGATGCATGTTAGAAAATCTTGCATGATCAAGACATTTACAGGTATTGAAAAGTAATAAGTTGAATAAAGAACCTTAGAAATGCATGAAATAGAATTTGGTAGGATTTGGATGATGTTAAAATGAATGAAATGTGAATATGTAGATTTCCTGCTGAAAGTCACCAGTGTGACTATTGAGTCACGGGCATGAACTTGAGGGTTCACGGTTGTGGTTGATTGTGTCACGGTTGTGACTTTTGGGTGGAAATGTTACTATTCATTCCAGAAGCGTTCACGGGTTGGAATCACGGAAGTGAACTTATTCACAGGCGTGAATGAGTAATCATGACCGTGAATGCTTTTGGGCAATTCATTCTAGTAGCGTTCACGGCTTGGGATTACGGGTGTGAAATTAATAATCATGGCCATGAATGCTCTGTATTTGAAATTCAGGTAAGTAAGTGAAAGTCATTGTCTATCCAGTGAAATAAGAATGATGTGGATATATGTATATGTATATATGTATATATATATATATATATATATATATATATATATATATATATATATATATATATATATATATATATTGATGTGAGAGTGTGATATGTGGTGATATAGAAAAATGAATTGTCACGGATGGAATATGTGAATTGTCATGAATGATATATGAATTCTGATATGGGTGAAATACGTGAACTGATGTGGATGATAAGCATGAGAATATTGATGAATCTAGTAAATGAATGAAAATATGTATGAGTATGACTATATGTTGCAAAATAAGAAAATTGAGATGTTGAAATTTGAGAATTTATGATTGATGTAAAAGTATAAAGAAGCCCATTACTCTACTTGCAGACTAGAATCAGGATAGATGACATGTCATTAAGGGGGCGAACAGTACCGTTCTATAACTCAACCAATATGGCATAAACTTGTGTGAGCGCCATTGGTCTGGGAAGCTCGGTCAGTGTGGCTTAAGCTCTGGGAGCGCTACTGAATTGAGAAGCTCTGATGAGCATATATAAATGAGGACAAGTTGGCTTAAGCTCGGAGAGCGCCCTTGGTCTGGTTATTCATCTATGATGAAATTATACTCAATCAATGTGGCATAAGCTTGTGTGAGCGCCATTGATTTGAGAAGCTCTTATGAGCCAGATAGTGGACAGGGTGGCATAAGCTTGTGTGAGCGCTCCTGATCCATAACCCGTATCCAGTCAGTCCAAAATTTAAAGTGATGTGGGCAAGATAATGAGGATATGTTGGAAAATAAAAAAAGAAAAAAATAAGAAAATGATGATGCTATGAGATTGAAATGTAATGATAAAGAGATGAACAGAGAAATTTACCATTAAAGATAAATGAAAGTAACATTGTCTATATGAGCATGACATTCATACTTGTATGAAATAGGAATATGTCGATAGTCATGCATGCAAACATTTTAATGCACAAAATGATAATTGTAAATGCTTGTTGCATGATATAGTATATTGCCTTATTTATATGCACCACTAACCTTAGAGCTTAGAGTGGAGTTTAATTTCCACGTAGATAAAAAAAGGTAGCTAAAGACGCTAGACAAAGCAAGCGGTGATCCCATTCAAGTAAAGCAGCCGAATCTTGAGAAAGTGGGTTACAAGTTTTGAAACTTTTGTATTTGGCTTTTATATTAAAGAAATGTTAGAGTTTGTAAAGCTTACTTTTAAAGTTGTTAAGAATTACTCTGATGTTAAAATTACTATCTTATGTATATAAATTGTACTACAATTTTTGGTTATATTTATATATACAAGGGAGTTTTTTTTAAAAAAATATAGCGATTTGAAGAAGTAAAAAAGATAGGTAGCGGCGCTCCCTCATCCAGGCACGTGTTGCGGTTCGGCTGGGGCGGGAGCTGCTACAGTTTTTGTTATCAGAGCACGGTCGGTATTTCTGGATTTTGATATTAAAGCCCGGTTGCGCGGTTTTGGGTTTTTAAAAAGGTGAATTTTGAAAATGTTTATTTCTTAAAATGTACCCATAATTGCATTTTTGGAGTTGCTGCTTTATTGATTAGGGCTGTTGCCTTTATGTTATAGGTAGGATATGGCCTCGGGATCAAGACGAATAGTTGTAGAAGAAGCTGAGAGTAATGAGCCCTCAAAGGCAAGAGCTTCGTCGCAACCAAGTCATCGTCGAGCTACGGCACCGAGATCTAGTTCCAGCTCACTTCGTGAACATTCAGCTATTAATATTGGTCAAACTGAGCTCATGAGAAATATGATAGATTTGCTACAGAGAGCATCACAATCCGATTCCTCTGGATTACAGTTTGAGAGACTGAGGAAATTAGGGGCATCTGATTTCTATGGTAAACGTGAAGATGACCCCTCAGTGGTAGAATTTTGGTTGGAATGAACAGAGCGAGTATTTAATCAATTGCACTGCATAGATGAGCAGAAATATGAATATGCAGTATCTCTGCTACAGGAGCATGCATACGATTGGTGGCGATCTGAATCACAGAGCACAAAGGCTCCTAACCTTATGACATGAGAATTCTTTCTAGAGAAGTTTAAGGAGCAGTATATTCCTCCTATCTACACAGACAACAAGAAGAGAGAGTTTATGATGCTAAAATAGAGGGATATGTCTGTAACAGAATATCAGAGAGAATTCACTCATCTTTGCAAGTATGCTGGTGATATTGTGTCCACAGAGGCTGATAAATGTCGATGATTTGATTGAGGGATACTATCAAGTTACAAGTTTCAGCCCTACGTCTGATGAGTTTCCCCAATTTATTAGCATTTGCTAGAACAGTTGAAAGAGTCTTGGTGGCACAATAGCCAGTACAGGTTAGTGGGGTTAATAGACCAGCGCCACAACCAAGTGTACTGTAACGGCTGGGTTCCGCCTTACTCGAGGATGAGAACCCACCCGCCGTCTCACTGAGCCCAACGGGCTGCCGGAGTCCATGGCCCAATACCTCCAACCCATCACTGCCAGCCCAGTCCAAGCCAGATTGCGCAGTAGGTTGTTGGAGGCAGGGATCGAACCCTCAACCTCCCTTTAGCCTCAGTAAAAGACTACCAATTGTATACAATTCTCACTGAGCTCAATGGGCTGCCGGAGTCCATGGCCCAATACCTCCAACCCATCACTGCCAGCCCAGTCCAAGCTAGATTGCGCAGTAGGTTGTTGGAGGCAAGGATCGAACCCTCAACCTCCCTTTAGCCTCAGTAGCAGTGATGGGTTGGAGGTATTGGGCCATGGACTCCGGCAGCCCATTGAGCTCAGTGAGACGGCAGGTGGGTTCTCATCCTCGAGTAAGGCGGAACCCAGCCGTTACATGTACAGTCTAGTGGCAAGAGAGCCAGATCTTTTGGTGGCTGATTCCAGGCTAGGAGTTCCAGCAGATTTCATTCTTATAGATGGGGATAACCAGTAAGATCTACTTCATCAGCAGCCAGTGCACCGACGCAGGCATCTCGTAGGTCTACCATTCTACCGGTGTGTCAGCATTGTGGTCATTCGCATCCAGGAAAGTGTTGATGGATGACAGAAGCGTGCATGAGATGCGGCTCCAAGAACCATATTAGAAGAGATTGTCCATTGCTACAGTTTGGCAGAGGTTCAGGGAGTGTTGAGTTAGTACCAATACAGACTATGGGACGAGGCAGAGGATGAGGCCGAGGACAAGGAAGATGAGGCCGTGCAGGGCCAAGCCAGTTCAGATCAGATACAGTAGAGAGACCCGAAGGCAGTAGAGCTGCTCCAGCAAGAGCATATGCCATGCGAGGCCGAGGGGAGCAGGATGCACCTGACGTCATAGTGGGTAAATTCCTTCTCTTTGGCTCTTGTATACATGCATTGATAGACCCTGGGTCAACACACTCATACATATGCACACCACCATCGGGTCGAGAGGGTCTAAAACCAGAGACTCTAGAATATGAGATTTGTGTGACTAATCCGTTAGGACACAGTGTACGGGTTAGTAAAGTGTTTAGAGGTTGCCTAGTTGAAATTCAAGGCAGGCAATTTTCAGCAGATCTAATAAAGCTACCATTCTGAGAGTTCGATGTCCTCTTGGGAATGGATTGGCTAGTTTTCCATGGGGTGTTAATAGATTGTGGAAAGAGGCAAATGAGAATTAAAGTTTCAGAACAAGAAGAGATTGTAGTGATGGGCAAATATAGAGGATATCGAGATAATGTGATATCAGCGTTGAAAGCTAGAAAACTCATCAATGAGGGATGTGAGACTTACCTAGAATATGTGATTGATACCCGAAAGAAAAGTCTAAAGTTGGCCGACATCCCAACTGTTAGTGAGTTTTCTGATGTATTTCCTGAGGAGTTACCAGGACTACCACCTGATCGAGAGATAGAGTTTGCTATTGAATTAGTACCTGGCACCGCTCCTATATCTATTACACCATATAGGATGACACCCATAGAATTGAAAGAAATGAAGATACAATTACAAGAAATGTTAGATAAATGATTCATACAACCTAGTGTATCACCATGAGGCGCTCCAGTACTATTTCTAAAGAAGAAAGACGGTACCTTACGTCTTTGCATTGACTACAGGCAGCTTAATAGGGTTACTGTTAAGAATAAATACCCACTGCCTAGGATTGATGATTTATTTGATCAGTTGAAAGGTGAAAGTGTATTTTCAAAGATAGATCTTCGATCGGGGTATCATCAATTGAAGATCAAAGAGTCAGATGTATCTAAGACGACATTCAGGACTCTTTATGGTCATTATGAGTTCTTGGTGATGCTGTTTGGATTGACGAATGCACCGACAGTTTTTATGGACCTGATGAACCAAGTGTTCAGGCCATATATTGATCAATTTGTAGTTGTATTCATTGATGACATTCTTGTCTATTCAAGAGATCGAGTAGAGCATGACCAACATCTTAGAAAAGTATTGCAGACTTTGAGGGAGAAACAATTGTATGCAAAGCTGTCTAAGTGTGAATTTTGGTTAGAAGCAGTTAGTTTTCTGGGTCATGTAATTTCAACAGAAGGTATTCGAGTTGATTCTAGTAAAATCGAGGCTATTCTTGATTGGAAACCACCTCGAAATATGATAGAAGTGAGAAGTTTTCTAGGATTAGCCGGATACTACAAGAGATTTGTGAAAGGATTTTCATCTATAGCGAATCCTTTGACACGACTGCTGCGAAAAGAGGTCTGTTTTGAATGGACAGATAAGTGTCAAGCAAGCTTTGATAGATTGAAGGAAATGCTGACTGAAGCACCAGTTTTGACTCAGCCTACCCCAGGAAAAGACTATGTTGTGTATAGTGATGCAAGTCACAATGGGCTAGGATGTGTCCTTATGCAAGAGGGAAAAGTGATTGCATATGCCTTCAGACAGCTGAAGCCTCACGAACTTAACTATCCGACGCATGATTTAGAGCTTGCAGCGATAGTTTTTGCTCTTAAGATTTGGAGACATTATTTGTATGGAGAAAGATGCTACATTTATACGGATCACAAAAGTCTTAAGTATCTTCATTCACAGAAAGAGTTGAACTTGAGACAACCATACCAGAATGGAAGTGGGAGAGGATCACGAAGGATTTTGTGTCCGGTTTACCGGTAACTCAGAGAAAGCATGATGCAGTGTGGGTGATAGTGGATCGATTGACGAAGTCAGCACATTTCCTACCAGTGCGAATGGACTATACTTTGAACAAGCTGGCTGAGATTTATGTAAATGAGATAGTGAGACTTCATGGAGTACCTGTATCTATCATTTCTGATAGAGATCCCAAGTTTACATCACAGTTCTGGAAGAGTCTACAGCAGGCTTTGGGAACTCGACTAAATTTTAGCACGACATTTCATCTGCAAACGGATGGACAATCAGAGTGAGTTATACAGTTGCTACAGGATATGATGAGATGTTGTGTACTTGAATTTGAGGGAAGTTGGGATCAACATTTACCTTTTATGGAGTTTAACAATAGTCATCAAACAAGCATAGGCATGGCTCGTTATGAAGCTTTATATGGAAGAAAGTGTAGGACACCAATATGTTGGACCGAGTTGAATGAGAAAAAGTTGATTGGGCCGAAAATAGTTCAACAGACTGAGGAGAAAGTTAAAGTGATTAAGGAATGACTAAAGGCAGCACAAGATCGACAGAAATCATATGCCGATTTAAAGAGGTGAGATATAGAATATGTTATAGGTGACAAAGTATTTCTTAAGGTTTTGCCGTGGAAAAAGGTATTGAGGTTCGGTAAAAAGGGAAAGTTAAGCCTAAGGTTTATTGGTCCTTATGAAATTCTGGAAAGAATATGACCAGTGGCTTACCGAGTAGCTCTTCCTCTGGAGCTAGACCGAATTCATAACGTGTTCCACGTTTCAATGTTAAGAAGATAACGTTCAGACCCAACTCACATTATACCGATTGAGGAAATAGAGGTTCAAACATACATGTCTTATGAGGAAGAACCAGTGGCTATAATAGCATATGAAGAGAAAGTTCTTTGGAACAAGAGAGTCCCTCTAGTTAAAGTTTGGTGGCGGAATCATACAATTGAAGAAGCCACATGGGAAAGTGAAGAAGTGATGAAGAAGCAGTATCCCCAGTTGTTTAACCTCGAATGAATAGGTAAATTTCGAGGATGAAATTATTTTAAGGGGGAGAGAATGTAATATCCGCTAATTTAGACTCCGAGACGCACGTGTCGCAAAGTTGATGCGTTTGACCGATCAAAGTATAAATTCGGATTTTTACACAAAATTGATTAAATAATGATTAAATTAAAAGATATAAGCCTAATGAAGTGATATTAAAGTTTAAAGAAGTTGATTTACGGTAAAGGACTAAATTGCAAAATTTGATAAGTATTGGGATCAAATTGCAATTTATCAAAAATTGGAAGATTAATGAGATTAATGGCTAATTAAAAATAGGAAATTTGGACACTTAAAATTGGGTTGGCTCTCCATGACACTAAAGGAAGAGAATTAATATTGATTAAGTATAAAATTGGAAGAAAATGGTCAAATGGTGGGTCCCATATGAAGACTTTTTGGGTACCTTATTTAAGGCTTTCTTTTCTTCTTCTTCTTCTCTTCATTTTCTATCTTCTTCTCTCTTTTCTCCACCAGTCACGCTAGCCACATCTTTTTCCTCCATAGCTCATCTTAAATTCTAGAGAGAGAAATGAAGGGAAGAGAAAGGAAAGAGCAAGACAAAGTGATATTCATGTTCTATAACTCTTAAGGAAGCTGGAAAGAGCAAGAAAGAGGAAGAAAAATCAAGTTAGGTAGAGAGAGAAAATCTCCAAAGTTGTGATCAAGTGAAAGTGTAAGGTAAGAAGCATCTCTTCTTCTTCTTCATCTTTTCTAAAGGAAGTTTGAATTTTGAGCTCATTCAAGACTTATGAGGAAGGAGAGAGAAACTAGGGTATTGAGAGAGAAAAAGAGAGTTAGGGTTTTGAGAAAATCAGATGATAATAATGAACTATAATGTTGTAGGAGTTCCAAATGACAAGGAACAAGCTCTAAGGAGCAAAGGAAGAGAGAAAGCTACCTAGAAGAGTGAAGGAGAAAGATTTAAGGTTTGTGCATAACTTAAGGCAATAGCTTATTTTTGTTTGAAATAATGCATGCTGAACATGATGTGTGATAAATATATTTCAAGAATGATGATGATTATGGCATGAAACTATAGAATTAGACATGTATGAATGAGATCCATGTGTGATAATGAATTAATGATGCATGTTAGAAAATCTTGCATGATCAAGACATTTACAGGTATTGAAAAGTAATAAGTTGAGTAAAGAACCTTAGAAATGCATGAAATAGAATTTGGTATGATTTGGATGATGTTAGAATGAATGAAATGTGAATATGCAGATTTCCTGCTGAAAGTCATGGATGTGACTATTGAGTCATGGGCGTGAACTTGAGGGTTCACAGTTGTGGCTGATTCTGTCACGGTTGTGACTTCTGGGTGGCAATGGTACTATTCATTCCAGAAGCGTTCACGGGTAGGAATCACGGAAGTGAACTTATTCACGGGCGTGAATGAGTAATCACGACCGTGAATGCTTTTGGGCAATTCATTCCAATAGCATTCACTACTTGGGATAACGGGCGTGAACTAATTCAAGGGCGTGAAATTAGTAATCACGGTCGTGAATGCTCTGTATTTGAAATTATGAATGTGGTTATCGAATGAAGAATTCAGGTAAGTAAGTGAAAGTCATTGTCTCTCCAGTGAAATAAGAATGATGTGGATATATGTATATGTGTATATGTATATATATATATATATATATATATATATATATATATATATATATATATATATATATATATATATATATATATATATATATTGATGTGAGAGTGTGATATGTGGTGATATAGAAAAATGAATTGTCACAGATGGAATATGTGAATTGTCATGAATGATATATGAATTCTGATATGGGTGAAATACGTGAACTGATGTGGATGATAAGCATGAGAATATTGATGAATCTAGTAAATGAATGAAAAGATGTATGAGTATGACTATATGTTGCAAAATGAGAAAATTGAGATGTTGAAATTTGATAAATTATGATTGATGTAAAAGTATAAAAAAGCCCATTACTCTACTTGTGGACTAGAATCAGGATAGATGACATGTCATTAAGGGGGCAAATGGTACCGTACTATACCTCAACCAATGTGGCATAAGGTTGTGTGAGCACCATTGGTCTAGGAAGCTCGATCAGTGTGGCTTAAGCTCTGGGAGCGCTACTGAATTGAGAAGCTTTGAATAGCACATATAAATGAGGACAAGGTGGCTTAAGCTCGGATAGCGCCCTTGGTCCGGTTATTCATCTATGATGAAATTATACTCAATCAATGTGGCATAAGCTTGTGTAAGCGTCATTGATTTGAGAAGCCAGATAATGGACAGGGTGGCATAAGCTTGTGTGAGCGCTCCTGATCCATAACCCGTATCCAGTCAGTCCAAAATTTAAAGTGATGTGGGCAAGATAATGAGGATATGTTGGAAAATAAGAAAAGAAAAGAATAAGAAAATGATGATGCTATGAGATTGAAATGTAATGATAAAGAGATGAACAGAGAAATTTACCATTAAAGATAAATGAAAGTAACATTGTCTATATGAGCATGACATTCATACTTGTATGAAATAGGAATATGTCGATAGTCATGCATGCAAACATTTTAATGCACAAAATGATAATTGTAAATGCTTATTGCATGATATAGTATATTGCCTTATTTATATGCACCACTAAGCTTATAACTTATAGTGGAGTTTAATTTCCACGTAGATAAAAAAAGGTAGCTGAAGACGCTAGACAAAGCAAGCGGTGATCCCATTCAAGTAAAACAACCGAATCTTGAGAAAGTGGGTTACAAGTTTTGAAACTTTTGTATTTGGTTTTTATATTAAAGAAATGTTAGAGTTTGTAAAGCTTACTTTTAAAGTTGTTAAGAATTACTATCTTATGTAAATAAATTGTACTCTGATTTTTGGTTATATTTATATATACAAGAGTTTTTTTAAAAAAATATAACGATTTGAAGAAGTAAAGAAGACAGGTAGCAGTGCTCCCTCATCCGGGCATGTGTTGCGGTTCGGGTGGGGCGGGAGCTGCCACACATTCATACATGTGCACACCACCATTAGGTCAAGAGGGTTTAGAACCACATGCTCTAGAGTTTGAGATTCTTATGAGTAACCCGTTAGGGCACAATGTGTGGGTTAGCAAGGTGTTTAGGGGTTTCCTAGTTGAAATTCAAAGCATGCAATTCCTAGCAGACCTGATAGAGTTACCATTTCATGTGTTCGATATGATATTGGGAATAAATTGGTTGGCTTGTTATAGAGTGGAATTGGATTGTGGGAGAAGGTAGATGATCATCAGAATTTTGGTACAAGATGAGATAATGGTGATGGGTGAAAACAAAGGATATCCAAACAAGGTGATATCAGTGTTGGAAGCTCGAAAACTCGTCAATAAGGGATGCGAAGCATACTTAGCATATGTGATTGATATGAAAAAGCAAGTCCAAAGTTAGTGGATATACCTACTATTAGTAAGTTTCCTGATTTGTTTCCAAAAGAGTTACCAGGGTTACCACTAAATAGAGAAATTGAGTTTACTATTGATTTGGTACCTGACACCACTCCTATTTCCGTTACACCATATAGGATGGCACCAGCAAAGTTGAAAGAGTTGAAGATACAGTTGCAAGAGTTGTTAGATAAGGGTTTTATATGACCCAGTGTATAACTATGGAGTGCTCTAGTGTTATTTGTGAAGAAGAAAGATGACACTCTTCGTCTTTGCATCAACTACAGGCAGGTTAATAGGGTGACTGTTAAGAATAAGTACCTCTGCCTAGGAATGATGATTTATTTTATCAATTGAAAGGTGTAGGCATATTTTCAAAGATAGATCTTAGATCGGGGTATCATCAACTGAAGATCAAAGATTCAGATGTACCTAAGACAACACTCAGGACTCATTATGGTCATTATGAGTTCCTGGTTATGCCCTTTGGATTGACGAATGCACCAGCAGCTTTTATGGACCTGATGAACCGTGTGTTTAAGCCATATCTTGATAAATTTATAATGGTGTTTATTGATGAAATCCTTGTCTACTTTAGAGACCAAGAAGAACATGATCAACATCTCATAATAGTGTTGCAAACACTAAGGGAGAAACAGTTCAATGCAAAGTTATCAAAGTGCGAGTTTTGGCTTGAAGCAATCAATTTTCTGGGTCATGTAGTTTCTACATAAGGTATTCGAGTTGACCCTAGTAAAATCAATGCTATTATTAATTGGAAACCACCATGAAATGTGATAGAAGTGAGGAGTTTTCTTGAACTAGCTGGATATTGTAGGAGGTTTGTGAAGGGATTTTCATCCTTAACGACTCCTTTGACACGATTGCTATGAAAAAGGTATGTTTTGAGTGGACAGATAGATGTCAAGTAAGCTTTGATTGATTGAAAATAATGTTGACTGAAGCACCAGTCTTGACTCAGCCTACTCCAAGGAAAGACTTTGTTGTGTACAGTGATGCTAGTCATAATGGTTTAGGTTGTATTCTTATGCAAGAAGGAAAAGTAATTGCTTATGCCTCGAGACATCTTAAGCCTTACGAGCTTAATTGTCCGACACACGATTTAGAGTTAGCTGCTATTGTTTTTGCTTTGAAGATCTAGAGACATTATCTATATGGGGAAATATGTTATATCTATACAGATCACAAAAGTATTAAATACATTCCCTCACAGAAAGAATTGAATTTGAGACAACGAATATGGTTGGAGTTGATTAAAGATTATGACTATGTGATCAACTACCAACCAGGAAAAGATAATGTGGTTGTTGATGCACTAAGCAGAAAGATTTTAGCTGAGATACGAATACAATCCACCTTGATGTAGAGGATCAAAGATGCTCAAAAGCAAGATAATAAGCTAGTAGAGATAGTTGAGTTAGTGAAAAAAAGAGAAAAGCCTAAGTTTTCATTGATGAAACATGGCACATTATACTTCCAAAATAGGATTTGTGTTCCTAATATTGAAAAGCTGAAGTTTGATATTTTAAAAGAAGCATATGGAACCGTATATACCATGTATCCAAATAAAAACAAGATGTATCAAGACTTGAAAACTCAATACTGGTGGCCAAGGATGAAGAAGGATATCACTGAGTATGTTGCTAAGTGTTTAACCTGTCAACAAGTGAAAGCGGAACACCAGTTACCCACGGGATTGTTGCAACCAATACTGATTCCAGAGTGGAAATGGGAAAGAATCATGATGGATTTTCTGTTTGTTTTACTGGTGACTCAAACAAAGCATGATGCAGTGTGGGTGATAGTGGATCGATTGATAAAGTTGGCACATTTCTTATGGGTCAGAATGGATTACTCATTGACCAAGCTAGCCGAAATTTATGTAAGTGAGATAGTGAGACTTCATGGAGTGCCAATATCTATCATCTCTGATAGAGATCCCATATTTACATCGTAATTTTGGAGGAGCTTACAATAAGCTTTGGGAACTCAACTCAATTTCAGGACGACTTTCCATCCACAAATAAATGGACAGTTAGAGCGGATTATCCAATTGTTAAAGGACATGATGAGAAGCTATATGCTTGAGTTTGAAGGAAGTTGGGATCAATATCTACCTCTTATGGAGTTTGCCTATAACAACAGTCATCAGACGAGTATAGTTATGACTCCTTTTGAGGCATTGTATGGAAGAAAGCATAAGACATCAGTTTGTTGGGCTAAATTGAGTGAAAAGAAGTTAATAGTGCCAAAGTTAGTGCAACAAACAGAAGAAAAGGTTAGAATTATCAAGGAAAGATTGAAGGCAGCTCAAGATCGACAGAAATCATATGTTGACCTTAAGAGGCGAGACATAGAGTATGTTGTATGAGATAAAGTGTTTTTCAAGGTTTCACCTTGGAAGAAAGTATTGAGGTTTGGTAAGAAAGGAGAGTTAAGCCCAAGATTCATAGGTCCATATGATATTTTGGAAAGAATTGGACCCGTGACGTATTGGTTAGCACTTCCATTAGAATTGGAAAGAATTCATAATGTTTTTCATATGTCCATGCTAAAGAGATATATATCGAACCCAACTCATATTATTCCAACTGATGAGATAGAAGTACAAACCAACTTGACATATGAAGAGGAGCCGGTGCCTATATTAGCACGTGAAGAAAAAGTTTCACGAAACAAGAAAGTTTCATTACTTAAATTGTTATGGAGGAATCATGCTACTAAAGAAGCCATATGGGAAAGCAAAGAGATAATGAGGAAGAAATATCCTCAATTGTTCAACACAAAATGAACAAGTAAAATTTTGGTGACGAAATTTATTTTAAGGGGGAGAGAATGTCATACCCGCTAATTTAGGTCCCAAGTTGCGCGAGTTGTTAAATCAACTCGTTAGTTCAACAAAAGTCTAAATTTGGATTTTGACTGAAAAATAATTAAAATAATGACAAATAATTATGAAAAATATTTAAAAAAGTGTTTAAAGTATTTAAAGATGTTATTTTATGATGGAGGACCTAAATGTAAAATTTGAAAAGTTTTAGGGTTAATTTTTAATTTATCAAAAATTAGGGGATGAAGTGAGATATTTATTATGTAAATGCATAAATTTGGACATTAAATACATGTGATGGCTGGCCAAATGAAACGACAAACATTAAGAAGCTAATTAATATAATATCTAGATACTTATTAAGGAAATGGGACCCATCATTAATGATTTTGGCATTTTCTTCTCATTTCCTTTTTCTTCTTCCTTCTTTATCTCTTTTCATTTAGAATTTTCTGTGTTCCTAAACCAGCCCCACATTTTCACAATTTCTTCCATAGCCAAACCCTGTTTTAAAAAGAGAAAATGAGAAAGAAAGTGTGAAAAAAAAAGAAAGAGAAAGACATGGAAAATTCTATTTTCATGCTTAAGGAAGTGAGAGTGGGTTAGTAGAAGGCCTAAAAGTGAAAAATAAGAAAGAAAAAAAAGGAGAAAGAAGACCTTAAGGTTCGACTATGGAAGCAAGAAAGTGAAGGTAAGATGATTTTTCTTCTTTCCATGTTCTCTTTAAAGAAAGGTAGAGATTATAAAATGGTTTAAAGAGAGAGAGAGAGAGAGGGAGGTTAGGGTTATAGGGTTTTAAGAAAGTAAAGTTTTAATGATATCTTTTATATATTTTAGGAACTCAAATTGACAAGGAACTAGCTCAAAGGAGCAAAGGAAAAGAGAAAGAAAAGTAAAATAAGAGGTCTGTGCATAACTTAAGGCAATAGCCTATGTTTTGTCTTTAAGTTGTATAATTTGAGCATTTGACATGTTTATGATTGTAAATTAATAATATTTTGTGATAAAATCTTGGAGATGCATGTTTGGTAGACTTATGATTAATTTTGGTAAGAATTGAATGTGATTAATATGTATGTTCTTTGCTGAAAATTTAGGAGTAGTGAGTAATTAAACTGTAATAACTTAAGTTTTGGAATTCATTTTTGTGTGTTGTTTGCTGGGTCTAGAAGCTAAGACATAGGGTTATAACTTTTATTTTGACCATAAAATCTGAATATGTTTGTATATTTCTAGAAAATTACATAAAATTCGGACATAAAATTTGTCTAGAAAATTCTAGACAAAATTGTTAGTGACCAATCAGTGTTCTTTTTGTCATATATTTTGATACAGAACTCCAAATTAAGTGATTCAACTTGCATATTAAAGTTAAGATCCAAATATAAAATTATTAAGAAGACTTGTAATTAAATTCAGATCATAGCAGGACCAAAATGAAGGTCCAATACAAAGCACAAAATCTGTCAGTGACAGGGCAACATATGAGTTGAGGAATTTAATGAATAAAATAATGTGAACCTTGTTATGTTATGCAAACACTATTTTTATTAAGTGATTATGTGATTAATTGAGTATTTAAATGCATGAAAAGTGTGAATTTTATATTATGAATTTTTATGACATTAACTAAGTCATAGAACAATTAACTTGAAACTAGACTCAGGATAGTTTGGCATCCCACGCAGGGGGGAGTATGATGAAATTCATTAATGGTATGATTAATGAAGCCGGTAATGACACTATTATTGAAGCCGGTAATGACACTATTATTGAAGTCGATAGTAGCACTTGTATGCACATATCATATTGTCCGAGTAGCACTCCTAAGTGCCTGAATGACAACTCTGTTATCCTAGTCAGTGGTTTATAGGTATTATGGGCTTAAAGAAGTTATGAAAAATAAATGGCATCATAACTTGTGATATGATTAATTATGATAGATTATATAATGATATTTTAATTAAGTAAAACATGTATAAGATAAAAAAAAAATATAATTTAATGTTTATGGACGCTAAAATATTATGAGATATATATTTGCATGAAAAGATGATTAGACATAAATTGATATATGACAATGCATGTTGCAGAAAATAGTTTATTACCTTATGTATATAAACCACTAAACTAAGAGTTTAGTGTGCGAGTTTCTCTTACGCAGATATAGTGAAAAATAAATAGAAGATAGTAGATAAAACTAATGGTGACTTAATCTTGTAAAGCAGTTTGTTTCATACACTGTGAATCACACAACTTTTGTATATTTTGGTTTGAACTTTATTTTATAATAGTTGTATAATAACAATACGTTTTATAAATAATACTTTATTATATAAGATGTATTTTATTTTTTTATTATAATTTCTTTTACACCATAAAGTAAATAAATAGTAAATAATAAATAATAATAAAGAAAAATATATATATGAGTGTCTCATATTTATATAAAATGATATTTTAACCGATAAAGTCAGCATAACACTTCTTTATCTGGACACGTGTTGTTGGGGTGATAGTGTATTATAACCTACATGCAGTCAAATAACTATGTGCTGAACATTAAAAATGTCTAGTGATTATTACAAATCTAAGAATTTCCATTGGTCTAAAAATTTCACATATTCATGCAAAATCATATCCACTACACTATTTTAATTTTGCTCTTAAATATATTCATTAAGAATATACTTAAAGCTCCACATCTATTTGATGAATATAATTATCCTTTTAATTAATATTTTATTATTATTTACCATTAATTCACTATTTAATATTTTTATTAAATTAATAATTTTACTTAATTAATTTCATAACTATTTTTTATCTTTTCAATCCTCCATTTAATTTTTTTAGCTTCAAATTACATTTTGGTTTCTAACCTTTCATTTATTAACAATTATGCCACTACCACTAGTTATATATAGTTATATATATTCTCATTGATTTTCTTTTAAATACATAAATTATCATTTAACCCTTATTTTATCAATTTATCTCTAATATATTTTTTTCAATTAAGTCAATTTTCATTCTATTTCTTTAATTATCTTTTTTTTTTCATTTTACTCTTTTTTGCCATATTTTTAAATTTACTAATATATCACTTGCTATTCTTATCAATCTTACCATTTTTGTCATATTTATCATTAAATACATAAATCATTATTTATGCCTTATTATTATTATTATTAATTTTTTTTTAATTTACTCATTACCTTTTATTTTCTTTCAATTTAGTCATTTTTTATTCTATTTCTTTAATTAACTCTTTTTTTTATAACTTTTATTTTATTTTACAATTTTACTATTTTTGTCATCTTTATCACTTTTATCATATTTTTATCATATTTGTGACTTTTATCATTTTTATAATTATATCTTTTTTGTCGTATTTGTCACTTTTATCATATTTATCATATTTGTCACTTTTATTATATTTATTATATTTGTCATTTTTATCATATTTACTACTTTTATCATTTTTACAATTATACCATTTTTGTCATATTTGCCACTAGTTTCAATCTAATAGAAAATTTTCAGACCAGATACATGAGATGTGAACACTAAAGTCTACTACATTGAATAGTGACCTCAAAAAATCACCCCGAGTATTGCACTTTACACTGACCAATGAATCACTATCACTGAAGTAGACCGCCATTGACCTACCTAAGTGAGTCGTCATGACCCACATTACGTCAATAGTGTCTTTATGACTGACCAGTTATATCTTAAACTAGATTTAACCATCAGAAAATAACTAAATGCAATAAACTTATTCCTTTGATTCAATTTCCATTATATTCTTGAATTTCATTTATTTTGCATTATTAATTACTAACATTTTATTCCTTCATAACCAATTTATCTCTACTGTAATCGTTTTCCACACTTTCCATTCTAATATATCAATATTTCATCATTAATATTCAATTAAGTCGTTACACTCACTAAACAAACTTTATTCATTATATTTCATTTCATTTCATGCATAAAATAATAACTAATTAGAAAATTTTTCAATCTATATTATACAAATTTTCAATAAATTTCTATATACTCAATGTTATGTCATCTTGCATTTTATGACTTAGTTTTCATTTAATTAGCAAGAAAAATATTAAATTCTTCTTCTTCATATTTCGGCCTGCATTCAATTTTCATCATTAACATTTTTCTTTCACCTTCTAAATATTAATTTCACTAATTTATACATTCATTATTTCATATGTATCATAATATTACACTAAAACATAATTATGCCTTAATATGCATTTTCACACATAATATGGTCATATTTTCAAAGTTCTACTAATTAATTTTTTTTAATTGAATTTAATCATTCTAATCCACTTTTTATATTCCCTTAATCATGTTTTAAGCTTCAATTATCAATTACATGCATAACACACAATTTTTCTAATTTTTATAACCTTAATTCAATCTTTAACAATGGAAATAAGTAGATTTTGAAATCACTAACCTTATTTCTAGTCGTCTTAGGCTTTCTCTTCCTTGCGTTTTTCTTTTGAAACACATTCACCTCCTTGATAACTTACCATGGATGAAATATATACATCATTAATCCACCATTATTTTGCTTTCTTAACTTAATCTAACTTCATAACTATCATCTACATACCTTAAACTATCTATTTGAACCCTTACATAAATTTAAAACTTTTAATTTCTCTTATCCCAATTTTGTATCTTAAATTGTCTCATTTAATTTTCTTCCACTCTAGCCCTACAAATGGTGATTAGAGACTTCCACTAGCTAATAGAAAGGCTAAAATAATATTAGAGTACTTGATTTTGGTGTAGAAATTAGGAAAAATAACAGAAATTTGGTGGAGAAGATTGGGAAACCCATTTGGCCAAGGGGAAGCTTGAGAGGAAGAAGAAGATACTGAATTCTCTAGAGAATTTTGATATTTTGAGCTTCTTTAGGTGGCTGGAATGGGATGGGCTTTGGCCAAAATAAGTGATCCAATATCATTAGGCCCATTTGTAAAATTAAGTCTTCTTTAGCCTTCCTAGGCTTTCTCTTCCTTGCCTCTTTCTTTTGAAACACCTTTACAACCTTGATAACCTACCATGGCTGAAATATATACATCATTAATCCACCATTATTTTGTTTTCTTAACTCAATCTAACTTCATAAATATCATCTACATACCTTAAACTATCTATTTGAACCTTTACATAAATTTAAAACTTTTAATTTCTCTTATCTCAATTTTGTATATTAAATTGTCTCCTTTAATTTTCTTCCACTCTAGCCCTCCAAATGGTGATTAAAGACTTCCACTAGCTAATAAAGAGGCTAAATAATATTAGAGTGCTTGATTTTGGTGTAAAAATTAGGGAAAATAAAAGAATTTTGGTGGAGAAGATTGGGAAACCCATTTGGCTAAGGGGAAGCATAAGAGGAAGAAGAAGATATTGAATTCTCTAGAAAATTCTGATATTTTGAGCTTATATAGGTGGCTGGAATGGGTTGGGCTTTGGCCAAAATAAGTGATCCAACCTCATTAGGCCCATTTGTAAAATTAAGGCTCATTTAGCAATTCTAAATTATTTCTCTCACTTTCCAAGCTCAATTTATTTCAAATTTGATTTCATAATTCATAAAATATTTATATGTGCCCACATAATTTTTTTTAACTCAATCGGAGTCTATTTCTTGTCCTGCTCATCCAAACCAGATTAATTAGTCAAATTTTAGTGCTATCATTAAATTCCTTTTTCATTGTCAAATAATCCTAAATATCATTTAGAGTCTATCCATTTCTTAAAATAAATTTTTATATTTCGTTTGCTATTTTTTATAATTCGGTCAAAGTACGGTCAACCAATTTATTAATTAAACAGGATCTTTTTTTTTTTAGTTTTGACTTTGAGGACTTATTTGACCTCATTTTCACTCTCAATTTTATCCCCGAACTAGTTATAACCTATATTTTTCGATGATCAAATAAAATATTTTTCACCCACGGATGTATTTTTGACCTCGGGTACACTGATCAATTTTGGAAACTACAGTTTACGACTAACCCGGTATTTGGGCCATTACAATTCTCCTCTACCAATAAAAATTTTTCCTCAAAATTTTACCTATATTAAATAGTCGTGGATATTGTTGCCTCATTGTAGTTTCTGGCTTTCACGTGGCTTCTTACACATTGTGATGACTCCATAACACCTTCACTAGTGGAATTTGCTTGTTCCTGAGCTATCTAACTTCTCTAGCTAGGATCTTTAATGGTTTCTCTTCATAAGTCAGATCAACCTGTATCTGAATTTCTTCTGGCTTGATTACGTGAATAGGATCTAACCTATACCTCTGTAGCATTGACACATGGAACACTTCATGAATCTTTTCTAACTCTTGAGGCAACTTTAATTGATAGGCTACGGGTCCCACTCACTGTATAATCTCATAAGGGCCTAAAAATCTCGGACTTAGTTTTCCCTTCTTGTCAAATCTCATAACCTTCTTCTAGGGTGATACCTTCAAAATTACTTTATCTCCGACCTGGAACTCCATGTATTTTCTTCTTAAATCTGCATATGATTTCTGTCGGTCCATGACTTCTTTCCATCTATCTTTGATCACCCCTACCTTCTCTTTAGTTTTGTGAACTAAATTAGTCCCCATTAGTTTATTCTCAGTTAATTTTGTCCAACATAAAGGAGTCCTATATTTTATTCCATAAAGTGCTTCATATGGTGCCATTTTGATGTTGGACTCATAACTGTTGTTGTAAGCAAACTCAACCAATGGAAAATACTTTTTCCAACTGCTTTCAAACTCAAGGACACAACTTCTCAACATATCTTGAAGTATTTGAATCACACGTTCCGACTGCCCATCATTTGGGGATGAAAAGCCGTACTAAAGTGAAGTTTTGTCCCCAATGCTTCATGCAATTTCTTCTAGGACTGGGAAGTAAATCTTGGATTCCTATCTAAAATAATGGAGGATGGTACTTTATGGAGCCTCACTATCTCATTAATGTAGATTTCTGCCAACCTGGTCAGTGGATAGTCCATCCGTACTAGTATGAAATGGGTTGATTTCATAATTCTATCAATGACTACCCAAATAGCATCATGCTTCTCTCCAGTCAAAAGCAGTCCCGTCACAAAATCTATGGTCACTCAATCCCACTTCCGCTCTGGTATCACGATATACTGAAGTAAACCCGATTGAACTTGGTGTTTAGCTTTTATCTGCTGGCATATTAAGCATTTGCTCACGAATTCTATCACATCACATTTCATTCCTGGCCACCAATAATGTACTTTCAAGTCTTAATACATTTTGTTACCACCAAGGTGCATCGCGTAACTGCTATGATAAGCTTCTGTGAGAATGTTCTTTCTCAATTCATCTTTGATTAGGTACACATAACCTCTGGTTAAAATAAAGGTTGTCATCTTTACCTAAAGAGTAATCACCCTCATTGCCTTCTTTTCCTCTATTCACTATGGCAATCAAGCGATCATCTAGCTTTTATGTATTTTTCACTTACTGAAGAAAGTTTGGTTTTACTTGCATTTCCGCTACTATCGCTTCATCTTGTACCATATCCAATTTGACATTTATCACCCGAAGGGCTGCTATAAATTTTCTACTAAGTGCATTAGCTACTACATTCACCTTTCCTGGATGATAGTCGATTAATCAGTCATAGTCTTTTATCAATTCAAGCCAACACCTCTGTCTGAAATTAAGTTCCTTCTATGTGAGCAAATATTTCAATCTTTTATGATCTATGTAAATGTAGCATTTCTCAGCATAAGGATAATGTCTCTAAATCTTCAAGGCGAGTACAATTGCTACAAGCTCAAGATCATGAGTAGGATAGTTATTCTCATGAGTCTTGAGTTTTCAGGAAGCATATGCAACTACTTTACCTTTCTGCATCAATACACAGCCTAACCCATTCCTGGAAGGCATCACTGTAAATCACAAAATCCTTACCAGATTCTGGTTGAGCTAATACTAAGGATTCTATCAACATGTTTTTAAGTTTCTCAAAACTTCCTTGACATTTATCCGTCCACTCAAACTTAATATGCTTCTGTAATAATCAAGTGAGTAGGCTACTATGGTGGAAAAATCTTTTATAAATCTCCTATAATACCCAACCAAACCTAAAAAACTTCTAACTTCTATAACAGTCTTAGGTATTCTCCACTATAAGATTGTTTCAATCTTCTTTGGGTCCACTTTTATCCCTTTAGCTAAAACTAAATGACCCAAGAAGGATATTTCATTCAACCAGAAGTCACACTTACTGAACTTTGCATATAGTTGCTTCTCTCTTAATATCTGTAACTCAATTCGTATGTGCATGTCATGTTCTTCTAGCGTCTTTGAATATACTAGAATATCATCAATAAATACCACCACAAACTGGTCTAGAAAAGGAAGAAAAATCTTATTTATTAGATCCATGAAAGCTACTGGGGCATTTGTAAGCCCAAATGGCATGACTAAAAACTCATAGTGGCCATATCTTGTACGAAAAGCAGTCTTGGGCCCATTTGCTTCTTTTACTTTCAACTGATGGTAGCCTGATCGTAGGTCAATCTTTGAAAACACACATGCTCCCTTCAATTGATCAAATAATTCTTCAATACATGGAAGAGGGATATTTGTTCTTGATTGTTACTTTATTCAGTTGTCTGTAGTCAATTCATAATATGAGAGACCCATCCTTCTTTTTCACAAAGAGTATTGGTGCTCCCCATGGTGAAATACTGGGTCTAATAAAGCCTTTATCAAATAATTCTTGTAGCTGAATCTTCAATTCTTTGAGTTCTTGAGGTGTCATCCTATAGGGTGTAATAGCAATAGGTGTAACGGCTCCAGCCCCAGAGTCGCTCCAGCAATGACTGGACCCGCCATCTCACTGAGACCAACGGGCTGCCGGGGTCTATGGCCCAATACCCCCAACCCATCTTTGCCAGCCCAGTCCAAGCCAGTATGCGCAGTAGGTTGTTTGAGGCAGGGATCGAACCCTCAACCTCCCTTTAGCCTCAGTAAGAGACTACCAATTGTACAATTAAAATAAGGGAGTGCTATGCTAACTTCATCAATTAAAATATCATTTCATATAAATATATAAATAGGAGACACTCGTATATTTTTTTTCTTTATTATTATTTATTATTTACTATTTATTTACTTTATGGTGTAAAAGAAATTATAGTAAAAAAACAAAATATATCTTATATAGTAAAGTATTATTTTCAAAACGTGTTGTTATTATACAACCTTTATAAAATAAAGTTCAAACCAAAATATACAAAAGTTGTGTCACCCACAATGTGTGAAATAGGCTGCTTTACCAGATCAAGTCAATACTAGTTTTATCTACTATCTTCTATTTATTTTTCACTATATTTGCATGAGAGAAACTCATAAGCTAAGCTCTTGGCTTAGTGATGCATATATATAAGGCAATAAACTATTTCATGCAATATGCATTGTCATATATCAATTTATGCCCAATCATTTTTCATGCAAATATACATCTCATAATATTTTAGCATGCATAAACATCAAATTATATTCTTTTATCTCATATCTATTTTACTTAATTAAAACAACATTATATAATTCATCATAATTAATCATATCATAAGTTATAATTCCATTTATTTTTCATAACTTCTTTAAGCCCACAACACCTATGAACCACTGACTAGGATAACATAGTTGTCATCCAGGCACTTAGGAGTGTCACCCGAGATATATGATGTGCGCATACAAGTGCCATTACCGGCTTCAATAATAGTGTCATTATCAGCTTTAATAATAGTGTCATTATCGGCTTCAATAATAGTGTCATTATTGGCTTCATTAATCATATCATTAATGGATTTCATTATACTCCCTCTTTGCCTGGCATGCCAAACTATCCTGAGTCTAGTTTCAAATTAAGTGTTCTAGGGCTTAGTTAATGTCATTAAAATTCATAGTACAAAATTCACACTTTTCATGCATTTAAATACTCAATTAATCACATAATCACTCAATAAAAATAGTATTTGCATAACATAACAAGGTTCACATTATTTTACTTATTAAATTCCTCAACTTATATGCTACACTATCACTGGCAGATTCTAATCTCTGTTTTGGACCTTCATTTTGGTCATGTTACGATCCAAATTTAATTATAAGCTCTGATTAACAATTTTAGATATGGGTCTTAACTTTAATATTTAAGTTAAATCACTTAATTTGGAGTTCTGTATCAAAAGTATAACCAAAAGAACACTGACAATTTTGTCTAGAATTTTCTGGACATATTTATGTCTGAACTTTATGTATTTTTCTAGAAATATACAAACATATTCAGATTTTATGGTCTAAATAAAAGTTATAGCTCTTTGTCTTTGCTTCCAGACCCAGCAAACAACACACAAAACCGAATTTCATAACTTAAGTTATAACAGTTTAAGTACTCATTGCTCCTAAATTTTAGCAAAGAACATACATATTAATCACATTCAATTCTTACCAAAATTAATCATAAGTCTATCAAACATGCATCCCCAAGCTTTTATCACAAAATATTATTAGTTTACAATCATAAACATGCCAAATGCTTAAATCATGCAACTTAAAGACAAAACATAGGCTATTGCCTTAGTTAAGCACAAACCCCTTATTTTACTTTTCTTTTCTATTTACTTTTATTTCTCTTTTCCTTTGCTCCTTTGAGCTAGTTCCTTGTCAATTTAAGTTCTTAAAATACATAAAAGAGATAATTAAAACTTTACTTCCTTAAAACTCCATAACCCTAACCTCCCTCTCTCTCTTTTTAAACCATGCTCTAATCTCTACCTTTTTTTTTTAAAGAGAACATGGAAAGAAGAAAAATCACCTTAACTTCACTTTCTTGCTTCCATAGCCAAGCCTTAAGGTATTCTTTCTTTTTTCTTTCTTTCTTATTTTTCACTTTTAAGCCTTTTACTAACATACTCTCACTTTCTTAAGCATGGAAATAGAATTTTCTATGTCTTTCTCTCTTTTTTTCACACTTTTTTTTTCTCACTTTCTCTCTTTAGAACAAGGTTTGGCTATGGAAGAAATTGTGGAAACATGGGGCTGGTTTAGGAAGGAAGAAAATTCTAAATGAAAAGAGATAAGGAAGGAAGAAGAAAAATGAAATGAGAAGAAAATGCCAAAATCATTAATGATGGGTCCCATTTCCTTAATAAATATCTAGATATTTATATAAATTAGCTTCTTAATATTTTCCACTTGGTTTGGCCAGCCATCACATGTATTTAATGTCTAAATTCATGCATTTAAATAATAAATATCTCACTTCATCCCCAAAAATTTGATAAATTAAAAATTGACCCCAAAACTTTTTAAAATTTGCATTTAGGTCATCCACCGTAAAATAACATCTTTAAATACTTTAAGTCATTTTTTAAATATTTTTCATAATTATTTTCCATTATTTTAATTATTTTTCAATCAAAATCCAAATTTAGACTCATGTCAAATTGATGAGTCGATTTAACAACCCGCACGATTTGAGGCCTAAATTAGCAGATATAACACATGTAATAACTAGGAAGGCACAGGAGCAAGCATACCACTTTTTGGAAGTAGTTGAAAGGAAAAATTAACAAAGTATATTATTATGAATGACATGTATATATGAAGATGTATATAGGATTTGGACTATGTATATGATATAATAAATAACTTTAATGAACTATTATATGTAAAGAGTGAAATGTTGAGTTTTGTTGAATGGAGAACATCTTATATTATATTTGAATTGTTATGTACAATATGGGCTGTGGATTGTTTGGAATATAGGTGGGGCAGTTAAATTTATAATCATTATGCTGCTGAAATTTTTGGGAAATAAAAAGAATTAATAAAGTGGTAACGATATTATGGTCATTAAGTTAAGAAATTTTTTTTACACACATCGGCTATAATCAAGTTTAGAAGATACCAACAGTCTTGATAATCATATCAGACTACGTAACATATGTATAGAAGAATTGTTATAAGGATGTCACAGTGACTCTTTTGTCATGGGAGTGAAACCTATTTTTGTCCATGAATTCACGACCATGAGCCCTATGTTATGGGTATGAATATAGGAATTTTCATGGCATAAATGAGCCTAAAACAAAGTAACTCATACAAAACACTCAAAAGCTCTAAGATTGACCAATGTAGCCACTCCAATCAACAATGCAACTCATATAACATACCAATAACATGTCTTAACAACATTTAATCCATTTGTATCATAAATAATGCCATAAATACCAACTTTAACTCATTTCTATCATAATAAGCATTATAACACATTATAACCCTTAAACTCATAACCAGTCATGCCATATCATTACTAACATGCCTTTACACTATCATTATGCATTTACCATATAAACACACATGACAAAGTGCATGAAAAACAAATTAATATGTACATACTTTTAACAAAATGGAGGCTTAACTATTTTTCAAGCTTTTCAAGCTTGCCTCTCCCTTTTATGATGCATTCCCTTACTCATTAGTAGATCTTAATATCACAAAAAATCATCATAAGATCTTTAAAATAGAAAATGAGCTCAAACTAACCTTAAAACAGAGTTTTACCTCAACTTTTGCAAGCACTCTCCCAAACTCTTATCTTCTAAGCTTTTTCAAGCTTCAACAATAGAAGATTAGGTCTTTAAGGAGTTAAAGGAGATAGAGAAGAAGTTTGATGTGTGTAAGAGGAAGATTATAGACAGTGAGAGTTGTTAAAGTAGAGACATGGTGCAGAGAAAAGAGAAAAGTGTGGTTGCAACTTGGCCAACTGACCTGCGTTTATAGGTATGACTTGAATTTCACTGGCATGAAAAATTCCATTCACGGGTGTGAATATCCTCTCTACTCAAAATTTTTGGATTTTGAACATGCATCTCATACATATGGCAATAGAAATATAAAATTTTATCAAAACCAAAATCCAAGAAATGCCCTATCTATATTAAAATCAGATTGAACCATCTAATGGGATAAGTTAATTGCCTTTTAAGTGTTCTTTGCTCTTATAAACTTGTGAGTCTTTCATTCAAGTTGAGTTGTTGCAAACCACAAAAATCCAAAGGTTGGATTGTCTGTAAAAGAAATCCATGCGAAGGAATGAACAAAATAATCACAATAGTGATGGGGTGATTAACCCACAAAGTGCTAACAATAGAGGTCAATCTTTTAAGAGAGATGGAAGAGAGATAACTTTTATTTCTATAAGTTGGAAGCCATGAATTTGTGCCTTAAAAGGACTATTTACATGTCATATAATCATAATTAGGGTTGGACATAAGTTTCCTATGCATAGGAGTTCCATTCGAAATAGAAAACCTAAAATCGCAATTATTGCTATCGGGGCTTTCACGGCTGTGACTCATACTATCACACCCATGAAAATCTTTGTCACGGCTGTGACATATGATGCTTGACCAAATTTTTTTTCTCTCATATCTTGGATCCAATCCTAGGCCCATTTCATATTTCCTTCATTCCTTCTATGTGTGTGACCCATTAGGTTCCTAACTATATTGGCAGCTCAAATCATCACATCATTTTTGAGAGATCATGAGCAGTATCTAGCAACACATTATGATCCCCAATTGACTGAAAAGTCAGTGGTTTGACTTTAAACCCTTTCATAGATAATCACTGTGCAATTCATCCTTTCATCAAACTATACCTCATTTGGCTTAGAATATGGACTATGTGTCAACTCCTGCTAGATTGACTAAGTCACATATATTCTAAATGATATTAGTTCTTGTCTATGAGACTCATTACTCTATTACACGTGTCCTTGAAGAGATTCTTCAAGATTTATCCACTTCGATCAAGGATTTTTGAGTAATGATCTTTACAATAGGCCATATGTATACTCTCCTTCTATCATGAATGGTAAATCCTTTATTGACTACTCAACTACCTTTGAATAATTCATGCTATACCTAATCACCACCTTATGAGCGACCTCTGAGAGGCAATAAGGAATGAAGTCAAAGTCTAGGATTTAGTATCCAAGATAACCTTGAGCATCTCAAGTTTAAAGGTCCTTGCACCATTTCCATGATGAGACTATCACTGACATTGAATAGATATCCATGTGATTGTCTCATAGCAAGTCATCCAATGTACTTGGCTACTCTAGGAAGCATCCACATGTTAACTCTAAACATCTCATATTTTCAGCTTATGGGATTAGATGTTTGACCTAGTTAAGGAGTATAACATGCACTAGTCTATCCAGATTAACAATGTCCCATCTTGTTAATCCTATGACTAAGGATTATTTATGTATAAACACAATTTCACATGATAGGAATCCCACTATCATGATCTCATCTTGATTTTCTTCATGTTGTGTTGTATACCATAAACTTCATTAAATGATCTAAGATGTATATCAATTCATATGCAATGAATACCATATAATGAAAATGCCTTTTATTAATAATAAATGAGTACATCAAGTGCCTAAGGTGGTTGCCTTTAGTGCACATCTTTAATAAAAATGATCTAGCCACATTCAAAACTTTACGGTTTTGCCCCCACACAACTTTCAAGGGAGTGACACTATAGTTACAGGCGTGAAAATCTTCACAACATAAAACTTAATCTTTTAAAATGCCTTATGCCCCCCCCCATCCTCTCTCTCTTTATCTCTCTTTAAACCAACATAACTTATATGCCCTAACTTACAAGCATTACAACTAGGCATTTTCTAGGCTATTGATTCACATTTGTGAAGCACTTGTGATGGGCATGAATATGGATTTTCTTGCTAATATGACACTAAAACAAAACATTTATTTCAAAACACACACAAGGGCTTTAAGATTGACCAATGTCAGTCCCTCCTATCAACATTCAAACATATTTTTCATGTCGAAACCATGCCTTTACATCCTTTAAACACATAAACATCATAAATGAACACATAAACATCAATAAACACATTTCATGCTCATTAATTATCCTAACAAGCATTTATGATTCAACTTGAATTTATAGCCCTTTTAAAATCACTTTTTCAACCATAGTAATCTTAACCAAACCAAAACCTCATAAATGCACAATTGAGCACATTCATTTTAAAGCTCATATCAAGGCATCATTAGTACTTTTCTAAAGCACACTTAGCACTTATAACACTTATCATTCAATTTTAATAACCACTATGGCATTAAGTACATCTTTCAGGCATTAAACATACATTACAACATAAATGCATTTTAGCGACGAACAAATTTGTCACTAAATTTAAGAATTCTAGTGCTAATCTAATTTAGTGACAGCATTGCGACGAATTTAATCTGTCTCAGACATGCTCCTCGCAAGTCCAATAGTGACAGATTATTATTCTATTGCTAAAGTTAGCGACGTAATTAATGACGAAATATTTGTCATTGAAGTGTGTTCACAGGAATTGTAATGACGACAAAATCAATGAAGGATTTTGCGATGAAAAATCTGTCGCTATTGAGCTACGGATTTATCTGTCGCTATTTAGCTACGGATGTTATCTGTCGCTAAAGTCTATAGGGCATTTACTCCATACAATTAGCGACTAATTTTCAGTCGTCGCTAATTGTGACAAGTATTTAGTGATAGCAGCATTCCGTTATAGATCCATTTTTTATATATTAATTTTTTTAATTTAATTATTTTTGTAATTTTAAAATTCAATTAAATGAAAAACAAATATTTTTTTTAATAGGATTCATAAAATAAATAATAAAATTTTTTAGTCCAACATGAAAAATATTCAATAATTGAAAATACTACAATATTGTTAATATATAGCCCTACATCCTGTTAGAGTGAGGTGAATTGCTATGTGGAGTTAATGAAATGTGGGTAGAATTAGTCATATCTACTATCAGTTGCCGCATCTCTGTACGCATCTTGTCTCGAAGCTTAAGACAAAGTTCTTCTCGCATCAGTTCTTGTATTTGCTACTTTTGTGACTCCAACAAAGTCTGAACCTCCTGCTGCATATCTTGCATAATACTAGCATGCAGCTGCTCTGTACTAATATCTCGTGATGTGGCAGTGGACTGAAAAAAGGAGGTATTAGTGTAGAAATGTGCTGCCTTTGTGCCCATTTCATATACGTGCCATATTTTGTGGAAACAATATGGCTCAAATATGGCTCACATGGCTTGTTGGATCCCTCAATTGGTTGAGAAACAATCTCTCTCAGGGCTTGTACTCGATCCTTCAATACAAATTTTAAGAAGAAAAAATATAAATTCCATGAGATTAATCGAAAAATAAGCAAATAAAATTTTAAATATGCATAATTACTGAGTTTAGTAAATGCATTACTGCAACAGCTTTAGACCGCTGGTCTACATACTCAATTTATGATGAAGTCTTTCTAGTGTGTGTTGCCTCAAAGAGTTCTATAGGATTTGGTTTACGTCCTAACTCTTTTGCTTGTTCATAAGAATAAAATAAAAATAAAAACATATTAACTACAAAATTACAAGCATAATACATAAACAAAACAAAGACATAAACAAACATTTTACAACCTAAATATAAAAATGAATAACAAATTTAAATTAAGTTATCATTATCAATATACCATTCTTTTGTCACGCTCAACCATGGATATAGAACCCTTTGTATGTCACGAGGGACCTGAACCTGAGCCGCCCGTTCAGTAAGTCTGTTCTTAGAGGCAATGGTAGATTTTTGCTTGAACTCAAGAGTGGACCATTCTTTCTGCCAACTATTCCAAACTTGCTATGGAACACGTGGTGGTTTACTACCAGAAGATATCCACTTGTTCAAAGTGTCACTATAACGTGTAGCAGCCTGTTAACCATCTACGCTTGATTACCATCTCAAGTTCTGGATCCCAAGTAAATTCCTTCTAAAATAGAAATAAAAAAAACATATAAGACAAATTTTTGTCTTGCAACATTCAATTAAGATTAATATTTAATATCAAAATAAAATTTTGGCAAAGTTTCGTCCATAACATAAGTAACCTGACCTGAAGTACAATGTCTCTAGCAACCAATTAAGCACAAAAGACATTAAATATTCAAATTGAAATTGAAATGTTGATAGAGTTTTGTTTATAACACAAGTAACCTGACCTGAATTACGCAGCCTCTAACAACCAATCAAGCACAAAAGAGATTAAATATTCAATTTCAAACTAAAATTTTGGCAGAGTTTTGCCTATATCATAAGTAACTTGACCTGAAGTACAAGGTTTCTAACAACCAATCAACCACAAGAAATACATTTTTAACAAAGTCATTCACCTCATCACATTTTGTACTTAAATAATTGGATTTTACTTGAAACTCAAGCCAATAAAAGTCTCTGACATCGTCAGGCACAGTCTTCCATACATGTCTTCTATTACTCAAACGGAGTAAAAAACTATGGGTGATAGCCGCAAAAACTACATGAGATTGAAAAAAACTCCCACTATGCATAAAGCACAAACAAACAATACATCAAAATAAGACTAAATGCATGAATGAAAAGATTTCAAGAAATAATAATAGTAATATTACCTTATAGGATCGAGATTGAGTTGTTATCTACCATTGGTTGACTCAGCGACTGATGCTTCAAATTGTAAATGTAAGGTTGAAGCAGCTGGGGGAGATGATGTAGTAGGTTGTGATATGGGAGATGCTGATGGAGGAGCTGATGATAATGGTTGTCATGGTGGTGTTGATTGTTGCGGTTGTGCCAATGACCGTAGCAATGACTATGATGGTGTCGATGAATGTGGCGATGGTTGTGATGGTGTAGATGATTGTGGTGATGGTGGTACACGAAGTGGTGGAACTGGTGGTCGATTTGAGAGATTACTCTTCTTTGTCGATCTCTTTCCTCATTTTGTAAGCCCCCTGCCTCTACCATGTAATATATCTTCAGATGATGTGTGACCCATCTGCATATTAGTCACTCAATAACAATAAACAATATCAAAAGCAACAATGAACACAAATATCAATTGCTACTTAAAAAGAATAATAATAATAATAAAAGCAATACAGATGTAACAATTTACAAACATATCTCTAGTAATTAAATATTTGTGAATAGTACATAATACAAAAAAAGAAAATAACATCTTTGGTTTAGCCATTACACCTAATCACTATCATGATCGTTAGAATCCCACTCATCCATATTAGTTTCTTCGTCATCATCATGTGATTCAATTTCAAGATTAGGCTCTTCTTCTTCTTCATTATCCTCTTCGATATCAATAAATGCACCTGTTGAATCAACTAAATTATCACTTTCATCATTTTCAATATCTATATAATGAATATCAATCTCATTTTCTTGGAAGGCTATTGATACATTGGAAATTTGACTACTTTATGTTGCTTGTGGAATTTCAAATTTAGCCTTAGCTTTAATTTTGCAATCATTGCTTGAACTGCCATAACAAATGGCTCATACCTGTTAAATCTACATTTTTTATTCACTTTGACCAACTTATAATATGGATGCACTTTTGTACTCAAATTTAGCGTTGGATCAAACCACTCACACTTGAATAACGCAGTTCTCTTAATGGTAATGCAGGGTACTCCAGCTGAACAACTTCAATCAAATGACCATAATAGCCACATTCATTTGCACTATAATTTGAGCTTTTTATGCATACACCACTGTTCATTGTAGATTTACCAGATCCATGCACTTCAGTATGAAATTTGTATCCATTCACATAATAGCCCGAGTAAGACATAATTTTAGGTAATAGACCTTTTGTTAAGTCCTTTATGAACTGATTGGATATGTTGCTTAATGGATTGTGTGCCTAAAACAAATGTCATCAATTGTATAAGCTAACATTAAAGTAAAATTCTTGTTAATTGTAAATAAAAAAATGTTTGCAAGAAAATTAGTACTCACATGTTTATTAAACCAAATTGGGAATTCTTTTTCAAGTTTAGCATCAATTGTTTGAGTAGAAATGTTCAATAGAATTTGCTTCAGCTCCTCAATATAAATTCTTCAAGGTACAACAAAAAGCATTAATTAAATTTTATAATTTACCCAATCCTCAAATGAAAAGGTTAAAATTTATTAGGAGTTTATGACTTACTTAATAAAAGGTGCAACTTCAGTGCAATTAAGAAGAATGTATGATTGTGCAACATCATATTCTTCCTCTGTCAAACATCGGGATTTACTCTTTCCAAAGGCTCGGCCTGATTTTATGAATATGGATAAGTTGCCTTCATATTCTTCTACCCTATATTGACTGTCGTCATCATTGTGTGACACTTTTCGATGCCTCAAAATAGTAAGAACAAAATAATGAAGCTTCTTCCATCAAATAAGCATTAGATATTGAACCTTCAACTCTAGCTTTATTTCGGACATTGTTTTTCAATCGTCAAAGGTACCTAAGATATTAAATATACAAGTATGATAAATCTAACACAAATAATAATGATATGCTTATTAAGTTCTTTATATTACCTCTCGAAAGGATACAGATAAATCTAACACAAATAATAATGATATGCTTATTAAGTACTTTATATTACCTCTCGAAAGGATACATCCATCGGTATTGCATTGGACCTGCTATTCTTGCTTCTTATGGTAAGTGTACCGATAGATGTTCCATGGAATCAAATAAGCTTGGAGGGAATATACGCTCAAGCTTACAGAGAATAATAGGAATCTCTTCTTCAATCTGTGCCATGTCATCATTGGTTATAACAGCAGATTTTAAGTCCTTAAAGAACAAGCTTAATTTTGTTAATGCCTTCCAAACATTGTTTGGAAGTAGTTCATGAAATGCAATAGGTATTAAACGCTGCAGAAACACATGACAATCATGGCTTTTTATCCCAAACAACTTAAGTTTCCTCATATCAACACATCTAGCCATATTTGACACATAACATTCGGGAAATCTCAAATTTCTTATCCATTCACACTCAACTGATTTTGATTGATTATCTAGCATGTAATAAGTTTTAGGATATTTTTCCCTTATAGAATCTTGTTCCAATTCTGGCTGATGACAGTATGCATTCAACTCCTTTCGAGATTTGTATGTATCTTTTGTTTTCCCAACAACATTCATTATATTGTTAAAAATATTGTCAAATACATTTTTCTCAATATGCATTACATCTAAGTTATGTCGAATGAGAAGGGTACTCTAATAAGACAAATCCCAAAAGATACTTCTCTTCCTCCAACCACATTGCTTGCAAATAGGGCTATTAGTTCTCTTGGCATCTTATTCTGTTACCTTCTTCAAACCCAACTAATCAATTTCAAATAATATTTCACTTCCAGATCTAATATGGGGTGCTTTTTTAGTCACTATCTTATTCTTCATGAATGATGTTTTGTTCCATCAGAATGGATGGTCTTCAGGTAAGAATTTACAGTGGTTGTCAAACCACGACTGTTTTCTGCTCTCTAAAAGAGTAAAAGCATTAGTATGATTCATACAATAAGGACAAGCTAACCTTCCAACAGTACTCCACTCATACAACATCGTATATGTAGGAAAGTCACTAATTGTCCACATAAGAGCAGCATGCATTTGAAAATTTTGTTTTATCGAAATATCATAAGTCTGCACACCATCGAGCCATAGATGATTAAGTTCTGCTATCAATGGTTGTAAGTAAACATCCAACTTATCCTTAGGGTTAGTTGGCCCAGGAATCAATATAGTTAAGAACATGTAAGCATCTTTCATACACAATCAAGGTGGCAAATTGTACGAAGTCACAATGACTGGCCAAGAAGAATATTGTTGTCTAGATTGTCCAAATGGTTGAAAACCATAAGTGGAAAGGCCCATCGAACATTTTGAGTCTCTGATGCGAATTCTGGATGGGTATCGTTAAAATGTTGCTATGCAAGGGAATCAGATGGGTGGATCATAACCCCATCTTTAATTTCATGCTCAACATGCCACCTTATTTTCGCTGTTGTGACATTGGATGCAAACAATTTTTGCAATCTAAGAGTGAGGGGAAAGTAATACATATTTTTTTCAGGAGTAACTATTTAGCTACCATGACGTTGCCTTTTGTATCGAGGATGACCACAAAACTTACAACTAGTCAAAATATTATCTTTACTCCAGTATATCATGGATCCATTTTTACAATAATCAATTTTTTCAACTGGAAGACCCATTCCTTGTACTAACTACTTTGTTCTGTAGAAGTTTTCAGGCACCAGACTTCCTTCAGGAGTAATCTCTTTCATTAATCGAACTATGTCATGAAAATTATGTTCAGACATATGGTGTTCTGACTTCATGTACATTAATTGAGCAACAAATGATAACTTTGAATGACTTCTACATCCAGGGTACAAGTCATCATCTGTAGCCCTAAGCATATCATAAAACTTTTGGGCATTCAGATTCGGTGTTTCTTTCATGTAAGTTTCATTGAATGCTTGACCAACAACATCCATAACCATGGAATGGTACTGTTTGGATGATTCTGCATAATCAATGCAGCAGAACCTTCACTCATATAATTGACATTGTTATTCAAGTTACTTCTATCCACTTGTTTCTCGTGCAGAGTCTAATAATAATAATCTCGTACAAAACCGTTTCTATACAAATGCAACTTAACTATATCCACGTGATGAAACATGCAATTTTGACACTTGCGATGAAAACATGGGCACCTTATCCTATCATTGTCCATCATTTACGGGTGATTGTATGCAAATTCTATGAATTTTTTCATACTAGTCATGAACTCCGGGCTCAAAAGTCTATCTTTCAACTGTTTATACATCCATTGACGATCTTATCTCATTTTTTATAACCTCTATTAAATCAAGGAAAACATTAAAATCAATTTGAAGTTTGAAATTGTAATTGATTAATCATAATGAAATCAAACTAGGTTTTTGTTTAATATTATAACTATTGCTATTAACTTTCATAAAGATTTCAAGTTAGACTAATTTAGCTTTAGAGCAACTTAGCTATTTTTTTAAGTAAATGATAATTTCATTAATGTACTAATATTATGTAAGTACATATTAGCTCGTAACACACACGAATCTATTATTTAACATTCTAAGCTCCTAACTAGAATTTATATAATTGGTATTGATCATAAACTAGCCAATCTAAAATCTCATATATACTGTCATTTATCTCTTATCAGAATTAAATATATACTTTTAAAAATTGGTCAATGTATTGTATAATAAAACTATAATTTCATAAAATATGCAGCTGAGCAATTAGAATAAAATTATATTAATAAATTTTAACTATAAGTTTTTTTCTTTCTGAATTTCAATTGAAATTATTCTTAAAAAGAAAATAAAATAGCAAAAACAAAAAAGATTACAGTAAGAATGAATAAAATCATAGACATAAGAAGAAGAGGAGATCATTCTTTGTTTAGCTTTTCCAATTTCTTCAAACTGGATGAGACCATTCACAATGTCTCTTATTGTTGTTATTGGGCATTGCACAAAACAGAAATCTAAGATCACTTTCCCTAATTTACTTGATCAAATTGCTACATTTTCATAAAATACTATTTTTTAAAATGAAAACCAAACAAAATTTTATCATATTTCAATTAGCATTGAAAAATCCAAAATAGAGCCTATTCCACAATCCAAGCTAAATAAATATTCTAAAATGAAATTATTCTGACTGTATCTTAACTATTTTATTAAACTTAGTAATTAAACTTAATTATTTTATTAAACTTAATAATAATGCAATTAGGTTATCTTAACATAACTTAAACATATTACTACTACACATATAAAATTAATAAAGGTCATGTCTCATATAAACTATCATATCTTTTTTTTAAAAAAAAATCAAATTAGCAACATAAAATATAATTTTTATAATTACAGAACAAAAAGCATAATTACCACTGATATAATTTTTTCCTAAATTATCTATAATATGTTCTAGCTTCATATGAAACTTAACTATTTTATTAAACTTATTTTATTCAACTTAGTAATTAAACTTAGCTATTTTATAATTTTAATTAAACTTAATAGTTAACTAGCTATTTTATTAACCTTAGTAGTTAAACTTAGCTATTTTATTAAACATAGGAATTAAACTTAGCTATTTTAATAAACTAGATTTTTGTTTAATATTATAATTATTGCTATTAACTTTCATAGATATTTCAAGTTATACTAATCTAGCTTTAGAGCAACTTAGCTATTCTTTCAAGTGAACGATAATTTCATGAATGTACTAATATTATGTAAGTACATATTAGCTCGTAACACACACAAAGCTCTTATTTAACATTTTAAGCTCCTAACTAGAATTTATATAATTGGTATTGATTGTAAACTAGCCAATCTAAAATCACATATATACTGTTATTTATCACTTATCAGAATTAAATATATAATTTTAATAATTGGTCAGTGTATTGTATAATAAAACCATAATTTCATAAAATATGCAGCTGAACAATTAGAATAAAATTATATTAATAAATTTTAACTATAATTGTTTTTCTTTCTGAATTTCAATTGAAATTATTCTTAAAAAGAAAATAAAATAGCAAAAACAAAAAAGATAACATAAGAATGAATAAAATCATAGATATAAGAAGAAGATGAGATCATTATTTATTTTAGCTTTTCCATTTTCTTCAAACTGGATGAAACCATTTACAATGTCTCTTATTGTTGTTATTGGGCATTGCACAAAATAGAAATCTATGATCACTTTCCCTAATTTACTTGATCAAATTGCTACATTTTCAAAAAATACAATTTTCTTAAAAGGAAAACCAAACAAAATTTTATCATATTTCAATTAGCTTTGAAAAATCCAAAATAGAGCACATTCCACAATCCAAGCTAAATAAATGTTCTAAAATGAAATTATTCTGACTATATCTTAACTATTTTATTAAACTTAGTAATTAAACTTAGTTATTTTATTAAAATTAATAATAATGCAATTATGTTATTTTAACATAACTTAAACATATTACTACTACACATATAAAATTAATGAAGGTCATATCTGTAGCAACATAAAATATGATTTTTATAATTACAGAACAAAAAGCATAACTACCACTGATATAATTTTTTCCTAAATTATCTATAATATGTTCTAGCTTCATATTAAACTTAACTATTTTATTATACTTATTTTATTAAACTTAGTAATTAAACTTATCTATTTTATAATTTTAATTAAAAATAATAGCTAAATAGCTATTTTATTAAACTTAGTAGTTAAACTTAACTATTTTATTAAACTTAGGAGTTAAGCTTAGCTATTTTATTAAACTAGATTTTTGTTTAATATTATAACTATTGCTATTAACTTTCATAATGATTTCAAGTTATACTAATCTAGCTTTAGTGCGACTTATCTATTCTTTCAAGCGAACGATAATTTCATGAATTTACTAATATTATGTAAGTACATATTAGCTCGTAACACACACAAAGCTATTATTTAACATTCTAAGCTCCTAACTAGAATTTATATAATTGGTACTGATCGTAAACTAGCCAATCTAAAATCTCATATATACTGTCATTTATCTCTTATCAGAATTAAATATATACTTTTAAAAATTGGTCAGTGTATTGCATAATAAAACCATAATTTCATAAAATATGTAGCTGAGCAATTAGAATAAAATTATATTAATAAATTTTAACTATAAGTTTTTTTTCTTTCTGAATTTCAATTGAAATTATTCTTAAAAAGAAAATAAAATAGCAAAAACAAAAAAGATTACAGTAAGAATGAATAAAATAATACACATAAGAAAAAGAGGAGATCATTCTTTGTTTTAACTTTTCCATTTTCTTCAAACTGGATGAGACTATTTACAATGTCTCTTATTGTTGTTATTGGGCATTGCACAAAACAAAAATCTAAGATCACTTTCCCTAATTTACTTGATCAAATTGCTACATTTTCATAAAATACTATTTTTTTTAAAATGAAACCAAACAAAATTTTATAATATTTCAATTAGCATTGAAAAATCTAGAATAGAGCCTATTCCACAATCCAAGCTAAATAAATATTCTAAAATGAAATTATTCTGACTGTATCTTAACTATTTTATTAAACTTAGTAATTAAACTTAGTTATTTTATTAAACTTAATAATAATGCAATTAGGTTATCTTAACATAACTTAAACATATTACTACTACACATATAAAATTAATAAAGGTCATGTCTCATATAAACTATCATATCTTTTTAAAAAAAATCAAATTAGCAACATAAAATATAATTTTTATAATTACAGAACAAAAAGCATAACTACCACTGATATAATTTTTTCCTAAATTATCTATAATATGTTCTAGCTTCATATGAAACTTAACTATTTTATTCAACTTAGTTATTAAACTTAGCTATTTTATAATTTTAATTAAACTTAATAGTTAACTAGCTATTTTATTAACCTTAGTAGTTAAACTTAGCTATTTTATTAAACATAGGAATTAAACTTAGCTGTTTTAATAAACTAGATTTTTGTTTAATATTATAACTATTGCTATTAACTTTCATAGATATTTCAAGTTATACTAATCTAGCTTTAGAGCAACTTAGCTATTCTTTCAAGTGAACGATAATTTCATGAATGTACTAATATTATGTAAGTACATATTAGCTCGTAACACACACAAAGCTATTATTTAACATTTTAAGCTCCTAACTAGAATTTATATAATTGGTATTGATTGTAAACTAGCCAATCTAAAATCACATATATACTGTTATTTATCACTTATCAGAATTAAATATATAATTTTAATAATTGGTCAGTGTATTGTATAATAAAACCATAATTTCATAAAATATGCAGCTGAGCAATTAGAATAAAATTATATTAATAAATTTTAACTATAATTTTTTTTCTTTCTGAATTTCAATTGAAATTATTCTTAAAAAGAAAATAAAATAGCAAAAACAAAAAAGATAACATAAGAATGAATAAAATCATAGATATAAGAAGAAGATGAGATCATTCTTTATTTTAGCTTTTCCATTTTCTTCAAACTGGATGAAACCATTTACAATGTCTCTTATTGTTGTTATTGGGCATTGCACAAAATAGAAATCTATGATCACTTTCCCTAATTTACTTGATCAAATTGCTACATTTTCATAAAATACAATTTTCTTAAAAGGAAAACCAAACAAAATTTTATCATATTTCAATTAGATTTGAAAAATCCAAAATAGAGCACATTCCACAATCCAAGCTAAATAAATGTTCTAAAATGAAATTATTCTGACTATATCTTAACTATTTTATTAAACTTAGTAATTAAACTTAGTTATTTTATTAAACTTAATAATAATGCAATTATGTTATTTTAACATAATTTAAACATATTACTACTACACATATAAAATTAATGAAGGTCATGTCTGTAACAACATAAAATATGATTTTTATAATTACAGAACAAAAAGCATAACTACCACTGATATAATTTTTTCCTAAATTATCTATAATATGTTCTAGCTTCATATTAAACTTAACTATTTTATTATACTTATTTTATTAAACTTAGTAATTAAACTTATCTATTTTATAATTTTAATTAAAAATAATAGCTAAATTGCTATTTTATTAAACTTAGTAGTTAAACTTAACTATTTTATTAAACTTAGGAGTTAACCTTAGCTATTTTATTAAACTAGATTTTTGTTTAATATTATAACTATTGCTATTAACTTTCATAATGATTTCAAGTTATACTAATCTAGCTTTAGTGCGACTTAGCTATTCTTTCAAGTGAACGATAATTTCATGAATTTACTAATATTATGTAAGTACATATTAGCTCGTAACACACACAAAGCTATTATTTAACATTCTAAGCTCCTAACAAGAATTTATATAATTGGTACTGATCGTAAACTAGCCAATCTAAAATCCTATATATACTATCATTTATCACTTATCAAAATTAAATATATAATTTTAAAAATTGGTCAGTGTATTGCATAATAAAACCATAATTTCATAAAATATGTAGTTGAGCAATTAGAATAAAATTATATTAATAAATTTTAACTATAAGTTTTTTTTCTTTCTGAATTCCAATTGAAATTATTCTTAAAAAGAAAATAAAATAGCAAAAACAAAAAAGATTACAGTAAGAATGAATAAAATAATACACATAAGAAGAAGAGGAGATCATTCTTTGTTTTAACTTTTCCATTTTCTTCAAACTGGATGAGACCATTTACAATGTCTCTTATTGTTGTTATTAGGCATTGCACAAAACAAAAATCTAAGATCACTTTCCCTAATTTACTTGATCAAATTGCTACATTTTCATAAAATACTATTTTTTTTAAAATGAAACCAAACAAAATTTTATAATATTTCAATTAGCATTGAAAAATCTAGAATAGAGCCTATTCCACAATCCAAGCTAAATAAATATTCTAAAATGAAATTATTCTAACTATATCTTAACTATTTTATTAAACTTAGTAATTAAACTTTGTTATTTTATTAAACTTAATAATAATGCAATTATGTTATCTTAACTTAACTTAAAACATATTACTACTACACATATAAAATTAATAAAGGTCATGTCTCATATAAACTATCATATTTTAAAAAAAAAATCAAATTAGCAACATAAAATATGATTTTTTTTAATTATAGAACAAAAAGCATAACTACCACTGATATAATGTTTTTCCTAAATTATCTGTAATATGTTCTAGCTTCATATTAAGCTTAACTATTTTATTAAACTTATTTTATTCAACTTATTAATTAAACTTAGCTATTTTATAATTTTAATTAAACTTAATAGCTAAATAGCTATTTTATTAAACTTAGTAATTAAACTTAGCTATTTTATTAAACTTAGGAATTAGACTTAGCTATATTATTAAACTAGGTTTTTGTTTAATATTATAACTATTGCTATTAACTTTCATAAAGATTTCAAATTATACTAATCTTGCTTTAGAGCAACTTAGCTATTCTTTCAAGTGAACGATAATTTCATGAATGTATTAATATTATGTAAGTACATATTAATTCGTAACACACACGAAGTTATTATTTAACATTATAAGCTCCTAACTACAATTTATATAATTGGTATTGATCCTAAACTAACCAATCTAAAATCCCATATATACTGTCATTTATCACTTATCAAAATTAAATATAAAATTTTAATAATTGGTCAGTGTATTGTATAATAAAACCATAATTTCATAAAATATGCAGCTGAAAAATTAGAATAAAATTATATTAATAAAGTTTAACTATAAGATTTTTTTTTCCTGAATTTCATTGAAATTATTCTTAAAAATAAAATAAAATAGCAAAAACAAAAAAGATTACAGTAAGAATGAATAAAATCATATACATAAGAAGAAGAGGATATCATTCTTTGTTTTAGCTTTTCCATTTTCTTGAAAGGCATTGTACAAAACAGAAATCTAAGATCATTTTCCCCAATTTACTTGATCAAATTGCTATATTTTCATAAAATACTATTTTTTTAAAATGAAAACCAAAATTTTTTTTTATCATATTTCAATTAGCATTGAAAATTCCAAAATAGAGCCTATTCCACAATCCAAGCTAAATAAATATTCTAAAATGAAATTATCTTGACTAAATGTTAACTATTTTATTAAACTTAGTAATTAAACTTAGTTATTTTGTTAAACTTAATAATAATGCAATTTTGTTATCTTAACATAACTTAAACATATTACTACTACACATATAAAATTAACAAATGTCATATCTCATATAAACTATCATATCTTTTTTAAAAAAATCAAATTAGCAATATAAAATATGATTTTTTTAATTATAGAACAAAATGCATAATTACCACTGGTATAATTTTTTTCCTAGATTATCTATAATATGTTCTAGCTTTATATTAAACTTAACTATTTTATTAAACTTATTGTATTCAACTTAGTAATTAAACTTAACTATTTTATAATTTTAATTAAATTTAATAGCTAAATAGCTATTTTATTAAACTTAGCAGTTAAACTTAGCTATTTTATTAAACTTAGTAATTAAACTTAGCTATTTTATAATTTTTTTCTTAAATTATCTATATTATTTTCTAGCTTTATATTATTTATATAATTATGTATGTAAGTTATTCATATAATTAATTAATAATAAGTTATATAATATGTGCCAACATATCAAAATTAAATTAATAAAAAAATACAAAGCAGTAAAATAAAAAAATATGCAAAGAAATGGTTGCTACCTTCTACGCTAGAAGGCAACCGGGGCTGGAAGATGGGGGCTTTGTCGACTGGAGCTAGGAGGCGATTCGGGTTGGGAGGCTACCATAGTTGGGAGGCGACCGGAGCTGAGAGATAGGAGTAGAGGACTAGAGTTGGGAGACAGGAGTAGAGGAATGGAGCAGAGGAGGGAGACGACCAGAGTAGAGGAAGGAGACAATCGGAGTAGAGGAAGGAGATGACCGGAGTCAGAGGAGCAAGTGGGAGATGAAAATTTGGGCACCAAACAAGGGAGGAAAAAACGCTAATTAAGGAATAAAACTAAGCCAAAAATTTTGGGTTTCAGGGTTATAATATACCCAGTAAAAATGATGCCATTTCATGAGAAAGAAACAACACTGTTTTGTTCATTTTTAGTGATGGCAAATGTCGTCGCTGATAGTCGTCACCAAACATAGCGATGACTACTTTCCGTTGCTAAATCACAGCAACAAAACCGGTCCGTCGCTAATATTTTAGGATAATGGATTTCTTCTTTTTGGCCTTTAGTGATGACACATTTTCATCTCTAACATAGCGACAGAAAGTAGTCATCACTAATATAGCAATGACTACTTTCTGTCGCTAAATATGGAGATAAACTAACCTTATGATTTAGCGCCGACATTTTCCATAACAACCTTTGCGACAAATATGATTTCGTCGCTATTCTATCGAATTTGCGATGGTTTCTATTACTTGCTAATTGGCTCTCGGAAAATTTTCTCTAAACCGTCGCAATTTTTTAGCGCCATATTAGCTACAACATTTAGCTACAGTCATAATCTATAGCAATTTTCCCTTGCTAATCTGTCGCTATTTTTGACGCTAGTTTTCTCAATTTTTTTGTTAATTTCACTCATTGATCGGTCACTGATCCAAAGCTAAATGCTACAGATGTCAATCCATCGCTAAATTTCGTCGATATTCTATTCTTTTCTTGTAGTGATAATTCACTCATAAACATGTCACACTTTAGAATTTAAATACATATATGTACATACCTCTATGGAGCCTCAAAAACTAAGCTTTAATCAAGCTTGCCTATCCTCTTCTTGGGTTTCACCACCTCCTCTTCCAATTTAAAACATATATAAACATCTCTATTAACATTTATAAGCCATAACTGTAAACATAAAAACCATAAAAGAGTAAACCCTAACTTAAAACCTTCAAGCTAACCCTTTAGCAACTAATCATTTATAAGGTTATGTTTTTCACTTATGATTAAGCTTCTAAAGAGAGTTTTAGCCGTTAAAACTTAAGTGTAATGACCTGACTAATGGGTTATTCATAAACTGTAGTTTCTGAAATTGATCAGTATACATGGGGGGTCAAAAATACGCCGGTGGGTGAAAAATATTTTATTTGATCATCGAAAAATATAGGTTATGACTAGTTCGGGGTAAATTTTGGAGTGAAAATGAGGTCAAATAAGTTCTCAAAAGTCAAAATTAAGAAAAAAAGGGACCCGATTTAATTAATAAAGTAAATGACCATACTTTGACCGGGTTCTGAAAAATAGAAAAAGACATCTAAAAATTTATTTTAAGTCATTGATAGACTCTAAATAATATTTAGGATTATTTGACAGTGAAAAAAGAATTTTAAGGTAACATCGAAAATTTAATTATCAGTTCGGTTTGAGTGATCTGAACAGAAAATGGACTCTGATTAAGTTGAATTTTTTTTTGTAAACATATAAATATATTTTATGAATTATAGAATTAAATTTGGATGAAATTGATCTTAGAAAGTGAGAGAAATAATTTATAGTGCTTAATTAGACCTTAATTTCACAAATGGGACTAATGGGGTTGGATCATTTATCTTGGCCAAAGCCCAGCCCATTATAGCCACCTATATAAGCTCAAAATATCAAAATTCTCTAGAGAATTCAGTATCTTCTTAAGCCCTCCCCTTGGCCAAATGGGTTTCTTCATTTTCTCCACCAATTTTCTCTCTTTTCTCCTAATGTTTACACCAAAATCAACCACCCAAATATAATGTCAGCATCTCTAGTAGCTACTAGAAGCATTTAATCTTCATTTGGAGGGCTAGAGCGGAAGAAAATCAAAGGAGACACATTTAGATACAAAATGGAGGTAAGTGAAATAAATAGTTTTAAATAGGTTTAATGGTTCAAATAGGTAGTTTAAGGTATATAGATGATAATTATGAAGTTAGATTGAGTTAAGGAAGCAAAATAATGGTGGATTAATGATGTACAATTTTCAGCCATGGTAGGTTCAAAGCAAAGTGAAGGTGGTTCCAAGGAAAAGACTAAGGAAAAGGAAGCTTAGGAAGACCAAAAGAAGAAAATTAGGTTAGCGATTTCAAAATCTATCTATTTCGATTGATTAAGTATGAATTAGGGTTATATAAAGTATGTATTTTGTGTATTTTGTATGTAATTGATAATTAATTCTTAAAACATGATTAAGGGATTATAAAAAGTAAATTAGAATGGTTAATTTCAATTAAAAAAATTAATTAGCAGAAATTAGAAAATATGACCCTATTATGTGAAGAATGCATATTAAAGCATAAATATATTTTAGTGTAATATTATGGTACATATGGAATAATGAAAGTATAAATTAGTGAAATGAATATTTAGAAGATGTAAGACAAATTTTAATGATAAAAATTAAATATAGGCCGAAAAATGAAGAATGAGAAATTAATATTTTTCTTGCTAATGAAATGAAAATTTAGTTATAAAATGCAAGAAAATATGATTTTGAGTGTGTAGAATTTTATTGGAAATTTTTAAATTATATATTGAATATTTTCTAATTATTGATTATATTATGCATGAAATGAAAAATAATGAATAAAGTGAGTTTAGTGAGTTTAATAACTTAATTGATTGTCCATAATGAAATATTGAGATATTAGAATGGAAAGTGTGAAAAATTATGGTAGTGATATAATTATATGGGTGAATAAAATATTAAGTGATTAATAATGTAATAATAATGGAATTTATGAATTTAATAGAAATTGAATTAAAGGAATAAAATAATGTCCTTATTTATTTTTTCTGATGGTTAAATCTGGTTCAGGATATAATTGACTAGCCATAGGGTCACCATTACCGCGGTGTGAGTCATGGTGACTCGTTTATGTAGGCCAATGATAGTCTACTTCAGTGGAAGTGATTCAGTAATCATTGTACAGTACAATATTCGGGTGGTCTTTCGGGATTACTATTCAGTGTAGTGGACTTTTGAGGTCCATGTCTCATGTATCTAGTCTGAAGATTTTGTATCGGATTGAAACTAGGGGCAAATATGAATAAAAGTAGAAAAATATGACAAAATATGAAAAATATGAGAAAAATAATAAAAGCGAAATTATGAGAAAAATAATAAATGTGAAAATATAATAAAAATAAAAAATATGAAAAATATGATAAAAATTAATAAAGTGAAAACTATGAGAAAAATAATAAAAATGATAAAAATGATAAAAGTGTTAAATATGATAAAAATGATATAATAATAATAATAGTGATAAAAGTGATAAATATGACAAAAGAGTAAAATTGTAAAATGAAATATAAGTGGAAGAAAAATGTTAAATTTTGTAGATAAAAAGAAAAGAATAATATGTATATATATATATATATATATATATATAGTTAGTTAGTTAGTTAGTGGAAAAAGTGTAAATAAATGTAAAGTAGTGGTATGATTATAAATAAATGAAAATTTAGGAACCAAAGCGAAATTTATAGCTAATTAAATAGAAGATTAAAAAAAAGAAAGAAAAGAAGAGTTAATTAAAGAGGTAAGGTAAAAATGGACTAAATTGAAAGAAAATGAAAGTTTAGGAGTAAATTGAAAAAAACTATAAGATTAATTGAGAAAAATTGTTAAATTTAATGAAGAATTTTTTTAATATTATATTGGTATTGTTGTGCCCAAAAATAGACTGTGAATTGTTTGCATTGCAAGTTGGATAGTTAATGTATAACTGTTATGCTGCCGAAATTGTTAGAAAAATAAAAAGGATTAATAAAGTGTTAATAATATTATGGTCATTAAAGTAAATTAAGAAAAACAATTTTGGCATATATAAGTTATAATCGTATTAACCCACGTATTGTATGTATAGAATGATTGTTATAAGGGTGTTACATTAAGGTTGAATAAAACCTAACCCATTTGAAAATGAGTTTCTACCAAAAATGGTATTGATATGAAAAAAGGCATAAAACTAGTAAATGAGAAGGGAAAAATGTAATTCCTTATAGAGATTGAATGAAACCCAACATGGATAAGAGTTTTCAAGCTCTCTTCTTCTACCTCTATATTTGCCATCTCAAGAACATAAACTTTCTTATGCTTTTCTCTCTCAAGATCTTGGTAAATCTTGTTCCTTAACTTAAGATTTGTGTTTTAAGTCTTGGAATTAAAGGGAAAAAATCTCTAGTGTGAGGGAAAACTTTGAAGATTAGGGTTTCTAGGTAATGGGTGAGTGAGAGATAGAAGAATGAACTGAAATCATTTTATATTGGTGATGTTCATAGGCATGACAATATTTGTCACAGTTGTGAATCTATTTAAACCCAAAATTCCATCTTGCGATGGTTCATGACCGTGAAGTCATTGTCATAGGTGTGAACCCAATGATACTTCACTTTTTCATTCATTTTTAACTCTTTTCACAAACCAAAACCCCTAATCGCACTTATATCTATTTAATCCATCTTATTAACTGGGTCTTAATTAGGTGTGTTACAATATGAACCTAATGTCAAGGCTTTAAGGTAGAGGATTATTAAAGAGTCACATGAAACTAAGTATGCCATGCACCTAGGTAGTAAAAAGATGTATCAAGACCTGAAAATAAGAGGTCAGTTATGAAGAAAGATATCACAAAGTACACTACTAGATGCATGACATGTTAGTATGTCAAGGCAGAACATCAGATTCCATGAGGATTATTATAGCCAATCATGATTCCAGAATGGAAATAAAAAAAAATCGTAATCGATTTCGTGATTGTATTGCCAGTGATAATGAGGAAGCATGATGTAATTTGGGTGATTGCATTTAGATTGACAAAATCTGTAAATTTTTAACCGATCAAGAGGGATTGCCTATTGAATCGGTTAGCAAAATTGTATGTGAACGAAGTCATGAGACTCAATGGAGTACCAATCCTATCATAACATACAAAAATTCAAGATTCACATATCTGTTTTGGGGTAGCTTGTAATGAGATTTGTGTATCAAGCTCAACTTTTTCTTCCTTATTCTTTTCGATGTGGGATTCAGAAGCTAACACCTCTCTAAGTTTGAGTTCAAACATTAGGTGCAAAATATCTCATATATTTTGCTGAAATGGGATTTTTCTAGGGATGTTATAATTCATCTCCCTATATAGGACTTGGCATCCTCACTAAGGTTTTCCCCACCATTGCTCAAGGTTGCACGCGGAGTGGCTCAAATACCAAATTGTAACTACCTATGCCCAGTTGTCCAATAATAACTTGCAAATGGTCAAACCATATCCTAAAATGGTTAACCCAAGTTATTACTAGTAGTTAGTGCATGACCTTATAAACTTTTCTCTTTCTCATTCCTTTCGATGTGGGATTCAGAAGCTAACATTTCAAGCTAGCACCTATCCAAGTTTAAGTTATTACATTCGACTTAGAATTTCTTCCATGTTTTACCGATGTGGGATTTACCTAGGGATGTTACACATAAGAAGAAGAGACATTGAGTATGAAGTGGAAGAAAAAATATTTCTTAAAGTGTCACCATAGAAAAAGGTCTTTAGATTTGGAAAGAAAGAGAAAAATCCTACATGTCTTTTATGGAGAAATCAGACAAGTTTCCTAAAGACTTGTGTTGCCACTGAAGTTGAGCAAGATACACAACATCTTTCATGTCTTTATGTTAAGGAGATATAGGTCGGATCCCACACATATCATTCCATGGAAAAGTATTGAAGTGAGGCTCGACTTGACATATAAAGAATAGTCATTGGAGATTTTGGCTTAGGAAGTCAAGAAATTAAGGAACAAACAAGTGTTATTAGTCAAAGAGTTATAGAGAAATTATACCACCAAAGAAGCGATATGAAAAAGCAAAGAATTGATGCAATCCCAATAGCCCTAGTTGTTTCAGAATAACCAACCAAGTAAATATCGAGAATGAAATTTTCTTAAAGAGGAGAAAATGATAATTGGATGTCTAAGGTTTTTTTTTTAAAAATATTAGACAAGATTATTAAAAAGAGAGAATTGAATTAAAATTTTGTCTAGAAAAAATATCAGTACAATGGCACAATTGTGATAATTCAAGAGCAAGTTTTAAAATATAATTGTTTGACCAAAACTTGTATATGATTGGTGGGTTTGAATATATGGTTGTAATTTAAAGAGATATGTGGTTTTATGTAAGCACTTAAATTTAAGGGGGCAAGATAGATTTTAATAAGGGACCACGAAGGCATGTAACACCTTACCCATATTGGCATAGAGTATGATCATGTGGTACCTTTAAAAAAAATTAAAAGCTTTTAAATATACATCAAGATATAAACTTAATCACTGTATCACTCGACAATATTGCCAAGAAGATCCCAATTATATAGGAGAATTCTATGAACATTTTTCTAAGAAATCCATTTAAATTAAATTTTTTTATTTCTTATTAAAACATAAGTTCAATTAAAAACCTTTTAATCAAAATCTATTTAAACATAATCAATCATGCATCAGATAATAAAAATCATGTTGGGCTTACACTAGCCCTGTGTTTACAAAAGTACATCATAAAATCAAATACATGATTTTGAAGTAAAAAGGCATATACAAAACCATAACCCATATCCCATGACATATACAAAAGAATTAATAACTGTCATATAAAAACCAACCCAATCTAGGTTTGCTCTGACTGATCTCTATATGGGTACTACTTCTCAAATTGTCAATTTCAGTTAATCGGCAATAAAAATGCATGCAGGATAACGATCAATATGCTAAATAACCTAATGATTTTGAGGTATATATGTGTATAAAAATTATGCATACTATCATGTTATGTTATACCATCATTATGTCATATTCATATGATTTAACTTGCATTCATGCAAAGGAACATACATTTTAGATGTTTCATTCTCTTTTTGCCAAATTAACATATCTACTTGTACCATATAGACAAAAGATATAAACATACATATATAATCATTTCCATAACCAACATATCATAACAATATCATTATCATTTTCTTGTCCAGGACTCTAAGCCCTACTATCTAGATGTGAGTTATGAACAGGAACATTCATAACCCAAGTTTAAGCTACTTTATTCCTATATCAATGTTAATATATCCTATGGTACTGTAACATCATCAATGACATATCATCTATCCTATTTTAAGTTGTAGATTAGAGAATTGGGCAATTAAAATCATATTCTTTATCCTTGTTATATCTTTTATCATATACATGTTGTTAAGCATTAAACACAGACACATTGCCTTATACATAAGTGTGTATTCATGTATAACAACAACTCACATTATGTGATTAAATAACCCATCATATAGTATCATAATTAAAAACTACATATTGCACATTCACTGTGCTTCATAGGCATGATCAATACCCATTCAAGAGTGCCCTACCAGTGAACCAAAATGTGAAAGCTATTACATTCAAAAACACATTATTCATGGTTGTGAAATATCCTTCACGGGCATCAAACATATTTCAAGAGTTCCTAATCGTAAAACAAATCATGAATATGAAAAATTGGGTATCGATGTTCACGGGTGTAAACTCATGCATTCATGACTTCTCTAGCTGTGAGGCAAGGTATGAAAAACTACTGCATGTTCTAAACATACATTTCATAGATGTGACTCCTTTCTAATGGGTGTGAAGCCCGATTTTATGCATGCATTCACAACCTTGAACCATGTGTCATGGGTATGAATTCTGGGATTTTAATGGCAAAAATTGAGCCAAAAATAAAGTAATCTTGCAACACACTCAAAGCCTATAAGATTGACCAATGTCAATCACTCTTATCAATATTTTAGTGTATCATGTTAAGAATATGCTTTAACAACTTATAAATCCATATAAACATTTTTCAATTCAAAAACCATATCAAAACATTTAATTTATGCCTTTTTAACATTCAAAACTTGCACAACTAAGTCATTTTCATCGATATCATACCTTAACATCTTCATCGATATCATGCCTTAACATCTTCATCATGCATTTATAACATATTTCACATTCCAAAATGTGAAGAAAATGAATTTAAATGTCAATATGTACATACGTCTATCCAAAATCGAGCCTTAAATAATCTTTAAGCTTTTCAATCTTGCCTTTCACATTTCCAAGGTCCCTAGCAGATCTTAAAAGCACAAAAACATTCTAATGAGATCTTTATAAGAGAAAACCATCTAAAACCATTCTAAAAATCAAGTTCTGTCACCAACTTAGAAGAACTCTTCTCTAACCCTTGATTTCTAAGTTTTCCTTCAAACTCAACAATGGTGGTGTGTGTTAAAGAAGGAGAAAAAGATGGAATAAAGGTTTTTGGAGTCTCAGAAAGGGTTTCAGGGGTGTGGGGAGTAGTTTATGATAGAGATAAAGAGCAGAGGAGAGAGAAAAGTACGGTTGCCTATATGCAAAACTGATTTGCATTCACAGGCATGAATCGATATTCACAACTGTGACTAAACCATTCATGTGCATGAATGTTCTTTTCACTCCAAAAGAACCTACCATATTCAAAACTTTGTCATTTTGAACCCTAGCACAACTTTCATAGGTGTGAAAGCTCTTTCATCACAAAACTTTACTTTTAAACACCATCTATCCATCCTCTATTTTTCATAAATCCATATAACTTATAAACCCTAATTACCGGCATTATAATTCTCTTCCCCTTAACGAATTTCGTCTTCAAAATTTACCTGTTGTGAGATGTTTAAACAACTAAGGGTACTGTGCTTTTCTATGTCACTTCTTTCAAAATATGATTCATCTGTAACACTTTGACTAATGGTACTCACTTATTTCTAAGCTTTTTGACTTCCCTAGCCAAAATCTCAATTACTTTATCCTTTATCACAAGTCTGGTCTCACCTTGATGCTTTCAGCTGGAATGATATGAGAAGAGTCTAATCTATATCTTCTTAACATAGTTACATAAAAAATATTGTGTATCCTACTCAACTCTGGTGGCAATACAAGCCTGTAAGAAACTAGTCCAATCCTTTCTAAGACCTCATATGGTCTAATGAACGCAGGGCTCAACCTACCTTTCTTTTTGAACCTAAGGACTTTCTTTTCCTTAGGGAAACCTTAAGAAACACTTTTGTCTCCCACTATGTATTCTATATCTCTCCTCTTGAGATTTGCATATGACATTTGCCTATCTAAAATTGCATATTTTGTTCCATCTCCTGCACTAACTATGGATTCACTAGCTTTCTTTTACTAAGCAGGTCCAATATAAAGGTGTTTGACACTTTCTACTATAAAGCTATTCGTAGAGAGCCATCTATATATTGGACTTGTAACTGTTGTTGTAAGCAAACACTATTAATGGTAGATACTTTTCCAAGCTTCCTTTAAATTCTATTAGACAACTCCTCATCATGTCATTTAAGATCTATATTACCCTTTCTAACTGACCATTCATCTCAGGATGAAAAGCTATATTTAAGTTGAGGTTGATGCTCATTGTCTACTTCCCTAAACTGTGATATGAACCTCAAATCTCTGTCTAAAATGATGGAGATTGACACTTCATAAAGTCTTACCACCTCGTTCACATACAACTTTGCTAGCTTGTTTAAAGGATAGTCTCTTCTGATAGGCAACAAATGAGCAGACTTGTTAAAACTACTATTTATTCTAGGCATACACTTCACAAACGTGACTTCTTTATCACGGGCATGAAGCCCAATTTTGGGAATGCATTCACGACCTTGTACCTTATGTTTCAAGCATGAATTATGGGATTTCAAGGGTAGAAATTGAGTTAAAAATAGAGTAATCATGCAACACACTCAAAGGCTCTTAGATTGACCAATGTCAATCAATCCTATCAATATTTTGGTATATTTGTCATGTTAACAACATGCTTTAACAACTTATAAACCCATTTAAACAACTTTTCAATTAAAAAACATATTAAAAACTCATTAACCTTCAAAGTTAACCTTGATGCCTTTTTAACATTCAAAACTTGCACAACCAAGTCATCTTCAGTGATATCAGCCTTAGCATCTTCATCATGCATTTACAACACATTTCACATGCCAAAATACAATGAAAACAAATTTAAATGCCAATATTTACATACCTCTATCCAAAATGGAGCCTTAACTAATCTTCAAGCTTTTCAAGTTAGCCTTTTCTATTGGGATGCATTTCCAAGCTCCTTAGTAGATCTTAAGAACACAAAAACATTCTCATAAGATCCTTATAGTAGAAAACAATCTAAACCAACTAAAAATCGAGTTTTATCACCACCTTATAAGAAATCTTCTCTAACCCTTGATTTCCAAGCTTTTCTTCAAACTCAATAGTGGTGGTGTGTGTAAAAGAAGGAGAAGAAGATGAAGTAGGAGTCTTTGGTGTGTCAGAGAGGATTTTAGGGTGATGGGGAGTAGTTCATGGTAGAGATAAGGAGCAGAGGAGAGAGAAAAGTGTGGCTGCCCACTTGCTAAATCAACCCGAATTCACAAGCATGAATTGCCTTTCACAACTGTGACTACACAATTCATAGACGTCAATGTATTCTTCATTCCAAAAAGAACCTGCCACATTTAAAACTCTATTGTTTTGAACCCTAGCATGACATTCACGAGTGTGAAAACTCTCTCATAAAAAAGCTTAACCTTTTTAAACACCATATACCCATCCTCTCTCCTTTATAAGCCCACATGTAACACCCCCTTACCCCAGCAGCAAGTGCCCGACTAAGGAAATGATACACTACCTTCTTTTGGAAATATACTTGTTAATCATTGAAAAGTGGAACACACTTTTTTTTAAAAAATTTACACATAATAATAGAAGAAACCATATAACTTCATATACAAAAGTATTATTTACAAAATATTTTTATTTGTGCCAAATGCATATTTTACTTTACATATAACATAAAAGAAATTACATAAAAAAAGGACAAAAGACATGAAACCCACTGTTTTAATGAGCAACTGTTGTATTGCATTAAGTTTCCATTGACTTTTTCTACAATCTTCCAACCTATATTCACTCTATCTGCACGAGAGAAATTCCCACGCTAAGCACTAGACTTAGTAGTGTATATAAATAAGACAATATACTATATTACATGCATTATGCAACTATATGCCTTTTTACATATATTTCATATTATTATATATACATTTCTATTCCTATTCTTTCTTGCATCATGTGGCTATCTCAAACATACACATCATCATATCATGTTTGTCTACGTATATAAGCAATTAACATATGTAACTCATACAATATTCTTTATATCGTTCTCAGTGTAATTACGCCCATAACACTTATGACTAAACCAATAATCATGAAAAACGGGATTGGTCATCCAAGCATAATAAAAACACCACACAGGGATAGTAAAAAGTGTCATCATCGGCATAATATATATGTCATCACTTATATAATACATATGCCATCAATAGCATAATATGATATTTGATTGGCATGCTAAACTATACAATATTCTAGTTCTAGACTAGGTGTTCTAAGGCTTTACCATCACTTTTATTCAATTCATAAATTTGATCTATCTAATGACTCAATTAATCAAAAAATTACTTAAGGAAAATATCATTAACAATATATAATAAGGTCCAAACCAATTTACATATTAAATTCCTCGATTTATACTCTGCCTCGTTATTGGCAATTTTTATACTTTGTTTAGGATCTTAATTTTAGGTCAGTTTCTATCCGAATTAAATTAATTAGTCTTCTGAATAATTATAGAACCGGATCTTAGATTTAATATGCAATTTTAATCACTTAATTATAAGTTTTTTTAATCAAACGTTACAGGCATTTGAACATCACGTGCTCACTGAAATTATGTCTAAAATTTTTGAGATAAATTTCAAGTCACACAATAATGCCCAAATTAAACATAGTTACAATCAAAATTAGGTTTCATGTTCAGCATAAATATTTTAGACCTATCTCTTAACTTTCATACCCAATAAAGAACACACTCATCTGAATTCCAGAACTTAAGTTATACTAATATATATATATATATATATATATATATATATAGACTGCTCCATAAAAATCCAACAAAAATATACAATCAACATAACTTATTTTTATCAAGTTCAAACAAAAATTACAAAACCAAATTCATTTTAATTACAAATATCATTCCAAACATTTAAATAACGAAAAGACATAAAAATTGATAAGTTATTGCCTTAAGTTATGCACTTACCTCTTTACCTTCTTTTTCTTTCACTCACTATGTCTCTTTTTCCTTTCCCTTGCTCCTTTGAGCTTGATCTTCCTCAACTTGAGCTCCTAAAACACATAAAAATACCATTAAAACCTTTCTTTCATCATACCTCTATAAACTTTTTTTCTCTCTCTTAAAACTATAAACTCTCTCATAAAAAATAAGCTCTAAATTAACTCAAAACTTTATTTTCCTTTAGAGAAAGTTAAAAAAAGAGGTGAAAAACATTTTACCTTCATTGTTTTCATCCCATGGCCAAAACCCTAGGGATTTCTCACTCTTTTCTTGCTTATCTCTCTTTCTTTTTGCTTGCTCAAGCTTAGTTATGCATGAATATGGCCTTATCTTGTCTTTCACTTTCTACTTTTTCTCTTTCTCTCATTAGAAGCAAGGTTTTGGTTATAGAGGATGCGGGAGGAGTAAGGCTAATTATGTGTGCAAAAAATAAATGAAAGAAATGAGATAAGGAAAAAGAAATAAAGTCACCATGTAATGTCCAAAATATATATTAAATTGGTAATTTTCCCAATTAATCCTCAAATTTTGGGTAAATTTGTAATTTACCCTAAAACTTTTTAACTTTTGCTTTTGGGTCACTTACCATAATTTAACATCTTTAAATACTTTAAAACATTTATTAGGCATTTTCTATAATTATTTTTCTTTAATTTAATTAGTCTCTAGTTAAAATTTAAATTTAGACTCTGATTAGTCCAACGTGTCGATTTCGCGATACGTTTGATTCGAGGCCTAAATTGGTGGATATAACATCCTCTCCTCTTAAAAATAAATTCCATCTTCAAAATTTTATTTGCTTATTCTATACTTAACAACTACAGATACTGCCTCTTCATAATCTCCTTGCTCTCTCACATGGCTTCTTCAGTGGCATGGTTCTACCACAACACTTTAACTAAAGGAACTCTTTTGTTCAATATAACCTTTTCTTTACTTGCTAAGATGGCTTTTAGTTCCTCTTTGTATGTTAATTCTTTATGAACTTTTATATCCCACTTGAAATAATATGAGTTCGGTCTGATTTATACCTTATTAGCATCAAAACATAAAACACATTGTGAATTATATCCAGCTTTGGTGGAAGAGCTAATCGATACACTACTAGTTTGATTCTTTGCAAAATCTTATAAGGACCAATGAATCTTGGACTCACCTTCCCTTTCTTACCGAACCTTAAAACTTTCTTCCAAAGAGAAACCTTAAGAAACATTTTATCTCCTAAAACATACTTTATGTGGATTAATGTATGATTTTTATCAATCTTGAGCTTTATTCAATCTTTCCTTGATAACTCTAACCTTCTCTTCTATTTGTTCTACTAACTCTGACCCTATTAGTTTTTTCTCATTTAGTTCGGTCCAACAAATCGGCATCCTACACTTCCTTCTATACAATGCCTTATAAGGAGCCATACCTATGCTCGTCTGATGACTATTATTGTATGCAAACTTTATAAGAGGTAGATATTGATCCCACCTTCCTTCAAATTTAAGTACACAATTTTTTATCATATATTTTAGCAACTGTATTACCTGCTCTAATTGTCCATCCCTTCGTGGATGGAAAGTCATACTAAAACTGAGTCAGGTTTCTAAAGCCCGTTGTAAGCCTTTCTAAAACAACAAAATAAATTTGAAATCTCTATCAGAAATGATAGACACTGGTACTCTGTGTAATCTCACAATCTCATTTACATAAATTTCGACAATCTTGTTCAAGAGTAGTCCATTCTAACTGGTAAGAAATGTGCTAACTTGGTCAGTTAATCCACTATTATCCACACTGCGTTATGTTTCTTTTGAGTCATTGGCAAACCTGAAATAAAATCTATAATGATTCTCTCTCACTTCCATTTTAGTATTGGTATTGCTTATAGTAATCCTGTGGGCAACTAGTGTTCGCATTTACTTGCTGACATATCAAACATTTCTTAACATATTCGGTAATATCCTTTTTCATTCCTGGCCACCAGTATTGAGCTTTCAAATTTTGGTACATCTTGTCCTCATCAAGATGCATGGTATATGACGTCTCATATGCTTCTTTTAAGATATCAAACTTTAATTCTTTTATACTTGGCACACAAATTTTATTTCTATAATATATAGTGTTATCTTCATTCACTAAATATTATGGTCTTTCTCCTTTTTCTATAGCTTCAACTATCTTTATTAATCTCTCCTCTTGCTTTTGAGCCTCTTTAATTCTTTGCATCAAGGTAGACTCTACTCACATCTTTGCCATTATCGGAGTTAGCTATATATGCAATCTTTTTCCCACTATCTATATTGCACAGATTTAATAAGGAAAGTCACTATAACTTACCAACTAAAATCTCCTGCTTGATGCATATGCAACCACATTAGCTTTCCTTAGCTGGTAGTCAATCACACAATTATAATCTTTAATCAACTCTAAACATCTTTTTTCCTGAGATTCAATTCCTTCTATGAGGGAAGATACTTCAAACTCTTATGATCAGTATAAATATAACATCTTTTGCCATACAAAAAATGTCTCTAGATCTTTAAAACAAAAACTATAGCAATTACCTCCAAATCATATGTCGGATAATTAAACTTGTGTGGCTTAAGTTATTTGGAGGCATGCACAAAACCCAACCCATTATGACTAGCATCATTGTACATAACAAAATCCTTCATAGGAGTGGGATGAGTCAAGACCGGTGCTTTAGTCAACATTGGCTTAAGTAAATCAAAGCTTGCTTGACATCTATATATCCATTCAAAATAGACATTTTTTTATAGCAGTCTTTTCAAAGGAGTTACAATAGAGGAGAATCCTTTCACGAACCTCTTGTAGCATCTGGCTCTTCACTTCTGTCACATTCTAAGGTGGTTTGCAATTAAGAATAGCCTCAATCTTACTAAGGTCAACTTGAATACCTTAAGTTAAGACTATATGACCTACGAAACATATTGCCTTAAGCCAAAACTAGCACTTCAATAACTTCGCATACAATTGCTTCTCTTTTAATGTTTGTAACATGATTTTGAGATGATGATCATCCTTTTTTCGATCTCTAGAGTATTGTAGGAAGTCATCGATAAACACCACTATGAACTGATTAAGATAAGGTCTGAACACTCAATTCATCATGTCCATATATATTGGTGGTGCATTCATCAAACCAAATGGCATTACTAGGAACTCATAATGACCATACCGAGTCCTGAAGGCCGTCTTGGGTACATCCGATTCTTCAATCTTCAACTGATGATACCCTAAACAAAGATCTATTTTTGAAAACAAGTCTGCTCATTTTAGCCAATCAAACAGGTCATCGATCCTGGGCAACGAGTACTTATTCTTGATAGTCACCCTGTTAAGTTGCCTATAGTATATACAAATACCCAAAATGCCATCTTTTTTCTTCACAAATAGAATTGAAGCACCCCACTATGATACATTAGGTCGTATAAAATCCTTATCTAGTAAATCTTGTAACTGCACCTTCAATTCTTTTAACTTAGCATGTGTCATCCTATAGGGGGTGATAGAAATAGAAATAGTGTCAGGTACCAAGTAGATAGAAAACTCTATCTCTCGATCCAGTAGTAATCCTGGCACCACATCTAGAAACTCACAAACTATAGAAATGTCAGCCAACCTCGGACTAGTCTTTTTTGTATCGATCACATATGCTAAATAAGCTTCACATCCCTTATTGATGAGTTTTTAGGCTTTCAACAGTAATATCATATTCTCTGTATATCCTTTATTCTCTCCCATCACTACATTCTCTTCTTATTCCAAAACTCTGATAACCATATATCACTCCACATGAGCTAGACAATCCATTCCTAGGATCATATCAAACTCATAGAATGGTAGCTCTATCAAATCTATTGGGAATTTCTCGCCCTATATCTCAATTGGGAAACTCCTGAACACTTTACTAACCCTCACACTATGCCCTAATGGGTTAATCACAAGAATATAAAATTTTAAAGCTTCTATTTCTAAACCCTCTCAACCTAGCAATGGCATAAATATATAGGAATGCATCGACTTCGGATCTATCAATGCATGAATGCCAAAGCTAAAGAGAAAGAATTTACCCATTATAGCATTGGATGCATCCTGATCCTCTTGCCCTCACATGGCATACGCCCTGGCTAGTGCAACTCTACTAACTTTTGGCCGCTCTATTGTCTCATATCTAAATTGGTTAGGCCCTGTTCGTCCTCATCTGCCTTGGACTATGCTTGTCTAGAAATATGCATATGTACTAGCTTAGTGGTCTTCAAACCTTTGCCAAGATGTAACAGGGGATAATATCTCTTTAAGTGATCCATAGAGCCACATCTCAAATAGGTTCTTGTCATTTACCAACACTTTCTTGCTTCAAGATGACCATAGTGCTGACATAAAGGTAAAGGTAGAGATCTGCTTGGTGCTTGTATCAGTGCACTAACTTATAAATAAATAGATTTCATAGGTTGTCCCCGTTTGAAAGAAGAAGAACTACTAGTACTTCCAGCCTGAAATTGTCCACCAAAAGATCTTTCTTACTGCCGGATGATCCTCCACTCGCCGATGGCATAGGTCTCCTGAATCCTATATCCTGTGCTGGCTGTTGAGTTGCTAGAACTCTCTCAAATGTTTTGGTAGATGCTAGCAAACTGGAAAAGTTCATCAGACGTAGGGCTGAGACCTATAACTTGATTGGATCTCTCAATCCATCCTCGAATCATCAACGTTTATTAGCCTCAGTGGACATAATGTCACCAACATACTTGCACAAATGTGTGGTTTCTCTCTCATATTCTAACACTAGCATATCTCCCTATTTCAAGGTCAGAAATTCTCTCTGCTTATCATCTATATAGATCGGTGGAATGTATTGCTCTATAAACTTCTTGAGGAAAAACTCTCAAGTAATGGAATCATGTGCCTCTAAACTTTGTGCCACTGATTGCCACCAATCATAGGCATTATCATGCAACAAGGACATTGCATACTAATATTTTTGCTTATCAGTGCAGTGCAATTGGTTAGAAACTCTTTCTACTCATTTTAATTAGAACTTCACCATAGATCAGTCAACTTCTCATTTATCATTGAAATTTGGAGCCCCCAACTTTTGCAGTCTCTCAAATTGTAAAACAAATAGGGTTGGTTATGTTGCTCTCTATAACAAATTAAACATATTCCCAGGAGCTCGATCTTTCCCGCGCTAGTAATTAACTATACATGTGATGAGATGACACTGGATCTTGATGCAGTAACTGGGTGAGACTTAATCGTGATGAGGGAGTAGTCTCTATAGGCTCATTAATTTCTTCCCCTTTGACAATAATTTGTTGTGATTTAGAAGTCATGCCCTACCTATACGATAAAAGTAATAGCTTTAATAACTTTCGCAACCTCTCAAATTGTAAAATAGATGGAGCTGGGTGTGCTGCTCTTTATAACAAATCAACCATATTCCAAGAGCTCAGTTTGTCCCATACCAGTAATTAATTGTCCATGTGATGAGATGGCACTAGATCTTGATGCAATAACTCAGTGATGACTTGGTCTGTAACATACAGTGATTTAGGCCCCGATTGTGCGTGACCGTAGTAGGGTGCACTTGTTTAATTGGAGTCTAAATTTGAACCCATAAAAAATGACTAATAATAAGAAAAAATAATTAAGGGTATTATTATTTGGGAATTAAAACTATTAATGCTAGAACTAGAAAAAAAATCCTATGGACAAAATCAGTATTATGGAAATTGATGGGGGGAAAAAATGTGAAGATGAGGAAATTTGTGGCAAATAAGAAATTTCTAAAAGTTTAAAAGTTAATCAAGATTAATTATGTTAATGAATCAATGAAAATTATGATTAATTTTAATTAGTATGACCCACTCCTTAATTTGATTATAAAAGTCAAAAAAAAGGAAGAGATTCTACATTCTTCCTCCTAAAATATCTAACTCTTCTTCTTCTTCTTCTTTCTTTTCTCTTTGGTTGTCCACCATAGCCTCCAAAATTCACCACTTTTCTCCAATCCAAGCTTGAAAATGAGAGAAAAAAATTATTTTTGAGAGAGAAAAATTCAGAATTAAAGAGTTCTTGCCATAAAAGGAATAAAAGAGCAAGAAGGAAGGAAGAAAGAAAAAAAGAAAAAGGGGGAACTTTGGGACATATTCGGTCCACCTTGTAGAACCATTAAGATGAGTATATTCTTCTTAAATTTAACTTTTTTACTTCCATTTGAGAGCCATAAGGATGATAGATATGATTAAGATTGGTAGATTGAGGTTATGTGGCGAAATTAGAACTAGAAATTTAAAGTTACAACTAATTGAAGAAAAGTGTAGTTAAACTTTTAATTAATGATAATTGATGTTAGTGAATTGTTTTATGACTTAAAAACTAGAGAAAGGTAACTCTAATGGAGGAATAAGGGGTTGCCTTGGTTAAGTTAATTTGAAGAAAATTGAAATTAACTTAGGAGCAATACAATTGGTGATAGATGAAGTGTGATTAAAGTGTTGATTTGAAAAAAATAAATTGGGACCTATGATAAGGTTTTTCGGTAGCCATGCCGTATGAAGAGGAAGTTTAAATTTAGTACATTGTGGATAACTTAAAGTATAAAACATATTATGAGCATTAGAATTTTATGTAGGCATGATAAGTTTTGATAATGGATGACAAAAATGAGATATGGTATAGTTGTGCAGGAAAACCAAGTGAACAAATGAGAGGCCCTCAAGAGGGTGACAAAAGGTAGGAAAAAGCAAATTAGTGAGGGGAGGAAAAGAAAGAAAAAGGGAAGCTCCAAGGCTGATTAGGTATGTGATTCATTGACAAAAACCTTACATGTTGTTCAAATATCTGTAATTATGTATTAAGGTTTGATATGGAATGTGATTAGTTGTTGCTTTTGATGTTTTATATGGTAATGAGACCAAATGGTGTGAAATCATTAAGATATGTGAATGCAATTGTGATATGGAAACTTTGGCATAAAAATGAATGCATATGATGGATGTAATTAATAGTTAAGGTTGTGCTAGCTAATGACCCTACTGTAGAAATTTTGGAACAGTCTTGACTATTTTGATCATACTAATGCTTTGGTAATGATATTGAGGTGAAATTAGTTGTAAATAAAAATAGACTCATAATTATAAAACTTTCATTCAGAACCTAATTAAAAATCTAATTGAAAATGGGCTAAAAATTGGATACAAAATTCCAGACCTATAGGTACCCAGAAAATACTCAGTAAAAATAATGGAACGCCCTTCAGTAAAAGGGCCATAACTTTTGATAGAAAACTTGAATTTGAGTGATTTTCGATGCATTTGAAAGCTGAGACATTAGTGGATTGGATATATCCAATTGAGTGACAAACAAAGTCATCCAATAGAAAATTTTTTTATAGCCCATGAATTAAATAAAATAAATATTGTTTAGGCTCTTAAAATTGAATTGACAAAGAACATCCATCAGACATTTGTTCTACATGTATAAGGCTTATTTCAAGCCATAAATCAAACACTAAATTGTCAAAAATAATCAGGCTTTTGAGGTTTAATATATCTAGGTATGCAATATATATATCCCACAATCAAGCTTTCCATAAAAGAAGTGGATTAGATATAGCCAACTGAGTGACAGAAAAATTTCAAAAAACAACAATAGAGGGTAGAAGACAGATGGTACCAATTGAGAAGACCATAAATACAGGAGATGAATGAGAACTAGAGATGAGGATTTTAAACAAGAATCAAGGTATGAATGACCCTAAAGGCTCTTCTAGCCACTGGTGGATCTGTCCTGTTTTGATACTAATTCAAGTACTCTTAAACTTAATTCTCAAACATAACTTGGGATTGTTATACGATCATGAGATTATTTGGTATGACTTAATTTAAGGATCAGAAAAAGAGAGAGAAGTTTAAGAAAATATATTTTTATTTCACAATAGAGAATTACACGGGGTAAACTCTCGATGCCTCCCCTCTACATCACGGTAGCTTACATATCTAAAGGCAGTTGACATATGCATCATTGATTACATCATAAGATTCCTAAATAGTGACATAATCACTATGACAAAGACTTAAAGCAAAAACAAAAGCAAAAAGCAAACCCCAGTAATACAGGTAGCGTCAGTTGTTATCATATCAGTTGAATTATTACAACTTTTATAAAAGCATAACATAATGGCAAACACTTTACTATTTTTGGATCAGCTCATGTGATGGTGAAAGGTTAAAATCTTCAAGAGTGGGCTTCGTATCTCTCTTGGGCCAATCATCTAGGTCATCTGGTTCCTCAAGACTTTCAGGTGGAGGATCAAAATCAATTTCAATGGTCTGTGCAAAATCTAGGTCCTGATTATAGTTGAAATTTGGAAATATCGGGACCTCATTTCTGAATCTGAAACTTGGGTCTGGGTTTAGACTGGGCTTGGGCCTGGGTTCTTCCACTGATCATGAAATAATTACATCTTCAAGATTGGGCTTGAAGGTTTCTTCCTCTTGTGAATCTTGATCAATGATTGGGTCTTCATCTTCAAGTCTGAGTTTAGGCTTGAGTGTAGGAGGCTAGGGAACCATATTGATTCTTTTATAGGGATCTAGTCCAAGTGAAGTGAAACTTGTTGGAGGCAAATGATAATTGTTGTTCCTTTATCTTAGCTCCAAATGGATTGCTGATTTTACCTCTTCTAAGTACATATGATCCTCGTGACAAACTTTTCTCCATAATTGAGTACTTCTAAGAGCTACGACTGTATTTGTTCCTGCAATATGTGTATAAGGACGATGGAATATAAAAATTCCAACGATTTCCATTGGAACTTTAGGAGTTGAATTATTTGCAATCAGTTTAGCAAATAATTTTTTCCAGTAGCTTAGTGGTTGAAAACATGTTAAGAACTTAACCTCTGGAGATTGTAGATTCTCTTTGTTGCATATAAATGGGAGAAAATCTATCAGGGCAATTTGAAATGCATGATAATATAGTGTCGATTGACACCATAAATACCATAACTATTCAAAAAGCATAAGCTCTGTAGAGATCCTATAAATGATTACCCAAGGATACTCCGTAGGACAGTAAACAATTTTCCTTGGAAGTCCTAACTTGTCTTGAAATAACATCATGTAGGTGGACAATATGTTTTTGGCAAAGCTTCTGATCTTCTTGAGATTTGGACCTTTTGGACATCCTGTTGGGAAGTCTGAAAGACTAAGGACTGGAGTGTTTGACTGAGAACTGGAAGCCATAAGTATGAGAGAAATTTCTGATGATGATGATGAGATGAGATCAATTTGTGAAGGTCGGGATAGAAAATCAGGGATGAGATTCTTATCCCCTTTTATTTGCTGAACTTCAAAATTGTATCTGCTGAACCACTCTTTCCATCTCAGTAGTTATGGATGTGGAATAGTTTTTTGTCTAAAATCTAGCATGCGTGGAAAAGATGAGCAATCCATAACAACAGTGAAATGATGCCCTATCAGATGGAATTTAAACTTTTTTATTCCATATTTAACGGCTAAGATTTTTTTAAACATCGAGTGATAATGAAATTTTCTTTCTTTGAAATGACCACTTGCATATCCACATACTTCTTTCTTATCTCCATTAATCTCAAAGAGTACTACTCCCCAATATTCATTTGACGCATCTGTCTGTAGCAAGCTTTTCCCTGTGGAGGGAATCTACAAGTGTGGCAAACTTTGAGTGACTAATTTGATCATCTAAATGGATTTTGTATGAATGGTCTACCATAGTGGGGGCTGGTTTTTCAAAAGCTGATATAATGGCTTCACATGCTTACTGTAGGCTTAAATGAACTATCAGATATAATTGACTATCCCGAGAAACTGTTGAATCTTCTTGACTATTAAATTTTCATCTGGAAATTTTAACAGTTCTTGGGCCAAGTGAGGCTGAGGCCTATAAGTCCCATTTGAGAATTGCATTCCTAAGAAGTCAATGGTCGTCTGGACCAACTGCATCTTTGTTGGGCTGAGCATTACTCCATAGGCCTTTGTCAAATCCATGAACTTTTTAACCGTCTCATTATGAGAGTTGATGTATGGGCTGAACAACAAGATATCATCCACTCGTAGTGGTGATTAGAAATACAGAACGTCGTCTTGTATTTGTCTTCTAGAATAATACCTAGTTGCCAGAATCCTGCTTTCAGATTGAACTTCAAAAATACTTTGGCTGAAGCTATGAAAGGAAACATTGAATCTATCCTCGGTAGTGGATACTTATCATCTTTCAAGAAGAGATTTAAGGGCTTGTAATCAATAACACTCTTTTTTCCTCGGATCTGTTCTGATCTTTTATTCACATAGAAAGCCTGTCATGCCGAATTTGACTTTGTAAGCTAGATGAGACCTTTTGCCAATAACTGAGAACATTCTTGAATTGCAAGTTCCATATCTATTGGAGACATTCCCGGGTGTGAGGCTTTTGTTGGGTTAATATCTTCTGAGTTCTTAAATAGGAGTGTGATAAAGAACTCTGATCTAGTCCAGAGAGGGGAATGATGTTTCTCTGCAAATTATGTGTGAGACAAGGAATAATAGGAATCCTGAAGTTCATGTACTAACTTTAGGGACAGAGAAGGAAACAGTAGTGAAGGTTGTAAGGTAAACAGGGAGGGTATGGTAGTGAAAGGTAGTAGTTATTTCTTGTATTACAAATTTATGGGTAAGATGGACAGTTTATTCAGTTTAAAATAAAGGTCAAATCCTAAGACCAAATCTTTGTCTGGAAGTTTTGATCCAAGGACATGTGTCCATATTGTGAGGTCAAGGAAGATTTGTAACTTGATAGGGTTTCTGGTTTTTAAGGTTGTGGTGAAAACTTTCCCATCAGCTGACTAAAAGTGTTGATCATGTTGAATCCAATATCTGTTTGGTTGAATGTCTGTTTGGTTGAATAGAGGGATTCATCATAAACCTGTGAGTGTCAGTGTTTATGAATGCAATTATCTTTATGGGTTTGGCATATTTGTGAAGAAAAACTGTGATTGGAACAAGTGGAAACTAGTGAAGTGTTTGGGTAGAGCAAACATTTGGTAAAGTGGATAAGGTTAGATCTGTTGAAGGAGTTGTTTATGGGAAGATAGGAAAAGGGTTAATGGAATAGACAAATGGAAGGTAATGGTATGGAAATATTGAGTTTTGGGAAGGTAATTCTTCATATGTCTCTAATTCATAATCTGAGAACTCAGCTTCAAACAACGCTCTTGAATCTGATTCATCATCTAGGGAGAATAATGATTCTATATCAGCATCCTCTAGATCCACCTGAGAAACTTGATGAATCTTCTGTATGATCTTTGCTACTTTATTTGGCTTATTAGGGCAATTTTTTGCAAAATGACCATTTTTTTTTTGCAAACATAACATCTGTCTCCTTTCTTGAATCTGTGCTTTTGTCTTTTAAAAAAACTTGATTTTCTTTTTCCTGTGTCTCCTTGACTGAAAATCATCTGGAGGTCTCCATTTGTGGTATCTTTTTGACTTTCGAAGGGAACATATGCACTTCTTATCTTTACATTTAATCTGCAAGTCTGGTCTTGTACATGCCATCTTCCAAGAAGAATCATGATCAAAAGTCATCAACTCTTTAACCATCTTCTGTTGTGCACAAATCTTATCAATTGATAATAAGATTCTCTGGTAAATCTCTCCAAGACTGAGAGAATTTAAATCAATGTTCTTTTCTCGAAATTGAAATTGAATGTGATTGGACATGCTTTTTGGAAAGGACATCAAAAATGTTTGCTTCAAATTAGCATCATTAGCTCAACCAAGGAGATAGAGTCTCTTCGTCATCCTCTGGTAATGTCTATCAAGATCTTTTCTCAAAAGAGAACAACATTTCATCTTAAAATATTCATTTCTGGCCATGTCATCATATTCTGTTGTACTACCAACAAACTCTTGATGAAGAGTTGTGAGTACTTCTGCAATTGATTGAGCATGATGGAACCTTAACATAACTGCTTTTGGAAGTCTGACAAACTAATCTCTTAATGTTCCTGTGAATCTGGAAGTGAATTCCAAGATTATAGCTGGAAATCTGGAATTAGGGGCGCCTTTGTCGAACTTCAATCCAAGCATAGAGTTCTTGGATTATGTCTCTCCATTTGTTAGGAGGAATATCATCAAAAGTGAACCACAGACCATTGTGTGGTATAGGAGAAACTTGAGGATCAGCTCATAGGACATTTGTCTCCATCTCCTCTTCAGGTTCTTATGTATGATAAGTAGGTAGTTGATGGGTTGTTCCACTTTATTGTGAAGTGACTGGATTTTCCATGAACTAGGTTGGAGGAAAATGTTTTGGATCAAGCTCATTATCCTAAAGTTCAGATTTTGAGCTTTCAGACAAAAGGTAAGGTATTTCTGAAGATGGACTGTCAAGATGGGGAAGATTTTGAAGGGTTTGTCTTTCTAGGAAGGTTGTGATAGTATTTGTAGATTTGGGTTGTTGGACCATATGAGAATGGACTATTTCTTTTTGTTTCTGAGACTGGGAGACTGTTTGAGAAATAGGAGTTGGTTGATCCGGTCCAAGAGTAATAGTAGGAGGTGTTTTAGCCTTTATAACAATAGGTGTCTGGGTTGGAATAGTACTGGGCTAATCAGTCCGAGCTGGAGTAGTATTGGGCTTTGTTTAAGGAATAGGTTTTGGGCCTAAATTGACATGTTCCATGAACTTTCTATGGAAAAGTTTTATGAAAGACCAAATCGTTTGAGTTCTGCAAGTGAGGGCTAGTGACTAAGAGGTGGTGTGGATAGTGGCTAGTATGAAACAGGGAGATGGGGAGAGGTGAACATTCCCAAGGGATATGTGAATGAAGGAGATTTAAGATAATCCTGCTTGAGATCTTGCTTTAGTGAAGTAATTTCTCTTTCCAGTTTCTGCGACTTAACTACCTTCGCATCGAAAGTCGAATCATACATTCTGGTAGAGATCATGTTCATCAATTCACCTTTTAGTTCTATCTGCTGCCTTTCAAGCTGTTTCAACAACTTGTATAATGCTTCATATTGTGTTGTTTGTCTATTGTCTAAAACCAAGACCTTATTCAAGACCTTGTCAACCTTAGTCTCATTTCTCTAAAGCACCTTATTTTGAACTTGTGCATTCTAGGTTTGCCAGTTTAACACTGATTCTGCAGTAGAAATAGAATTGGATGTTCCTTCAGGTGTTAACGTTGTAGGTCTGACATATGGAGCAGTCCTGACCTGTGATATAGAGTCTATGTGGTTTTGAAAAGGGGGAAATTCAGCATCATAAATAGTTGGAGAAGAGGATGGTTGGTACATAGCAATCATAGGTATGGGTTCAAGTTCAGGTTTTAAAACTTTAGGTTTTGAAATAAGTTTGAAATAGGTAATGGTTTTGGATTTTTCTAGAGGTTTGGGTGGTAAGAGATTAGGGTGATCATCCCATGAAGGTGGTGAAGGTGGTAATGGATTTTTATAAATAGAAGGCAGAGAATAAGAAACCACATAATCATATTTACCCGACGGTTGTCCCAACAGACCAACTGAAGGATCTCCATCTTCATATTTTTTGAAGAATTATTTCTCTGAGCATTTTTTTCTTTCTTTTGGATTTTCTAGCCTTTTTGTTCCATTCTTCATTTTCTTCTATCATTTGATCTATATAACAGTCATCACAATCACATATATCAAAGTAATTGTGATTTCCACTATGAGACTGATAAATAGGTTGTGCTGAGTTTGAGAAAGTAAGAATGAGGATTTTCTCATGAGAGAAAACAAGCTACATCATGAACTGTGTAGAAAACTCTACTGGTGTACTAGCCTGGGGTTCATTTTCCTCAGGGGAAAAGAATTGAGTCTCAACTCTGTCATCTTTGTGCTTTATAAAAAGCAATTTTTTAGAACTAACTGGCTGGCTCTTTTGATGAAGAAGCTCATAATTTGTTAACCAAGACTGTGGAAAGATCTGAAGAAGATCTTCCTTATTTAATTTCTTTGGAATATGTACTACCCTTGGCACCTAGGTGGGATCCATTGTAATTCTTAAGGCATTAGTGGAGGCTGGGATACAAAGATCCATTGCATGGTTCTGTACACTGTAAATCATCTGATAGTGAAGAGTAGCTATATATGTAGTAGCTACATTCTTTACTCCAGTGATTTGAACTTGTACCTTCAGAGTGGTAAATGTATGGGGATCCTGAAGCCTCATGTTGAAATTAGGGTAGAAAGTACAAAGGAGAGTTCCTACATTGAGGGTGGTCTAGATTGTACCAATTACAACGTGTTGATATTCCAAAAATCTGGTATCCAGAAAGGCTATCTGGACCACAACCGGTAATCCTTTTCTTCCATGATAAGTAAGAGCAAGTCTAATGGCTCCAAAATGGATATGGGTGTATCCATGGTTAAGCCACTGAATCAGAAACTTAGAAGGGATCTCAAGAGTAATGAATTGTTCTTCACCAATACCTTGAATAGGATACTGGTCAAAATAAGAAGATTGTACATACTCCTTTACAAATGAAGGTTTTTTGATGGATTAAAGTTTTAATTGAAGTAGTGAAAGAGGATTTATGTTTCTAAAAGGTGTGATAAGGGTTTAGAAATGGAATATTGGTTTCTTGAACTTTCTTATGTTCAAAAAGGATAGAAAGCTCATAGAGATGATTTAGATTTTTAGAAGTAGAAGGAGAAGGTTGAAGAGAAGGGAAAGAAGAAGAATAAGAAGAAGAAGAAGAAGACCGAGACATCTTTAAAAGTTCTACCATGATGGGGGAAAAAGCTCCTCATCACCATAAATTAAACCAAGCACAAACAATCTTAAGGCTCTGATACCAATACGGGAGATGAATGAGAACTAGAGATGAGGATTTTAAACAAGGATCAAGGTATGACTGACCCTAAAGGATCTTCTAGCCACTAATGGATCTGTCCTATTTTGATATTGATGCTGATATAGAATCATTATTCTCCTTGGATGATGAATCAGATTCAGGAGCGTTGTTTGCAGCTAAGTTCTCAACTCTGCCATCTTTGTGCTAGAGCAGTACTGGGCTTTGGTTTAGGAATAGATTTTGGGCCTAAATTGAGCTGTTTCATGAACTGTATGTGGAAAAGTTCTGCTTGTAGTATCATGAGTACATATATATAGTAATTAATGTGAATTTTGACTTAAATTGTAATTATAAATAATTAATACATTTTTTATATGTGAGGTTCTAATGCAATAACAATGGAAACAAATAATAAAAATAAATAAACATATATGTAAAAATGTGATACAATTATTATTTTTAAAAATATTGTGAATAAATGTAAAAAATAGTTAAGCCCTAAGACACCTAATCTAGAACTAGAATAGATAATAGTTTGGCATGTCAATCAAGGGAGTCAAGGAACTTGGTGTCAAATATAAAAGTTAGTAATGACAAATTTATAAATGCGCTTGGCGTAAAATTATTAATCCAGTAATGGCAATATTACAAAAGCCGGTAATGACACTATTATGAAAGCGCTCGGGGCAATATTATGGAAGTCGGTAATGACAACCCCATTATTCCTATTAGTTAGTTCAGTTATAGGTGTTATTGGCACAAGAAAAATGAAAAAATAACAATAATATAAAAGTATGCCATTTTGATAATTTTCATGTTAAATTAAAATTGTTAGATATTAACAGTTTAATGACATTTATTTATTTTCATATAATTCTTTTATTTTCTGCCTTATTTATGAAATTATTAATTGACATGTAAGAAAATATATGTATGTAAGATTTTTATCCTTGAAGCACCACTAAGCTAGTAGCTTAGTGTTGGTGGTTTCCTTTCACGTATGTTTTAAAGGATAGCCATAGATAGTAAAATTGTAAGAAGAAGAAGGGTACCCAGACCGAAGCAGCTAAAAGCTTTGGACTTATTTTTAGTATATTTTATCAAAAAATTTGTAAATTAAATTATAGTTTATATCTCATCTAGTATGTATCGAGGATGTGTAACTTCAGTGTAATGGATATAGTTGGATGTAAATTAATATATTTTATAAATAAATAAAATTTTGAATATCTATGTTGGTAATAAATTTATTTTAGTGTTTGTAATATTTCTACAAAAAAAATTATATTTCATTTAGCTAAGCTTATAAGACAGTTAGTCGTGTAATGCTCACTTACATTGCTGAATTAAAGTGGGGTAAGGAGGTGTTACAATTTTTGGCATCAGAGCTATAGGTTTAGATAGTTCTTACTTAATGGGTATGGGAAGATAAGTGCATGTTTTTAGCATTTGCATTATTTTAAGCTGCAATATTTTGATAAAGGACCCTTCTTCTGACAATATAGGTTTTAATAGATTCGAAATCAAAACAAAATCACGAAGAACAAGAGGGTGATAATAGAGCTAACTCAGCTGCTCATAAACAGTCAGCATCCATTAGAGCCTCGAAGCCTAGTGTGACAGCTCCACAACATGTTGAAGAATAGGTTGATTCGGGTTAGGTACCCCTTATGCAAGAGATGACTACTTTGTTACAACAAATAGCCTAAGTTATGCCACCACCAGCTCCACCACCTCTCCCACCTCAACCAAAACCCCAAATTGATAAACTAAGAAAATATGGGGCTACGGATTTTACGGGTAAGAAAGAGGATGACCCAGCAGTAGCAAAATTTTAGTTGGAGAAGACAGAACGGGTTTTTAAGGAGCTTCAATGTTTGAAGGAGTATGTGGTTAGATATGCAGTGTCCCTCCTTCAGGAGCATGCCTATGACTGGTGGAAATTGGTATTAGCGAAAACCCAGACTCCAAATCCTCAGAGATGGGATTTCTTTGTGACAGAGTTTAAAAAGAAATATGTGCCAAGTGTTTATGTTTATGAGAAAAAAGCGAGAATTTCTGAATTTAAAGCAGAGAGGTATGACAGTAGCTAAGAATGGGATGAAGTTCACTAGGTTGAGCAAGCATTCTACAAGAATTATTGGAGATGAAGCTGACAAATGTCATAGATTTGAGGATGGCCTCAATGAGGATATTGGATATTTAGTGGTTTCCCACTAGTATACAGATTTTGCTACACTAGTGTCCTCTGCCATTAGTGTTGAAAGAAGGAAAAAGCTAAAAATAGAAGAGCTCTCCAAGAAATCAATGGCTAGTGTGGCCCAGACATCTGGTAGGAAAGGGTGGATAGTACCCAGACCATTTCAGTCACGGGTTGTTGGGCAGACATTTTCTGGTAGGTGGGGTTAGCATTTTAGACCTACAACATCATCTACTAGTTCACCAGCACCATTGTCCAGGAGACTAGCTCCTGCTATGTGTTAGCATTGTGGTAGATTTCATATAGGAGAGTGTTGGTGGTTGATTAGGGCATGCTTGAGATGTGGAACCACTTACCATATGAAGAGAGATTGTCCTAGACTTAGTACAAGAAATATGGCTCCAGCATAGACTATGGCACTGGTATAAAGTCGTGGTAGAGGTTGAGGCCAATTTAAAGGTGGTCATACCGGACAGAGTCAGGGGGTATCAGAGACAGTGGACAGTCCCGGGCTTAGTAGAGCTCCAGTTAGGGCTTATATGATGAGAGCTCGTGAAGACTAGGATGCACCAGTTGTCATAGTTGGTAAACTTTTTATATTTGACATTGATTTACATGCATTGATAGATCCTTATTACATGCATTCATACATAAGCACAACTGCACTTAAACAAGAGAACATAATACATGAGACCTTCGAATATGAGACAATTGTGACCAATCCGCTGGGACATAGTGTAAAAATGAATAAGATCTATAGATATAGTTCGATAGTAATTCAGGGTAGATAATTTCTAGTAGACTTAATAGAATTACCTTATCATGAATTCGATGCTATTTTGGGTGTGGATTGGTTGACCTAGCATGGAGCTATAGTTGGCTGTTGATCTAGAAAAGTTGTACTTCAAATTCCTAGGCAGGATGACACTATCATTTAGGGTGAAGGTCAAACATGTTTGACCAGTGTTATTTCTGCATTAAAAGCTTGGAAATACGTTAGGAAGGGATGTGAGGCATATTTGGCCCATGTGATAGATACCAGAAAAGGGAGCCCAAAACTCAATGACATCCCCACAGTGTCCGAGTTCCCAAATGTGTTTCCTGAAGACTTGCCGAGGTTACCACCAGATAGGGAGATAGAGTTTGCTATTAATGTGATTCCTAGTATAGCCCCAATATCAATTACTCCTTATAGAATGACACCTACAGAATTGAGAGAATTGAAGGTTCAATTGCAGGAATTGCTAGACAAGGGATTCATAAGGAAAATTCATAATTAAAGAGTTCTTTCCATAAAGGGAGCAAAGGAGCAAGAAGGAAGGAAGAAAGAAGAAAATAAAAGGGGGGAACTTTGGGACAGATTCGATCCACCTTGGAAAACCATTAAGGTGAGTTTATTCTTCTTTAATTCCACCTTTTTCCTTCCATTTGAGATCCATAAGGATGATAGATATGATTAGGATTGTTAGATTGAGGTTATGTGGCGAGATCAAAACTTGAATTTAAACTTTTAATTCATGATAATTGATGTGAGTCAATTGTTTTATGATTTAAAAACTAGATAAAGGTAACTCTAATGGAGGAATAAGGGGCTGCTTTGGTTAAGTTAATTTGGAGAAAATTGAAATTAACTTAGGAGCAATACAATTGGTGATAGATGAAGTGTGACTAGAGTGTTGATTTGAAGAAAATAAATTGGGACCTATGATAAGATTTTTGGGCAGCCACGACATATGAAGAAGGAAGTTTAACTTTAGTACATTCTGGCTAAATTAAAGTATAAAACATATTAGGAGCATTAGAATTTTATGTAGGCATGAGAAGTTTTGATAATGGATGATAAAAATGAGATATGGTTTAGTTGTGTAGGAAAACCAAGTCAACAAATGAGAGACCCTCAAGAGGGTGACAAAGGCGAGGAGAAAGAAAATTAGTAAAGGGAGAAAAAAGAAGCTCCAAAGCTGATTAGGTATGTGCTTGATATAAAAAACTTACATGTTGTTCAAATGTGTGTAATTATGTATTAAGGTTTGATATGGAATGTGACTAGTTGTTGCTTTTGATGTTTTATATGGTAATGAGACATGTTAAACCTTAAGGGGTATTTTTGTCATTTTGATGATAACAAATAAAATAACAATATTGTATTAAACATACTTGTTTTCTAAATCTATTAAACAGGGTATGAAATAAAATGGAAAGAATGGAGAATGGAAGAATAATCCTTGAAAGACAAATTTAAAGAAGTAGCATGTTCACGCCCGTGACCCTATGTGTCATGCCCGTGACAAAGCTAAGCGTCACCAAAACCAAAATTTGAAGTTCACGGCCATGAAGGAAGACACAAACCATGAATTGCAAATTTAAGTCACGCCCGTGAATTAAATGTCACGCCCATGAACTTTCATGACATTTTCATCCAGAGAGCTTCACGACTAAAGTCACCACTTGGATCACGGCTGGGAAGATTGTCACGCCCATGAATAAGTATGTCACGCCTGTGACCCAATGTTTCAAAACCTTCCAGAGAGCTTCATGACCAAGGTCACCACTTCAGTCACGGCTTGGAAGAACAGTCACGCCCGTGACAAACATAGTCACGCCTGTGAAGGATGAAAGAGAAAAATGTCAGGCGCGATTATTTGGTTGGTACAACGGCTAGTTTCGTATTAAATGCACCCTAATGGCTATAATCAGCCAAGGGAGTATAAATGCAAGTCATTTATGCATTCAGTACAAGAGGATAGCAAATACTTTGAATCAAAATCTTATTACAAGCTATTTGTACATTCAATACTTTGAGAACCAATATCTATTCTCTGTAAAAATATTTTTGCTCATCATTTATTGAGCAATAAAGATTTGTGAGTGTTTCTCTCTATAATCATTTATTACTCAAATGAGTTTTGGGTATTTTTGGATTAAGAGTAGAACACTTGTAAGGGTTAGTTGTGTGAGCCTTTAAAACACAAAGTAAAGGTTATTTGTGTGAGCCTGTAAAAACACAAAGTCAAGCTTGTTTGTGTGAGCCTGTAAAGCACAAGGAATTGGTTATTGTGTGAGCCATTAAAACACAAGGGATTTCTGGGTTAGGTTTGAGCCATTGTGAGAAACACCATAGTTGGGAGTGAGCTTGTAAAACTCCATTGTAACACTTAGTGTGTTAGTGAAACTCCCAATTGCGATTGGGGAGAGGAGTAGGGTTTGTTAACACCCGAACCTCTATAAAAATATTTGTGTCAAATTTCTCTATCCCTCTGAAAATTAATTTTTATTTCCACACTTTAAAGTTTAATTTTTGAAACTACAATTCAACTCCACTTCTTGGCTTAATATCTAGGCAACAATTGGTATCAGAGCTAAGTCTAGCATCGAAGCCTAAAAAGCACTAGTAAAGATTTAGATATGGCTAGTGAAGGATTCCAAAGTCTAAAACCTTACTTTGATTGAGCAAATTATGCCCATTGGAAGTTTCGGATGGAGACATACCTAGATAGTGAAAGAATTGAAGTCTGGGATAATGTACAAAAAGAATGGACACCACCAACCAGAAGAAGAGCTGATAGTGAAGAAGTAATCCTATCAAGAGATGATTGGACAGAGCCTCAAAGAAGAGCAAATTTCAAAAACAAGAACGCAATGACAATCCTATCAAGCTCATTATCTATTGAAGAATGTGGAAGAATACAACACTGCCTAACAGCATACAACATGTGGAAGACATTGGAAAATTATCATGAAGGAACTAAGCAAGTCAAATCCAAGAAGATTCAACTTCTGACCTCAAAATATGAGCTCTTCAAGATGAAATCCAATGAGTCCATCACTGACATGACCAACCGCCTTCTAGCCATTATAAATGGAATGAGGAAACTTGGGAAGCATATGAGTTTGGAAGATGTAAACAACAAAATCCTGAGAAGTCTTCCTCTTAAAAACTATGGCTCAAGAGTTACTGGCATAGAAGAAGCAAATGAAGACATGAGCATCATGAATACTGATGTGCTGATTGGCAAACTTCTCACACATGAAATGGCAGTGAAAAGAGATAGAGAGCTTGAAGCAGAGCCTCTACTTCAAAATCTCAAGAAGAAAGTGAAGATGACGAAGAATTGAGTGATGATGAAAATGAGGACATTGCTATGCTTTCAAGAAGATTAAAAAGAATCATTGAGAAGAAAATGAGCAACTCAAGAAAATTCAGGCAAAGAAACCTCAAACAAACTTCTAATGATGCACAAAGAAGTAAGGAAGAGGTAAAGTGCTATAAGTGTGGAAAGAAAGGGCATATTAAACCAGAATGTCCAAGGCTCAAGAAACACAAGAGCAAATTCCAAAGAGACAATGGGGAGAAAGGTCACAAAGCCACATGGGATGACGAAAACACTTCAAGTGAAAAAGATGATAATGATAGCGAAGAGGTCAACCTATGCTTCATGGCTATTGAGGATCACGTCTCGAATAAGGTAAAATCACTGCACTCATACTCTTTAAACAATGATAGCAGTGATAATGATGATGTTGATGATGAGAAAAGCCTAATAGAAGAATTAAATCTAGAATTAGAGAAATATAGAAGTAAATTCAGTACTTATAGAAATAACATCTCTAATTGAAAAAATAAGATAGATAATTTAAAAAAGAAAAACATAAAGCTTAAATCATCTAATGAATTTCTCCAAAACTCATTAGATGAATATTCATCAAGACCCTTAACTACTTCTTTGCTAAAAGAAAATAATACTTTGAAAATGAAGTTGAGGAACTTAGGAATTCTATTTCTAAATTTCGCAAAGGTAAAGAGAGTTTAGATACTCTCATTGTGTCTCAAAGATCACCCTTAATTAGACATGGTCTAGGATTTAAGGACACATCATCATCATCTCACAAAACCATCTTTGTTAAGTCAAATGAACCTCACATCTCCGCACCTGTTGGAACAACACCAAGAAATAAGCATATTAAACCTTCTATACATAAAAAGAATAATCATGCCTTTATAATAGGAAGCATGCATCTAGAAAATCAACAATTAATCATGACTGGGCATGTCATCATTCTCAAAATAAGTTTGATGAAATATGGTATTCAAAAATCTTGTAAGACCAAAAAGCAAGTTTAGACCAAAACAGTGTAATTATTGTATGAAAATGGGTCACATAAATAAACATTGTTGGATAAGGAAGGCTCATTGGGAACCTTCATGTGCTAACCCCCAAGGACCCAAGCTCATTTGGGTACTTAACAATCATACTTGAACTGTGATTCTATAGGTATGCCTCAAGTCCACAATAAACAAAAATGCTTGGCTTGTCGACAGTGGATGCTCAAGGCATATGATAGGAGACAAAGAACTCTTCAAAGATATTAAAAGTATTGATGGAGGTAAATTTACCTTTGGAAACAATGCTAAGGGTAAGTAATTGGCATTGGATCTATTGGTATAAATGGAACTACTATTATTAAAGATGTCTTACTTGTTGATGGCTTGAAACATAACTTGTTAAGTGTTAGTCAATTATGTGATAAAGGAAACAAAGTAATCTTTACTTCCAATGAATGTCTTGTGATCTCTATCGATGGTCATGAGATATTTAAAGGAAATAGAGATGTCAATACATACATAATAAACTTACATGAATTATCTAACCATTCCTCTAAGTGTCTTGTGACCACTAGTGATGAATTTGGGTGTGGCATAGAAGGCTTGGTCATGCTAACATGGACTTAATACAAAGCCTCAGCATAGGAGAACTAGTAAAAGGACTACCAAGAGTTAAATATGAAAAAGGAAAGACATGTGAACCTTGCCAAAGAGGAAAGCAACAGAAGTCATCCTTCAAAGCCAAAAACATAGTAAGTACCTCAAAACCTCTTCAACTCCTGCATTTAGACTTATTTGGACCTACTAAAACAACTAGCTTAGGAGGTAAACATTATGCATTTGTCATCGTAGATGATTACTCTAGATTTACATGGGTAATTTTCTTAGTTCAAAAGAGTGATGCTTTTGAAAATTTCAAAAACTTTGCTAAAAGAGTTCAAAATGAAAAAGGGTACTGTATTTCAAAGATAAGAAGTGATCATGGCAAAAAATTTGAAAATGAAAACTTTAAACCTTTTGTCTTGAACATGGCATTTCCCAAAATTTCTCATCTCCTAGGACACCTCAACAAAATGGGGTAGTTGAAAGGAAAAATCGAACTTTAATTGAAATGGCTAGAACAATGCTCAATGAATATGATTTACCAACTTACTTTTGTGCAGAAGCCATAAACACTGTATGTTATATTTCAAATCGAGTTTTCAAAAAACCTCTTTTAAACAAAACCTCATTTGAGCTATGGAATGGAAGAAAGCCCTTGATATCGTACTTTAGAGTATTTGGATGCAAGTGCTTCATATTGAATACCGAGGAAAATCTTGGAAATTTTGCCTCTAAATCTGATGAAGGTATCTTTTTAGGATACTTTACAACCAACAAAGCATATAGAGTATTTAACAAAAGATCATTAACTGTTGAAGAATATATGCATGTTGTCTTTAATGAATCTAGTAGACTAGATCTTGTGAAAGGTAGTGTTCTTGATGATGTTGTAGGTAATATGGAAAGACTTGATCTTGAAAATGGAAAAGAAGAAAATGATCAAGAAGATTCACATCAAAATGATTCTCTACCTCAAACTCAAAAAGAAAACGAACAAGAACTCCCAAATGAATGGAGAATGACGAAATATCATCCAAAAGAGCAAATCATTGGTGATCTCTCAAGGGGAGTAAGTAATAGATCTCATTTTAAACATTCAGTCATTGACATTGCTTTTATTTCTCAAATTGAGCCTAAAAATGTTGATAAGGCTCTTAATGATGAAAGTTGGGTAATTGCCATGCAAGAGGAACTCAACCAATTTGAGAGAAGTAAGGTATGGACCTTAGTACCTAGACCCAAGGATCATCAAATTATAGGTAGCACATGGGTATTTAGAAATAAACTAGATGAATAAGGTTCAATAACTAGGAATAAGGCTAGATTAGTTGTAAAAGGATATAATTAGGAAGAAGGTATAGATTATGATGAAACCTATGCACCTGTAGCTAGATTAGAAGCCATAAGAATGCTCTTAGCATATGCATGTCACATGAATTTCAAACTCTTTCAAATGGATGTGAAAAGTGCATTTCTAAATGGTTATGTAGAAGAAGAAGTGTATGTAGAACAACCACCAGGCTTTGAAAGATATGATTTGCCAAATTATGTTTTTAAACTTTCAAAAGCTTTATATGGTTTGAAACAAGCCCCAAGAGCTTGGTATGAAAGGCTAAGTTCTTTTCTATTAGAAAATAGCTTTACAAAGGGAAATGTTGACAACAAATTATTCATTAAATAGCATAAGCATGATATACTAATTGTTGAAATTTATGTTGATGATATAATATTTGGTTCTACTAATGAGTTGCTTTGTCAAGAATTTGCTAAGTGTATGACTAGGGAATTTGAAATGAGCATGATGGGAAAGCTTAAGTATTTCCTTGGTCTACAAATAAAGCAAAACAATGAGGGCATATTCATCAACCAATCCAAATATGCCAAAGATTTAATTAGGAAATTTGGTATGGAAGTTTGCAAGAATGCCAAGACTCCTATGAGCACATCAACAAAATTGGACAAGGATGAAAAGGGTAAGAGCATTAATGAAAACCTTTATAGAGGTATGATCATATCACTTTTATATCTTATGCTTCTAGACCCGATATAATGTATAGTGTTTGCTTGTGTGCACGATTTCAATCATGTCCTAAAGAATCTCATTTAAATGGATTCTATAACCTTTTCTATACTTGACCATAGGCAATGGTCTGAAAAAGGATTCTAAGATATTTACATGGATCATTGCATCTAGGTTTATGGTATCCTAGAAATTCATCCTTTTATATTATAGGATATTCAGATGTAGACTATGCTAGTAGTCTTTTAGATAGAAAAAGTACTTCATGTACTTGTCACTTTATTGGAGAATGCTTAGTTTCTTGGTTTAGTAAGAAACAAGTGTCAGTTGCTCTTTCAACTGCTGAAGCAGAGTATGTAGCAGCTGGATGTTGTTGTACTCAAATTCTTTGGATGAAACAACAACTTAAGGACTATGGTCATGATATGAACCATATACCTATTAAATGTGACAATACAAGTGCTATAAATCTTTCAAAGAATCCTATTTAACACTCAAGAAGTAAGCATATTGACATTAGACACCACTTTATTAGAGATCATGTTCAATATAAAGATGTTGCATTAGAATTTATAAGCACAGAAAATCAATTGGAACATATTTTTACTAAGTCTCTAAATGAGGAAAGATTTAATTTTATTAGAAGAGAACTTGGTATGATTGATGGATTAACCTTGTGATTGCTATATTATGAAATATTAATTGATAATCTTAATTTTGTATCATATCACTAGATATAAGGTAGTAAATTTGATGAAAAGTTTAATGTTATAAGGGATAGAATCTTCATTGAAATGATACAATCTTGTTTTAGGACTTAATTTTATTTGATAAAAATTTTAGCGAAGTCACGCCCGTGACATATGTTCATGCCCGTCACTTAAATAGCCAAAAGAGGCAGTGTTGTTCACGACTTGATTCACGAAATGGTTCACGACTTTAAGTAGTGAAGCTTATTTTCACGACTTCATTCACTCCCGTGAAAAGCCTTGTTCATGCCCGTGATGAACTTTTCACGCCCGTGAACATTTTCACCCCAAAACACACAGAGGCGTTCACGCTTTCAGTCACGCTTTGATTCATGGGCATAAGTAGTGAAATTCAAACTTTCACGCCCGTGACTATTGTTTCACCCCCGTGACAGTTCATCATTCATGCCCGTGACATTCAAAGGTCACGACCGTGAACATATTCACGCCTTTATTCATGGGTAGAGCACCCTTTCAGCAAACCGTTAACATGACCATTCACGCCCGTGAACACATATTTCATGCCCGTGAATGCATCGGGCATATAAGAGAACAACCGATTATTTTTCACATTTCAACCTTTCAACTCCTAGCAACCACTCTCATTTACACACATTCAATGAGATATTGAAGATTCTGACCCCCAAGTCACAAACATTTCCTATAAATACCATCAAAAGTTCATTCTTTCATAAAAAATCATACATCATTAGGGTTTCCTTAAAATTTTTCTGTCAAATATTTTTCCCAAACTCCACAAAGTTCACTTCTTCAATTAAAATGGAGACCGGCTCATCAAAAGGAAAAAGAAAGAAGTCTCATGCTCCCAGGAGGTATGCAAATTACCTAATGAATAGAATTCCGGAGCATTGCCATCCTCTGTACTCCACTTTGAAAAAAAGGCCTCTCCTTTCATCGAGATCCTTTGAATGGAAAACCGTTTGAACTCTAGGGCTAGAAACAGCAATGACAGAGCAAGTCCAGGCCTGTCACTTGAAATAATTCGTGGACATTCACCAGCCCACATTGAGAGAGCCAACACTGGAATTCACAGCGAAGTAGAATTCTTCGCCACTCGAGCTTGGACCCATTTTGGCACAGATTGCAGCTGTTAAGAAGCCAAAGAGTACTCATCTTCGGTCCCCAGTGCACAAATATTTGCATAGGTTCCTGACCTATAGCATATTCACTGGGGGAGACAGCAATGGGACCATTCGGAAATTGGAACTCTTCCTTTTCGAAATGGCTAGAAGAGGACTCACGGTGGAACTTTCTAGTTGGCTTGCAAACCATCTTCTGTCCATTGCCACCAAACCCACAGGAGATATACTCATTAGTGGTTGTCACCCATATAGCCTTGAAGCTTGGCTATTTGATGCTGGATGTGTAACACCACATCATATGCATTTAAGTATAACCTATTTTTTATAAAATAATCACATACTGCATGTTGGAAAGAGAAAATGCCCTGATAACAGTGGTAGTAAATTTTTTTTTTCATATCATATCCTGTAAAATCAACTAATGCCTTTACAAGTCTTATATCTTGTAATTCTATTCAATGACTTTACAAGTCTCATATCCTGTAATATCACTCAATGACTTTTCAAGTCAACATTAAAAACCATAATACGATATATCACATATATTAAAACATAAACTTCACATCTGAAGGATTATGGGTTGCTTCCATTTATACATTTAAAACATAATCTAGAGTGATAATACATATTCAAACATATAAGTCCAAAATACAGATGACATGTTTTTATGCTTGTGTGGAATGCAAGGAGAGAGAGTGATGAGGCTCAACCAATGACCTGTGCTCCATGTTTTCTATACACTACTCAAAATGAGCTATCACTTTTTTTACCAGAAAAATGATGCAAATTGATGAGTTATGACTCAGTGACAATAATCATCCAATGAGCTCTAAAGTACCAAACAACTCATAGTAATAAATCACAAATCCAATATATACCATATATTCCATTCCATTCATCAGTATCATATATGTATCAATAAAGTTGAAACATATAATCATTACTCTTTATGTATGCAAATGCTTTGCTTATTTCATTTTGTTGTGACTAAGTTAAACAGACATTACCTCGGGTCTCCATGTGAACATTTGCATTTGCATTTACTAGCTAGCTTGATCATTTGTTTCATTTGCACATTTGTTGGGCCATAGGCCTCTTCTTTTGCTTTACAATATCGATTAACTAGTCACAACGCCTTTTTAGTCCATATCCAGATGCACTTGTATTTAAGCATTCATCAACCATTGTATCTTATCACATATAATATACATATACCACATATATACCTCATATGCCACACATATACCTTGCATATACTATACATATACCATGTATATATATCACATATGTCGAACATATACTTCAAATATACCATAAGTATACTATTTATATGTACCAAAATGTCACAAATTATTCATCATTACATTATCAAGGATCAATCACGACAATCATATGAATCACATAGCAAGCAACATTCATTTGCACTAAAGAATTCAATCGATAATTAGACTCACCGTTCTCCTTTGATTCCGACCCCTAACTTATTGTCTATCCACTCCTTGTGGGTCTCTAATATGTTGCAAGCCTAATATGAAAATATAATTGATTAACTCATGATTAGGGAGAGTAAATGTGGCTTAAACAAATTAATATGCATTGTTCATGTTAATAGTTAAGATTTTTCCTATGAGGCAGTGTGACCTTATGGGACTGTTTAGCCTATAACATTTTTTATAATTGACCAATTAATCTGATTCTTATTCTTAATTAAAAATAACATATAATTATATAACATATTAAAATAGCAGACCAATTGGATCATTTTACAATATTTTGTGGAATTTATAAGTGTGTTATGTTTTCTGCCTTGTTTTCTGCCTTTAGGCAGTTTCAGGGTACTCATTTGGTTTCATCATAACTTATAATATATAAGTCCTATTTTAATGAAATTTAAAGACAATTATATGGGTTCATATGGAACATTTTTCTTGTTTAAAACTTTTATCAATTATGTCTCTAAGGTCTTCAAATTATAACAAACATTTTACTGGTCCATAATAGAATTGGCTTCCAGACCAGTATGATTTCAAAAGGCAACAACTTAGTCTATACATAACTAATTAAGCTCAAATTAGTACCAAAATTTAGATATGACATATACCTATAACTTTTATGTTTTTATAATTTACAGAATCTAGCTCTAAAAAGCTCAAATTAGCTAAACAATTTACTGGATCTGGCTAGGGCACTCAGTAGGCAGTTCAAACCATGGAACAGTCATGGTTCCATTTACCATAACTCAACATTTACAAGACCTATGAACCTGAAATTTGGTATAAAGATAAAAAAAACATATATATACAACTTTTATGTTTTGAGATACTTCAAATAATGACTTTAACATATTCTAAATCAAAGCACACAGTAGCTAATTTGGTTAGGATTCACACCCTGACCAGTTTCAGTAGAGAGAGGATTTCTCTTCCTATACACCAAATAATGAAAAAATGTTTACATATCCATAAATATAAGACATAAAGGAACAACATTTGTGTTTTAAACTTTTCAATAATAAATTTCTATATGTATCAAAATCGGGTTGCAAATCAGTGCCTATTAATGAACCTAAGCAACTCAAATCAACCCTATAGCAATAAGAATTGATTACTTACCAAGAACAACCTTGAAAGGGATAAATTAGCTTCAAAAACTAAGAGAAACAAGGATGAATTGAAGTCTGAAATGGAGGAAATTGAAGAAGAAGTCGGGCTGGAGAAGAAGGTAGAAATGGGAAGATAAAGCTAACTTTTTGTCTTTTGTCTTTTTATCTTTTTCATCTTTTTATCTTTTTCTCATCTCTTTTCTCTTTTCTCTTATCTTCTCTTTTATTTATCTTTTGTGTCATTTTCATTTTATTTTGTCTATATTATTATTATTATTATTATTTACATATATTTATAATTCCACTAATTCACACAATAATACAACTTAATCATTTGGCCCGATTTAACTAAATTAACAATGTAAATGTTTACTAATCTTAATCTAATCATTTTGCTTACTTTAATTTAGTCACCTTATTCAGTTCATTTCTAATACTTTGTTATCCTCATTTAGGTTATAATTACACAAGTGCGACTCGATACAAGTGTCAAATACTTGGACACGTAGCTAGTGCGTGTCATAAACTTGTTCCTACGAAAATAAGTATGAAATGCACGTGTTCAATTGAATTGTATGCAAGATGCTTATGTTCAATGAAATGCATATGGGGAAGGTCAAGGATGTTACAATTCTCCCCTCCTTTTAAAAATTTTTTCCTCGAAATTAATACCTGAAAACAGGTGTGGATATTGCTTTTTCATATTTTCTTCTGTTTCCCATGTTGCCTCTTCTTGTAAATGGTTACGCCATAATACCTTAACTAAAGGTATTTCTCGATTTCTTAGCTATTTAGTCTTGTATCCATGATTTGCACCGGTTCCTCAACATGACTCATGTTCTCTGCAATCTCAATGGCTTGATCTTTAAGTACATGTGTAGGATCTGACCTGTATCTTATAAGCATGCTCACATGAAACACATTATGTATCTGAGCCATCTCGGGTCGTAAAGCCAACCTATAAGCCAATGGACCAATCTTCTCAAGAATTTCATAAGGCCCTATGTATCTTGGCCTCAATTTACCCTTCTTGCCAAATCGGATTATCCCTTTCCATTGAGATACACGAAGAAACACTTTTTCACCTAACTCGTATTCCATCTCCCTTCTATGCTGATCAGCGTAACTTTTCTATCTATCATGGGCGGCCTTTAGCTTGTTCTTGACAACCTTGATCTTATCCACTGTGTCTTACACTATCTCTAGCCCTTCTAATGCACGTGCTCCTTCTTCATCCCAAATGATGGGGCTTTGGCACTTTCTGCCATGCAATGCCTCATATGGTGCCATCTGGATACTGCTATGATACTGGTTATTGTAAGCAAATTCAATCAATGTTATATATTCATCCCAAGCACCTCTGAATTCCATAGAACATGCCCTAAGCATTTCTTCCAATATCTATATAGTCCTTTCTGATTGTCCGTCAGTTTATGAGTGGAATGCAATGCTAAAGTTCAATTTTGTTCCCAATGCATTTTGTAAACTCACCCAAAAACGTGAAGTAAATCGTGGATCTCTATCAGACACAATGGACACTGGAATGCCATGCAATCTGACTATCTCATTCACATATAATTTGGCCAAACTCTCAAGTGTACGACCCCATCTGATAGGTAGAAAATGTGCTGACTTGGTTAATCTGTCAATAATTACCCATACTGCATCATTTTTCTGTGGAGTTCTTGGCAATCCACAGACAAAATCCATCGTTATTCTTTCCCATTTCAATTTTGGCACTGGTAATGGATGTAACTTATCAATTGGTGTCTGATGTTCAATTTTAATCTATTGACATGTCAAGCATTTGGAAACATATTCTGCTATGTCTTGCTTCATTCTTGACCACCAGTAATGAAGCCTTAAACAGTGATACATCTTTGTCATCCCTGGGCGCATTGCATATGGTGCATTGTGTGCCTCTTCCATTATTTCCTAACACAAGTTCTCAGTGTCTGGAACACATATACATGACTTTAACATCAGTGTATCATTCTGCAAATGAAACTCTGTATTATTTCCCTGCCTTACCACATCCATTTTCTCACATAACTCAGGATCTTTGCTTTGTGCTTCTTTGATCCTATCCTTTAGTATAGGTCTAACTTGAAGAGTAGCAACCAGTGATCCTTCATCATGTAAATTTAATTCAACATTCATAGATCGTAATTGAATCAAATATGGAAAAAGAGGATGTTTGTAAATGAGCTACACTGCTACTAGCCTTCCTACTCAATGCATCTGCTACCACATTGGCTTTCCCTGGATGGTATTCAATTGTACAGTCATAATCTTTTAACAACTCTAACCATCGTCTTTGCCTCATGTTTAACTCTTTTTGTGTCAGCAAATAACCTAAGCTTTTATGGTCTGTGAAGATCTGGAATGTCTCACCATATAGATAATGCCTCCAAATCTTCAATGCAAATACAACTACAGCCAATTCTAAATCGTGCACTGGATATGAGATCTCATATGGTCTCAGTTGCCTAGATGCATAAGCTATCATCTTACCATGTTACATTAATACACATCGCAAGCCTTGGTGAGAAGCATCATTATATACTGTAAACCCACCTGTACCTATAGGGATAGTTAACACTGGTGCTGAGGTTAGTCTGTGTTTTAGTTCATCGAAACTCCTCTGACATTCTAGAGTCCACTTGAAAGGCACATTCTTTCTCAACAATTTAGTCAAAGGGCTAGCAATTAAGAAGAATCCATCAACAAATCTGTGGTAGTATCCGGCTAAACCTAGAAAACTATGCATTTCTGAAATATTTTTAGGAGTTTCCCAATTTACCATGGCCTCAATTTTCTTTGGGTCAACCTCTATGCCCTTACATGACACCACATGTCCAAGAAACACCAAATGATCTAACTAGAATTCACATTTACTCAATTTGGCAAATAATTGTTTCTCCCTCAAAGTTTGCAACACAATTTTTAAATGTTGTTCATGTTCTCCCCTGTTCTTTGAGTACACCAATATGTCATCAATAAATACTATCACAAACCTATCCAGATATGGTTGAAACACCTTATTCATTATTGCCATAAATGCAACTGGAGCATTAGTCAACCCAAATGGCATTACTAAAAATTCATAATGTCCATACCTGGTTCAAAAGGCAGTCTTTGGAACATCCGCTTCTGCTACCTTCAGCTGGTAATAGCCTAATTACAAATCAATCTTGGAGAATATTTCGGCTCCTTGCAACTGGTCAAACAAATCATTTATTCTAGGCAATGGATATTTGTTCTTCATCGTCATTTTGTTCAGTTGCCTATATTCGATGCACAATCTCATTGTTCCATCTTTCTTTTTAACAAATAACACTGGAGCTCCCCATGGTGATACACTAGGTCTAATATACCCTTTGTCAAGTAACTCCTGCAATTGGGCCTTCAGTTCTTTCAACTCAACTGGGGCCATTATGTTAGGGTGACCTTGATATTGGTGTTGTTCCTGGTACTAGTTCAATAGTGAATTATATCTCTCTATCTGGTGGTAAACCAGGTAGATCATCTGGGAATACATCAGCAAATTCCCTTACCACTGGTATATTTTCAAGCAAGCTATCAGTGGTTCTAGTATCAGTCACATATGCCAAATATGCTTCACATCCCCCTTTGATCATTCGAAATGCCTTTACAGCTGAGACTAGACATGTAGGCACAAGTTTTCTTTCACCTAGAAATACTACCCTTGGCTAGTTTGGTGATTCCAAAATTACTTCCTTAGTAAAGCAATTCACTATTGCATGATGTCTAGTTAACCAGTCCATTCCCAGTATCACATCAAATTTATATATTGGCAATAAAATCATATCAGCTATTAACTCAGCTCTGTCAATGCATATCAGGAAATCACGACAAACAATATTCATAACTACCACTGTTCCCAACGGCTCATGCGTTTGATGCAATTTAGATGTCATATGCAAATATAAATGAATGAGTGGAGCCTGGGTCAATCAATGCATATGCTAACATATCATAAATGTAAATATTACCGGTAACTACTTCGGGGGCATCCACCGCCTCCTGTCTAGTCATAGCAAACACCCTGGCCTAAGTAGGGGGTCTAGAACTCTAACCTTCAGATTTGGTCACTCCTCTTCCCATTGTACTAGTCCTGCCCCTACCTCTTCCTCTGCCCTATGTTCCACTAGTAGGATAGACCCTCGGAGCCTCAACTGTAGCCTCAGATACTCCTCTGCTGGTATCTACTGGTCTCTGCTAGTTTGGCTCTATTTGGATAGTCTCTATACATGTGCTCCATCAATCCACAGAAATAACATGCTCCTGTGAGCCTTCTATATTCGCCCGTATGCTGTCTACCACAATGACTACATGTGGGCCTCTGTTCAACATATTGGCTCTGCCCTCTGCCTCGGTAAGAGAAAGTCATGCCTCGACCTCTAGAACTGGAGTACCCACTTATGTTGCCAGACTGTGTAGGCATATATCTGCCTCTTTTTCCTGACCTTCTGTTAGACTCACTAAAGAACTCACGTGATGACCTTTTTATTTGTTGTTCTCCAGCTTCTTTCATTAACCGTTCAGCTCTGATTTGCAGCAGCTCTGAGTCTGGCATAACTATCAAGATCAATAGTCGTGATTCTATTTCTGATCTCATATTTGAGGCCCTCCTCAAACTTCCTGCATTAGTCTCTTTCAATAAAGACCATGAAGGTGGCATAATGGGAAAGTTTATTAAATTGTACTTCATACTCCGCAACAGACATATTCCCCTGTTTCAGATTCAGGAATTCCTTCCTCTTCTCATCTTGATATGCTTCAGGCATGTAATTATTCTAAAATTCGATGAGGAAATCATTCCATGTCAACACTGGTGGTTGTGCATCACTGTCGGGGACTGTCTCCCACCATTCATAAGCATTTCCTTGCAGCAAAGATACTGCATAATCGAATTTCTCATCCGGGGTACATCTCATCATATTCAGTACCCTCTGTGTCCTTTTCCGCCATGTCTCAACTTCTACTGGGTCTGTTGTGCCATTGAAATTAGTTGCACCATATTTCCTTAGCTTGTCATAACATATTTCCTTGTACATTTCAGGACCATATACTTCATGTTCTAGGTTTTCATGGGGTACTTCTGCATGAGATGACTGTGATGCATATACTGGAGCTCTAGCTCCTAGTGCTGGTTGATCTCTATGTAAATGAGGTGATGCCTCATGAGAATGCATTTCAGCTGGCCTCTCCCTCCTTGGTGAATTATGTCTTATGATGTCCCTAAAATAAATGAAATTATGTCACTACATAATGTTCAACACATAGGATGCATATGTTATCATGCTCTTATGCTTATGCATGTTCCGATGGAACCTATCCCTGCTCTGATACCAAAAATGTAACACCACATCATATGCATTTAAGTATAACCTATTTCTGTATAAAATAATAACATACTGCATGTTGGAAAGAGAAAATGCCCTGATAACAGTGGTAGTAAATTTTTTTTCATATCCTATCCTGTAAAATCAACTAATGCCTTTACAAGTCTTATATCCTGTAATCCTATTCAATGACTTTGCAAGTCTCATATCCTGTAATATCACTAAATGAATTTTCAAGTCAACATTAAAAACCATAATACGATATATCACATATACTAAAACATAAACTTCACATCCGAAGGATTACAGGTTGCTTCCATTTATACATTTCAAAACAAATCTAGAGTGATAATACATATTCAAACATATAAGTCCAAAATACAGATGACATGTTTTCATGCTTGTGTGGAATGCAAGGAGAAAGAGTGATGAGGCTCGGCCAATGACCTGTGCTCCATGTCTTCTATACACTACTCAAAATGAGCTATCACTTTTCTTTACCTGAAAAATGATGCAAATTGATGATTTGCGGCTCAGAGAGAATAATCATCCAATGAGCTCTAAAGTACCAAACAACTCATAGTAATAAATCACAAATCCTATATATACCATATATTCCATTCCACTCATCAATATCATATATGTATCAATAAAGTTGAAACATATAATCATTACTCTTTATGTATGCAAATGCTTTGCTTATTTCATTTTGTTGTGACTAAGTTAAACAGACATTGCCTCGGGTTTCCATGTCAACAGTTTCCATGTGAACATTTGCATTTGCATTTGCATTTGCTAGCTAGCTTGATCATTTGTTTCATTTGCACATTTGTTGGGTCATAGGCCTCTTCTTTTGCTTTACAATATCGATTAACTAGTCACAATGCCTTTTTAGTCCATATCAATATGCACTTGTATTTAATCATTCATCAACCATTGTATCTTATCACATGTAATATACATATACCACATATATACCTCATATGCCACACATATACCTTGCATATACTATACATATACCATGTATATATATCACATATGTCAAACATATACTTCAAATATACCACAAGTATACCATTTATATGTACCACAATGTCACAAATTATCCATCATTAAATTATCAAGGACCAATCATGACAATCATATGAATCACATAGCAAGCAATATTTATTTGCACTAAATAATTCAATTGATAATTAGACTCACCGTTCTCCTTTGATTCCGACCCCTAACTTATTGTCTATCCGCTCCTTGTGGGTCTCCAATATGTTATGAGCCTAATATGAAAACATAATCGATTAACTCATGATGAGGGAGACTTAATGTGGCTTAAACAAATTAATATGCATTGTTCATGTCAATAGTTAAGATTTTTCCTATGAGACAGTGTGACCTTATGTGACTGTTTAGCCTATAACCTTTTCTATACTTGACAAATTAATATGATTTTTGTTCCTAATTAAAAATAACATATAGTTATAGAATATATTAAAATTTCAGACCAATTGGATCATTTTACAATATTTTGTGGAATTTATAAGTGTGTTATGTTTTCTGCCTTGTTTTCTGCCTTTAGGCAGTTTCAGGGTACTCATTTGGTTTCATCATAACTTATACTCTATAAGTCCTATTTTAATGAAAATTTATAGAAACTTATATGGGTTCATATGTAACATTTTTAATTTTTACAAATTTTATCAATTATGTCTCTAAGGTCTTCAAATTATAACAAACATTTTATTGGTCCATAATAGAATTGGCTTCCGGACTAGTATGATTTCCAAAAGCCATAACTTAGTCTATACATAACCAATTAAGCTGCAATTAGTACAAAACTTTATCTAAGACATATACCTATAACATTTCTGTTTTGATAATTTATAGAATCTAGCTCTAACAAGCTCAAATTAGACAAACACTTTACTGGAACTGCCCAGGGCACTCAGTAGGCAGTTCAAACTATGGAACAGTCATGGTTCCATTCACCATAACTCAAAATTTAGAAGACCTATGAAACATTTGTTATACAGATACCAAACACATATATCTACAACTTTTATTTTTTGAGATACTTCAAATAATGGCTTTAACATATTCGAAATCAAAGCACACAGTAGCTAACTTGGTTAGGGTTCACATCCTAACCAGTTTCAATAAAGAGAGGATTTCTCTTCCTATACAACAAATCATGCAAAACCGTTTACATATCAATAAATATAAGACATAAAGGAAAAACTTTTGTGTTTTAAACTTCTCCATAATAAATTTCTATATGCATCAAAATCGGGTTGCAAATCAGTGCCTATTAATGAACCTAAGCAACTCAAATCAACCCTATAGCAATAAGAATTGATTACTTACCAAGAACAACCTTGCAAGGGATCAATTAGCTTTAAAAAATAAGTGAAACAAGGATGAATTGAAGTCTTAAATGGAGGAAATGGAAGAAGAAGTCGGGCTGGAGAAGAAGGCAGAAATGGGAAGATAAAGCTAACTTTTTGTTTTTTGTCTTTTTATCTTTTTCTCATCTCTTTTCTCCTTTCTCTTATCTTTTCTCTTCTCTTATCTTTTATTTATCTTTTGTGTCATTTTCATTTTATTTTGTCTATATTATTATTATTATTTACATATATTTATAATTTCACTAATTCACACAATAATACAGCTTAATCATTTGGCTCGATTTAACTAAATTAACAATGTAAATGTTTACTAATCTTAATCTAATCATTTTGCTTACTGTAATTTAGTCACCTTATTCAATTCATTTCTAATACTTTGTTATCCTCATTTAGGTTATAATTACACAACTGTGACTCGATACAAGTGCCAAATACTTGGACACGTAGCTAGTGCGTGTCATAAACTTGTTCCTATGAAAATACATATGAAATGCACGTGTTGAATTGAATTGTATGCAAGATGCTTATGTTCAATGAAATGCATGTGGGGAAGGTCAAGGATGTTACAGGATGAGCATCACTTCAACCTCATCCCAGGGCATCATTGAGATCGATTGGATGTCGAGTCCTTTATCAAGATGGGAGCGGCTGTCAAAATTGTTCATGAGAACAATATTTTCTACTGCTTCACAGACACTAGTGGGGAGATAATCTGGGAAGACAATGATACGGAGGACTTTAAATCCGGCCACTAAGGGATCCAACAGAAGAAAAGGGCTCGGGTTGAGAAAGCACCTCCAGCGGCTGAGCAGGACATCGGTCAATCCTCGGTTTCCCCACCAAATTTGGCGTAGTAAGTGGTTGACCTCTTGGTAGCACGATTTAAGCAGCTACAGGCTTCGATGGACGTGAGGTTGGAAAACCTCAAAGACTTCATGGAGTCGCAGATGGACACCCTTGAGGCAGAGGTTGCTAGACTTCGAGATAGAATGTCCGACTAGGAGTTAGGCTAGATGGTAGCCTAAATTTGCTTGTTTGTTTATTTATTTACTTATTTTTTGTTTGTGTGTAGGAAAGTTTAAATTTCCTTTCTGAACTTTAATTAACTTTGATTGTATTTCACTTTATTTAATATATTTGCTTTGTTTATCTTTTGGTATCTTTATATTCTTTTTGTTGATGACAAAAGGGGGAGAACCTAGCAATATATTAAGATAAATGAATTTTGAATCAAAAATAAGAACCTACAAATACATTGACAATGAGTTAGGTAGGGAGAAATTAGAAATACTCAAAATTTGATTCAAAATTAATATGCAAAGTATGAAATTGAGCTTTATACACATTAGATATATCTTAAGTATACTTTGCATATACCTTAATGCAAGTTGCATAAATGAATATTCCATGATATACTCTAAATATACCTTACATATACTTCATGCCTAGAAAAGAATATTGGTATATCTTGAATATACTTTGCATATAACTTGCATATACTTAAAAACTAATAAGTTTATTTCAATGCGACATCATTCGTTATAATTTTTGCATTTTCATAAATTTTTTATCCTAAGTAACTTTTGAAGGGGAGACTTCTCAAAAGCACATATTGCTAGATTATTTGTCACCATCAAAAAGGGGGAGAATGTTAAACCTTGAGGGGTATTTCCATCATTTTGAGGATAACAAATAAAATAGAAATATTGTATTTAACATACTTGTTTTCTAAGTCTATTAAACAGGGTATGGAATAAAATAGCAAGAATGAAGAATGGAAGAATAATCCTTGAAAGACAAATTTAAGGAAATAGCATGTTCATGCCTGTGACCCTATGTGTCACGCCCGTGACAAAGCTAACCGTCACCAAAACCAACATTTGAAGTTCACGGCAATGAAGGAAGACACAAACTGTGAATTAAATGTCACGCCTGTGAACTTTCATGACATTTTCATCCAGAGAGCTTCACGACCAAAGTCACCACTTGGATGACGGCTGGGAAGATTGTCACATCCGTGAATAAGTATGTGACGCCCGTGACCCAATGTTTACAAACCTTCTAGAGAGCTTCACGACCAAGGCCACCACATCAGTCATTGCTTGGAAAAATAGTCACGCCCGTGACAAACATAGTCACGCCTGTGAAGGATGAAAGAGAAAAATGTCAGGCGCGATTATTTGGTTGGTACAACGGGTAGTTTCATATTAAATGCACCCTAACGGCTCTAATCAACCAAGGGAGTATAAATGCAAGTCATTTATGCATTCAGTACAAGAGGATAGCAAATACTTTGAATCAAAATCTTATTACAAGCTATTTGTACATTCAATACTTTGAGAACCAATATCTATTTTCTGTAAAAATATTTTTGCTCATCATTTATTGAGCAATAAAGATTTGTGAGTGTTTCTCTCTGTAATCATTTATTACTCAAGTGAGTTTTTGGTATTTCTGGATTAAGAGTAGAACACTTGTAAGGGTTAGTTGTGTGAGCCTTTAAAACACAAAGTAAAGGTTGTTTGTGTGAGCCTGTAAAAACACAAAGTAAAGGTTGTTTGTGTGAGCCTGTAAAAACACAAAGTAAAGGTTATTTGTGTGAGCCTGTAAAACACAAGAAATTGGTTATTGTGTGAGCCATTAAAACACAAGGGATTTCTAGGTTAGGTGTGAGCCATTGTGAGAAACACCATAGTTGAGAGTGAGCTTGTAAAGCTCCATTATAACACATAGTGTGTTAGTGAAACTCCCAATTGCAATTGGGGAGAGGAGTAGGGTTTGTTAACACCCGAATCTCTATAAAAATCCTTGTGTCAAATTTCTCTATCCCTCCTAAAATTAATTTTTATTTCCGCACTCTAAAGTTTAATTTTTGAAACTCCAATTCAACCCCCCCCCTTTTTGGCTTAATATCTTGGCAACAAGACCAAATGGTGTGAAATCATTAAGATATGTGAATAAAATTGTGATATGGAAACTTTGGCATAAAAATGAATGCATATGATAGATGTAATTAATAATTAAGATTGGTCTAGCTAATGACCATGATGTAGAAATTTTGGAACAATCTTAACTATTTTGATCATAACTAATGCTTTGGTAATTATATTGAGATGAAATTAGTTGAAAATGTAAGTGGACTCATAATTCTAAAAATTTCATTCAGAACCTAAGTTAAAAATCTAATTGAAAATGGGCTAAAATTTGTACGCAAAATCCTGGACCTGTAGATACCCAGAAAATACTGCATAAAAATAATGGAGCGCCCTTCAGTAAAAAGGTCATAACTTTTGATACAAAACTTGGATTTGAGTGATTTTTGATGCATTTGAAATATGAGATATTAAGCTAAAAAATAATTAAGACCATAACTTCATATTAAAATTATAAATAGGCTAAAAATGAGAGCCAAAATCAGAGCCAAAATCTGTCATAGATAAAAATGTGATTTATTGGGCTTTTGCATATAATATCATGAATATATATAGTAATTAATGTGAATTTTGACTTAAATTGTAATTATAAATTTTTAATAAATTATTTATGTATGAGGTTCTAATGAAATAATAATGGAAACAAATAATATATATATATATGAGAAAATGTGACACAATTATTATTTTTGAAAATATTGTGAATAAATGTAAAAATAGTTAAGCCCTATGACACTAATCTATAACTAGAATGGATAATAGTTTGGTGTGCCAATCAAGGGAGTTAAGGCAATTGATGCCAAATATAAAATCCGGTAATAACAAATTTATAAATGCCCTTAACGCAAAATTATTAAGCCGGTAATGACAATATTACAAAAACCGGTAATGACACTATTATAAAAGTATTCGGTGCATTATTATAAATGTCGGTAATGGAAACCTGTTATTCCTATTATTTAGTTCGGTATAAGTGTTATGGGCACAAGGAAAATGAAAAATAACAATAATATAAAAGTATGTCATCGTGATAATTTTTGTATGAAATTAAAATTGTTAGATATTAAAAGTTTAATGACATTTATTTGTTTTCATATAATTATTTTATTTTATGCCTTATTTATGAAATTATTAATTGACATGTAAGAAAATACATGTATGTAAGATATTTATCCTTGAAGAACCACTAAGTGAGAGAGGAGCATAAAGTAGTGGTGTTCTTGAGGAGGACGAACCTAAAGAGGAAGAGAGGATTCAAATCTTTCATCCTAGTCGTGTTTCCTTCAATTGTGGTAAAGAATCACATTTTTCCTTTAACTTTTACAAGCTTTCATAGATTTTATCATGTCTAGTTTATTTATGGTAGAGACCCATTTCCAAATGGATTAGGTTGTGACATGATCTCAAGAGTTTATGGTTTAAGACCTCTTTTTAAGTTGTTTATAGGTTATGTTATGTGTTAGTAAGGGGTTATATGAGATTAAGGTTGTTAAAATGGTTAAAGTTAGGGTTTTTATCTTTATGGTTTTAAAAGCAAAGTTTAAGGGTCATAGATTTTTATATAGATATGTTATATGTGATAGAAGTTGAAAGAGAAAGTGGTAAAACCCACTAAAAGGATAAGCAAGATTGAGGAAAGCTTGGTTTTTGAGGCTCTATTAGAGGTATGTACATATATGTATTCAAGTTCCCAAAATATAACATGTTGTATGTTAATTAGGTGATAATTTAATTGTGTGCTTTATATGCTAAGTGCTAAGTTCAAATGATGTAATTACTTCCATGAGATATGATATTGAATGAGAAGTGCCATAAATGCCAAGTATGCTTTGGATGAGCAATGAGTTTTTATGATGCTTTTATTGGTTGAAAAAGGTAAGTAAGAATGCGTAAATGAAAATGGAATCATAAATGGAGGTTTGGATATATAAATGAATTGGAAAAAGGGAAATTGATGTGATTATGAGTTTAAATATGATGAAATGTGCTATATGTGTTTGAATGATACTTTAACATATTTTAATGCATAATGTGATGAGAATGTTGATAGGAAAAGTTCTCATGGACAATCCTTAGAGCCTTACATGTGACTTGTAATGAATGTTTGTCTTCAATTCTGCTAACTACTGGAAAACCCAGATTCACACCTATGACTTGGTGTTTATGACCGTGAATCTCATTGGAAGAACAAGGTTACACCCCTGACTCTTTCTTCACGCTCGTCAAGTAAGTGCATAAAATGCACAGAAGTTTTCACGATTTAGTTCACATTTTGGTTCATGGGTAAATGTGCCTATGAATGAATGTTCATAGCCGTAAATACATAGTTTATGCCCATAAAGTTTGCTAAAATGAGATATGATATATGCTTAATGGTTATAATGCAATGGCTATACACATGCCTTCATGATATTATGTTGAAAGTGTGCTTTTTATAAATATCAGTACACGAATGTTACATAATGGGTTATATATGAACAAAGTATATATGTTATAAGATACAAATGTCTTAATGAAGTATAATAAGATAATATAAACAAGTAAAGCCTAGGTTTGATATTAGAACTAGAAGCAAGATAAGTGGCATGCCATTAAAGGGGTTTGGTACCGTACTTATATGATATAATTATTCTTTTAAGGACAAGGTGGCTTAAGCTCGGAGAGCCCCATTGATCCTATATTGCATGTAAAAGTTATATGTTTATTCAGTCAATATGGCTTAAGCTCATAAAGTGCTATCAACCTGAGGAGCCTAGGCTGACACACATGATTATAAATAGTGGCAAGGTGGCTTAAGCTCAGAGAGCGCCCCTATTCACAACCCGTATCCGAATAGTCAGTGTTGAGAGTTATTGGGCAATGATATCAATTATATTTAAGTGATTAAAGAACATAATGAAATGGAAAGAGGTTTAAAGACACAAGTGTATAAGATCACAGTTAAAAGTTATATGCTATAATTATGGTAATATGCTTAATATGTTTATCAATTCCATAAGGTAAGGTATTTCACATGATGCTCTAAATTCATTGCCATGCCATGATATTTTATATAATGCCATGAATATGTATAATCTTTGATTGCATATGGAATTTCTATGCCTATATGTACCATTAAGCTTTCAATAACTTAGCATGCGGGTGTTCTCTCCACACAAGTCGAAGCCTAGTTGATAGATGATAGAGGTTGATCTAAAGAACCCAGCCCAACATCAAAGACAACAGAGTATACCCGATAAGGGTTGGTGATATACATTCATATCGTATTTTTTATTTTTGTACATGACATAGGGATTGAGTTGTTTACCTGCATACATGTTTGTATTTTGAAGAATTTGTATTTTTGGTCAAAGACAAGTATTTTTGTAAAAATCAGATCGGTTTAGCCCAAACATTATGGTTTAAATTATAAAGATGGATCTTTGGATCATGATTATTTTATGGATGTTTATGATAGAATATGTTTATGATACATGTTTACATGTAAATGAGTTGTATAACAAAGGGTTTTTTTTAATGAAAGAAAAAGTTTAAAAATTTACCAGTTTCTGCATACAGGTTGTGTGGCACCATTCATTTAGCCAAGGTAATCTTAGTTAACTAAGAGGGTGCTACATATGAAAGCAAAAATTTAAAATTTAATTAAATTTAAAACTATAAAATTCCATAAGTAATTTAAAATCGGATTGAATCATTCAATACGAGAAGTTGATTAACTTGTTATCAATTATCATTCTTCTAAGTTTGTGAGCATTTCTTTCAAGTTGAGATATTTCAAACCACAACATTAGATTGCCTCTAATAGTAATCCATATGATGGAATGAATAAAGCACTCACAAGGGAGATATAGTGTCAAAGCACCAAGGTGCTAGTAATGGTGTTTCAACTTGAAAGAGAAGAAGAAGAGGGAATAACTTTTTATTTCTTTAAGTTGGTGGCCATGAATTTGGACCTTAAAAGGGTTACTTATATGTCCTTTAATCATAATTAGGGTTGGACATATGTAACCCTTGCATTGGAGTTATATTCAGAATAGAAAACCTAAAATCGCAAAAGTTATTGTCGTAACTTTCACACCCATGACACATAGTGCCACACCCATGACAGACACTTAATGCCACAACCACTGTCATATGTGTGCCATGGCTGGTGCACACGCAATATGTAGCACATCATTCATGCCCTTGAATGTGTTTGGCATAAAATGTCTCTCTCATATATCTTAGATCCAATCCAAGGCTCATTTCACATTTTATTCATTCCTTCTATGTGTGTGGCTTGTTAAGTTTCCGATTATGTTGGCAGCTCAAATCATCATATGATTTTGAATAGATCATGAGTGGTATCTAACAACACATCATTACCACCCAAATAACTAGAAAGTCAATGGTCTAACTGTAAACCCTTTCCATAAACAATTACTATGTAATTCGTCCTTTAACCACACTATACCTCTTTTTGTTCAGAGTATGGATTGTGAGTCAACTCTCACCAGACTGATTACATCACATCGTCCTTGAATACCTTCTTCAAAACTTGTCCACCTCAGCCTAGGATTTTTAAGTAATGATCTTTACAAAAGGCGATAGATATACTTTTCTTCTATCAGGATTGGTGAATCTTTTATTAACTACTCAAATACCTTTGAATTCCTCTGCTATACCCAATCACTATCCTATAAGCAACTTTGAGAGACAATAAGGAATGAAGTCAAAGTATAGGATTTAGTATTCAAGATAACCTTGAGCATCTCAAGTTTAAGGATACTTACACCATTGCTATGAAGAGACTATCACTGACATTGAATAGATATTTATGTGATTATCTCATAGCAAGTCATCTAATGTACTTGGCCACTCTAGCAAGCATCCACATATTAACTCTAAATATCTCATGTTTTCAACTTATGAGATTAGTTGCTTAACCTAATCAAAGAGTATATTATGTGCTAGTCTATCCAGATTAACAGTGTCTTGTCGTGTTAATCCTATAACTATGGATTATTTAGATATAAACACAATTGCATATGAAAGAAATGCATGATTTCCTTCATGTTGTGCTACATACTAATAACTTAATTAAATGGTCCAAGATCTAAATCAAATTCATATATGAATGAATACCAATATAATGAAAATGTCTTTTATTAATATTAAATGAGTTCATCAAGTACCTAATGATTGCCTTTAGGGAATCTCTCTAATATATTTTGCATATTACACAATTCTACACTATTTTACCTAGAATTAATGCCCATAAAAATGTGTTCACAACATTGAAAGCAACTTCCACGGTCATGAATCACCATTTATGGTTATGAGTCATAGACTTGTAAGCATTCGCTACTTGAAGCTGTAAAGCCAAGCTTCACGTGTAATACCTCTTCACCCTACCTAATTAGTGGTTGAACAAAGGGATACTATGTCACCTTCTTTCCGAAATCATTTACTTACTATTGAAATTCAAAACCCTTTTTTTTCCCAAAAAACATTTCCAAACATAATAGTTATCAACAAAACATAATAACTAGATTATAGAAATTTATATTTTTTTATACATAAAGTAATAATTGCAAAAGACTTTCAAACTTGTCCAAAAGTATATTTTTTTATACATAAAGTATAATTTACATACAACATGAAAATATAAATAACAATATAATCAATAGTGTGGAGCCAAATTTAATGTTACGTTGCCTCGCTAGATCAATATTCCACTAGCTTTATCTACACTTTACAATCTACAATCCTTTCTTCCTTACATTTGCATGAATGAATACTCTCATACTAAGCTCTAGGTTTAATGGTACTTACAGAAAGACAATATACTATTAAATATGTTGGGTTTTGAACATGAATCTCATTCATAGAAGCAGTGCAAAAATAAAATTTTTCAAAGCCTGAAATAAAAAATCATCTTGTGTCATTAAAACTAATTCATTAAATATAGATGTTGAAATTGTACCTTGTAATTTCTTGATTTGTTCTTTAAATTTTCACCTTGTTGGTTTGTAGCAAACCACAATAATCCACACTAGGATGTCTCTAATGATAATCCACACAAAGAATGAAGAAGAAACTAACAAAATGAATGATTTTAACAAATTTGTTCTTGAGAGAATTTTGTCTCAAAAATTATTTTTCACTAAAAAAAATTCATGTCCATTTTTCTATCATTTGATGTCTTTTCAATTTAAATCATATTCAAAAAGAAGATTAAAAGTCAAAATGGAGAAAAGTAAATTCAATGAATAGTAATGACTATAATTAGCTAATAAAAACTAAAATTGGCCTGACGGCCACATAACACACAATGCCTCACATGTTGGGCCTGCTGCTGGCTAGGCTTAACTGGCAAGCGAGCTTACATGGCCCTGTGACTACTCCTGAGTGATTTTTTCCCTCAATCTCATCACGATCTGACTCGAAATAATTCTCTCATATTTTTGGATCCTATCCAAAACCATTTTACGCATTCTTCATATCTTCAATGCATGTGACCCATTAGGTTATTGGTTATGTTGGTCACTTAAATTAACAATTAATTTAAGCAAGTCATGAGCGTTATCTAGCAATACATCATGACCCTAAATTGACTAAAAAGTCAATAGTTTGACTACAAACATTTCCATAGATAATTTTTGTACAATTATTCCTTTTAGTATTCTATATCTCACTTGGTTCAGAGTATGGACATATGTCAACTCCCACTAGATTGACTACAACACATCTAGTCCAAGTAATGTTAGTTCCTATCTTGAGGCTCATTACTCTATTAGACATGTAATTGAAAACTATCTTTATGATATTTCCACTCTGGTAAGAGATTCCCAAGTGATGACTCCAATAAGAGGCCATGGGTATACACTCATTCTATCAGGAATGGTGAATTCTTTGTTGGTTACCCAATTACCTCCAAATACCTCAAGCTATAACCAATCACCACTCTATGAGCAACCTTCCTGAGGCAACAAGGAATAGTGTCAAAATACATAATCAATATCCAAAATATCCTTGAGTACCTCAAGTCTAAAGATACTTGCACTATTGCTATGATGAGATTATCATTGACATATGAATAGATTATTCATATGATTGTCTCATAATAGGTCATCCAATGTACTTAGCTAAATCTAGTAAGTATCCACATGTTAACTCTAAACATCTCATATTTACAGATTATGAGATCTACTGCTTGATCTAATCAAAGAGTATAACATGTGCTAGTCTGTCCGGATTAACAATATTCCGTCTCATTAATCTTATGACTAGGGATAATTTAGATACTAATATAATTGCACATGATAAGAATCTTAATATCATGATCTCATCATGATTTCCTTCATGATATGTTATGTATCAATGATTTTATTAATTAATTTAAGATCACTATCAATTCATATATCAAATGAATATCAAATTAATGAAAAAAAATCTTTTATTAATCAAATAAATTTGTACAATAAGTGCTAAAGGTGATTGCTTTTAGAGCACTTATATAACAAAATATGCATCATTCAACCATATACAACTTAGCATTATATTCATGCAAATTGCATTTTCTTCTACTTTAATTTATTGTCTAATTATTTCATGCAACACACGTTACTGCTTATATTTGTTTATAGGTGCAAATATCAGTATGTATGCAATCACACAGACATTCATCAATCTCTTTCCTAATCTTTTCTTCCAAAATTAAGATTGGTTATTCATTTTGTTCTTTTATCTATTAATTATGCCAAGATACCTAGACCAAACACTAGAAGATAGAAAAAGACAAATAAATAAATGGGTGCTATGGGACAATGTATGTCCAAAATAATACGGGCAATAGACTATCTACAGGCATTAAATGCTTATAGACATTATGTCCTACATGCTTTACGACCTATCATCTCTAATTGGCATGCCAAGTTGTTTACCATTCTAGTCTAGGTTAGGCACATAATATAAACTCAATTATTTTTCAAATTATCATGAGTTAATTTGGTACAACCACTATCTCTTATCTTTCATAACATAATCAAAATACTTTGCTAATTACTTTATGCTATATTAATTATGATCTTGCACATGTTCTATCATTACATGCTTAATACAATATCAATTTAACTCACTTCAAATATCTCCATAGGCATTTTTAAAATAAAATTAAAATTCTATATGAAAGGAAATTCATGGTCGTTAAACCATATTTGCCGTTGCAAATCACTTGTTACAAGGCAATTCATGGTCACGACTCCTCTCTAGAATTGGTAGCACCATAATTGCAATTGCCAAAAGGGAATCGCAGTCATAGAAAGTTTTTCGCAATCTCATCTCTCATACCTCAGACCATTTGCAGTTGCAAAAGGAAGACGTGCAATCAAAAATTTTAGGCAGTATGCAAAATTATCTCTTTTTATGTTATCATGCATTTCCAATTCTTAATCACAAGAATTACCATCAATTGAAACACAATTTTAACCTCACATGCATATAAATAAACCCACTATTTCACATGTAATTCCCATTTCTATTATTAACCTTAAAATCATATAATTTTATAATTAGTGCATTCAAATTCCAATTTAATATGTTAAACATTGCAATCATGCAAATTCACAATACATTTATAGGCTATTGCCCAAAAGTATGCATATACCTTATTAGATTTCTCTTTAGGCTTTTTAAGCCTCTTTCTTTTTTCCTTTGTTCCCTTTATCCTTTTGGGTTTGATTTCCTTCCAATTGCACACCTAAAACATGCAAATTTCCCATTAAAAACATTTCTTCCACCATTATATCTCTAACCCCTATTTTCTCTCTCTATAAATCCTAAATTCTCTCTCCTATTTGACTTGGAGTTTAGACCTTAAAATCTTTTCTAACCTGAACCTCTACCATTTTTATGGTCATTGTCATCTCTTTCCATCTTTCCATCATCAAAACATCACAAAACCCTAAATTTTAACATTGTTCATAACTCCCAAAATCAAGTCCTTAATAGCCTTAAAATATGTTTTTTTCTTTTCATGAAGAGAAACACAAAAAGATGTAGAAAAAGGTTTTTACCTTCATTTTCTCCCTTTCATGATTGGCCCTTTGAGTTTCTCTCTCTTCCCTTCGATCTTCTTTTCCACTTTTAAGTCTTTTAATGACTTCCTCTCACTCTCTTGAGCATGAAAACACTATTCTTTATGGTTTTCTCTCTTTTTTCCTCACTTTCTCTCTATAATTGGAGCTTTGCTTATGGAAGCTAGTAAGAAACATGTTTGAGATGATGAAGTTGATAATTTTCTAATGAAAAAGGTGATAAGGAAAAAGAAAAATAAAAATAAAAGAAAGAAACAAATGGTCAAAAATGGGTCCCACCGTAGGCGAAAAATCTAGATATTTTGATTTTAATCCCACCTTAATCTATTCTTCCCCTCGTCCTTAGTGATATAGTTGGCCATCATGTGAACATAATATTTAAAATTTAATTAGATGGAAATTATCTTAACTAGTCTTTCAATTTTTGATAAATTACAATTTTATCTCAAAACTTTTCAAACTTTGCATTTAGATCATCTATTGTAATTTAACATCTTTACATCATTTATATACTTTATTGCACATTTTCCATAATTATTTATCAATATTTTATGAAAAAAATGATGCAATTATGAAAAAAAGAAAGTCAAATTTTTCCTAAGACTTGGGTTGGACCGATGCTTTGATTTCACGATACATGTGACTCAAGGGCTAAATTAGTGAATATGACATCATGTCCGTAAACAATCCTTTATGACCATGAATGACCCACCTATATGTTTTAGTTTGGATATATTGATTCAGGGTAAGTTCACCACTTGATTCATAGGTAGCAACCCATGAAGGTCACATTTATGGCCATGAATGACCTTTTTTGATCATGAATCTGAGCATAAATATGATGATAATTTATTCAAATTGCAAGTTATGAGGTTGATTTAAATTATGTTATGCCATGATGCCTATTATTACAAAAGCATGATACAAGCATGAATACACATGAGATCTTATGTTTTGGCATATGATATTAATACATGAAAGACTTACATGAATACAAGTTATCTTATGATGATACAAGTACTATACAAATTCAAAGTATGAATTCTAGTACTTGAGCGCACAAATGGATATGTTGATGATATACTAAGCAAGGATGCTAAGCAATATAAGAATATGTACAACATCATTACTCTAATATAGGACTAGAAATAGGATAGATAACATGCCATTAAAGAGTAATAAGGTATCGTAGTATAAGAATAACAAATGAAAGGAATATGATATCAGGACAAAATGGCATTAGCTCAGTCAAGTGCCAATGATCTAGTGATGCATGCAATATTGATTATACTCACAATTAGGGTGGCTTAAACTCACTCAAGCACAAACAAATAGTGAACAAAGTGGCTTAAGCTCTGTTGGTCTCTCTTAATCCATAACTTATATTTGGATTGTCTGAGTAACAGTACTTTGGGTGAACAACTAATATTAATTACCGAGAGATGAAATCAGATTGTGGATGTTGATGAATGATAAATCTATTATGTTAAAATATGTTTGCAATACATGGAATGCTAGTTATACACACACACACACACACACACATATATAATCTTATCATGACATGAAGTGTGTCTCTATAGTTAGAAGACTATGCTATGATTATAAACATTTTCTTATGCATATGAGCATGCAGTGAATTAATTACGTCATAGAATGGATGATTTGCTTGTAATCATATTGTATGACTGATTTGCCTTAGTTTGCATGTACATATGTACTACTAAGCACTAGTTTCTCAGCATGTATGTGATTTCTCACATGCAGATTTGGAGCCATTGTAGAAAAAGTTAACAAGAAGAAAATCCCATCAAAGAGTCAAAAGACAAACTCAACACTTAAAGGGTTGGTGAAACACATGTGAAATCATTTGATTTTGTATATGTCAGGAGACAAGGGTGTAAAAATTTGATTTTGTACATGTCAAATTTTGGAACATGTAATTCATTTTGTCAATATATTTATTATCGGGCTAGTTGAAGCCCAAACTATCATTCAGTACATAGATGATTTTCTTCCATAATTGCATCATTTTTCATATTTCTTAATAGTCATCATAACCATGATACATTAATAAAGTTTTAAGAAGTATTTAATTTAACCAAATTTGCAACATATGCATCATAATATTTGCTTATACACTTGGAATTATTTTGATTATATAAGAGGATGTTGCATTTAGTGATATCAGAACTTTAGTTTAAGCATTCTTAGGTATAAGTGGATTATGAGTGTATAATGCATATTGTAACACCCCCTCACCCTCCTGCGCAATAGTTAGGTAAGTTGATATTACTGTCTACATGTTTAGTTAAACCTATATAAACAATATACATCTCTCTTATATGCACAAGTTAAATTTTTACAAATTATTGTACAACCAAAATGGATCATAAAAATTTTACAGTTATCCGTACAAAAATATGCTTTTTACAGATTATTTATATACATATGTAAGTAGTACAAAAAAATCAACTATATCTGAGTGGCTACTACTGCTGCTCTACTCCATATATGGAATCTACTGGTCTGGCATGTCTCTCAAATAATTGGTTGCCCATGACTCTTGTCCTAATACCTGCACAAGAGAAAAATAAATTCTCGCGTGGAGTTTTAGCTCAATGGTACAATAATTTATAATAATAGTCATATTGTAAAAACAAAATGATAAATTTAATAAAATTAATATGATTCAAGGAAATTTCTCTTTTCAAAACTCATTTCTAAAACAATCCTCTCTTATTAAAATAATGAAAAGAAATCATCTCATCAATAATACCAAAATTTTCATGAAAATTTCATAACACATTATGTCCATATATTAATTAAAATTCCTTATCATGCCCATATATTAAGACACCGTAGACTTGCCTCTAGGGAATCAAGGGGTATTAAATACTAAAGGCATCAGTCATCAGGTTAAAGATAACCACATGGCCCAAAAATGTATCACATGGTCCAAGTTAACTACAAGACCGAAAATAAAAAGGACATGGTCTAAGATTACCACAAGATAAAAAATATACAATCTCATATGACTAAGATAACCACATGGCCAGTGAGAAACTACCCTATTAACATGGCAACAAGTCCCTAGTTTCATACACATATATTATTCCATAAAATTTTCATACCCATTTATTTTTCATTCCAAGTGTCATACAAAAATCAAAATCATTTTATTAATGGTCAATATTATAAGTAATTTCACAAATCTATTCTAGACTTTCCTCGCGTTTACCGATTTTTTTCTTTATCCAATTCACATATGGGTGTCATAGATTCACCTAACATAATACATATATAATTTAATATCAGGCATTTTGAAGTATATTAATTCTTTTTAACAACTAAGAGATTGTTCTTCAAAAATAACATATGACGTCTCTCAGGACAATTCACGGTTTCGAGACTTAAGTCGATTAATGATCCAAGTACCTATATCTAATATTTGCCACAACACATTATATTTTATGCTTATCGAGACATGTCTAGCTTTCAAAATAAATTCAGTCTTAATTATTATCCATATAATTATTTCCTTTCTCAAATCCCTTTTTAGTTCAGTTAATATATTAAAATTGTATGATTGACTTTGTCTTAATTCTAGATCCCAAAACATTATATGTTTACCCCTACTATCTCAGTCTAATTCTCTATTTCACTCAAACTTCAAACTTTATATTACATGTCCATTTTAAGGTATTAAAATTCAATTTTGGACCTTTAACTTGGTCGCCCTAAACTTTAATGTACCTAAACAATTTTTTTTGCAATTTCCAATTGATAAGTTAGTTGAAGGCCCTTTTATACTCTTTATTTCTTCATTAATCCAAAATATTTCAATTACACCATCCATAGCCACAGGTTTCTCTCCTTCCTTGGTTAACTCAAAAAAATTTTACTCCATGTTCCACATGTTTCGATTATTAAAATGTTTTAGGTCATAAGTCCTATTTAATTATTAATTAAGTCCTCTTACAGTTCATGGTCTATAAACTTAGTCCCCCTTACTCTTCAACCTTAAACAAAACTTTAGTTCTCTTTAAAAGGGATTTTGGCCTAGCCAAGAAAATGGGCCTTGGCACTTCTTTATTGCAATTTGAGCTTCACACATTAAGACATTACCATAACCAACATCTCAACAAGGAAATGAATTCTAATGAACTTATAAGATTGATATGGTAAATAATGGAAGAAGAGATGACATGAGAAGCAAAATGAGACATTAAGAGAAATAAATCGGCCTTAAGTGTCTCCATTACAAGAGAAACAAATGGAATTTCCACCCCTTTTATAAGCTCCTGAAGTTGTGACCTCCCACACTTCCTTTTAGTTCTTCCTTTCAAAAACAATATCAATTAACACACCTAAAGTAACACACATCTATCTAGGGTTGCCATGACAAGTAATATAAAATAATACATGAATTAATGAAGCCCTTTAAAAAGAAATATGCATAATTTGAATTTTATGGCTTATAGCCAAAAGAAGGAAAATGAGAAAACTTTCACCTTTCTCACCAACCACCCTAAAATTGTGGCTAATCAACCCCTTTTTTACCTCCTTCTCTCACTTCCACACTCACATGTTAAGCTAAATTGTTCACCTTCAGTATTAGAACAATCTTCCTCCTTGAAGTTCCACTTAGACCAAAACAACTTCATTGAAAATAGTCTTGGGTTCACTTGGTATAAGAGGGAAGAAGACTTATCTCTTTAATTTTGGCTTCACTCTAGTTATTTGGTACTTGATTACTAAGAAAATTGCAAGTAAATGAAGAGGAGGAGAGGAGATTTGGTCTCGGTTTCGATAAGGAAGAAATGGCTGGATAGAGAAATGAAAAAGAAAGAGAAGAAATAGAAGAATAAGAATGTGGCTAAATAACTTTGGTTGATTAATGAAAATGATGAAGAAAATATAAAATGAAATAAAGTGAAATCATTTTATATATAGATTAGGTGGAACATTGCATGCCACACATGTGGCGCACATGCAAAGGAAATATTGTACAAATCTTGATCATTAGAATTCAATTAATCATTTTTAAGCAAAATACAACAATTGATCCTCCTATTTTTGATTATTTATACTTTAACCATACCCTAGATTTTCATTTCTTCAATTTAAAGCCCAAAATGACTTAATCTCTTACAAATCAATGTTTCAAAATTTACAAAATAATTTTTTTTACTTATTGATATGTTTAGTTTCGCGATTGGGATATCAAAGTGAAAATTACATTTTTCGGCATTTCACGGAACCGAACCTTAAATTTTATTTCTTCAATTTTGTGTCCTAACATTGGAGTTTTGACATTAAATTATACCGATAAGTTCATCTCAATATTCTCTATATTCTTATGCCCTTCAATCGTAATTCACTAAAAAGGAAAAAATCAATTATTTTACAGTCAAACCTTATTTTCTTTGTTTTTGTGAAAAGTTAAATATTACGTGTTCATAAATCAATTTCCTCACTTATTCTCGGTCTGAATTTAGACTTTGGTCATATCTTATTTGTTCTGATCATGAACGCGCTTAGTTTTTTGTTAGTTTGGTGCATCTCATTGTGAACACACGTGTATCGGTCGAAGCCTAAATTAGCATATGTGCCACATACATAGTGTGTCATATACAACTCTAATAAGGGTTATTCTCTATCAACTTATAGGTTTAGAGAGAGTATAAGGATATTGAACAACATGATATCTTTTATTTGCAACTCTTGATCTTTCAAGTTGTGAGTTTTTTCTTCTTTATTGGATTGTAGCGAACCACAACAATCCAAAAAATGGATTGCCTCTGATAGTAATTCACGAGAAGAATGAAAAAGAAAACCACAATGGAGATGGGATGACAATCAACATAAGTGCTAGCTATGGTGGATTGTCTTGTGAGAATGATGAAGAGGAATAACTTTTATTCTCTAAGATGGCAGCTAAAAAATTAATCTCTAATGAGGTTATTTATATGTCATCTAATCTATATTAGAGTATGATTCTTCAAAACCTATATTTTAAGCTTGCTATTCAAAATAAATTTGTTGAACTGACCTAATTCACAATATTCCAAAAAGCTAGATTACCTCTAATAGTATTTCATGTGAAGGAAGAAGAAGAAAACCACAATGGAGATGGGATGACAATCAACCTAAATGCTAGCTATGGTAGATTGTCTTGTGAGAGAGATGAAGAGAAATAATTTTTATTCTCGAAGATGGCAACCACGAAATTAACCTATAATGAGGCTATTTATATGTCTTTTAATTTGTATTAAAGTAGGATTCTTCAAACCCTAGGTTTTAATCTTCATATTCAAAATAAATTTGTTGAAATGACCTGATTTGCGATGTTAAACATCTCTAAAGACCACGAACTATGTTTAATGTTAGGCAAGTTGCAGTCGCGAGGTATTGTCATGACTGTGACTTCCTTAACACCAAATGACATTGAGAAACAGTAAGCTCATCGTAAACTCCACTATCACTACTGCGACAAACCAAGAACTAGTGTAGCGACCACGAGAACCATTCTACAACTGCGAATTATCCTGGCCCACTCTCTCATGTTTTTTGATCCAATCTAAGGTCTATTTCAAATCTCCTTCATTCCTTCTATGCATGTAACCTATTAGATTTCTGATTATATTGGCAACTCAAATCATCATATGATTTTGAGTAGATCATGTATAGTACTAGCAATATATCATGACCACCCAATTAACCAAAAAGTCAGTGGTCTGACTGTAAAACTCTTTCATAGCTAATTACTCTATTATTCGTCATTTCACCATACTATATCTCATTTGGTTCAGAGTATGGATTGTGTGTCAGTTTCTACTAGACTGACTACATCACATATAGTTTAAAAGATATTGGTTCTGATCTATGAGACTCACTACTCTATTAGACACATCTTTGAAAACCTTGTTCAAGACTTGTCTACCTTGGCTAAGGATTTTTGAGTAATGATCTCTACAAAAGGTCATAAGTATACTCTCTTTCTATCAAGAATGGTGAATTATTTCTTGACTATTTAATTACCTTCAAATACCCCATGTTATACCGAATCACCTTCCTATGAGCTACCTCCGAGAGGCAACAAAGAATGTAGTCAAAGTATAGGATTCATTATCCATGATAATCTTAAACATCTCAAGTCTAAGGATACTTACACCATTGCTATGATGAGTCCATTACTAATATTGAACATATATCCATATGATTGTCTCATAACAAGTATTCTAATGTATTTGGCTACTCTAACAAGCATCCACATATTAACTCTAAACATCTCATGTCTTTAACTTAGAAGATTAGTTGTTTGACCTAGTCAATGAGTATGATATGTGCTAGTCTATCCAGATTAACAATGTCCTATTTTGTTAATCCTATGACTAGGGATCATTTAGGTATAAACATAATTGCATATGATATGAATCTCATCATTATGATCTCATTATATTTTTCTCAATGTTGTGTTACATACTAAGGACTTCATTATACAGTATAAGATCCAAATCAAATTTATTTGTGAATGAACACCAATATAATGAAACTGCCTTTTATTAATAATAAATGAGTACATCAAGTACTTAAGGTGATTGTCTTTAGGACACCTTTCTAACAAGTGCCACTCCCATCTTATGATTGCTCGCTACCAAACATGTTGATTAGGCTCAAGTGTCATTCATGCATCAAATGGCACCTATTTTATAATGGATAGCTCAGGTGATGCTATCACTCCCACCATAGCCTAAACTCCAGCTCGACAAGCTTTGAAATAAAGCCACTAAGTTCCTAGGAAAAAAGGAGGATAATCCCGATGTCACCGAGCTTTGGCTTTAACAGATCGAGAATGTATTTGAGTAGTTCCAATGCACAAAGAGGTAGAATGTGTCACCTGATGGGTTACATTAACATTGTGTGTATAATGGTAATGATCATATGAGTATGGATATAACATTTGCATTTGAAAGCATTAAAGTAATTGATATTTGGCTTTCTACGTTTCTATGGCTTATAAGGAGTTTTCTACAACTTGGATCTAATCAATGTTTTATTTAGAACATAACAAGAAGTATTTACTACTTATACCCAAAGAACTTTGGAAGATCATTATCATGTGTCATCATTATGGCCATTGCTTTCAAGGTCCTATTTGTAGCGCTCCCTTACTCTACTAGTCGTTAATAGGATATGGAAGTGCTACTAAACTCATTTGTCTTAAAACCAATGTTCAAATTGTTGAAATTTTTTTTTTCAACTTTTTATTAGCAAAATATTTATTGCTATATTTTTTTTCTTCCCATTTAAATATATAACTAGTGATGGAAATATTTTGATTTAAAAGAACTCATTCAATTAAACCATAATATATAGAAATATATTTGCAAATAATACTAGATATATAAAATTACAAAATGCATTCCTTATAAATCCTACATGCCACAAATTTACATCAAAAGAAGTTCTTAAAATTTAATTTTTACAACATAATTTCCAAAACATACAAAAAAAATTAGATTGCTGCAATCTGATCTTAGGGTTACCTCTTCTTCGGTCGCCCATCGGAACAACTATTTATCTCTACTAGCTTAGTGGTACGTTTGACAACTATCCAATAATTTCATAAATAATTTTAAAATAAAATTTTAGATACTACAATTAATTTATTAAGCATGTCAAATATTCAATTAATAATAAAATCATTTTCTTCATGAAAAAATATTTAATTCATCAATTATGACATTATATTTATTAAGCATGCTTGAAATTGCTTAACAATTCAAGATATAAAATTTACAATATCAGTTTCATAATTCATATATTTTTTTCTATTATTTATTTAATAGCCCATGACATCTTAGACCGGAACTAAACACTGGATACAGGATTTCTGCTCTCCAACAGTACACTCGGTGCCTACATAATTATTTTATAACTCGGCATTTAATGTCTACATTTTCAATAACAACTCAGCACCTCTTTGGTGCCTACGTAATTCGAACTCAACACTATTTCTTGGTGCCTACGTAATTTCAATTCAGAACTATTTCTTAGTGCCTACTTAAATTAAATCTCAACACCATTATTTTTAATGCCTACTTTTTTACCCTTTTATTGGCATGTCAACTTATCCTAATTTATAGTTCTCGACTAGATGTTATAGGGCTTAATTATATTTGTTACCTTTATTATTATTTACATAAATTATATAGGTAACATTAATATAAATTCCATATAAACACAATAATTCCCATTAAACATTTTACAACCTCATACTTGCTCATTTAATCATTATAACTACAAGAAAATTAAATAATATATTTTTCTATCACAAAATTCCACAATCAACACATATGTTCAAACTGCCCTATTCTGGATAGCTTTTCTTCCTTATGTTTCCCTATATGTTTTGTCCATTTTTAGATGGAATTTGGACAAGTGATCAACTAACAAAATGTAGGTACATGTATTATATTTAATTTTCAACTTGAATCACAAAAAAATGAATTGTTTAGCAAAATTTATGAATTATTTTCTAAGCTACATTCACTGCAATCTGCCAAGTATTTTACTGGATAGATTTCTGCCTTATATTTCTCTGTCTTTTTCATCCATTTTTAGATAGAATTTGGATAAGTGATCAACTAAAAAAATGTATGTACATGTCTTATCTTTCATTTCCAACTAGAATCACATTAAAAATATTTTTTAGCAAAAGTTATGGATTTGCTTCTAAGCTACATTCACTACAATCTGTCCAGTATTTTTTTTGGACAGATTTCTAGATCAAATTTTGAGTCCATTGTTCACCTAATTTCAGGTCTATTCAGGTCTAATGGTCCGAATAAAGGTTGAAGCCCTATGTCTTAAATTTTCAACCCAATAAGAATCACTCAAAAATAATTTTCAGAACTCAATTTATGACTAAAAAACTAGATACTTTTCATAAGACGAATTTTCAGCACATCAATTAATTCATACGATTTCCATTTTCATGCATCAACCTCATATTCTAGTTTTTATTTTCACATTCATAACATCACTTAATCACTAATTCATTACTCAATCAAATATCCAGAATTTCATACACATCACAAAATCAAAATCAACATTTTTCTATATTGAATTTTGGCCAAATGTACATATCTCACAATTCTGCTTCTCTTCACTTCTCTCTTCTTCCTAGCTTGCTTTCTACTTACCCTTACCTCCTCTTTGATTTTGGTTCAAGGATTGTTCACCTCCTTGGCCTAACAACAATTGTTTTACACTAATTACACTCATCCACCCTTAATCACCATTAACATATTAATAACCCTAAATTACTAACTTTAATGGCAACTAACCTCAAAATCAAAGAAAAGATAAGAAGAAAAGTGAAAAGATGGAAAATCTAAACTCACCTTTGATGATCTTCAAAAATGACCAAAGACTTCTTTCTCTTTTTTTCTTCCTTCCTCTTCCTTAGTTTAGCTTACTTTTCTTCACTTATTTGATGATCTTGCCTTAATCCCATTTTTTTTATCCAATCTTAGCTTGATTTGAAGAAAGAAAAAGAAGAATAAGTGGGGGAGGAGGAGCTCACGAAAAAAGAGAGAAAAAGGGAGAGAAATGGGTTTGATTAAGGTGAGGAAGAAGAAGAATGGCCAAAAAGTGAAAGTTTGACTTTTTATAGTTGGATTAGGTGCGTGATTAGGATTAATTACTAATTTTGCTTCTCATTGGTACATTAATTTAAATCACTCTTACTTTATTTTAATCAAAAGAATATTTCTTTCCTTAGATAAAGAATATTCTATTTTAATTTCATTCAACGAAAAATTATTGTTTTCCAAATTTTAATTCCAAACTTCAAAATTCTCAATTAATAATATCCAAAATATTTTTCTCACATCTTATTATTATTTTAATTTATTTTTTCATGTCCGAATTTAGACTCCGATCGGTTCAACGTGCCAGATTTTGATCAACCGTGACCGTAGCCTAAATTATCAGGCATTTCAATTTTACCCTCCTTAAAAAAAAATTCGTCCTCAAAATTTACCTTTTTAACTGGAGTGGAATAACTGTGGATATTGAGCTTTCATGACCTCTTCATTTTCCCAAGTCACCTCTTCTGAATTATCATTTTTCCATAGAACCTTTACCAATGGTACCTTCTTTTTTCGTGGCTCTTTCATTCGTCGAGCTAGAATTTCCACCGGCTTCTCTTCGTAAGTTAGATCTAGTCGTATCTCTATAGGTTCTGCTGATATGATCTGAGATGGATCTGATCGATATCTTCTCAACATGGAGACATGGAATATGTTGTGAATATTGTCTAACTCTAGTGGTAGAGCTAATTTGTATGCCACATGACCTATGCATTCAAGTACCTCATAAGGTCGAATGAACCTAGGACTCAACTTTCCCTTCTTTCCAAATCGGAAAATCCTTTTCCAATGTGAGACTTTTAAGAATACTTTGTCACCAATTGTATACTCAATATCCCTCCTTTTCAAATATGCATATGATTTCTTTCTATCAACAGCAGCTTTCAGCCTATCCCTTATTACTCTCACTTTTTTCCCTGTATGCTATATTAGATCTGGACCCACTACTTTATTTTCACTAAGCTCAGTCCAACATAGAGGCGTTCTACATTTTCTCCTATACAAGGATTCATATGGTGCCATGCCGATACTGGCTTGGTGACAATTATTGTAGGCAAATTCTATCAATGGAAGATGTTTATCCCAATTGCCTTCAAATTCCATCACACAACTCCTTAACATATCTTCCAATATTTGTATGACCCTATCTAATTGTCCATCTGTTTGTGGGTGGAAAGTTGTGCTGAAATTGAGTCGAGTAACCATGGCTTGATGCAAACTTTTCCAGAATTTTGAAGTGAACCTCAGGTCTCGATCTAAAATGATTGAAACTAGCACACCTTGTAAACGGATTATCTCATTAACATATATCTCTAACAAATGGTTAAGTGGATAATCCATCTTGATCGGTAGAAAATCAGTCCACCACTACCCATACTGAATCATGCCTCTTTTGTGTCAAAGGCAAACCAGAAACAAAATCCATTGTAACTCTTTCCCATTTTTACTCCGAAATTGAAATTGACTGCAATAATCCACTTGGTACTTAATGCTCAGGCCTCACTTGCTGACAAGTTAAACATTTGGTAGTATACTACTCTGTGATATCTCTTTTCATCCCTGGCCACCAGTAATATGCCTTCAAGTCATGATACATTTTGTTACTTCCAGGGTGCATTGCATAAATAACATTGTGAACCTCCTTCAAAATCTCTTGTTTCAATTCTGGTATGTCTGGTACACATAACCTGCCCTTTTGCCTTAAACTCCCATCTAATTCAATAGTAAATTCTGGTTTTTCACCCTTTTTCACTATTTCAAAGATTTCCTTTAATTTCGTGTCCTGCTTCTGATTGTCCTTTACTTGTTGGATCAATGTGGGTTGAATCTGCAATTCTGCCAAAATAATATAAAAATAACTTATTATTTCATTTTTTTAATTTTGTTCACTTAATAAATTTAAGTTTTAACATTTACCTGCCAAAGTTTTTCTACTCAGAGCATCAACTACCACATTGGCCTTACCCGGTTGATAATCAATGATACAATTGTAGTCTTTGATTAATTCTAGCCATCGCCTCTATCTCAAATTGAGTTCCTCTTGTGAAGGCAAATATTTCAGACTTCTATGGTCTGTATAGATATAACATTGCTCACCATACAAGTAGTGTTGTTATATTTTCAATGCAAACACAATGGTTGCTAGTTCTAGATCATGTGTCGGATAATTTCTCTAATGAGGCTTCAGTTGTCTGGAAGCATAAGCAATCACTTTGCCTTCTTGCATTAATACACAGCCCAAACCATTAAGGGAAGAATCACTATACACCACATAATCTTTTCCCGCAGTAGGCTGTGTCAACACTGATGCCTCTGTCAACATTTTCTTCAACTTATCAAAACTAGTCTAGTATCGATTTGTCCACTCAAATCTAGTCTCATTTCTAAGCAATTTTGTCAATGGTGAAGCTATCATTGAAAATCCGTTCACAAATCTCCGATAATAACCAGCCAAACCAAGAAAACTTCTCACCTCTATCACATTCCAAGGCGATTTCCAGTTAAGGATTGCCTCTACCTTACTGGTGTCGACTCTGATCCCATCATTTGAGAAAATATGCCCTAGAAAGGCCACTTCATCTAACTAGAATGCACATTTTGAAAACTTCGCATATAATTGATTCTCTTTCAAGGTATGGACGACAATATGAAGATGTTGATTATGCTCTTTTCTGCTTCTGGAGTACACCAAGATATCATCTATGAACACCACCACGAACTGGTCCAAATAAGGCCTAAAGAATCTATTCATTAGATCCATAAATACTGCTGGGGCATTTGTCAAGCAAAAATGCATTACTAAGAACTCGTAATGACCATACCGAGTCCTAAATGTTGTTTTGAAAATGTCTGATTCTCTAATTCTCAGTTGGTGATAACCTGATCTGATGTCAATTTTAGAAAATACCCCTACTCCTTTCAACTGATCAAACAAGTCATCTATCCTCAGCAATGGATATCTGCTCTTAATTGTCATCTTGTTCAACTGACAGTAATAAACGAAAAATGTCATCCTTCTTTTTCATAAATAGAAATGGAGCCCCCCAAAGTGAGACACTAGGCCTAATAAACCCTTTCTCTAACAACTCTTGCAACTGCACCTTTAATTCCTCTAGCTCAGCAGGTGTCATTCTATAGGGAGTGATCGATATCGAGGTTGTGCCTGGCAAAACATCTATGACAAACTCTATCTCCCTAACAGGTGGTAACCCTAGCAAGTCCTCAGGGAAGATATCTGGATATTCACATACTATAGGAATCTCCTTGAGATCTAGACTCTCTTTCTTGGTATGTACAATATGTGCCAAAAATGCTTCACATCCCTTTTTGATAAGCTTACTTTCCTTCATCAAAGAAATGACATTAGTCAAGTATGGTCGATTCTCGCCCAGGACAATCACGTCATCCTTCCCTGAATTCTTGAAAGTCACTCTCCTACATTGACAATCCACTACTGCCTTATGCTGAATTAACCAATCCATCCCCAATATTGCATCAAACTCATGAAAGGGAAACTCTATTAGGTTAGCTAGGAATTTTACATTATGAGCTTTGATTGGACTATTTTTATAGAATCAACTAACTTTCACTCCATGACCCAAAGGATTTGTCACTAATATATCACAATATAATTCCTCTGCTACCATATTCCCCTGACTAGGTGATGACATGCATAAATATGAATGTGTAGAACCTGGATCTATCAGTGCAAATAAATCAGTATCATAAAGAGAAATTTTATCGATAATGACATCCGGGGAATCCTGCTTCTCACGAGCTCTAATGGCATATGCTCGAGCTGGGGGCTCGAGTACCTTCTGCTCTATTCACTGATTCTGATATACTCTAATCAATTCTGCCGCTTCTAGACTGTCCATGTCCCCTACCTCTGCCTCGAGTGACAATCTGAACCTGCACTGATACTCCACCACTTGTACCTCTTCCTCTGAGGCAATCTTTCTGTTTGTGCTCAGTAGATCCACATCATAAGCATGCTCCAGTAATCCACCAGCAATCACCTACATGTGATCTTCCACAATGTTGACATGTGACAGATATGAATCTCCTATTACTCGAAGCTGGTGCACTAGCTGTAGACCCCTCTGGCCTCAACTGTTGGCCTTGCCTAACTGAAAAGGTTGGTCCAGAACCCCGTGACTGGAAAAATCTAGGCACTATCTGCCCCGTTTTACCTGATGTCTGGGCCATGCTAATTGTCGATCTATATGGTGGCTCTTCTATCCTTTTTCTCTTTGACCTATTTTCCACACTGATGGCTGAGGATACTAATGTAGCAAAATCCTTCAGATGAAGGGTGGTAACCATATTCCCAATATCATCATTAAGCCCATTCTCAAATCTACGACATCTATCTGCCTCATCAACAATGATTCCAGCTACATATTTGCACAGTCTAGTGAATTCCATCTCATATTCAACCACTGACATGCTTCCTTGGTTCAAGTCTTGAAATTCCTTTTTCTTTTCATTCACATAAACTCTAGGCACATATTTCTTGCTAAATTCTTTCCTGAATAAGCTCCATAAAGGTGGTTTCAGTGTTTGGGGCTTCGATAAGATTGATTTCCAACAGTCATATGCATGATCTTTTAGAAGGGACACTGCATATCTGACCTTTTGTTCCTTTGGACACTCAAGTTCCTCAAACACCCTTTTTGTGGACTCCATCCAAAACTCTAAATATTTTGCTAATCAAAATTTTTTTTCGAGTTTATTATTAGCAAAATATTTATTACTATGTTTTTTTTCTTCCCATTTAAATATATAACTAGTGATGGAAATATTTTGATTTAAAAGAACTCATTCAATTAAACCATAATATATACAAATAATACTAGATATATAAAATTACAAAATGCATTCCTTATAAATCCTACATGCCACAAATTTATATCAAAAGAAGTTCTTGAAATTTAATTTTTACAACATAATTTCCAAAACATACAAAAATAATTAGATTGTTGCAATCTGATCTTGGGGTTACCTCTTTTTCGATCGCCCTAATGGAACAGCTATTTATCTCTACTAGCTTAGAGGTACATTTGACAACTATCCATTAATTTCATAAATAATTCTAAAACAAAACTTTAGAAACAATAATTAATTTATTAAGCATGCCAAATATTTAATTAATAATAAAATCATTTTCTTCATGCAAAAATATTTAATTCATCAATTATGACATTTTATTCATTAAGCATGCTTGAAATTGCTTAACAATTCAAGATATAAAATTTACAATATCAATTTCATAATTCATATATTTTTTTCCTATTATTTATTTAATAGCCCACGACATCTTAGGCCGGAACTAAACACTGGATGCAGAATTTCTGCTCTCCAGCAGTATACTCGATGCCTACATAATTATTTTATAACTCAACATTTAATGCCTACATTTTCAATAACAACTCAGCACCTTTTGGGTGTCTACATAAATTCGAACTCAACACTATTTCTTAGTGCCTACGTAATTTCAAGTCAGCACTATTTCTTAGTGCCTACTTAAATTAAATCTCAACAATGCCAACTTATCCTAATTTATAGTTCTCGACTAGAAGTTATAGGGATTAATTATATTTGTTACCTTTATTATTATTTACATAAATTATATAGGTAACATTAATATAAATTTCATATAAATACGATAATTCCCATTAAATATTTTACAACCTCATACTTGCTCATTTAATCATTATAACTACAAGAAAATCAAATAATATATTTTTCTATCACAAAATTCCACAATCAATAGATATGTTCAAACTGCCCTATTCTGGACAGCTTTTCTTCCTTATGTTTCCCTGTATTTGTCATCCATTTTTAGATGGAATTTGGACAAGTGATCATCTAACAAAATGTAGGTACATGTCTTATATTTAATTTTCAGCTAGAATCATATTAAAAAGAATTTTTAATCAGAAGTTATGAATTTTCTTCTAAACTACGTTTACTACAATCTGCCCAGCATTTTACTGGACAGATTTCTACCTTATATTTCTCTGTCTTTTTCATCTATATTTAGATGGAATTTGGACAAGTGATCAACCAACAAAATGTAGGTAAATGTATTATATTTAATGTTTAACTTAATCACATTAAAACGAGTTTTGTAGCAAAAATTATGGATTTGGTTATAAGCTACGTTCAGTACAATCTGTCCAGTATTTTTTTTCTGGACAGATTTCTAGTTCAAATTTTGAGTCCATTGTTCACCTAATTTCAGGTCTATTCAGGTCTAATGGTCCGAATAAAGGTTGAAGCCCTATGTCTTAAATTTTCAACCCAATAAGAATCACTCAAAAATAATTTTCAAAACTCAATTTATGACTAAAAAACTAGATACTGTTCATAAGACGAATTTTCAGCACATCAATTAATTCATACGATTTCCATTTTCATGCATCAACCTCATATTCTAGTTTTTATTTTCACATTCATAGCATCACTTAATCACTAATTCATTACTCAATCAAATATCCAGAATTTCATACACATCACAAAATCAAAATCAACATTTTTCTATATTGAATTTTGGCCAAATGTACATATCTCACAATTCTGCTTCTCTTCACTTCTCTCTTCTTCCTAGCTTGCTTTCTACTTACCCTTACCTCCTCTTTGATTTTGGTTCAAGGATTGTTCACCTCCTTGGCCTAACAACAATTTTTTTACACTAATTACACTCATCCACCCTTAATCACCATTAACATATTAATAACCCTAAATTACTAACTTTAATGGCAACTAACCCTAAAATCAAAGAAAAGATAAGAAGAAAAGTGAAAAGATGGAAAATCTAAACTCACCTTTGATGATCTTCAAAAATGACCAAAGACTTCTTTCTCTTTTTTTCTTCCTTCCTCTTCCTTAGTTTAGCTTACTTTTCTTCACTTATTTGATGATCTTGCCTTAATCCCTCTTTTTTTTATCTAATCTTAGCTTGATTTGAAGAAAGAAAAAGAAGAATAAGTGGGGGAGGAGGAGGTCACGAAAAAAGAGAGAAAAAGGGAGAGAAATGGGTTTGATTAAGGTGAGGAAGAAGAAGAATGGCCAAAAAGTGAAAGTTTGACTTTTTATAGTTGGATTAGGTGGGTGGTTAGGATTAATTACTAATTTTGCTTCTCATTGGTACATTAATTTAAATCACTCTTACTTTATTTTAATCAAAATAATATTTCTTTCCTTAGATAAAGAATATTCTATTTTTATGTCTTATTAAAATATTTGTGCCAAAAACACTGCAATTTCCAATTTCGTTCAACGAAAAATTATTTTTTTCTAAATTTTAATTCCAAACTTCAAAATTCTCAATTAATAATATCCAAAATATTTTTCTCACATCTTATTATTATTTTCATTTATTTTTTTCATGTCCAAATTTAGACTCTGATCTGTTCAATGTGCCGGATTTCAGTCAACCGCGACCGTGGCCTAAATTATAGGGCATTACACTATTATTCCTTTCTACTACTCCATTTTGTTGAGGAGTTCTCATAGAAAAAAAAGCTATGAGAAATCCCAAGGTTAATGCAAAATTCTTCACAGTGTTTGTTATCGAATTCTCCCCCATGATCACGCTAAGATTATGCACTCTTTTACAAAGCTTCTCAAATTCTTCAAATGCATTGTTTTTGTGAGCCAAAAATAAAGTCCAAGTAAATCAATTATAGTCATCCACTACCACAAGTCCTGCAATACTCAAATGTGAAATTGGCCTAAATAGTTCCAGTGGATTTTTGGTTGATATCTCCCTTTTGGACATGAATGAACTTCTAGTCTGCTTGCTTATTTAACATGCTCTACATAAATCGTCATTTTCATATTTTATTTTGGGGAGACCATTGACCAAATCTTTCTTGTGAGCTTTCCAGTTTGATCTATAATGCCAAAGTCTACTTTCATATTCTTTTGATATGAGTCCAATAGAAATGTCAGTTCTAATGTCCTACAGTTGTACCACATACACATTTCCATTTATGTATTTAATGAGTACCACTTTCCAATCTTTATATCCTATGATATGCCTTTTTCTTTCTCAAATATCATTTTTTTGTTCTTGTCACAAAGTTGACTTACGCTCAATAGGTTTTATTTCAAATCTCCTTCATTCCTTCAATGCATGTGACCAATTAGATTCCCGATTATATTGATAACTCAAATCATCTCATGATTTTGAGCATATAATGAGCAATATCTAGCAACATGTCATAACCACATAGTTAATTGGAAATTCAGAGGTATAACTATAAGCCTTTCAATAGCCAATTACTATGCAATTCATTTTTTAACCATACTATACCTTATTTGGTTCAGAGCATGGACTGCGTGTCAGCTCCCACTAGACTGACTACGTCACATCTAATCCAAATGATATTATTTCTTATCTTTGACACTCGTTACTCTATTATTCCCATTTTAAATCTATTTCATTCCTTCTATACATGTGACTTATTAGGTTTCCAATTATGTTGGTAGCTCTAATCATCACATTATTTCAAATAGATCATGAGCTATATCTAGTAACACATTATGATCATCCATTTAACTAAAAAGTCAGAGATCTGACTATAAACCCTTCCATAGCTAATTATTGTGCAATTCATCCTTTTATTATGATATACCTTATTTGGTTCAGAGTATAGACTGTGTGTCAGCTCTCATTAGACTGATTACATCATGTCTAATCCAAATGATATTAATTCTTGTCTGTGAAACTCATTATTTGATTTGACATGTTCTTAAAGACCTTATTTAACACTTGTCTATCTCGACCAAGGATTTTTGAATAATGATCTCTACAAGAGGCCATATGAATATCAAGAGTAGTGAATTCTTTATTGACTACTCAACTACCTTCAAATACTTTATGTTATACCCAATCACCACCCTATAAGCAACCTATAAAAAGGAATGGAGTTAAAATATAGGATTCAGTATCCAAGATAATCTTGAGCATTTCAAGTCTGAGTATACTTGCACAATTGCTATGATGAGACTATCACTAACATTGAATAGATATCCTTGTGATTATCTCATAGCAGGTCAACCAATGCACTTGGTTACATTAGCAAACATCCACATATTAACTCTAACCAACTCATGTCTTCAGCTTATGAGTTTAGCTACTTTACCTAGTCAATAAGTATAACATGTGCTAGTCTATCCTAATTAACAATGTCCTATTTTGATAATCCTATGACTATAGATCATTAAGGTATAAACACAATTGTGCATAATAGAAATCTCATTGTCATCATCATCATCATGATTTCCATCATATTGTATTACATACCAAGTACTTCACAAATGGTTTAAGATTTAAATCAAATTCATATGTGAATGAAAACCAATATAATGAAAAAGTCTTTTATTAATAATAAATAAGTACATCATGTCACATCCGCAATCTAGACCTTGACCATAAACGCGTATTGTTGTCGTTTGTACTATAGTACAGAGATATATTGTCATATCTGCTAATTTAGACTTCAAGTCACGCGAGTTGGTAAATCGACTTGTCAGTTTGATCGAAATCTAAATTTGGATTTTTATCGAAAAATAATTAAAATAATCACAATTAAGTATGGAATATAATCAATAAAGTGTTTAAAATATTAAAAGGTGTTAAATTTTGATAAAGAACTAAATTGCAAATTTTGAAAAGTTTAGGGACCAATTTGTAATTTACCAAAAATTTGAGGATTTCTTTGGGATAATCATAAATTAAATGCATGAATTGGGACATAAAATGAATATGGAGGTTGGCCACACCAAGTGGCAAATTTTAAGAAGCCAATTTACATACATGAATTTAACATTAATGAAGACTTCTATAATTTGGCTTAGGTGTCCCATAATTATGTAGCTTGTCTTTATTCTCTTAATTTTTCCTTCATCTCTTCATATCTAGAATTTACTATCTTTTAATTGTCTCCCACATTTCTTAAAGCACCACACACCAAATGGCATACAACAATTAGCCAAGTGAGATGCATGAACTAAACATTAATTAAAGATTCTAGATTGATGCATAGGTGTCCCCCATCTTAATAACTTTTGTCATCTTCTTCTTGATTGTTTCTTCTTATTCCTCATCCATTTTCATTGAGACAAATTTTGTTCTCTACACCAGCCCACATTTTCCCCTTGTTCTTCCATATCCAAGCTTGATTATAGTGAAAGAAAGTCAGAAAAAAGAGAAAAAGTAAGGTAAAATTTCATTTTCATGCTAAATGAAGCTTAATAGAGTAAGGAGAAAGAGATAGATTAGGATTTATGAATTTTTAGTAATCTGATTATAAATTTTAGGAACTCAAAGTGACAATGAGCTAGATCAAAGGAGCAAAGGAAAGGAGAAAGAGAAGTAAAGAGAAAGAAAATGAGGTTTGTGCATAACCTAAGGCAATAACCTATTTTATTTTTTTTTATTTGCATGATTTAATTATTTGGCATGTTGATGATTATGAATTAATATTATTTTGTGTTGAAAGTCTTGGGGATTCATGTTTGCTAGACTCAGGATTTAATTTGGAAAAAAATTGAATGTGATTAGGTGTATGTTCCTTGCTGGAAATTGATAAGCAGTGTGCACTTAAACTATTATAACTTAATTTATGGAACTTGGTTTTGCATGTTATTTGTTGGGTTTGAAAGATAAGCCATAGGGCTATATTTTTATTCAGACCATAATATCTGAATATGTCTGTAAGTATCCAGAAAAATTCATAAAATTCAGACTTAGAATTTGTCTAGAAAGTTTTGGGCAGAATTGCAAGTGACCAGGCAATGTTCCTTTTATCTTATCTTTTGATACAGAACTCCGCATTAAGTGATTCAAGTTACATATTAAAGCTAAGATCAATACCTAAAAGTTTTAAGAAGATTATGTAACTCAATTCATAATGTAACAGGACCAAAATTAAGGTCTAAAATAGAGAACTGAATCTGTTAGTGACAGGGCAACATATGAGTTGGGAAATGAAATGAATAAAATGATGAGAACCTTATTATATTATGTAATTTTTTATTTTAATTGAGTGATTATGTGATTATTTTAAGACATTAAATGCATGAAAAGTGTGAAATTAATTGCTATGAATTTTTAATGAGATTGTATAAGCCCTAGAACACCTAACTAGAACTTAGGATAGTTTGGCATGCCAAATAAGGGGGGAATATGATGAAAATCAAAACCATTAATGGTATGATTATCTACCCCAGATTTGGCATTGTTATTTACATCGGGTTTGACAATGTTATCTACGCCGGATTTGGCAATGTTATTTATGCTGTGTTTGGCATTCTTATTTATGTCAGGTATGACATTATTATCTATGTCGAGTTTGGCATGGTTATCTACGTCGGGTTTGGCACTTATATGCGCACATCATATTGCCCAAGTGGCATTCCTAAATGCCTGGATGACAACTCTGTTATCCTAATCAGTGGTCCATAGGTGTCTTAGGCATAATTGAAAACATAAATAAATAAGTTATGAAACATAAATGAATTATTGAAAATAAAAATGGAATTACGAATTTTGACATGGATAAAAAGAAGATTTAGTATTATGGGCAATAACAAGCTATGGATAATAATGATTTGATAAAGTAAAATAAACATAAGATATAAAAGAATAAAAATTATGAAATGTAAGTTGCATAGAAAAAAATGATTAAATATGATTTGTGACGTGCATTAATAGATGATTGAGTGTTGGAACATAAACGAATTCTTGAAAATAAAAAAAATAAATAAAAAAAAAAAGAAATCATGAAATGATGTTATGCATACTAGAATATTATGAAATGTATGTTTGCATGATTTTATAATAAATTGTTATATGTCAATGCATGTGGCATTAAAAATAGTTTATTGTCTTATTTATATGCACCACCAAGCCAAGAACTTAGCGTAGGTGTCCTGGACATAAATAAAAACATAAATAAAGAAGTTATGGGACATAAAAGAATTATTGAAAGTAAAACGAAAATTATGATTTGTGACATGGATAAAAAAAATGGAATTATGAATTGTGGCATGGATAAAAAGAAGGTTTAGTGTTATACAATAAGGTGGTAATAAAATAAATAAATATGAGATAATATAATATAATTTGATGTCTATACATGCTAGAATACCATGATTTGCATAAGAATGATGATTTGATTATGTTAAACAAAATGAGATACAATAAATTGATGTTATGCATACTAGAATATTATAAAATGTATGTTTGAATGATTTGATCATAAATTGTTATATGACAATGCATGTGACATTAAAAATAGTTTATTGCCTTATTTATATGCACCACTAAGCCAAGAGCTTAGCGTGAGAGTTTTTCTCACGCAGATTTATTAAAGAATAAATAGAAGATAGTAGACAAAGCCAACGGTGACCTAATCCAGTAAAGCAGCATGTTGCACACATCGTGGGTTACACAATTTTTGTGTATTATCTTGTAAACTTTATTTTGTAGTATTTGTAAAATAAACAGTATGTTTTGTAAAGAACATGTTACTATATAAAAAGGTCGTTTAACTTTTATGTTATATTTCTTTTATAAATACAAAGTAAATAAATAGTGAATATTGGAAATGAAAAAAAAAATGTACGAGTGATTTTGCTTCATATATAACTTATATAATGATATTTTAATCGATGAGGTCAGTGTAGCACACCCTCATTCGGGCACAAGCTGCTAGGGTGAGGGGGTGTTACATTTTTGGTTTGTATTCACATTCAAAATGACTTGCATTATAATTTTTTGTACTACTGAGTTTTATACTCAGCGCGGAAGTTGTTTTCTCTTGCGTAGATTTTAACAGTGTAAAGAGGTGACAAGTGTGTATATAGAAGTCGTCGCTGGAATTAATTGATCCTACTGATATAGCCAAGTAGCAGTGACAATGTGACAATCACCCCACAATTGTGGGTTTTGTTACATGTATTTCATAGATTTCGATTTGATGTATTTTAATGTATGAAAGTTGTTTTGCATAGATATGTGTTGTAAATTAAGTACATAGAATGAGAATAGCGAGAGAGCACAAGTTTATTTTTGTTAATATAATATATTATTTTAATTTTATTCTTCTCATGTTAATATATATATATATATATATATATATATATATATATATATATATATATATATATATATATATATATATATATATATATATTAGTTATGAATATAATATTTATTAATATAGCGTATAACATTTTTTATCTGACTGTATACGGTAATATATACGAAATGATAAAGGGTGTTACACATCAAGTGTCTAAGGTGATTGCATTTTGGGCAACTCTTTAACAATCTTCCAGTTGCACTAAAGTCAATCGTCCTTATAAATTATACCATAGGTGAGAATATTACTATCATTTTTCTTTTATGGAAGTGGTTTAGTGAGAGGATAATTACATTCTTATCAGTGGAAATTCTCTCTATCTTTATTGAGAATGTGTTTGGATATTTGATGAGATTGTGACTCTTTGCATATGGAGAAACTAAATGCTTTGTTAATTCTTAAGGAAAAATTCTAGAACTAGAGGGAAAAGTCTTTCTAGTTGAGGGATAGTGACAATAACAACATATTTTCCATGTTTTTGCCTCTGTTTGTAACAAACATAATTGAATTTATAAATTGCATCATATAGATGGTTCGTAAGTCGGAAATTTTGTTGAGTTGGGAAATATTGCAGTTGGTCATTTGCAGGATATCTTTAATGATAGTGAGGATTCTTTAGAAGAGATGTTCATCACATGCAGACTTTGAAAGCTTTTTTAGCGGCATACTTCATTAAGAATTTCGATGAACTTTACTTTTTCATCTTTATTTTCTCTTATGTTTAACTTAGTCATAAAAATAGACTTGACAATTATTATTATGATGTTAGGCTAAACTTTTTAATGAGTGCTTAAAGCAACCCCAGTTTATATGAATCTTATTTATCCTTTTTAATGAATGAATAATTTTCTTCAGTTTCAATTGTGCTTAATAAGTTTTTAGCTTGATAGTTGTTTAATCACAAACTATTAAACTTTAAATATAAATCTTAAGGCTAAGTTATTAGACAAACCATTTGTAATTTAACCTAAAAATTAGACTAAACACTAGTTAATTCATTAACTTAATTAATTCATTAACTTGAAAATTGGACTGTACACTTTGAATTACATCAGGTGCAAATCCATGGATCAAGCCAAGGCAATTACGTGGGCATGTGACTTACACACACAAATGCCTAGCCGAAACACTATGATTTAGATCTAATCCAACTTTTACATTTTCATTTTGAAAAATGGAAGTTCGTTGCGTACACTCTAGGTGTATCGTGCTTATGACGTGTGCTTTAGGAGCGGACGAGTTGTCACAATTGCAACAATAAATTGTAAAAAACTGTCGCACATATAATATTTTGTCACACCTGTGATAGTAAGGCAACCAACATAAATATCGCTCACATAACGATGTGTCACACGATCAACATAGGTATTTCCAGAAAAACTCGCCTATTTAAGAGTTATATAAATAAATGAACATAAATATGATGTTACAAAGACTTAATTGACAGCTTTAATAAGAATAAATTCATTATTTTCCTATTTTCTCCATTCTAGTATAAATAAAGACATTCTGCTTCTATTTAGAACACTACGGTGCCATTCAGAAGTTCTCCTCCTCTTTCTTCTTTCTTTCCATGATAGAGAGACTATATATTTAGTTCATTGTGGACATTTATTGTGGTATTCAATATTTGTCTTAATCTATTGTATCCTGTAAGATAAATACCGTTGAACCTAAAATACATGTAGTATGAGACAAATTTATATTTAAAAACACTGTATGAGATACATGTCTCATATTGTTTTCTTGGTTTGATCAATTTCCTACACTGGAATATATAATTTTATTATTTTTCTAACATATCTTTCTAATAGGTTGAGCAATAAAAAGGAGAAAGAATGAAGAAGGATTGAAACAAATAAAAAAAGAAAGAAAGAGAGAGGATCGTGCTGGTTGAATGCAACAATAAGTAAAGAAGTAAATAATTAAGAAAGATTGAAGAAACAAAAGGATTTGGTTGGTTGAAAAAAAAAACAAGAAGAAGAAGAAGTCAAAGGTTATCTGGGTTATGGAAATCAAATTTGGCTCGTTGGTCTTTAACAAAATAAATAAAGAATTAAGATGGATTGAGGAAAAAACATAAATCGGGTTGCGGCAGTCTAATAAAGAAAGGTGTAAAATGGATTTTTTTTTTTGAAAAATAATGAAACCAATGTCAAAATGTTATTGGTCCTTGAATTTCTAATTCATTAATTCAAAATGTGTGTTTAACACGTGCAATAAAGAATTTTGTTTTGCCTTTAAAAAGGATTTGTAAGGAACATAATTTTAGACTTTAGGGATTGATACGGTGATAGGGTGTTTAAAAATCCGTTTAATATTGTATTTGATAAAAATATTTTAGGAGATAAAATTTTTATTTTTAAATTTTTTAAATTTTGAAAACTAATTTTAGACAGAAACAGGTAAATAGATATTTTTTTCAAAAACAGGTTCGAGAAAAATAATTTATAAAAAATTAAAAAAATCAGTTAATTAAATTAAAAAAATTTTAAACCTATTTTTTGAAAACTAACAGCAATTTCAAACACTTCATAAATAATTTTTCTTGACAATTTGAGGTGCTTCTATCCTTTATTTTATTGATAGAATAATTAAATTAGATAAAATTTTAAAATTTATGATACAATACAGTATTGATATCCCACTCCACTAAGTGCCGGACAAATAGTAAGAGCATTATTATTAATAGATAATAAATAATAAATATTCTCCATGACCAATATAAATGATTCTAATACAAATACAATAATACATCAAGATGAATGCAATTTTAATATTGTGGTATCTATGGAGAGTTTAAATATATATTGTTTACAATAAAGTCAAATAACATATAAATTGAGTACTTTTACAGGTTTAAAAACAAAATTTGTAACAATACATGAAATGAATAATATCAGTTAAATTCAAATAATAAAATCAATTATAAATTTCAATAAGCAGCTGTTTATATAAAATTTCAAAGAAAAACATTAAATTATATAATTTTGCATCATTTCAAATTATGAAAATATATAATTCTCAAAATCATATGATAATAGAAATAAACTCCAAAAGATTCAAAATTGTCAACTATTCAAATTTCAAATGAAATTATAATAAAATCATAAATACAAGCAGTTTATTTCCAAAAGTTTAAAACTCAAATACAGAAAAATTTTACCAGTAATCAAATTCAGTAATAAATTGTGAAGTAAAAGTATATTAACAATTGTGCAAAACTTTAGTTGTGCAAAACCATTTCATAAAATCTGAGTTGCTAAAAATACAAGTAGCAATAATAAATGATGAAAAACTTTTACAAAAGAAAAAAAATTATCCTCAAAGTTTTAAATGATAATTTAAAAAAACAAAAAATATATATTTAAATTAACGATAAATATATTGGTCGACTTTGCAGATAGAATAAAACTGCATGAGAATAAAAGTAATTTAGAATAACTAATGGTTGCCTAATCAATTCGAGTATATATTGAATAAACAAAATTTATATTACCAGAATTTAATATAATTGAATCAAGATTCCAAGAAGAGAAGAAAATAAATAAATTAATTAATTAAAGACTAATTTGATTATTATCGATGGATAAATCAACCTTCCAAAGAAAATAGGCTCGAGAAATTCAACCAATTTTCCACTTTTAGGAACATTAGAGTTTGTTACTGACTGTCTTTACTAGTTCGCTGGTGCACCTGATTGTTACGCAAGTAAAGCAAGCAAAAAAATTTCCAACACCGATGCACACATGCCAATTTCCTCCTAAATCCTAATTATCCTATTTGTGTGGCCGTGCAGTCCCTCAACTCTTTCAGTGTCCTCTCTTTCCACATTCTGATTTTCCCCATTCCTCCATGGCCACTGCTTCATCCTTCCCTCAAAATTACTCGTTTAGCCCTCCTCCTTCCCCCGTTTTCCGCCGGCAGCCGCCTCTTCTTTCCAATTTCTACCTTCCCTCTGCATTCCCTACTAAATACCAAATTTCGTCTCTCTGTTCTCCGAAACCCCTCCCCAGAATTGCTTGTAAGGCCACCCAAGTGTCGGTAAATGAGGAATTTCCTAAGCCCGGCGGTGGCGGAGGTGAAAATTGGGTTCCGGTGGTGCCGCTGGCGGCCCTGCCCAGGGGAGAAAGGCGGGTCATCATTCAAGACGGGGATACCATACTTTTGCTCTGGTATAAGGATCAGGTTTTCGCTATTGAAAATAGGTCACCTGCTGAGGGGGCTTATAGTGAAGGCCTTCTCAACGCCAAGCTTACCCAGGTTTTTAATTACCCTTTTCACGTCACAAATTTTTGTAACTTTATTCAAGTTATGATTTTTGCTACTTTTAGTTATGATATTGGCTACGGAATTTTGAGCTTTTTACTGATTATAGCTTATCAATGGATTGGAAATTGTCGCTTATATTTCTACCAGTTTAAGTTGCTGGCTGCGGTGTTCTTATGTTAACAACATTTAGCTAAATCATAAAATAAATTGTCTGCTTTGTCGAAATTTTAAAACTAGTGCTGCTTGTATTGGAAATCTAATGGTTGAAGGCAAGTATAGGAAATCAGTAGGCTGAAGTTGATGCCGTACTTTTAGATAATACCAGATTATTTTTGTAGATTTTGGCCAAAACTTGGGATTATTAGTATTGTTTTTAGTTGTTTTATGGCTAAGTTTTCTATGTATTTGATTCAAAGAAGCCCGTCGGCAGGCATACAAACATTTAATGCACTATTTGCATTAATCTTGTGAATGTTGGATGAATTAGAGTAGAATATTTACATTCAACAATCAGAATTAAAACTTTAATCTATATCAAGATCCTTTATTTGACAATCAATTTAAAGCCTATGCTTGCATATTTATAATTAAAGATTTGTGACTGCTTTTAGAATGAGTTGCATGGTTGTACAGGCTCATTCGATGTCTATTTACGCTGAGCATTTGCTTATGATGATTTCCTACGATGAAGAAACATATGACGATTTTTATTTTTTTGTAATCCTCCACAGGATGGTTGCATAGTTTGCCCAACAACTGATAGCACATTTAGTCTTCAGAATGGGGCTATAAAAGACTGGTATCCTAAAAATCCTGTGCTGAGAGTTCTCACACCTCCTTTGAGATCCCTCTATGTTTATCCTGTAAAAACTGACGAAGACAACATTTACATTACTATGAAAGGAGGTGTACAATCTGATGCATCTGCTGAAATTGTCTTTAGTGGGAAAGCTCAACCAGGTGTGACAGCAACTGATGTTAATGTTGATGAGGTAATTACGTTAATTCATTTTACTGGATAATATCATATGAAATGCTTGGAAATAAACAAGTTAAGCATTTGTTTCGAGTTATGATGAATCAGTATGTTTTTTGTTCTGTTGTAGGTGAGAATGGTAGTTGATGAGGATCTGGAGGGGTTTGGCTTCACCGGAAAAAATGAATTGATAAATGGGAAAGCAGCTGTAATTGGCTTCTTGTTATTATTAGATTTTGAACTCTTGACTGGTAAAGGTCTCCTCAAAGGAATAGGCTTCTTGGACTTTCTATATGCTGCATCTAAGGCTTTCAAGTAGAGATTACATTTCTTCTTTCAATTATGAGAAGAATCTTGGTTTCATAGGAAGGTAATTCTTTCTTAATCACAACACAATTGCATTTATAATCTCTTCCTTTTGTTCTTTATTTTCTTGATCTGCTACTGTATATTGTTGTGAAAGAAAGAGCAAATTTTCTAATGATTTCATCATGATTCCCATATTTTTAAAGAATCTGCACAATAATATCAAAATTTTAAATTTGAAGAGACTGGTAACAATGCATTCAGCAACATTTTCATCTGGTGATTTCCTTTGAACTTTCTTTACATGTATATGGATGTAGAAACTAACTGTTTTGAGTTGTATCTTGGCTGAGATGTCGAGGGGGCATTAGATTTGCATGCTAATATGCATCTGAAATATGTAATCAATCTTTGAAGTAGCAATTTGAGTGCCTCAAGTGTAATTATTCTGTGGTAGTATGTTACTTTTGGGTTTGAAGACTCTAGGAGTCTCCCAAACAACTAAGTCACAAGTGGGAGTGTTATATATATATATATATATATATATAATTTGAATTGTATACTTGAAGTTAAAAGTTTAGATATTTATTTATTTAAAATTAAAGGTAATTATAAATATATTAGTTGTGGCATAATTTTTTTTTTTGGTAATTTGGATGTGAATAGTAGGGGGTGTATGTGCCCCGTCCAATTCACAGAATGGATTATTTTCATTGTCTTAAAATCAGAAATTTTTAAATTGAACTTGTGTAATTATCCTGAAAAGAAAAATTTTGAATTGTATTATGGTTTTTTAATCATTTGGGTCTTAGATTATACAGTATTTAATAATCTAGTATTTTGGATACACAAAAAGTTGCTTTTTTTTTATTGGTTACAGGAAAAGCTTATATGAAAAATGAACAAAAATTGAAATATTCTTACTCATGGGATCCGATGTTCGAAAGACAACCAATTCTTGTCCAGTAACCATTCTGAGTGGGAGTTCGGATCTATGTCCAAAGGGGGGTCTATTAGCCCTAAGTAAAAAGAACGGTGAAATTTTGTGTCTTCTCTTTTTTTGCAAACAAAAAAAGGGGGTCATGGCTGTTAGCTTAATAAATCTAACAAAAAATTTCAGCAAATAATCAAAAACTTCAACAGATAAGTTTGATAATATGCACATTGAAATTATTGTCGGGAACATAGTTATACTCTCGCGACGATAGTGATCAGTCAGAATGTTGATAAGAAAAGGAAATGCTAGTTAAATATGTCTAACTTCCGGGTAAATAGTAATTTTCCTTTCCTGTAAAATTTTTACACCTAAAACCCCAAATTGACCAGACCTTAACCCTTTTTCTTCTTCTCTCTTACTTTCTCTTCTTCAGTCTTTTCTTCTTAATCTTGTCTTCTCTCTCTCTCTCTCTCTCTATCAATTATAGCCATATTCAGTCCCATTGTCGCAAATACTACGCATAACTAAAATTTCACAGCTTCTCCATGCCATCACTCACAGCCAGTGATAATATCCAGTGAAAATTTTTGCAGCTCCTAAATCCATCAGATAGAATCAACTCTCGTGAAAGTGAGATATCAGCATCAACATAAGCATGTTCGAATAGCCAAATAAATATATAAAACTTAAATATCAGCTATTTAAGTAACATAAACGAATGAATAAAAAATGGAGGTACAGATCTGCAAATGATAAGATCAAGGAAGGGAGATGTGTACCACCAAGGCTGCAACAACCAGTTGCCAGTGAAAAAGACGAAAATGGTCGTTTCATTTTAGTGGCAATTAGTGTCACCCTACCATGGAAAAGGTATTATTCACCATTTTCGTGATCGGGCACCTCTGCCGAAAGAACAGCAACGTCATCACAGCCTCTAATGTGTGTGTGTGTGTGAATATATATAATATAGAAAAGAAAAAAAAACTGAGGCAAAAGCAGGGATAGACAACGTTTAGACTTATCTAAGAAATCATTGACTTAGCCTATCGGTTTCCAGCGAGTGTCTGCCACTTCCACGGGAGCAGTCACTGGCATAGTGTTGATGTGGGCCTTCATTAGATGGGACGGATGCGAAGTACCAGGCATCCACAGACTTGTCATTTAATTGACGACATGGTTTTGTTCATTTCTAGGCTTAGTAAGTCAGTGATGCCCTACCACCAACATGCATCAAAACAAATCAATAGTCTAATGAATCTGAATTGGATCATGAGCCTTAGAATTTAGTTCTGGTCAATTTGACTATGAAGAGAGGAGGGGAAAAGAGAGAGAGAGAGAGAGAGAGAGAGATTGGAAGAGAGAAAAGAGATTGTATAAATGTCCTTAAATATGATCTTAAGGGTTTAATTGGACCCTCTTAATTTCACTATAAAGATTATTATTTGACCAAACATTAAGGGTTTAATTGCGCTTTTTTCCATTTATTTATTTCACTATTAAGACACCTTTTTTTTTTGTGCATGCTAGAATTTTGTATATCATTAAATGTTAGAAAGAAAATCTTGTTAAAATCATCATATCCCAAAGTCGTTCCTTTCCAAGTGTCTTTTGGGTTAAGATTGTTCTTTTCTGTGCTTAATTTTTCTAAAAAAGTTTATACTTCAAATAAAAATGAAGAATGAATAATTAAATATTATTCTATTTTATTTAGACTTAGTAATCGGGTACGGCAGGTTCGGTTTTGGTTAATTTTAAGTTAGGAGCATCTTTGGATTATTTTTAGGTTTGGATCACTTTTAGGTTGTCTTCGGGTCATTTTTGGCTGGGTTAGGTTGGATCTGAATCTTTGCAATCAGATCGTACAAGTTCGGTCGGATTCAAATCATTTTTGGGGTTTCAATAAGATCATATATCTTCTTTTACTAAATCAGTTCGACTTATTTTCAAATAATTGAGTTAAATTGTTTTTTAATAGTGACATTTAACTGTTTTTCAGTTTTTTATCGAATGTTTTTAATTTTTAAAGTATTATATAAATAATATATTGTAATTTTTAAGTTTTTACTTTTAAATAATTGATGATTTTTAAGTTAATTCAACTTCAATTTAATCAATTAACTATAAATTTAAATGAATAAAGTTCAATTAATCAATTTCAGTTTAATGAATTGAAGCTTATATTGAGCTGAATTAATCGAGTCTCAATTTAATCAATTGAATCCAAAATCATTAATTATATAATAAAATAAATTTTCAAACATTAATTTTGATTCTATTAATATTTCATAGAAGCTAATTTTTAAGTAAATTATTAAATTAATAGTTAATACGTATTACTTAATAATAAGATTAAATATATTAATTTTTAAATCTTAAAATTAATTTCAAACTAATTAAAATAAAAAAATTAAAGATTAAAAAATTTGATCAATCGGCTCACTTTTGGGTTGTCCTCAGGTTGATTCTAACCCGATCCTAAAAATTTTATATTGACTCATTCTAGTTATAATATATTTCGAGTCAGATTTGGACCGCTTATTATTATTATTATTATTATTATTATTATTATTATTATTATTATTATTATTATTATTATTATTATTATTATTATTATTATTATTATTATTATTTAATTTTTGGGATGGGCTCCTGTCAGATTGTTATTGAAGCTTAAAAGAAAAAAGATAATGATCCAAATAATATAAAAAATTAGTTTGATTTGAAAAATGAATGGCTAGAAAAGTTACTGTCCAATCTTAGTAATTTGATATGAACTTGTTTAATTCGACTTCATTTTTGGATTTGCGACTAACTAATAGGATTTATAATTAAGTTTAGTTAAAAAAATGAATTTTTTTTAAAGTGTTGCTGACTCATATTATCAAATGAAGAGTACCTTTTTTCTATTTTTAATTATTACTCTAATAATATTTTTTTAAAAAAAGCGAATAAGGCACTGTTTGATAATACTAAATTATATTATAATCTAATTTAATTAGAAAAATAATATAGTTTGACCAATAATATGTGTTTGATAAAATAGCTTATTTAAAGAAAAAAAACTAGATTATAATCTTTAAAATAAAAATCCAGTAGAACTAGTTTTTTTATAAATTAATAGATTATAATTTTTATTTTCTTTTATACCCTTATTTTTTTAATCATTTTTAATAATAATATAATTATTTAGTTATTAAATTATATATAATATAATTATTAAATTATGTAATAATAATAATAATATATGATAAAGATTAACGTATTTATTATATTGAGATGAAATATTTAACATAATTTTTATATTATTTAATATATATATATATATATTATAATTCATTTGTATTATGTATTTAAATAGATTTTATATAATATTTTTTTATTAATATAAACATATCATTTTATTTTATTTTACATTTTCAGCTATTTTTTCAATTAATTTTATTAAATATTTTTAATTGAATCAGTTAAATTACTAACTATTAGATTATCAGTTACAATTAAATTATTAGTGTTAAATTATTAGCATAGTTTTACAAATAAAACTAATAGGTATAAGTTACACCAAGCTGATCATGCAAAAGCCATGAAGAAAACCCAACAGGCGGTTGCTCATAGTCTAATAATTTATTTATTTTTTATTTTTTTGGTTCGAAGGTTTTTTACTCCAATAATAATTAAGGTATAAGGAAGATAATGATGATGAAGGAGAACGAATATGGAAAGAGAATGAATTAATTAATAGTTCTATGGCTATTTTGTTTTTTGGAAAGTAATAATTTTATTTTATTGCTATTGTGAAATGTGAAAGTTACAGAATGGAATATTACAATAATTGATCTAGTAAAAAAAAGAAAAAAGAAAAAAAAAACGAAATACCGCAATAAATTGAGGACCATATATATAATAAAAATCAAAGGAAAGACCTCTGGTTCATGCTAGTGGCCAAATTGAACCTCTTTATTCCCACATGTTCATGTGGAGCAAATGAAGTTTGACTTTCACAATTTCAAATCCTTAATATACTAAAATACCAAATCCAACTTCTATATTAAAATGTATTTCATAGCGAAGAAATTTTTTTTTCCTAATCTCTTTTTATTTATCAATATATGTCTGATAATTAGCAGAAAGAAGACAATTACTAAAATTAGTAAAATATATTTCACAAATTAAAAAAAAAGGGATTATATTTGGTAATTTGCGAATATATGAATTTTACAACAAGAACGTTACGCAATTTTACTTTTACTTTTTATTTTATTTTATTTCAATGATAAAAAGAGAAAATTATAAGGTCAAATTAGGTGTCAGTGACACCATTATTGAAATTGAACATATTTCTTATCCAATAAAATCTTATTTTAACCTTAAATATGGGGACATAAATAGTGAAAAATTAAATAGCACGTGAATTTTATAGCTTAACTTAGAGACTACGAGTTTGGAAATATCTTTTTCTTTTTTCTTTTTTAATTTTTTTAATGAAAAAATTTAAAATTTGAAATTTGTGGCAAAGAAGCTCTCTTAAGGGTTAATTTCAAACCTAACACTCTGAACTGGTAAACTCTTCAAAGTATTTGTGCCTCAAGTTGGAGGAAGTGGAAGAAGACCTTTTCCACCCATCTTCACATATCTAATGTTATTTTCTTCTAACAAATTATATAACTAAATAATAAGTCATTTCAGATTTTTTCCCCAATTCGAGTATATTATCATTGATGAGTATTAGAGACAAAGTGCTTATTAATAATAATGATAAAAGTGATTAATATGACAAAAATTTAAAAATTGAAAAATGAACTTTAAGTGGAAGAAAAATGTTAAGTTATGTAGTTAAAAGGAAAATAAATAAAAAATAAAATAGTTAGTGGCATGATTTTAAATAATTGAAAATTTATGAACCAAAATGAAATTTGTAGCTAAACAAAAATTAAAAGAAAAAAAAAAGAAGCAAGAAAAGAATGATTAATTAAAGAAGTAAAGTGAAAAATGATTAAATTGAAAGAAAATGAAAAAAAAATTATAAGATTCATTGAAAAAAAAATTTAATTGAATGAAAATATTAAATAGTGAATTAAGGGTAAATAATAGTAAATTATTGAAAAAAAGTATAATAAATATATTAAAGAGAAAATTTGAATAATGTAGTAAGTATAATATTGCATGTATGTATGAAAATATGAGTCAATGGAAATTCTTAGATTAGTAATCATCACTGGACATTTTAATATTCAGCACGTAGTTATCTGACTGCATACAGGTAGTAGCGGGAAATGTATATAAGTAAGCGTATAAATTTTGGGAACAGATGGAAAAATAAAATAATAGTATGTTATATATATATATAGAGAGAGAGAGAGAGAGAGTTGTAGGAATGAAATTTTGTATATATTCTGATAAAGTATTTTTATAAATTATTATATGTGTAAAGAATGAAATGTTGACTTGTAGTTGAATAAATAATATTTTGTATTATATTTGTACTACTGTGCTAAAAAATAGGCTATGAATTGTTTGTAGTACAGATGAGATAATTAATTTATAGTTGTTATGCTGCCGAAATTTTTGAAAAATAAAAAAAAATTAATTAAGTGCTAATAAGGTTATTAAATTAAGTTAATTTTTTTTTTTTTGCACAAATCGGCTATAATCGCATAAGTTTACGTAATATACGTATATAATGATTGTTATAAGGGTGTCACATGCTCTGAATGTTATAAGTAGATATTAGTCAAATCTCAATAAAGGGCATTGGGTGGCTATCAAGAACATCCTTAAGTACTTGAGAAGAACTAAGAATGCATTCTTGGTTTGTAGAGATACTGGGCTTAAATTGAGCGAGTATACAGATGTCAGCTTCCAATCTGATAAGGATGACTCCAAATCTTATTCAGGCTATATTTGCACCTTAAATGGCAGTACAATTAGTTGGAAAAGTTCCAAATAAGAGACAATTGAATATTCTACAAGAGTACATTACAACTTCTGAGGCAGTTAAGGAAGCAATTTGGATAAGAAAATTCATCATATAATTTGAATTGGATCCTAGCATTGTTTGTAACACCACATCTTATGCTTTAAGTATAACCTATCTCTGTATCAAATAATCACACATAGCACGCTGGAAAAAACAAAATATCCTGTTAATAGTTTTCATTATATCCTGTAATTTCATTCAATGACTTGCAAGTCTCATATCCTGTAATTTCATTCAATGACTTGCAAGTCTCATATCCTGTAATATTATTCAATGACTTTGCAAAGTTAACACTGAGATTTTCACCACAATATAATATATCACATATATCAAAACATAAACTTTACACATAAGTATTTACGAGTTGCTTTTATTTATACATTTTTAAAATTCATTCCAAACTGACTATACATATTCAACCATGTAAATACAAAATGCAGATGACATATTTTCATCCTTATGTGGAATGCAAGGAGAGAGAGTGATGAGGCCCGACCAGTGACCTGTGCTCCATGTCTTTTATACGCTACTCAAAATGAGCTATCATTTTTTTTTACCTGAAAAATGATGCAAATTGATGAGTTGCGGCTCAGTGAGAATAACCATCAACTGAGCTCTGAAAGTACCGAACAACTCATAGTAATAAAGCATAAATCCAATACATACCATGTATTTCATTCCATTCATCAGTATCATATAAATATCAATGAAGTTGAAACATATAATCATTACTCCTTACGTATGCAAATGTTTTATTTATTTCATTTTGTTGTGACCAAGTTAAACAGACATTGCCCTGGTTTCCATGTGAACATTTGCATTTGCTAGCTAGCTTGATCATTTGTTTCATTTGCACATTTGTCGGGCCATAGGCCTCTTCTTTTGCTTTACAATATCGATTAACTAGTCACAATGCCTTTTAGGTCCATATGCATGTGCACTTGTACTTAAACATTTATCAACCATTGTATCTTATCACATATAACATACATATACTGCATATATGCCTCATATTCCATACATATACCTCGCATATACTATACATATACCATGTATATATATTACGTATGTCAAACATATACTTCAAATATATCACAAGTATACCATTTGTATGTACCAAAATGTCACAAATTATTCATCATCATATTATCAAGGACCAATCATGACAATTATATGAATCACATAGCAAGCAACATTCATTTGCACTAAAGAATTCAATTGATAATTAGACTCATCTTTCTCATTTGATTCCGACCTCTAACTTATTGTCTATCCGCTCATTGTGGGTCTTCAATATGTTGCGAGCCTAATATAAAAATATAATCAATTAACTTATGATTATGGAGACTTAATGTGGCTTAAACAAATTAATATGCATTGTTCATGTCAATAGTTAAGATTTTTTCTATGAGGCAGTGTGACCTTATGAGATTGTTTAACCTATAACTTTTTCTATACTTGACCAATTAATTTGATTCTTATTCCTCATTAAAAATAACATATAATTATATAACATATTAAAATTTTAGACCAATTGAATTATTTTACAATTTTTTGTGGAATTTCTAAGTGTGTTCTGTTTTCTGCCTTTAGGTAGTTTCAGCATACTCATTTTGGTTCATCCTAACTTATAATCTATACGTCCTATTTTAATGAAACTTTACAGACACTTATATGGGTTCATATGTCACATTTTTCATGTTTACACCTTTTATCAATTATGTCTCTAATGTCTTCAAATTATAACAAATATTTCACTGGTCCAGAATAAAATTAGCTTCCAGACCAGTATGATTTCCAAAAGCCATAACGTAGTCTATAAATAACATATCAAGCTAAAATTAGTACCAAAATTTATCTAAGATATATACCTATAACTTTCATGTTTTGATCATGTACATAATCTAGCTATAAGGAGCTCAAATTAGCCAAATAAGTTGCTAAATCTGCCCAGGGCACTCAGTAGGCAGTTCAAACCATTAAACAATCAAGGTTCCATTTACCATAACTCCAAATTTACAAGACCTATGAACCTGAAATTTGGTATACAGATACACAATACAATATCTACAACTTTTATGTTTTGAGATACTTTAAATATTGGCTTTATCATATTCAAAACTAAAAACACAGTAGCTAACTTACTTAGGGTTTATATTCAGACCAGTTTCAATACAAAGAGGATATCTCATTCTATACACCACATCTTGAAAAAAATGTTTATATATACATAACTCTAAGACATAAAGGAACAACGTTTGTGTTTTACACCTTTCCAGAATCAATTTATATTAATATCAAAATCGGGGTGCAATTCAGTGCCTATTAATGAACCTTAGCAACTCAAATCAACCTTATAGCAATAAGAATTGATTACTTACCAAGAACAAACTTGCAAGCGATCAATTTTTCTCAAAAACCAAGTGAAACAAGGAATAATTGAGGTCTGGAATGGAGGAAGATGAAGAAGAAAACGGGGCTGAAGTGAGGAGGTAGAAATGGGGGAGGGAGATAAAACTAACTTTTTGTTTTTGTCTTTTTATCTTTTTCTCTTCATCTCTTCTCTTTTCTCTTTTCTCTTTTCTTTTCTCTTCTCTTTTCTCTTCTCCTTTCTTTTATTTTCCTTTTGTTTCATTTTCATTTTATTTTGTCTATATTATTATTATTATTATTATTATTATTATTATTATTATTATTTACATATATTTATAATTCCACTAATTCACACAATAATACAATTCAATCATTTGGCCCGATTTAACTAAATTAACAATATAAATGTTTACTAATCTTAATCTAATCATTTTGTTTACTTTAATTTAGTCACCTTATTCAATTTATTTCTAATGCTTTGTTATCATCATTTAGGTTATAAGGATACACGTGTGACTTGATACAATTGCCAAATACTAGGACATGTAGCTAGTGTGTGCCATGAACTTGTTTCTAAGAAAATATGTATGAAATGCACGTGTTCAATTGGGTTATGTGGAAGATGCATATGTTCAAATGAAATGCATATGGATCTGCATGTGGGAAAGGTCAAGGATGTTACATTGTTGATCCAATACTATTATATTGTGATAACAATGGAGCCATTGTACAAGCAAATATGTCACAATTTTATCAAAGATCCAATCATATACTCAGACGTTACCATTTGATTCAGAAAATCATAGGTAGACATGATGTAAAGATAGAAAGAGTTTTCATTGATCATAATATAGCTGATCTATTCAATAAGCCACTTCCCCAAAAGAAATATGATAGTCATGTACTCGTCAATGGTATCATGATGAGATCATGATGGTGAGATTTCTCTCATGTGCAATTGTATTTATACATAAATTATCTTTAGTCATAGGATTAACAAGACATGACATTCTTAATTTGGATAGACTAACACATGTTATACTCCTTAAGTAGGTCAAACAACTGATCCCATACGCTAAAGACATGTGATGTTTAGATTTCACATGTGGATGCTTACTAGAGTAGCCAAGTATATTGGATGATATGTTATGAGACAATCACATGGATATCTATTCAATACCAGTGATAGTTTCATCATAGTAATGGTGAATGTATCATTCGACATGAGATGCTCAAGGTTATCTTGGATACTAAATTCTATACTTTGACTCCATTCTTTGTTGTCTCTCAGAGGTCGCTCATAGGGTGGTGATTAAATATAGCATTAGGTATTTGAAGGTAGTTAAGTATTCAATAAATGATTCATTACTTTTGATCAAATAAGAGTATACCTATGACTTCTTGTAGAGATCTTTACTCAGAAATCCTTGGCGAATGTGGACAAGTCTTGAAGAAAGTTTTTAAGGATATGTCTAATAGAGTAATGAGTCTTATAGATAAAAACTAATATTATTTGGACTATATGTAATGTAATCTGTCTAGTAGAAATTGACACATAGACCATGCTCTAAACCAAATGAGGTATAGTGTGGTGAAAACAAATTGCACGATAATTATCTATGGAAGGGTTTATAGTCAGACTATTGATATTTCGGTTAATTGAGTGTTTATGATGTGTTGCTAATACTACTCATGATCTGCTCAAAATTATGTGACAATTGGAGCTACCAACATCACTGGGAACCTAAAAAGTCTCACGCATAGAAAGAATGAAGAAAATATAAAATGGATTTTGGATTAGATCCAAAACATGAGAGAGATATTTGTGCAAAAGAGTTTTGCATTTATGTGCAAAGTGTTTCACGTTGCGTGCGTGACACGCACAGTGCACATGCAACATAGGCAAATGATGACCTTGGTGTCATGCGCATGACATAATGTCATGTGTGTGACGACCTTGTTATCACACACATGACATAACGTCACGTGCATGAAAATATGGTTTTTCCATTCAGCTATGACAATGTAGCGCAAGTGACACAATTGTCGCGGACGTGATGATCTGCGATTATATAGAATTTCACTTTGAATAGGAAGCTAAACATAGAGTTTTAAGTGTCCAACTCTAATCATAATTAGAGGGAATATAAATATCCTCAAAGGGCTACCAACTAAGAAAAATAAATGTTATCTCTCTTCCATCTCTCTTAAAGATTAACCTTCATTGCTAGCACCTTATTGGTTGATCATCTCATAGCTTTCGAGGTTATTTTCTTCTCTCTTTTGTGTGGATACTACTAAGGCAATCCATAAGCTTTGAACTATTGTGATTTGCTACAAACCAATAAGGAGGAAAGCTCACAACTTGAAAATCAAAAGTTACAAACAAAGGTAATCAACTTATCCCATTTGATAGTATGCATTCCGATTTTAAATTACATAAGGCGTTCCATGAGTTTTGGGTTCAATTAATATTCAAACCCAGCAGTGTGCCCATGATAAAGTCCACAAAAAAGTATTATGTGATTGCATGTCAAGATTTGCAACTACAATACCAATATGGCACAAAAACTTTAAATGATATAGAGGTTTGTGACCATATTCTTACTCTCGACACTGGACGCAATAGCAAATTTATGACTGTGATACTGAAAGCGCGACCATGAAATTTGAAGAGGCATGATCGTTGGAAGGCATATAAACAAGAAATTGTCATGTGTCTAAGCTTTTTAAGAGTGTTTAAGGAAGATTCAATTTTTTCTACTACAATTGTGCAAAGTATGATTGCGAAATCAACAATTCAATACCCAAGACAAACAAAACAGTTCACAGTGAGAAGGTTGCCTGTGATTATGGACGTGAAGTTAGAAGCATGACCATGAAAACAGAAGTGCGCCCGCGATTTTCCATCTAATTCAACCATTTACGATAGGAACCAATCAAGAGTGACCACGTGTCACTATAAGTTGGAATTTTGGAAACTGTGACCGCAATTCTCTTCCTAAAGATAACATTTAATGCAGTTTTTGTTAGTCATTAGAGAGAGTTATGACACCTATTTGTAATGGCTATTTGGTGGGTAAATAATATAAATACACTTCCAAGAGGCTATTGAATGTAGAACAATAATTCTAAGTGTGCCAAAACTCTTATTCATTAATTTCTAAATTTTTATTGTAACCATTATGAATGATAAAATGATTTTAAGTGTTTAGATATAAAACACCTGGGAAAGGTTTAGAGTGAACTTGAGATAAAACTTCAGGAATAATTTGAGAGTTAACCTAAGTAAAATTCTTTTCGTAAGGGGTTAGAGTGTGAGCCCTTTTGAAAATACTTGATTTGCCAAAAAGCTCTTGCTAATTGATTTCTCATTTTTTTTTTTTTTTTGCTATTAGTGAGGGGAAAAATTCATATAAGTCTTAATTTTTATAAGGGCAAATTTTATTAAAAAAAACTTGTATCAAAATAATTATATATATATTTTTTAATTTTTACATATATAAATTTTTAATTTTATATCAAATGTAGTTTCAAGAGTGATTTAAGTTAGTTTAACAGTAACGTGACACTCTAATTTTTTTATTTAGTATTGCTGATATATATTAATATGTATATGTGACATTTAATTTTTTTTAAATAGATTTGCGCTGATCTAGTTTTATAAACAACTCTCATACTAAAACTACATATCCACTGATTTAGTTATGTTTACATAAATTTAGTTCACATTCGACTAGTTATTGAGCAAATATATTTTTTTTATCTACGTATACCTGAATTACTTTTAAGTTTTAGAGCTAAGTTCTCAAATAGTTAGTTCTGCACAAATTTAGATATATTTACGTAAACTTAGTTCATTTTGGGCATTAGGCCAATTTTATACGAATCTAAACATTTTTTTAATTTATTAATATATGTTAGCAGTACCAAATAAAAAAATGGTTCAAAGTGTCATATCACTGCCAAACCAAATTAAATTCTCTTTAAGACTATATTTTATATGAAATTTAAAAAATATATATTTAAAATGAAAAAAATTATTTTAATATAAAAATGAAACTACATAGTTTTTTTCTATACAATTTGTCTTTTTTATAATACTAATTACTCCCTCCATCCTAAAAGATAAACTTATTACTTCTATTTTCACATATCATTCACATATCATATTTACTTCTAAACATTAATCAAAAGATAAATAAACATTTAAATACTATTTTCATATTCTATGAAAAAAAAGATAATATTAAGTCCGATAAAATTTAATAATTATTATTATTTAAAAAAAATATACAACACGTTTTGAGACCAAATTTATAGTACTAGCTAGCAGGCTCGAGTTCAATTTCAGGAAAAAAAAAAAATTAAAGGAGAACAAGCGTAAGTGCTGGCATCATCAGACAGCTTCCAAATTAATAATTAATCCTCCCACCTCTTTTCCCATTCCCATTCCCATTCCTACTGAATGCTACCAATTCCAACTTGGATTTTCTTTTCTACTTTCCACCCAACCAATCAAAAGAACCACCGCATGCCTATCTCTCTCTCTCTCTCTCGCCGTCTCTGGATAATGGAAATTATATTTTTACTTTGACCTTTGAATATTTTGACTTCTCTATCGTATCTGACTTTCTCAATTCTTCAACCTATATATATCATTTCTTCATCTTCTTTCAGCAAGCAAAATGAATGGCACCAACACCACCAATCTTACAACTGCAGAGCCAAAGAAATACAAAGGTGTTCGCAAGCGAAAGTGGGGGAAATGGGTATCTGAAATAAGGGTGCCAGGCAGCCAAGAACGACTATGGCTAGGCTCATATTCGACGCCGGAGGCAGCTGCGATGGCTCATGATGTAGCTTCCTATTGTTTAAAAGGAGAACAACAGTCATCTATGGATGGAAAGCTAAACTTTCCGTTAATGTTGCCGGCGAGTTTACGAGAGAATATGTCGCCTAAGTCTATACAGAAAGCAGCATCGGACGCTGGTATGGCTATTGATGCGCATATGATTCTCAATAGGCCTAATAATGAAGCCAACAATGAGCTGGTTTTTGGCCATGATCAGACACAGCTCGGCTGGGAGGGTACTGCCAGTGAGGGTTTAAGCATCTCTGTTGAAGATTATTTTTAGATTCAATATATCCACTGATCCCTTATATATATATATATATATATATATATATATATATATATATATATATATATATAAAATACCTATTATATGTAATTGTGTATATAATACCCATTTATATAATATGTCAGTTTTTGCCATTTCTGGGCTTTCCTTTAAAGGTTGTTGGCTCCTACACTATCCACGTCGGATTATTTTGAATCAATTGTTTTGTGAGTCACTTTAGATTCGTACAAATTTGATCGCGTTGAATCACTTTTAAATCGTTTTGAGTGAATATATTTTCAAGTTATCTGTCAATTTTCTTACAACAATTTCCTGTTTTTAATGAAATACTCTTTGATAGTACCACATATAATTGACTCTCGGAGAGAATGTCCTGTGGAAAATAAATTAAATACCAATATTTAACATTTTTTTTGTCCTCGAGCTTAATTTATTGATGGTAATTGCAAAACGGACAGCACCGCCAACTTTTTTCTTCTCCTTAAAAAAAATTTTAAAATTTCAACCATGCTACATTCAACACGGATTACTTTTATTTTTGTACCCTGTGCAGTAAAAATTTGTACATATTAGTATTTCATTTAGGAATACCATAGTCCAATGGTGCAATTCAACCCATTGGCCTACGTGGTAAAATTTGGTTCAGATGAACCTCCGTACTTAAAAAAAAAAAAAGAGAGGAAAGTACACGTAATACCTCTTTTGTTACATAAAAAGACTTTTTAAAGTTCTTTTTTGTTTTGGACATTTTTGCTTTCTTTGTTTTGAATCTTTACTTTTTAACACCATTAGCATTAAACTTCTTTATTTTTTCGGTTACATTATCTCTTCTGTCATTTTGCTGGGCATTTTTGCTCTCTCTCTCTCTCTCTCCTTCAACATCATAAATCCTAAATTAACATTTTTTTTTCCATTTTCAGATTTATGTCTCCTCTTCTACTTCCCCATCTCTCCTTTAATATAACCACCTCTCCATTGACATAGCGCAATAGCGGCCACTTCGGCATTCAATTCCACAACTAAAAGAACGTCCGTTGGTAAATCCTTTATCGCTACCAATACAGTTGATTCCTACTCTTCTAATTAAAAAGCAACTCCGCTCACCGTTGCTCACCACGTACAACCTAGAAAAGATTAGCCAATTCAGTGATTTAGAGAAGTGTTGGTGCTGCAAAGGTAAGTGATAGAAATTGTTTTTCTCTCTATGGATTTAGCTGCGAACAAGAAGGTAAAGCCTTCCAGGCTTTGGAAGAAAATCTTCACTCGGATGCTCTCACAGCGATGCTGAAAAGGTAAGTAGAGCTCGCCCCCTTCTCTGATAGTTTAAGCGGAAAATAATTCACAACGAAGACGTTCTATATCGGTGGTTCAATGCCAAATTAGTGATTCTTAGGTAAAATTTCTGGTTGTTCGCAGTTTATGAGTTTTAATGAGATACGGGTTTCCAATATGTTTTTGTATATGGTGTGAATGTAAGGCGTTTTCTTCAATGGGTCATTGTATTTCACCACTTTTGAGCCATTTTCAATAGTGTGCCTTTATATGGTGAGTGGGAAGTTGAAGAGATTGAACAATGAATTGCCTGAGAGCTCTCTTTTGTTAGATTGGCGAGTGATGGGGAAGAGAAATTGTATTTAATTGCTGTAATTGGGAGAAATGGGATATCAAAGATGATGAAATTGTGGGAATTGAGAGGAAGTTGAAAGATTACCAGAAATGATGTGTAGAAAATTTGTATCAGTTTGCTATCATAATTATGAGCATGTGTATTGCTATTGGTATCGGGGAACCATCTATACATGTTGGTGTACATGGTCAGAGATATTGTACTATAAAGCATCAAGAACTTGACATTGACTGCCTAAATGTCCTTCATTGCCTGATAAATGGAGTTGCAGCTTATCATATATTTATTATTTTTTACTTTATATACTACATATATACTAACCGTATTTCTTACATATATGTGTACTGGCCAGTAAAATATATCATAATTATAATAAGTAAAAAAGTCAATATCTTAATGCAATACGTGGATCATTGTAATTAAATAATATCAATTATCCTTTTATTTACAAAAGTCAAAAGAAAAAGTTTCGAATTTCGAATTTAAATCTTTATGTCAAGTCTACACTATAATAAAATTACCATGGCAACACTATAAAATAAAAAATAATTATCACTGTCCCTGTGCTTAATTTTTTTATTAAATTAGAAGAAAATGGTAGAAATTTATACTTATCCTCCAAGAATGTTTTTATTCTGAGTCACAATTATGCTCTTTCTAACACAGGTAAACTCTTGATGATGACACAAGTTGAAAATCCATGTTATTGTAGATTCTCACATGTCATTAACCATTTTTCTATTTTTTTTCTTTTTTCATTATTGAATCAGATTATGGACAAAACAACAACCAATATAATCAATATTGAATCTTTCTTTAGGCATAAAAGGTATTAATTATAAAACAACTCTGATTGATATTAGTTTAAAAGTATATGTTGCTTATTAATTGCCAAGAAAAAAAAGTTTATGTATTTGAGATGCATAAAAGCTCAAAATTATATTATTGCTTTATTTATTCACTAAATTTATCTTTTATCATATATTATTCATATATCTCTTATATATTACTAAACGTGTACCTTACATGCACCTTACATATACTTTTGCCTTTTTTTTTTTTATCGTAACTGTTAAATATTACCTCATACATAATTAACAGATACTAAATATATACTTTGACTATAAGAAACAATACCCTAAGACCCAATGATGAAAATAAGAAATTAGTACCAAAAGACACTGAACTTGAAAGACTGAAGGAAAAAAAAAAAAAAGAAAAGAAAAGGGACAAAGAATATACTAAACAACAAAATATTTGAGAAAATTAAAAAAAATTAAAGGAATTAAAGCATTTTGAATTACTTTTTAATGTATACTTAATTAGACATATTGTGAAAAATACAAAAGGTATACTTTTTTACATTTTGAATTAATTAAATCATCAAATTTCAGCAACCAAGGACAAGCATCAACTTTCATCTTCCTCAACTCGATCCAACAAGACACCCAAATCACAAAAACTCATTTCAGCTTCAACCTCATCTTCAACGTCGCCATTCCCATTATCGTCATCATCCCCATTATCATCATCATCATCTCCATTATCGTTAAATCTAAGCATTTGCTCCTATTTAACAATTCTTTCTCATAACCGATCTGTATTAATAGAGAAAACAAAAAACAACCGACACAAAATTAATCAAAAACTACCAACATCCAGATCATCAAAATTCAAGATGTTGAAAGTTGTTTTGTTATAAATGCTTTAAATTAACCTTGCAAAAAACAGAAAATCATTTGTTTAGGAAAACCCATGAAAATAAATAAATAAATAAATAGCTAAACTAGCTCAAGCTATATTAATTTGTTAAGAAAGAAAAATATCAATAATTAATCATTTAAATCCTTAATACTTCTAAAAATCAAATCAATTTTTTATATATTTTTTAAAACAAAAAGAATCGATTCTTTCAATATAGGAGGCTCAAAATTTACAAATACAATACGTATATATAGAAAAGAGAGATAATCTAGGGACATAAAGAAAGAAAGAATGAGTGTAAGAGAGAGAGAAAGAGAGAGGAAGGAAAATGGTGGAGTTGGTGCTTGAAAGGAGGAGGAAACGAGTTGAAATCAGTGAAAATGTTTTGCGTAATATAGAAACTATCTTTATACTTTTTGCTATTTCATATTTGTTTGTTGTAGCTATTTTTTTTAGGGATTTGCAGCCGATAGAGAAGGGTCCATAATTTAAAAGACGTGTAAATGGATGCAAGAATTGTGAAAAAGTAATTTTGTCATTTTTTAAATTTTGGGATAAAAATGATATAATTTGTAGTGAATGGATCATTTGTGTCCATTTCCCAACTAATTGATATAATTGGTCCAAATAGCCTCCATGTTAAAATTTCAGAATATAAAATGACCCAAATTGAGGGGCCAACATGAGGCTAATTGCCAAAATTTTAGTATTAAGGTGCAAAATAGGCGAAAATTTAATATAGAGGGCCAATGAAACCAAGCTTTACCACAAGGGTCAATACGTCTTTCGGCCCACACCTCAGGGCCTATTTTCACCTTTTTCCAATAACAAACGTATATTCTTTGTAAATATAGTCACCTTATTATTCACAAAAATTATTTTTTCTTAATTTTTATCACTAAAATTGTTATTGGAAAAAGTAGTTATAAAAAATAATAAATTATAATATATTAATTAATATTGTGAAAATTTAAAATAGTTAAAAAGTTCATTTCTCAATAGTAATAATCAATTACTTATTTTTTCTCTCTCTCTTTGCCAATTAATAAGAGAGTATCGGATAATCTAGCATTGCTTAAATATAAAAATATCAACCATATCCTCTTTGTTTTTGTTTTGATATCTTATAAGATGAAATATCATATTGACTTGACTAATTTTGACTTAAAGGGAAGTAAAAGTAGTTTATTATAGGAAAAAAAGTATTTTTTAATCCCTAAATTATAATTTTTTCTATTTAATTCTTAAATTTTCTTCGTATTTTATTGGAGGCTTAAATATTTATTTTAGCCACATATTTAATTCAAGCAAAGACTTAAAAAAATAATTAAAGGATTTACTATAATATTATTTTAGCATATATTAGATCCCTAAACTATCATGTTCTTTTTACTGTTGAGTCTTTATGTGCTAAAATAAATATTTAAATACAGTAAAAATTCAAAGATTAAATAGTGAAAAATATTATGAAGGAAAACCTCCAGCAAATTGCATTTATTTGTACTATAATGATTTCTTCCTATTTGACAAACATGCTTGGATTCCAAATTTCCAATTGAAGCTTAGTTATGCAGCCTTCGACTGTTTCAGCTTTAAGAAAAATAATATTTTTGTAACAAAAAAAAACAATGATTGTTTATATATATATATATATTAATCAATGAGTAGAGTTTCTAATTTTCTATTATTCAAATTTGACAAGTGGATTTACTATTTGAACTCTGAAATTATTATGCAAGTGACCCATTTTTTGTTTTGATTTTTCTCTTGAATTTAGCCACAAATAAAATATAGAACTTTTATAGGACCAAATATTTTGTAGACATTTTTTTTAACTTTTTCGATTTAATTTTAACATTGAAAAATGTAATTTTTTCTTTAGTTTTCAGTTTAACAAACAATTAAGAAATTATTAGTGAAAATTACTTTAAAAAAAATATCTCAGCGAAAACAATTAAAAAAAATTGAATACATCATGTCGGTAGACGGTGGCTGCTTCTTTAATCATCTGAATCATAATTTATTAGCTGCAAATATAAATGCAGAGGCAAGTGATCTATCTGTACACCAAATCTCATTGTTAATAATTCAAATATCTTAATTTTCTTTTTATTGTCTAACTATTCGTTTTTTGGCGCTTTGAAGGTAAATTTTAAAAAAAATATTGTTACTTTATCAACAAATCTATATTTATCTATAATTAAAACTTAACAAATATTTATAATTCAATTAAATTGTGTTTAGGTGTATGAATAGAAGGATATCAAAATTGTAATATATATACCCAGTTTGATATTATGTTTGAAAAAAATATTTTTCTAAAAATAATTAATTTTAATTTTTTGAGTTTTAAAAACTGTTTTTGAAAAAATATATTTAAAAAATAATTTATAAAAAATAAAAAACTAGTAAATTAAATAAAAAAATTTTTTATTTTTATTTTTATTTTTTATACACAACAATAATCTCAAACTCCCCTGTAATCCTAAGATGATTGTAGCGCTTGGAAGATGGAAGCAAAATAGTTGACCAAAAAGTTAAAAAACATAACTAAATATTACAAAACGGTGGAAAAAAAATACTGAATTTAACTTTAACGGTCACTGATATCTTTTCTATTTCATTCTTATCAATATAATCTCAAATTTAACAGTTTGTTGAATGTATGAAATATGACAAATCACTTAAGCATATATTCATTTATTAATTAAATTAATACTATAATGAAAATTATTTTTCACTTCATAAATATTACAAAAATTATTATTTTCGGATAAGATTAGAAATGAAGAAAAGGTTAACAAGTTTTTAAATGCAACTATCTACTGATAAATTATATCAATAATAGAAAATAATAATAAAAAATAGATAATATTAATTTATGTATATCTATTAATTATTAAATTATATCTAAATTATTACAGGATTATCTTTTGTTACTTTGCACAATTTTGTATCCATCTTTAATTTGTTAGTAAATTCTGCTAGTATTGTATTATGTAAAATTCTATTCACATTAATTAGAATTCTAAAAAAATGCAAGAGAGAGAATGCATATGTAAATTGATCACAATTCTATCATTTCATGGAAGAGATTGAAATTGCATTATATAATTATTTTGGATTTTCGTGGCTGAAAAATATGAGAACTTGCTGTTAATTTATATTAAATATAATATCTTTAAAAATTAAATTCTTTAACTTTTGATAAGAAGTACCATTTATGTATGTATTTCTTCAAGAATTATGTCAAACTTTCTGTTAAAGTAATATTTTAATATTTTTTCATAATAAAATAAAATGCTAAGACCAAAATCTTCTTTAAATTTTTCTGAAAATTAATAAGCCAATATGCTTTATATATTTTATTCCTAAGCTACTTCGTGCTTTGACATGGAGTAAATTTACTCTCATATTATTCTTTGATCTAGTGCTCAACAATCCAAATAATAATGAAATGTAACTGTTTTTCTGATTTATTTTCCTCCAATTTTCTAAATAAATGGATTTACCATTAACATTAACACTAGGAAATATGGACGCCTCATCTTTTTTTTTTTTTAAAAAAAACACTCAATTAAGTAAGACATGCAATATTGAATATATAAAAAAAAAAACTTTTGCCACCTTACAACATTGCTGTTTGAAAAAAACTACCAACAGTTTTTCAATTTTTTTGACACTTGCGTTATAATTAATATACTTCATCAAATTTAATTTAATTTTGATAATGTAAACCAATTATGTAAGTGTGAAAAAAAGTATTAGGAGCATTTCTTTTTCTATTTGGACTTTGTAAAATTAGGAAGCAAATAGACTTTTAGCATCTAAAAATTTCTCATCACTAAAAACAATATTGGCAAGCATAGGAGTTTCTTCATGTTTAGAGATATAGGAAAACATTTTAATAAATATATCTCAGGTCTTCCACTCTACAGCTCATTACTTCCCAATTTGGTACATGAAATATTATAAAGACATTATTTAGTAATATAAAACTAGATTATAATCTAGTTTGACTGTAAAAATAATCTAATTTGACCAATAATTTGTATTTAATAAAACAACTTATTTGAAAAAAAAACTATATTATAATCTCAAAAATAAAAAAAGATAATAATAATAATAATAATAATAATAATAATAATAATAATAATAATAGTTATATAACATGTACATATATAATAATAATAATAATAATAATAATAATAATAATAATAATAATAATAATAATAATGTTAGATAATAAAAATAGACGTATTTATTATATTGAAATAAAATATTTAATATAATTTTTATATTATTTAATATGTATATTTGTATTATATATTTAAACAGATTTTTATATACATTTTTGATTAATATAAATATATTATTTTATATTTTTCAATTACCTTTTATAAAATACCTTTAATTGAATCAACTAAATTATTAGCTATAATTAGATTATCAATTTAATATAAAATTATTAATTAACAGTTAGATTATCGGTTAGCTTTACTAAATATAAAGTATAAAGATATATTAGCCTAAAAGGAGATGAGGATGTGAGAGATTGCTGCAAAACGATTAACCGATAAATATGTGATAAGTTTGATGCAAAAAATAGATTATTATATAATTAGATTTAAAAAGATGATATCGGCAGATAAAGAAATAGATATTTAGCATCTTTAAATAAATAAAATAGAAAAAAGTTTAACGTTGATTGGTTTTTGACTTCAGAATTTATTTATACAATCTAAATTGATTTGGCTAATCCCAATATATAAGAGAGTAGTCCTCATGTGATTCTAAAATATTGCTAAACGAAATAAGCAAAATAACAAAAAATTGGAAGAATATGACAAGATCTCGCTAACTTATATTTTTTATAAAAACAAACAAATTCAACAAGAATATGTAATCAATTTATTATATTCAATCCCATTAAATTATCATATTTGAATTAAAATAGTACAAGTATTTTATATTTTAATAAGTCTATCCAGTGCAAATATGGATTACTTGATGACTAAAAAAAAAAATTCGAGGAGTTCCCTAAGATTTCTCCCAGTGATATAAGTGCATATATGTTCAATTATATGTAGACTTAGCTTGACAAATTGAATCCAATCGCATCCATGTTGAAATATTCAGAAAGGGCACAGCAACCATTAAATCATTAATAAAAACATCAATAATTAGACATATTTAAAGATAAACGGGTTTGAGTGATGATGCTTAAAAGGAATGCTAACCTTCAAATAGAAAAGCCCGAACAGGTTTGCTGCTGGCAGCTTATATTTTATCTTATTTGGATTGTTGACCACTTTTACCATAGAATTTTCATGTCAAAGAATATATAGTATAAGAGTATATTTATTTCGTGTAAAAGCACTACGTATCATAGGAATAGAATATATAAAGCATATAGGGCTATTAATATTGTTCAATAAACTAATAATTTTAATTGCACTAAACTTATTATTGATATATGAAAATTATTTTTAAGAAAATAACATACAATTTTTATTAAAACAGGAAATAATAATAATAATATTATAAGTAAAGATAAATAAAAAAGATGTCAAAGCGTCACTTTCTATTTTATATTATACACTAATCGTCTATCCATGCTTCACGCATTGGTGAAAAAATAAAATTATTGATGTTTAAAATTATTCTAATTACATGGTTAGTATATATGTAAGCTTAGGATATTAAATTTTAGTAGTAATTAAAAACAAAAACTTTTGTAATTAAAAAAATTAAACCGAAGCTATGGTTGCGCAGGTGAAAAAAAAAGATTTTTTGGATAATAATTTTTCTATATATGTAAATGACTGAAAAGATAGGCATTATAATTGATTAGTATATGTAAATGAATGAAAAGATAGACATTTTACAGCTTTTTATACTAATCAACACTGCGAAATCTAGCGTACAGAAGTGGTCTTAGCCAACAGAAGATTTTGAATGAATCCCAAAATCTACAATCAAACAAATCTTTCAAATTCTCATGAGCGTGGCTATTACAGTCTGAACAATAGAGAAATGAGAATAAGCTTTGATTGTTGATACTCGCATCTGATGCAAATCATGCCTATCTAGGAAGTCGGAACTCCGCAATATGATTGTTTTGGGTGAGTATTAAACATCACAAACAACTAAAAACCAAAAATTCAGATTAATTACTTTGTTGACGTAGCGGACGTCTACTAAATTTGTTGATTCACGCATAAATACCAGAATTAATCTTTTATTACTTGTTGATTCTTGAATACCAGAAAATTGACATCAAATTCATTGATTTCACAAAAAAATAAAATAGAAATGACAATTGGACCTGTTACCGCAATGTCCCGCCCCAACCATATCTCTCCTACCCAAAAAATATATTTTTATTATTTAGATTTTAATATAATTAATATTTTAAAAAATAATAAAATAAAAATGAAACAATTATTTAAAGTAAAAAAATATTTTTTATTTAAACAATTATATAATTAACTAATTAATTAAAATAAAAAAAATTTAAAATTAAAATAAAATAAAAAAATTTAATTAAAACTAGGGAATATGCCCCAGTGTAGTGCAGGAACGGAGATCCAAACAATTATTCCTGCGTGATCGAGGAACAGTGCAGGGTTTCAGAATCGGGGACGTAGATGGGGAACTCTATCCCAAACTCGCCATGTTATCATTCTTACAAAAAAAAAACCGAAATTAGAATGAAAGTAGGGTTTCTTATTCAAAAAATACAAAAACTCCCCGAACAAAACTCAAAAAAACATATTCAAACTTGTTCCAAATAACCCTAATTATAAAAAAAGGCCAAAACAAAAGCCCAAATGGAAAAAAAAAATTGTAGGAAATCTTGTCACGTGCATTCCTTTGTGCCTGTGACAGAAGGAATGGTAAGAAGCGACTTGATTGTAACAACTCTTATCGCATGCATGACCCACGTTGCACAAACGACAGTCACGATACCTTTGGACAAATAAAATTCGTGTCGCACACCTGTCACCCTGTTGCACATGTGATAAAAGCGACTTTCTTATATGGTTTACATTCGTCGTGCACCTATGACAGCCGCATTAACACATGTATAACCAATTCACCTCCTGTCCCTACAGTCCAAAAAACTCCAAAATCTATTCCTTAATCCCCTGATCCATATCATTTCCCTAGGGTAGAGAAAATTTGCCCTTAAATTCATAGCAACATCATTGTTCAAGGAATCGCCGTGAAAATAAATTAGATGTTTGACATTAAACCCATCAAATGTACAATTATGACTAGAAAGTTTGAGACTGTAGGCATTGTAATTGATTTTCTCAATGATTTCAACTGGCCCAATCTTTTTGGCAGACAACTTGTTATACTCACTAGCTAAAAATTGGTCTTTACTTTAGAAAAACCCATACAAAATCTCCCATATCAAACTGAACATGCCTACATTTCTGATCCAATTACGTCTTATACTTGGAATAGCCCAAAGTTAGATTCTCATACATTGCCTTGTGAACATCCTATAAATTAGGTCACAAATCTGTTGCATTCCCAAAGGTAATGACCCATCCAATGCCAATTCCCTTCAAAACTATGAGATCGAAGACCATTAAGATGGAGACCTAGGAGACTAGGTGACATTAGAAGATCATATATATATGGGAGATCATGATAGACCGGAGACCAAATGAGTTCATTTGTACATCACATTTAATGAGCTAACAACGATAGGTACACTATATTTAATGCGCAGCTGCCAAAAGGGAGGTGCATTCGCAAAACTTGACCTACACGGAACAACTCTACGCTACACTAGTATCAAAGCATAGTTGGAAACACCAATTATGTCTTTGCCACAACTAGATTTGTTCTGTCAATAGAAACTTGGTGATTAGCAAGACTTGATCTTATTTGGATGGGATAACAACAGTACCAAGAAAAAGGCAGATGGAGATATAAAAAGGAGTTCCTCGCTAGGTAAAATGGAAGTCAGCACATTTTCTACCTATCAGATGGGGCTGTACACTTGAGAGTTTGGCCAAATTATATGTGAATGAGATAGTCATATTGTATGGCATTCTAGTGTCCATTGTGTATGATAGAGATCCACGGTTTACTTCACATATTTGGGTGAGTTTACAGAATGCATTGGGAACAAAATTAAACTTTAGCACTGCATTCCACCCACAAACTGACGGACAATCAGAGAGGACTATACAGACATTAGAAGAAATGCTCAGAGCATGTTCTATGGAATTCAGAGGTGCTTGGGATGAATATATAGCATTGATTGAATTTGCTTACAATAACCAGTATCATAGTAGTATCCAGATGGCACCATATGGGGCATTGTATGGCAGAAAGTGCTGACGCCCCATCATTTGGGATGAAGAAGGAGCACGTGCATTAGAAGGGCCAGAGATAGTGCAAGACACAATGGATAAGATCAAGGTTGTCAAGAACAAGCTAAAGGCAGCCCAAGATAGACAGAAAAGTTACGCTGATCAGTATAGAAGGGAGATGGAATACGAGTTAGGTGAAAATGTGTTTCTTCATGTATCTCCATGGAAAGGGATAATCCGATTTGGCAAGAAGGGTAAATTGAGCCCAAGATACATAGGGCCTTATGAAATTCTTGAGAAGATTTGTCCATTGGCTTATAGGTTGGCTTTACCACCCGAGATGGCTCAGATACATAATGTGTTTCATATGAGCATGCTTAGAAGATACAGGTCAGATCCTACACATGTACTTAAAGATCAAGTCATTGAGATTGCAGAGAACATGAGTTATGTTGAGGAATCAGTGCAAATCATTGGATACAAGACTAAACAGCTAAGAAATCGAGAAATACCTTTGGTTAAGGTATTATGGCGTAACCATTTACAAGAAGAGGCAACATGGGAAACAGAAGAAAATATGAAAAAGCAATATCCACACCTGTTTTCAGGTATTAATTTCAAGGACGAAATTTTTAAAAGGAGGGGAGAATTGTAAGATCCTTGACCTTCCCCAAATGCATTTCATTGAACATAAGCATCTTGCATACAATTCAATTGAACACATGCATTTTATATGTATTTTCGTAGGAACAAGTTTATGACACGCACTAGCTATGTGTCCTAGTATTTGGCACTTGTATCGAGTTGCATGTGTGTATCCTTATAACCTAAATGATGATAACAAAGAATTAGAAATAAATTGAATAAGGTGACTAAATTAAAGTAAGCAAAATGATTAGATTAAGATTAGTAAACATTTACATTGTTAATTTAGTTAAATCGGGCCAAATGATTAAGCTGTATTATTGTGTGAATTAGTGAAATTATAAATATATGTAAATAATAATAATAATATAGACAAAATAAAATGAAAATGACATAAAAGAGAAATAGAAGAGAAGAGAAAAGAGAAATGAGAAGAGAAAAGAGAAGAGAAGAAGAGAAAAAGAGAAAAAGAGAAAAGGACAAAAAACAAGTTGGCTTGATGTTCATCTTTCTTCCCCATTTCTGCCTTCTTCTCCAGCCCGACTTCTTCTTCATTTTCCTCCATTTCAGAATTCAATTCTTCCCTGTTTTGCTTAGTTTTTGAAGCTAATTGATCCCTTGCAAGTTCGTTCTTGGTAAGTAATCAATTCTTATTGCTATAGGGTTGATTTGAGTTGCTTAGGTTCATTAATAGGCACTGATTTGTAACCCAATTTTGATGCATATAGAAATTGATTATGGAAAAGTTTAAAACATAAACAGTGTTCCTTTATGTCTTATATTTATGTATATGTAAATGTTTTTGCATGATGTGGTGTATAGGAAGATAAATGCTCTCTCTACTGAAACTGGTCAGGGTGTGAACCCTAACCAAGTTAGCTACAGTGTGCTTTAATTTCGAATATGTTAAAGCCATTATTTGAAGTATCTAAAAACATAAAAGTTGTAGATATATGTGTGTTATATCTGTATACCAAATTTCAGGTTCATAGGTCTTGTAAAGTGTGAGTTATGGGGAATGGAACCATGACTGTTCCATGGTTTGAACTGCCTACTGAGTGCCCTAAGAAGATCCAGTAACTTGTTTGGATAATTTAAGCTTGTTAGAGATAGAATCTGTAAATTATCAAAAATAAAAAGTTATAGGTATATGTGGTAGCTAAATGGTGGTACTAATTTCAGCTTAATTGGTTATGTATAAACTAAGTGATGGCCTTTGGAATTCATACTGGTCCGGAAGCCAATTCTATTCTAGACCAGTATAATGTTTGTTATAATTTGAAGCCCTTAGAGACATAAATGGTAAAAGTTGTAACATGATAAATGTTCCATATGAACCCATATAAGTGTCTGTAAAGTTTCATTAAAATAGAACCTATAGATTATAAGTTATGATGAAACCAAATGAGTACCCATAAAATATTTTACAATGATCCAATTGGTCTGAAATTTTAATATAATCTATAATTATATGTTAGTTTTAATTAGGAACAAGAATCATATTAATTGGTCAATTATAGAAAAATTTATAGGCTAAACAGTCCCACAAGGTCACATTGCCTCATAGGAAAAATCTTAACTATTGACATGAACAATGCATATTAATTTGTTTAAGCCACATTAAGTCTCCCTAATCATGAGTTAATCGATTATGTTTTCATATTAGGCTCGCAACATATTGGAGACCCATAAAGAGAGGATAGACAATAAGTTAGGGGTCAGAATCAAAGGAGAACAGTGAGTCTAATTATCTATTGAATTCTTTAGTGCAAATGAATGTTGCTTGCTATGTGATTCATATGATTGTCATGATTGGTCCTTGATAATGTAATGATGAATAATTTGTGACATTGAGGTATATATAAATTGTATACCTGTAGTATATTTGAAGTATATATTTGACATATGTGATATATACACATGGTATATGTATAGTATATGCAAGGTATATGTGTGGTATATGAGGTATATATGTGGTATATGTATAGTACATGTGATAAGATACAATGGTTGATGAATGCTTAAATACAAATGCATATGCATATGGACTAAAAAGGCATTATGACTAGTTAATCGATATTGTAAAGAAAAATAAGAGGCCTATGACCCAACAAATGTGCAAATGAAACAAATGATCAAACTATCTAGCAAATGCAAATGCAAATGTTCACATGGAAACCCGGGACAATGTTTGTTTAACTTAGTCACAACAAAATGAAATAAGTAAAGCATTTGCATACATAAAGAGTAATGATTATATGTTTCAACTTTATTGGTACTTATATGATACTGATGAATGGAATGGAATAGATGGTATATCTTGGATTTGTAATTTATTACTATGAGTTGTTTGGTACTTCAGAGCTCATTTGATGGTTATTCTCACTAAGCTGCAACTCATCAATTTGCATAATTTTTCAGGTAAAGAAAAGTGATAGCTCATTTTGAGTAGCGTATAAAAGACATGGAGCACAGGTCACTGGCCGAGCCTCATCACTCTCTCTCATTGCATTTCACACAAGCATGAAAATATGTCATATGTGTTTTGTATTTATGTGCTTGAATATGTATAGTCATTTTGGAATGAGTCCAAAAATGTATAAATGAAATCAACTCGAAAATACTTATGTGTAAAGTTTATGTTTTGATATATGTGATATATTATATTGTGGTGAAAACCTCAGTGTTAACTTTGCAAAGTCAGTGAATAATATTACATGATATGAGACTTGCAAGTCATTGAATGAAATTATAGGATATGAGACTTGCAAAGTCATTGAATTATATCACATGTTAACAGGGTATTTTACCTTTCCAGTATTCTATGTATGATTACTTGATACAGGGATAGGTTATACTCCAATGCATAAGATGTGGTGACACAAGAAAATTGTGTGTTGTTTCAATAAATGAGTAAAGCTTGAAAGTTTCAAGGTAGAAGACTTAGTGCTCCTGTAAGGACACATAAAAAGGGGATAAGCAAGAACTATAAAGCTCAATGAAAAATGGGTTAGGCCTTACATCATAGTACAAATAGTAGGAATGACAACCTACAAATTGGCTAATTGTAAAGGAAAAACACTACCTCAAACCTAGAACACCCAAAACGTGAAGAAATATTATCAATAACCAAATAGGTACGAAATGTAAAATGTTACTCATATCTTTATATTCTATTTATTAAAAAATGAAGATGAGTTTATGAACAAAAATGTTCGCTAAATTTTGCTAAAGTCCTCTATAGAGACTAGCCTCCTATAGAGATCGATTTTCATAAAGTGGCCATAATATTTCACTAAGGCCCCTATGAAGACCACCTCATAGGGAGATCAATCAATACATGTGCATAATTTAAGGCAATAACCTATCTTTCGGTATATATTACATGATATGCATCTTTAACATGTTAATTAGTGATGGTAAACTTAATTATGAATGAATGCATGATAACTATAAAATTTACATAAGAGAGTGACATTGTGTGCTTGGTTGTTTAAATGGTTACATGTTAGGAATTCAGTTTTGATAAAGGCATAAGGATGTTGATAAAAACCTTGTATGTTGTATTAATAACTTGAGAATGAATATTAGTGGTGTTTAAATGGTTTGCAGAAGCTTGAAATGAAGAAGAGAAGTGAAAGTGCAGATCTTTAGTAGTTAGTCACAGGTGTGAAGGGTTGTTCATAGGCATGAATGTCTAAATTCACGAGTGTAAATAATTACTCACAGGCATGACTTTTTGCATGAAAGTAGCACTATTCATCCATATTAATGCATAGCTTGAGTCATGGTTTTGGTTATGGGCGTGAACTTATTCACAGGCATGAACGTTTAAACTATGACCGTGAGGCTGTGACACCTGCATTGTTCATGGGAGTGAATAAGAAGTCATGGCCATGAATACCCTATTTTTCATAATTTGATTATTGAATGAATGATAAAGATATCAAATGAGGATTTCAATGTAATATGATATATATGAAAATGTGGAATGAGCAAAGAACAAAGAACAAAAGAGATATGAGATTGATAAGGAAGACATAAAAATATAGGAATAAAGAAATGCATTAAGCCCTTGAACACCTAGCTTAGAATTAGAATTTTGAAGAGTTTGACATGCCAATCAGGGGGTCAATTGATGTCGGCAATGACACTATTATTTAAGCCAGTGATGGCAGTTGTACGTGCATATCATAATACCTGGGTGGCAGTCTTAAATGCTTAGATGACAACCTTGTGATCCTAGTTAGTAGTTCCTAGGTGTTATGGGCATAAAAAAATGAATGTGTAATAATGGGAATTGTTTGTTAATGTGATACATTACTTGTTCTTATGTAAGAATATGTGATGATATAAGTAGATTACGTGATGTATGCATAGATAAAAGAATATGTCATAAAAAGAAAGCTAATATGAAAGGAAAATAAATGTCTTAATATTAAAATAATTTATTATATTTGAATGATAGCATGATATTGCATGGTGCATGAAGATAGTATATTGCCTTAATTATATGCATTAATAAGCTTCAAGCTTAGAGTGAGAGTTTCCTCTCGTACAGATTTAGAGAAAAGGGAGATGTTACAAGTAGATAAAGCTAACGGTGACCACATCCAGTAAAACAGTTGATTTGGAAGCCATGGGTCACGTACCTTTTGTGTTTGGTCTTTTTGATATAAATCTTTCTTTTATGGTTTGTAAATTAATGCTGTAACGGCTGTATCTACTGGAATTCGGGTCCTGGCCTATTGCCACAGTAGTCCACCTGCCGTCTCACTGAGACTAACGGGCTGTTGGGGTCCATGGCCCAATACCACCAACCCATCTCCTGGAATCGCACTCAAGGTGTTTGCCACAGGAAGGTTGTTGGAGGCAAGAGACGAACCCTTGACCTCCCTTTTAGCCTCAGTAAGAGACCACTGTTTTTTCTTGAAGAGTAATAGTTCATTCAGAGGGAAAAAAAGTGAGACCTTAGGAATGACATTTACCCTTTTCAAAGCAGGGAATTTCTCCTTTATGGCCAAAGATTGCTATTTGCTTATTGCAGGCTACTAGTTAGGAATTGAAGAGACTTTGACACTTTTGCCCTTACCCATCTTCTGGAATTTTCTCTCTTTTAGCAATTTATTAAGACTGTTATATGTATGAAGTCAAAGATACATTAGTGCTATTGAAACAATGCAAATACAAAAGTACATTTACAACAACTAAATAATGGTGATATAAGAAAGAAAGATAAAAGAGAAGCACCTAACTTCTATAAAACCTACTGCAACACTCTTATGAACTACTCTCGGTCGGTTGTACAAACTTCTAATCAATTCCAAATAGCAATATCCTTAGAGATGAGCATTGAATTAAGACACTCATAATCCTTCTGCTCTCCCTTAAACAACACAACTATCTAAGCACCATAGGAAGCTTTCATATTCCACCTTAGAGGGATGCCACCCCATATTTTATGATTTCCAACAAAGAAAAACCTCTCCTTCCAATTTTGTTGAGAATGTAGGAGATCTATAAACTAGTTTTTTCCAGGGTGAAAAGTAAAATAATAATGCTCACCTTTGTGCCTTTAAAATATTAGATATTGAAAATGATTCAATGATGGTGATATCCCTAAGTCATTACATAGCTCCTTAAAGGTGGATATCAAGAACAAGCTATTAAATCACAACGACAATAGTCGTCACATCCCTACTAACTACTGAAGAATCTAATTTAGTGGGAGAACTTCTCCTACACACTCCAACATCAGAGTAACTCTACAATTATTTATTATTGTTTGGATTAGACACTAGATGTACCAATACAGTAATAAGTAACACGTTGATAAGCACAAAAAAGAGAAGGGGGGGGGGGAACTGATCATGAGCACAAAAAAACAAATAGACAACATAGAGGTAGAAAAAGAAGAAGAAGAGGAAGAGAAGAAAATATGAGAGAAAATTGAAATAGTAAAAAAAATAAAAAAACTTACTTGACATGCTCATGGTTGATCGGAAAGAAAATGACAATGTACGAAGTAAAAGAGACAAATGACAACAATAACAAAAAAAACACAGAGGAAGTGAAAGGATAAGTATCTAATTGCAGCGTGAAACATGAAAAGACAGAAAATAGAAGATTAGAATATGTGACATTTAAAACTTCCTCCAGTACCACTGGGAACACAAATGGATGCCATCACTACTGCTTTGGAACAGTTCACAAAGTAGGATATTTTGAATTTCAATACATGCGTCAAGAAAAAATCACTATTCTCTCTAAATGACATATGATGCTGGTCTTTTTTCACTTAAAAGATAAATAGGTAGACCATTCAATGGGTTTGACACAATGACACCTAGTCAAACATAAATGATTGACCATGGTGCCAACCCATCCAATACCAATTCCTTTCAAAAGTTAGGAGATCAAATATCAGTAAGATAGAAACCCAGGAGACCAAATGACATTGGAAGATTAGATAGATATGGGAGATCATGACAGACTAGAGACAAAAATAAGTTCATCCGGATGGCACATTTAGTGAGTAGACAATGACAGGTACAATGCATTTAATGTGCAGTTAGTAAAAAGGGATGTGTGCCCATAAAACTTGACCTACATAGAATAACTCTATGCCACACTAGTATCAGAGCATAGTTGGAAGTGCCAATTAGGTGGAAGAAAAACCTGAACACCTTAACTTTCATTTTTTCCTTTTCTTTCACTCTGTAACTTAATCATTGGAGTGGCTACGCTGGTTAACCCTGGCTTTCCATTCATATTATTTCTCGTCTTGTAGGAACCTAAAATGAAAGACTAACGTTATCACCCATGAATCTGTCCTGCTAGACAATGGCACCAAATTAAATGGCATCCTAGGATAAACATAAAACATTGAAATTACCTCAATAATCAATGTAACACCTCCTTACCCCATTTTAGTTCAGAAAGATAAGTGAGTATTATCCGACTAACTGTTTATAAGATTAACTAAATGAAGTATAATATTTTTTTTGCAAAAATATTATAAACACCAAAATAAAATTATTACAAGTACAAATATTCAAAATTTTATTTACTTATAAAATATATTATTTTACAATCACATTGTGTCCATTATACTAGATGTACAATGTAACATCATTGACCTTCCCCACATGCATTTCATAAAACATAAGCATCTTGCATACAATTCAATTGAACACGTGCATTTCATACGTATTTTCGTAGGAACAAGTTCATGGCACGCACTAGCTATGTGTCCTAGTATTTGACAATTATATCGAGTCACACGTGTATCCTTATAACCTAAATAAGGATAACAAAGTATTAGAAATGAATTGAATAAGGTGACTAAATTAAAGTAAGAAAAATGATTAGATTAAGATTAGTGAACATTTACATTGCTAATTTAGTTAAATCGGGTCAAATGATTAAGCTGTATCATTGTGTGAATTAGTGGAATTATAAATCTATGTAAATAATAATAATAATAATATAGAAAAAATAAAATGAAAATGACATAAAAGAGAAATAGAAGAGAAGAGAAGAGAAAGGAGAAGAGAAAGTAGAAAAGAGATGAGAAAAGAGATGAGAAAAAGATAAAAAGGACAAAAACCAAAAGTTAGCTTTATCTTCCCATTTCTGCCTTCTTTTCCAGCCCGACTTCTTCTTCAATTTTCTCCATTTCAGACTTCAATTCTTCCTTGTTTCACCTAGTTTTTGAAGCTAATTGATCCCGTTCAAGGTTGTTCTTGGTAAGTAATCAATTCTTATTGCTATAGGGTTGATTTGAGTTGCTTAGGTTCAATATTAGGCACTGAATTGCACCCCAATTTTGATGTTAATAGAAATTGATTCTGGAAATGTGTAAAACACAAAAGTTGTTCCTTTATGTCTTATATTTTTGGATATGTAAACATGTTTGCAAGATGTTATGTATAGGGAGAGATATGCTCTTCGTACTGAAACTGGTCATGGTATAAACCCTAACCAAATTGTAACTTCATTGGTTATGTATAGACTAAGTTATGGCCTTTGGAAGCCATACTGGTCCGGAAGTCAATTCTATTCTGGACCAGTAAAATGTTTGGTATAATTAGAAGACCTTAAAGACATAATTGGTAAAAGTTGTAAACCTAAAACATGTTCCATAGGAACCCATATAAGTGTTTGTAAAGTTTCATTAAAATAGGACTTATAGATTATAAGTTATGATGAACCCAAATGAGTACCCTGAAACTGCCTAAAGGCAGAAAACAAGACAGAAAATAGAACACTCTTAGAAATTCCACCAAATATTGTACAATGATCAAATGGGTCTGAAATGTGAATATGTTATATAATTATATGTGATGTTTAATTAGGAACAAGAATCAAATTAATTGGTCAATTATAGAAAAAGTTATAGGCTAAACAGTCCCATAAGGTCACACTGTCTCATAGGAAAAATCTTAGCTATTGACATGAACAATGCATATTAATTTGTTTAAGCCACATTAAGTCTCTCTAATCACGAGTTAATCGATTATGTTTTCATATTAGGCTCGCAACATATTGGAGACCCACAAGGAGCAGATAAACAATAAGTTAGGGGTCGGAATCAAAGGAGAATGGTGAGTCTAATTATCGATTGCATTCTTTAGTGCAAATGAATGTTGCTTGCTCTGTGATTCATGTGATTGTCATGATTGGTCCTTGATAATGTAATGATGGATAATTTGTGACATTGTGGTACACATAAATGGTATACTTGCGGTATATTTGAGGTATATGTTTGACAAATGTGATATATATACATGGTATATGTATAGTATATGCAAGGTATATGCTTGACATATGAGGTATATATGGAATATATGTATGTTGTATATGATAAAGATGCAATGGTTGATGAATGATTAAATACAAGTGCATATGCATATGTTCTAAAAAGGCGTTGTGGCTAGTTAATCGATATTGTAAAGCAAAAGAAGAGGCCTATGGCCTAACAAATGTGCAAATGAAACAAATGATCAAGCTAGCTAGCAAATGCAAATGCAAATGTTCACATGGCAAATATTCACATGGAAACCCGGGGCAATGTCTGTTTAACTTGGTCACAACAAAATGAAATAAGCAAAGCATTTTCATACATAAAGAGTAATGATTATATATTTCAACTTTATTGATACTTATATGATACTGATGAATGGAATGGAATACATGGTATATATTGGAATTGTGACTTATTACTATGAGTTGTTTGGTACTTTAGAGCTCATTGGATGGTTATTCTCACTGAGCCGCAACTCATAAATTTGCATCATTTTTCAGGTAAAGAAAAGTGATAGCTCATTTTGAGTAGCGTATAAAAGACATGGAGCACAGGTCACTGGCCGAGCCTCATCACTCTCTCTTCTTGCATTCCACACAAGCATGAAAATTTGTCATATGTGTTTTGTATTTACTTGCTTGAATATGTATAGTCATTTTGGAATGATTCTAAAAATGTATAAATGAAATCAACTCAAAAATACTTAGGTGTAAAGTTTATGTTTTGATATATGTGATATATTATATTGTGGTGAAAACCTCAGTGTTAACTTTGCAAAGTCAGTGAATAATATTACAGGATATGAGACTTGCAAGTCATTGAATGAAATTATAGGATATGAGACTTGCAAAGTCATTGAATTATATTACAGGATATGAAAAAAAATCTACTACTATTGTTAAGAGGGTATTCTACCTTTCCAGTATGCTATGTATGATTACTTGATACAGGGATAGGTTATACTCAAATGCATAAGGTGTGACATTACATTTTTGGTATCAGAGCAGGGATAGGTTCCATGGGAACATGCATATGCATAAGAGCATGATAGCATATGCATCCTATGTGTTGAACATTATGTAGTGACATATTTTCATTTATTTTAGGGACATCATAAGACATGATACACCAAGGAGGGAGAGGCCGACCGAAATGCATTCTCATGAGGCATCACCTCATTTACATAGAGAGCAACCAGCAATAGGAGCTAGAGCTCCAGCACATGCATCACAGTCATCTCATGCAAAGGCACCCTATGAACACCCAGATCAGGAAGTATATGGTCCTGAAATGTACAAGGAAAGACGTTATGACAAGCTGAGGAAACATGGTGCAACTGATTTCAATGGCACAACAGACCCAGTAGAAGCTGAGACATGGCTGAAAAGGACACAGAGGGTACTGAATATGATGAGATGTACCCCGGATGAGAAATTCGATTATGCAGTATCTTTACTGCAAGGAAATGCTTATGAATGGTTGGAGACAGTCCCTGACAGTGATGCACAATCACTGGTGTTGACATGGAATGATTTTCTCCTGGAATTTCAGAACAATTACATGCCTGAAGCATATAAAGATGAGAAGAGGAAGGAATTCCTGAATCTGAAATAGGGGAATATGTCTATTGCGGAGTATGATACAATTTAACAAACTTTCCCATTATGCCACCTTCGTGGTCTCTACTGAAAGAGACAAATGCAGGAAGTTTGAGGAGGGCCTCAAATATGAGATCAGAAATAGAATCACGACTACTGATCTTGATAATTATGCTAGACTCAGAGCTGCTGCAATCAGAGCTGAACGGTTAATGAAAGAAGCTGGGGAGCAACAAATAAAAAGGCCATCACGTGAATTCTTTGGTGAGTCTAGCAGAAGGTTGGGGAAAAGAGGTAGATATATGCCTGCACAATCTGGTAACAGAAGTGGGTACTCTAGTTCTAGAGGTCGAGGAATGACTTTCTCTTACCCAGGCAGAGGGCAGAGCCAATATGTTGAACAGAGGCCCACATGTAGTCATTGTGGCAGACATCATACGGGCGAATGTAGAAGGCTCACAGGAGCATGTTATTTCTATGGATAGATGGAGCACATGTATAGAGACTGTCCAAATAGAGCCAAACTAGCAGAGGCCAGCAGAGGCAGAGGAGTATCTGAGACTACTGTTGAGGCACCGAGGGTCTACCCTACTAGTGAGACACAAGGCAGAGGAAGAGGTAGGGGCAGGACTGGTACACTGAGCAGAGGAGTGACCAAATATGAAGATTAGAGTTCTAGACCTCCTACTCAGGCCAGGGTGTTTGCTATGACTAGACAAGAGGCAGTGGATGCTCCTGAAGTAGTCACTGGTAATATTTATATTTCTGAAATATTAGCATATGATTGATTGACGCAGGCTCCACTCATTCATTTATATCATTGCATATGGAATTTGAATTGCATCAAATGCATGAGCCTTTGGGGGTTGACATAAATGTGAGTACGCCATTGGGAACCGTGGTAGTTGTGAATAATGTCTGTCGTGATTGCTTGATATGCATTGACAGAGCTGAGTTAATAGCTGATATGATTTTATTGCCAATATATGAATTTGATGTGATATTGGGAATGGACTGGTTAACTAGACATCATGCAATAGTGAATTGCTTTACTAAGGAAGTAATTTTGGAATCACCAAACCAGCCAAGGGTAGTATTTCTAGGTGAAAGAAAACTTGTGCCTACATGTCTAGTTTCAGCTGTAAAGGCATTTCGAATGATCAAAGGGGGATGTGAAGCATATTTGGCATATGTGACTGATACTAGAACCACTAATAGATTGCTTGAAAATATACCAGTGGTAAGGGAATTTTCTGATGTATTCCCAGATGATCTACCTGGTTTACCACCAGATAGAAAGATAGAATTTACTATTGAACTAGTACCAGGAACTGCACCAATATCAAGGTCACCCTACAGAATGGCCCCAGTTGAGTTGAAAGAACTAAAGGCCCAATTGCAGGAGTTACTTGACAAAGGGTATATTAGACCTAGTGTATCACCATGGGGAGCTCCAGTGTTATTTGTTAAAAAGAAAGATGGAACAATGAGATTGTGCATTGATTATAGGCAACTGAACAAAATGACAGTGAAGAGCAAATATCCATTGCCTAGAATAGATGATTTGTTTGACCAGTTACAAGGAGCCCAAATATTCTCTAAGATTGATATGAAATCAAGTTATTACCAGCTGAAGGTAGCAGAAACGGATGTTCCAAAGATTGCCTTTCGAACCAGGTATGGACATTATGAATTTTTAGTAATGCCATTTGGATTGACTAATGCTCCAGCTGCATTTATGGCTTTAATGAATAAGGTGTTTCAACCATGTTTGGATAGGTTTGGGATAGTATTTATTGATGACATATTGGTGTACTCAAAGAATAGGGGAGAACATGAACAACATTTAAAAATTGTGTTGCAAACTTTGAGGGAGAAACAATTATATGCCAAATTGAGTAAATGCGAATTCTGGTTAGATCATTTGGTATTTCTTGGGCATGTGGTGTCGTGTAAGGGCATAGAGGTTGACCCAAAGAAAATTGATGCTATGGTAAATTGGGAAGCTCCTAAAAATGTTTCTGAAATGCGTAGTTTTTTGGGTTTAGCCGGATACTACCGCAGATTTGTTGATGGATTCTCCTTAATTGCTAGCCCTTTGACTAAATTGTTGAGAAAGAATGTGCCTCTAGAATGTCAGAGGAGTTTCGATGAACTAAAACACAGGCTAACCTCAGCACGAGTGTTAACCATCCCTACAGGTACAGGTGGGTTTACAGTATATAGTGATGCTTCTCACCAAGGCTTGGGATGTATGTTGATGCAACATGGTAAGGTGATAGCTTATGCATCCAGACAACTAAGACCACATGAGATCTCATATCCAGTGCATGATTTAGAACTGGCTGCAGTCGTATTTGCATTGAAGATTTAGAGGCATTATCTGTATGGTGAGACATTCCAGATCTTCACAGACCATAAAAGCTTGGGTTATTTACTGACACAGAAAGAATTAAACATGAGGCAGAGACGGTGGTTAGAGCTATTGAAAGATTATGACTGTACAATTGAATACCATCCAGGGAAAGCCAATGTGGTAGCAGATGCATTGAGTAGGAAGGCTAGTGGCAGTGTAGCTCACTTGCAAGTATCCTCTTTTCCATATTTGATTCAATTACGATCTATGAATGTTGAATTAAATATACATGATGAAGGATCACTGATTGCTACTCTTCAAGTCAGACCTATACTAAAGGAGAGGATCAAAGAAGCACAAAGCAAAGATCCTAAATTGTGTGAGAAAATTGAATCAGTAAGGCAGGGAAACAGTAAAGATTTCAATTGCAGGATGATGTACTGATGTTAAAATCATGCATATGTGTTCCAGACACTGAGAACTTGCGTCAGGAAATAATGGAAGAGGCACATAATACACCATATGCAATGCACCCAGGGATGACAAAGATGTATCACAGTTTAAGGCCTCATTACTGGTGGCCAATAATGAAGAAAGATATAGCAGAATATGTTTCCAAATGCTTGACATGCCAGCAGATTAAAATTGAACATCAGGCACCAGTTGGTAAACTACATCCATTGCCAGTGCCATAATGGAAATGGGAAAGAATAACGATGAATTTTGTCTATGGATTTCCAAGAACTCCACGGAAAAATGATGCAGTATGGGTAATTATTGACACATTAACCAAGTCAACACATTTTCTACCTATCAGATGGGGCTGTACACTTGAGAGTTTGGCCAAATTATATGTTAATGAGATAGTCAGATTGCATGGCATTCCAGTGTCCATTGTGTCTGATAGAGATCCACGGTTTACTTCACATTTTTGGGTGAGTTTACAGAATGCATTGGGAACAAAATTGAACTTTAGCACTGCATTCCACCCTCAGACTGATGGACAATCAGAAAGGACTATACAGACATTGGAAGAAATGCTTAGGGCATGTTCTATGGAATTCAGAGGTGCTTGGGATAAATATATAGCATTGATTGAATTTGCTTACAATAACCAGTATCATAGCAGTATCCAGATGGCACCATATAAGGCATTGTATGGCAGAAAGTGCCGAAGCCCTATCATTTGGGATGAAAAAGGAGCACGTGCATTAGAAGGGCCAGAGATAGTGCAAGACACAGTGGATAAAGGTTGTCAAGAACAAGCTAAAGGTAGCACAGGATAGGCAGAAAAGTTATGTTGATCAGCATAGAAGGGAAATGGAATACAAGTTGGGTGAAAAGGTATTTCTTCATGTGTCTCCATGGAAAGGGATAATTCGATTTGGCAAAAAGGGTAAATTGAGCCTAAGGTATATAGGGCCTTATGAAATTCTTGAGAAGGTTGGTCCACTGGCTTATAGGTTATCTTTACCACCCCAGATGGCTCAGATACGTAATGTGTTTCATGTGAGCATGCTTAGAAGATACAAGTCAGATCCTACACATGTACTTAAAGATCAAGCCATTGAGATTGTAGAGGACATGAGTTATGTTGAGGAACCAGTGCAAATCATTGGATACAAGACTAAACAACTAAGAAACCGAGAAATACCTTTGGTTAAAGTATTATGGCGTAACCATTTACAAGAAGAGGCAACATGAGAAACAGAAGAAAATATGAAAAAGCAATATCCACACCTGTTTTCAGGTATTAATTTCGAGGATGAAATTTTTAAAAGGAGGGGAGAATTGTAGCATCCTTGACTTTTCCCACATGCATTTCATCGAACATAAGCATCTTGCATACAATTCAATTGAACACGTGCATTTCATACGTATTTTCGTAGGAACAAGTTCATGGCACGCACTAGCTATGTGTCCTAGTATTTGGCAATTATATGGAGTCACACATGTATCCTTATAACCTAAATAAGGATAAAAAAGTATTAGAAATGAATTGAATAAGGTGACTAAATTAAAGTAAGAAAAATGATTAGATTAAGATTAGTGAACATTTACATTGCTAATTTAGTTAAATCGGGTCAAATAATTAAGATGTATCATTGTGTGAATTAGTGGAATTATAAATCTACGTAAATAATAAAAATAATATAGACAAAATAAAATGAAAATGACATAAAAGAGAAATAGAAGAGAAGAGAAGAGAAAGGAGAAGAGAAAAGAGAAAAGAGATGAGAAAAGAGATGAGAAAAAGATAAAAAGGACAAAAACCAAAAGTTAGCTTTATCTTCCCATTTCTACCCTCTTCTCCAGCCCGACTTCTTCTTCAATTTTCTCCATTTCAGACTTCAATTCTTCCTTGTTTCACCTATTTTTTGAAGCTAATTGATCCCTTTCAAGGTTGTTCTTGGTAAGTAATCAATTCTTATTGCTATAGGGTTGATTTGAGTTGCTTAGGTTCAATATTAGACACTGAATTGCACCCCAATTTTGATGTTAATAGCAATTGATTCTGGAAATGTGTAGCACATAAAAGTTGTTCCTTTCTGTCTTATATTTGTAGATATGGAAACATGTTTTCAAGATGTTATGTATAAGGAGAGATATGCTCTTCGTACTGAAACTGGTCAGGGTATAAACCCTAACCAAATTAGCTACTGTTTGGTTTGATTTCGAATATGTTGAAGCCCTTATTGGAAGTTACGCAAAACATAAAAGTTGTAGATATATGTGTTTTGTATCTTTCTAACAAATATCAGGTTTATAGGCCTTGTAAATATTGAGTTATGGTGAATGGAACCATGACTGTTCCATGGCTTGAACTGCCTATTGAGTGCCCTAGGCAGATACAGTACCTTGTTTGGCTAATTGGAGCTTGTTAGAGCTAGATTCTGTAAATTACCTAAACTGGAGAGTTATAGGTATATGTCTTAGAAAATGTGTGGTACTAATTTAAACTTCAGGGGTTATGTATAGACTAAGTTATGGCCTTTGGAAGCCATACTGGTCTGGAAGTCAATTCTATTCTGGACCAGTAAAATGTTTGGTATAATTAGAAGATGTTAGAGACATAATTGGTAAAAGTTGTAAACATACAATATGTTCCATAGGAACCCATATAAGGGTCTGTAAAGTTTCATTAAAATAGGACTTATAGATTATATGTTATGATGAACCCAAATGAGTACCCTGAAACTGCCTAAAGGCAGAAAACAAAACACTCTTAGAAATTCCACCAAATATTGTACAATGATCAAATGGGTCTGAAATTTGAATATGTTCTATAATTATATGTGATGTTTAATTAGAACAAGAATCAGATTAATTGGTCAATTATAGAAAAGTTATAGGCTAAACAGTCCCATAAGGTCACATTGCCTCATAGGAAAAATCTTAGCTATTGACATGAACAATGCATATTAATTTGTTTAAGCCACATTAAGTCTCCCTAATCTTAAGTTAATCGATTATGTTTTCATATTAGGCTCGCAACATATTGGAGACCCACAAGGAGCAGATAGACAATAAGTTAGGGGTCGGAATCAAAGGAGAACGGTGAGTCTAATTATCGATTGCATTCTTTAGTGCAAATGAATGTTGCTTGCTATGTGATTCATGTGATTGTCATGATTGGTCCTTGATAATGTAATGATGGATAATTTGTGACATTGTGGTACACATAAATGGTATACTTGCGGTATATTTGAGGTGTATGTTTGACAAATGTGATATATATACATGGTATATGTATAGTATATACAAGGTATATGCTTGACATATGAGGTATATATAAAATATATGTATGTGGTATATGATAAAGATGCAATGGTTGATGAATGATTAAATACAAGTGCATATGCATATGTGCTAAAAAGGCGTTGTGACTAGTTAATCGATATTGTAAAGCAAAAGAAGAGCCATATGACCTAACAAATGTGCAAATGAAACAAATGATCATGCTAACTAGCAAATGCAAATGTTCACATGACAAATATTCACATGGAAACCCGGTGCAATGTCTGTTTAATTTGGTCACAACAAAATGAAATAAGCAAAGCATTTGCATACATAAAGAGTAATGATTATATGTTTCAACTTTATTGATACTTATATGATACTGATGAATGGAATGGAATACATGGTATATATTGGAATTGTGACTTATTACTATGAGTTGTTTGGTACTTTAGAGCTCATTGGATGGTTATTCTCACTGAGCCGCAACTCATAAATTTGCATCATTTTTCAGGTAAAGAAAAGTGATAGCTCATTTTGAGTAGCGTATAAAAGACATGGAGCACAGGTCACTGGTCGAGCCTCATCACTCTCTCTCCTTGCATTCCACACAAGCATGAAAATATGTCATATGTGTTTTGTATTTACGTGCTTGAATATGTATAGTCATTTTGGAATGAGTCTAAAAACGTATAAATGAAATCAACTCGAAAATACTTAGGTGTAAAGTTTATGTTTTGATATATGTGATATATTATATTGTGGTGAAAACCTTAGTGTTAACTTTGCAAAGTCAGTGAATAATATTACAGGATATGAGACTTGCAAGTCATTGAATGAAATTATAGGATATGAGACTTGCAAAGTCATTGAATTATATTACAAGATATGAAAAAAATCTACTACTATTGTTAAGAGGGTATTCTACCTTTCCAGTATGCTATGTATGATTACTTGATACAGGGATAGGTTATACTCAAATGCATAAGGTGTGACATTACATACAATATCCAATACATACTAGATGAAATAAAACTATAATTTAATTTACAAATTTTTTAACAAAATATACTAAAAATAAGTCTAAAGCTTTTAACTGCTTTCATTCGGGTACCATTCTTGTTTTGACAATTATACTATCTACGGCTACCCTTTAAAACCTGGGCGAGAGGAAACCACCCGCGCTAAGCTACTTTCTTAATGGTGCTTCAAAGATAAAAAATTTACATACATATATTTTCTTACATGTCATTTATTTATTCACAAATAAGGCATAAAATAAAATAATTATATGAAAACAAATAAATGCCATCAAACATTCATTATTTAACTATTTTTATTTATCACAAAAATATACTTTTATATTATTGTTATTTTTTCATTTTTCTTGTGCCCATAACACCTATAACCGAACTAACTAATAGGATTAACAGGTTTGCCATTACTAGATTAATAATATTGCACTGAGCGCTTTCATAATAGTGTCATTACTGGCTTTTGTAAACCGGCTTAATAATTTTGCATCGAACGCATTTATAAATTTGCCATTATTGGCTTTTATATTTGGCACCGAGTGTCTTAAATCCCCCGATTGACATGCCAAACTATTCCCTATTCTAGTTCTAGATTAGGTGTCTTAGGGCTTAACTATTTTTATATTTATTCACAATATTTTCAAAGATGATAATTGTGCTACATTTTCACATATATGTATATTTATTTTTGTTCTTTTTTTTTTCCATTTTTATTGCATTAAAATCTCACACATAAATAATTTATTAAACATTTATAATTACTATTAAAGTCAAAATTCACATTAATTAATACATATACTCATCATACCATATGCAACTAATTTCACCTCAATATCATTATCAAAGAATTAGTTATGATCAAAATAGTCAAGACTGTTCTAAAATTTCTATAGCAGGGTCATCAACTAACACAACCCTATCTACCAATTACAACCATCATATGCATTCATTTTTATGCCAAAGTTTTCATATCATAATTATATTCACATATCTTAATGATTTCATAGAATTTGCTCTCATTACCATATAAAACATCAAAAGCAACATGTAATCACATTCCATATCAAACCACATTCATATCAACTTAATACATAATTACACACATTTGAACAACATGTAAATTTTTTATTAATGAAGCACATACCTAATAAAACTTGGAGCTTCTCTTTATCCTTCTTTTCCTCCCCTTACTAGTTTGCTTTCTCCTTGCCTTTTTCACCCTCTTGAGGGCCTCTCCTTTGTTCATTTGGTTTTCCTACACAACCATACCCTATCTCAATTCTGTCATCCATTTTCAAAGCTTTTCATGCCTACATAAAATTCTAATGCTCCTACTATGCTTTATACTTTAATTTAGCCAAAATTTATTAAGGTTAAACTTCCTTCTTGATATGTCATGGCTGCCCAAAAATCTTATCATAGGTCCCAATTTATTTTTTTCAAACCAGCACTGTAATCACACTTTATCTTTCACCAATTGTGCTGCTTCTAGGTTAGTTTCAATTTTTCCCAATTTAACTTAATCAAGGCAGCCTATCATTCCTCTATTAGAGTGACCTTTCTCTAGTTTTTAAGCCATAAAACAATTAACTAACAACAATTATCATTAATTAAAAGTTTAACTACAATTTTCTTCAACTAGTTACAACTTTCCATTTTTAGTTATAATCTTACCACATAACCTCAATCTATCAATCCTAATGATATCTATCATCCTTATGGGTCTCAAATGGAAGGAAAAAAGGTTGAATTTAAGAGGAATAAACTCACCTTAATGGTTCTCCAAGGTGGACCGAAATTTCCCCTAAAATTTCTCCTTTTTTCTTGTCTTCTTTCTTCTTTCCTTCTTGCTCTTTTGCTCCTTTTATGGTAAGAACTCTTTAATTCTGAATTTTCCTCTCTCAAAACTATTTTTTTCTCTTTTTCAAGCTTGGATTGAAGCAAAATGATGGCTTATGGAGGGACTAAAGTGGACGGCCAAAGGGTGGGAGAGAGGAAGAAGAAGATAAGTTAGACTATTTTGTGGAAAAATGTAAAAATTGATCATCTTTTTTACTTTTATACTCAAATTAAGGAGTAGGTCCCACTAAGTAAAATTAATTATAATTCTCATTGGTTCAGTAACTTAATTAATCTTGATTAACTTTTAAACTTTGAGAAATTCCTTATTTGCCATAAATTTCCTCATTTTCACACTTTTTCCCCAACAATTGCCATAATACCGATTTTGTCCATAGAATTTTTTTTTTCCAATTATAGCACTAATCTTTTTAATTCTCAAGTAATAAAACCCTTAATTATTTTCTCTTATTATTAGTCATTTTTTTATGGGTTCAAATTTAGACTCCGATTGAACCTTGCAATGCAATCGGGGCCTAAATCATTGGATGTTACAATCAATGTAATTATTTCATGCATTGCTCTATAGTAAGTAACATCTCCAATAATTTGGTGTTGATCCCTAGCATTTGCAAAACTAGGAGCTAATGCTTGCAAAGTGACTCCACTATTTTGTGTTTTGCATCTTGCATCGTGTTTTCTAGTATGGAAATGATAACCATTGATGAAATACCCTTTGTATCTAATAACAACTAGATTTGGCCTTTAGAAAACCACATAATATGGCTAGGTACATGCTAAATCTTCACCCTTTCTTTAAAGCAAAATATAAAATCTTGACTATGAGTTTGTGCTCTTCCCATATACTGGATCTTTTATGTGAGCTAATAAAGTTTTGGTGCTATTTGCAATCATAAAACATAAACATAATCAAACACCTAGAAGTCATATTGGGTAAGTATCTATATTTTTATAGGCATAAAGAAGAGCTTGCACTAAGGATTAATGGTCTAAAGTTAATGTTTATATTTATTTATCGTTTTCCCTATAATTGAGAGGACAACCTAAGGAAAATAGGCAATTTTTCATCATTGGTTGCTACGATATTATCACTTTTCTCATGTCTACTCAATGTTGACTTTACACCATCATGCATATAGCTTGAGCAAACTGTCAAGCATATCTCAGCTAGATACCCTTCAGTAATAGATCCCTTTGGATGACTTCGATTGCAAACAAAAGACTAACTTTCACAAGTCTTGTTCAATTAGAAACATCTAACGATAATGAACTGGGCCACCAAGTTTGATTTCATATTCCAAATGATTAATCAAATGCACCATTATATCACAAAAATCTTGGGTTGAAAGTCATTTCAAAATGATAAAGGATTTTAAAAATTTTCTTCTGCATATGCTTAAGGTATTCAATGCTCATAGCAACACCAAGTACATAGTTCATCATAACATGAGCATTATGGCTTTCGTAGCCTAAAATCTTGTTATCCTCTAATTGCACACATCAGGAAATATAAGATGCCCGATTTTTTGGGTTTATAAGTTAGGTTGGTTATAAAGAGAGTTTAGTTGTTTATTTTCTATTTTATGGTTCTAAGAGAGATGTTTTTCATATGTTAAGTGCTAGAGCCAATGGTGAGGATCACCTAAGGGGTTAGGTATGCTTAAAAGCTTGAAGGGTTTGAAGCTAAATTGTTAAAGGTTAATACATATATATATATACATTTAAATTCCAAATTTTTGTGTTTTCCATGTTTTACGTTATGAAATGATGTGAAAATGTGACTAGTAATAGGAATGAGCTTATGGTAATATAAATGCATAAAGGTTAAGAAATATAAATGTTATATGCCATGAAATGAGCTAGGAAGTTAATGATGTTTAAGACATCTTTGAGAAAAATTTATTTTTTGAACGCTTCATTTTATGTCATGGCATGATAAGAGTATGAAAATGTGATTGAATGTTGATAAGAGTGAATGACATTGGTCAATCTTAAAGTGAATGAGTTTTTGTTCTGAAATCCCCGAAATTCACGCCCATGAATATTGCACACAAACATGTTTCAAGCCCATTACAAAGGAGTCATGCCCATGAAACATCAACCTAGAAAATGCCCAAAATAGGCATAAAATTTCATGCCTTACGTCATGGCTAGAAAAGTCATGAATACATGGGTTTACACTCTTGAATAATTAGTCACAGTCATGAACATCAATATCTAGACTTTCACAGTTCACCCGGTTTGATTCATGGTCAAGAATGTATAGCTTTTTGCACGTGAAGTATATTTCACGGCCGTGAATAAGGTGTTTTTGGTATCTAGTAAAGTTCACAAGTATGTTTACGGTTGGGGGAAGCCGTAAATGGTATATTAACAACTGTAAACATGTAGTTCACATAACACACCCTTTCCCTTATAATATTATCAAGGTAAGTGAATGGTACCTAAATTCTTTATTTCAAAATTTAAAATTAATTATTGCAATCATTTAACATATCTTTACTAGTAAATATCTAAATATAAAGTTTAAATATAGTCTCATTCTTTTATACATACATATTTTTATTATTTTTTTATTAAAAGCAGCAGAATACTAATATCATATACTATTTTAAGTAAATTCATCATTATAAAACATCATGTTACCAAAAAGATTATATATAAAGATTTACTAGTAATATTTTAATTATAAACCCCAAAGTATAAGGATCACACAACATGAGGATAAAATTTATTAATATATGTTACAAGTGTTTAAATACCAAAACAAAAAAGATCTTCAGATGTTGCTATCCACTATTTCACATTCTTCTCTTTCTAGCAGTTACTACAATACCTGTACATGGAAAAAACCACATGCATTAAGCTACTAGCATAATGGTTCTTTATATGACAAAAAATTAACATGCATTTCATAAAGTCATACACATTCACACATTTTATGCCAAATATAAGAAATATCACATACTTACCAAATATAAATTGAACAAAACATGCATTCTTTTATGATTTCCTAGCTCATATATTTCTTTTACATATAATAATTGTGTTAATTTCTAATATCATCATATTTGTTTCATCATTATTGTTGCTATAACTATTGTTGTTGTTGTTGTTGTTATTATTATTATTATTATTATTATTATTATTATACTCATTTTTATTTAATCCAAGGTTAATTATAATAAATAAAATTTATCATATATTGTTTTAACTTGTCTACTCAAATTTATGCCCCTAACACCTATACTGCAACTATAATATAGGATACAAGGTAATGTATGTCGGCTATTTTAATTCGGTGCATAGCACCTACGTAAATTAACTTCACACGATGTAGTGCCTACGTAAGTCAACTCAGTATATTTAGTGCCTATGTATATAGTCAACTCGACACATTTAGTATCGATAAGAAATAATCAACTCGACATTTTTTTTACGCCTACGTACCACAATGCTCTATTTGTTCTCACCCATTTACCTTAGTTCTAAGCTAGGTGCTTTAGGGCTTAATTATTTTATCTCAAATTAAATAAGTATTTATTTATTTATTTTTTTTGTTCCATTATTGTAATATCATACTTGAAATCTTAGTGTTATTTTACATTTTTGTCACATAACACACATTATTCAATTATTAGTTCATGGTTTTATTTCGCTATAAATTTTATGGGCCTAATGGCTCATTTCACCATATAATTATTCATGTAAATGCCATTAACATTATATCATAAGACCCAACTTAATTTAAACAATAAATTTCCAAGTTCACAATCATCCTTGCATATAGCAGTTTTTATACTTAGTTTTGGATCTTAATTTTTGGCCTGATCCCATCCTAATTAGATGAAGTATTCTTCTAGATATTTATATCCCAAGATTGTAGCTTTAATTTTCATTTTGAATCACTTAATTTTGAATTTTGTAGCAAACGTTATAGCTATTTGAATACAAACTATTCAGTGTAAATTCTACCCATAATTTCAAGAAAGATTTCGGGTCTAACATTCATGCCCAATTTAAAAATAGTTACATCTAAATCAGGTTTCATATCTTTCAAGAAAGTTTTAACCCTATGTCTTAAGTATCAAACCTAGCAAAGAACATACAAATCTGAGTTCCAAAACTTAAGTTTTTCAATTTTTTATATAGACTATTCTATGCAAATTTTCTGCAACACACACAATCAATACAACCATTCATTTAACCATGAAATCAACCAAAAATAAAAGCAATTAAATCATCGTATTAAAAATTTTTAATACAAGTACATATCTTAATAGTTTCTTCTCCCCTTACTAGGTTTTTTCTTTTCATTTTCCTTCCTCAAGCTTGTTTCCACCATTGTCTTTGGTTTGCCCCAAAACATTTAAACATTCCTAATTTAATTCTTCATTTCTCTAATTAATTTCTTTTTGTGTGCATCCACCATCACCTAAGAAGCCCACATATAGAGAAGTAAAATGAAGGATCACCTATTTGTGATGAAATGCAAATATCGATGTTTACTACAACTAAACTTGAAGGCAAGATAAATGAGGAGTGGGAGTTTGAGTACGAGTAGGTGTGCGACTATATCCAACAATTTGTTGAGATAATGTGTACAACCACACATGTAATGAGACTCATGCCCCTTATTCTCTTCTCCCTCTTATTATTTCTTAAGTTTTAGATCATAAAATAGATATTTTTCCAACAAGAATATTGTCTCTTATTTTTTCCAAAATCTACCAACTCTAACTTCTTCAATTCTTTAATCACCCATTTTAATAAATTCTAATCCCTTTAATCACAAAAATAGGTATCAAATGATGAGATAAAATTGAGAAAATTGAAGAAGAATAACTCACCTTGGTGGAGATGTTAAGGCCCAAACCACTTATGGAGATTTCTCTTTTTTTTTGTTTTCTTTCTTCCTTTCTCCTATCTCTCTTTTACTTCTTTCCTTTTCCTTTTTGTGATTTTCCTTCACTTTCTTGGATTTTCTCTCTCTTAAGTTATCTTTTCTCTCTTCCTCCTAATTTGAAATGAAGAAGAATGGTGGAGATTTGATGGAGAAAGTGGTCGGCCAAAGGATGAGGATGAGGAGATATTTTTAAGATGATTTTTTATGACTAAGCTTGTATAAACTTCTAGGTTCGTAGATTTTTTCTAATTAATTAGATTTTTGTGGACCCCACTACTCTTTAATCTTTTCTCATATTGGTCTATTTAATTAATTAATCATAATAAATTTTAATCTTTTTATAATTCATCTTTTAGCCCATAATTTCTCTTTTTACAAAATAACCTCAAACAATTGCGTAAATCCTCATTTAGTCCATAGGGTGATTTTATTTTATATTTTTAGTTCTAGCACTAAAATTTTTAATTTCCAATTAATAATATATTTAATAAATTTCCTTCATATGTTGTCATTTTTCTATGCATCTGAATTTAGACTCTGATATGTCTAGCATGCCTAACTTGGCCATGCACGATTAGTGTCTAAATGACCAGGCATTACAATTCTCTCACCCTTAATAAAATTGCTTCCTCGAAATTTACCTGATTAGTTAATGCTAAATAACTGGGGATGTTGAGCCTTCATTGCTTCCTCACTCTCCCAAGTGGCATCTTTTATTGAATAGTTGCACCACAGAACTTCATTGGAAGTATTTTTTTTGTTTTGCAGTTCTTTAACTTATATGACTAAAATTTCCATTGGTTTCTCCTTGTCAGTCATATCCAATTGCATTTCTATTGATTCCAATGGTATTATATGTTATGGATTCGACCTATATCTTATTAGCATGGACACATATAACACATTGTGAATTGTTTCTAATTTTGATGGTAATGCCAATTTGCATGCCACTGGACCCACATGCTCAATCACCTCATAAGGCTCAATAAATCAGGGATTTAACTTTCCCTTCTTGCCAAATTTGAGGATCTTATTCCATGGTGAGACTTTCAAAAATACCTTATCACCAACATCATATTTTATGTCTTTTCTCTTTAAATTTTCATAAGACTTTTATCTATCAGCTGCTGCTTTTAGTCTGTGTTTTATCACTATCACCTTATCCTCTATCTATTATATCAATTCCAACCCCATCAGTTTCTTTTTACTAAGTTCTGTTCAACAAAGAGGTGTTCTACATTTCCTCCCATACAAGGCTTCATATGGTGCCATCATAATACTTGCTTGATAACTATTGTTATATGCAAACTCCATTAATGGACGATACTTATCCTAGCTACCTTCAAACTTAATTACACAACTTCTCAACATATCTTCCAATAATTGTATGACCCGTTCTGACTATCCATTAGTTTGTAGGTGGAATATTGTACTAAAGTTAAGTCAAGTAACTAAAACTTGTTGCAAACTTTTCCAAAACTATGATGTAAATCGTGGGTCTCGATCAGAAATTATAGAAGCTGGGACACCATAAAGTCAGAGTATCTCATTAACATATAATTCTACCAGTCAAGTGAGTGACTAGTTTATTCTAACTAGTAGAAAGTGAGCTGATTTAGTAAGTCCGTCTACAACAATCCATACAACATCATGCTTCTTTTGTGTCAATTATAAGCCATATAAAAACTCCATTCTAGAATAGAAATCGATTGTAACAAACCTGATGGCACTTGATGCTTGTCCTTCACTTGCTGGCACGCCAAACATCTAGTGGCATATTCTATAATATATCTTTTCATTCTAGGCCACCAATAACATGTCTTTAAGCCTTGATACATTTTATTGCTGCCTAGGTGCATCGTATAAGTAATATTGTGTGCTACTTTCATAATTCTTGCTTCAATTCTTGAATCCCCATCTAAATGTAGAAGTTATACCAACACTTCCTGTCGGATGTCGACTCCTAGCTAACCTAGCCCTTTTACTACTCGACTTTCACCTTCTATTGATCTGCTAATGCTTTTTCCACATTTTCAACTGCAGTGACTAGAGAATTCTTCTATTTGTGATGTAACACCCTCTTACTTTCCTACATAATAGTCAGGTAAGTTGATGTCATAATCTATTTGCTTGGTCAAACCTGTAAAATATATATCATCATATATATATATATATATATATATATATATATATACTCATCTCTATTCATAACCCATGTATAATACAATATATACATCTTTTATATGCACGAGGTAAACCTTTACTTTATATATTTATATTTGTACAAAACTTCATACAACCAGAATAGGTCATAAATATTTACGGACTATATATATATATATATATATATATATATATATATATATATATAATTGATACAAAAAGAAACCAACCCTATCTGGGTGGCTGCCACTACTACTCTGCTCTATATGTAGGGTCCACTAGTATAGCGGCTATCTCAGCTAACTCGTTGCTCTCAACCTTTATTCTGATACTTGCATGATAAAAAATAAATTCAAGCACTGAGTTTTAGCTTAGCAGTGCAATAACTTATAATAATGGTCATTTTGGAAGAGCATATAAAACTAAAAACTAATGAAGTTTCTTTTTTCATAAAATAAGATCTTTAACAAACTTCTTATGTTTATGTACATAAATTGGCATAAAACATTTTCAGTAAATGGATGTAATAATAAAAAAAATTTGGAGTTAAATCCATTAGTGTGCTATATATAACAAGCATATAAGATCAAAGCATAAAAACTACATCCATTTACTTAATAAAAACTTTGTCCAACCCATATATTAAGATGCCATAGACCTAATCCAAGGAAAACAATGGGTATCGCCAATTGAGAGAATGTTAGGGTCTAAGGTAACCACAAGACCCAGGTTAAAAATAACCACATGACCCAAAATAATATCATTTGATCTAAAATAACCACAAACCAATCTCAATCCAAGATAACCACATGATTGGTAAATAAATAATATTTATAGTGCATGATAACAACAGGAGTCATACAATACCTCTCATGACCAAGATAACCAAAGGCCATAAAGTTCCAACCTTATTGGTATGCCAACAAATCCCTGAGTCAAGTCTAGTATAATACGTAGGCTAAAATATACCAATTTCTCAATAAATATTTAAATTTCCATAAATGTTGCACAAAACTATTTTCATGTTCATTTATTTTTCATTTCAAATGTCATCCAAAAATCAAGCTCATTTTATTAATGGTTAATATTATAAGTAATTACACTAACCTGATTTAGACTTTCTTTGCATCTGCCAGTTCTTTTTCTTTATCCGACACAGATGCTTGTTTTGAAGGTATACCTAATAAAATATGCATAATTAAATATCAGGCATTCTGGAAATAATAATTCTTGTAATACGAAGAGCTATCCCTTTCTAATTGAAACCCGACATCTCTTACGTTAGTTCATGGTCTTAAATTTAGGTCAATTTAATGGTCCAGATACTCATGTCTAATATTAGCTATGACACATTATATTTTATATGTATCGAGATATGTCCGATATTCAAAATAAATTCATAGTCTTAATTATTTTCTGAATAGCTTATTTTCTATCTCAAATCTCTTTCTAGTCCGGTTAATATATTAATATTATATGATTGGCTTTACCTTAATTTTGGATCCCAAAATAACCCAATTAATTATCTTAATCATTTTAATCTCACTTAATTTTAATTTTTCTCCCAATTCAAGAATTAAATCTTTTATTTTAGTCATTGGATCTCTCGGCTATGTTTCAATTTAACTCAAACAATTATTTTCTTTCTATCTCCAGATGGTTGGGTTAAAATTCTTCAAGGTCCTTAAGGTTTTAAATATCCAAACTGGTCCAATACATTATTAAAATTTTACTTTAATTCACCTCTATGTCTCGGTTAGCTATCAATACTGAGCTCAGGCACTACCCTTTTTACATTTAACCACTTTATTAGATTTTTATGTATAAGCTTTTCTTTACCTCCAATTTAGCAAGGGTTTAGGTAATTTTCAACCCAAATCTTCCATTTTAAACTCTTATGTGTTTTGGTCACCACCAAAATCTCATATTCATAATTTTTTCTTCCCATTTAATACTACTTAATCAATTTGTTACCTTAATTAACTTACTACTCAACTCAAAGTGTCAATTCTTCAATGGTGTCTCGGCTACTTTACAATAATAATAATCAACAAACATAATTACAATACACAGTTATGAACTCCTTATAAATTTTAACCCTCCTCATATGCTACAGGTTTCAAAGTATCAATTCCCCCTCAACAACCAGTTTTTTTCTTTTAAATCATCATCCACACCATCTCACACTCAACTAAAAATTTCACAATGAAAAACATGAAAAATCAAGATGAAAAGGAAAAGAAAAGTTGAAAAAAAATTTGGGAGAGTGAGAGCTTGAATGTCTCGTCCAAGAGAAAGAAAAAGAAAAAAAGAAAAACCCACTTTTATGTGAAACCCTTCAAAATCGTGACCTTCCTATTGGATTTCTCACTTTTTCCTTGGTTTAATCTCAAACATGCAAAGTCATTTTCCTCACATACAAATTTTTTACTACAATTATTTAACTATAGCTGAAACCAAGCCCTTCTTTTTTCTTTATATGGTGTTTCGGCTTGATCAATTTGGAGATGGGAGAGGCTAATTCTTCAAGTCTTTATGGAAAATCATCAAAATAAAGCTATCCCTAACTCTTTTGCTTGTTTGGTTATGGAGAATAGATAGTAAAATGAAAGAAAGTGAAAGGAAATTAGGAGAGGTGGGACGGGTACATACAAAGGGAAAGGGAAAAGTTAAATTTTAGCTTATTGTTTTATTTCATTTTTTTTCTTCCCATCAAATATGTATCCAACTCTTCCTTATTTATACATTAATTAAATACTTCATTTGCATGCATGTGTATATTTAGTTTAAATAAACTTTAGTTTAACTAATTAATCACCATTAAATGTAATCTCTTCCACAATTCCATTCTAGTCCCTATTATTATTATTATTATTATTATTGTTGTTGTTGTTGTTGTTGTTGTTGTTGTTATTATTATTATTATTATTATTATTATTATTATTATTATTATTTCAAGCCGTAAACCAATTAATTGCTCACAATTAACTATGTCAATATTCTACACACTAGTGTTTTTAGTTTTGCAATTGGAGAACCAGAGCAAAAATTACATTTTCTAGTATTTTTGAGGAATCACACCTCAAAATTTATTTTTTTAAGTTGGTGCCCTATGCATTAGAATTTTGACACTAAATTATATTAGCAAGTTTGTCTCAAAATTCTCTACATCTCGAGGTCCCCTGTTCACGATTTGCTGACATTGTGAAAATCACGTATTTTACGGTAAAACCTTGTTTCCTCGATTTTCATTAAAAATTTAACATTACATATTTAAAATCAATTTTCGATTTTCAGTCAGTCCGACATATCCGGTTGCAAAATATATGTATCGATCGATACCTAAATTAGAGGATGTGACACGTGAGGCTGCTACTCTGTCTCTAATAGGGTGTTTGAGACCTCATTCAAATCACTTGTGTTAGAGGAGTGCTCTAAAGGCAATCACCTTTAGCACTTATTGTACATATTTATTCGATTAATAAAAGGCTTTTTCATTAATTTGATGATCATTTGATATATGAATTGATAGTGATCTTAAATCAATTAATGAAGTCCTTGATACATAACATAACATGAAGAAAATCATGATGAGATCATGATATTGAGATTCTTATCATGTGTAATTATGTTAGAATCAAAATTATCCTTAGTCATAGGATTAATGAGACGGGACATTGTTAATCCGGACAGACTAGCACATGTTACACTCCTTGATTGGATCGAGTAGTAGGTCTCATAATTTGTAAACATGAGATGTTTAGAGTTAATATGTGGATGCTTGCTAAGTGTAGCTAAGTACATTGGATGTAACATCATTGACCTTCCCCCCATGCATATCCACATGCATTTCATTTGAACATATGCATCTTCCATATAATCCAATTGAACATGTGCATTTCATAAATATTTTCTTAGAAACAAGTTCATGGCACGCACTAGCTATGTGTCCTAGTATTTGACAATTGTATCAAGTCGCACGTGTGTACTTATAACCTAAATGAGGATAAAAATATATTAGAAATAAATTAAATAAGGTGACTAAATTAAAGTAAGAAAAATGACTAGATTAAGATTAGTAAACATTTACATTGTTAATTTAGTTAAATCGGGCCAAATGATTAAGCTATATTATTGTGTGAATTAGTAGAATTATAAATATATATAAATAATAATAATAATAATAATAATAATAATAATAATAATAATAATAATAATAATAATAATATAGAAAAAACAAAATGAAAATGAAACAAAAGGAAAATAAAAGAAAGGAGAAGAGAAAAGAGAAGAGAAAATAAAAGAGACAAGAGAAGAGAAAAGAGAAGAGATGAAGAGAAAAAGATAAAAAGACAAAAACAAAAAGGTTGGCTTTATCTTCCTTCCCCATTTCTGCCTCCTCACTCCATCCCTTTTTCTTCTCCATTTTCCTCCATTCCAGAACTCAATTCTTCCTTGTTTCATTGAGTGTTTGAGGCAAATTGATCCCTTGCAAGTTCATTCTTGGTAAGTAATCAATTCTTATTGCTATAAGGTTGATTTGAGTTGCTAAGGTTCATTAATAAGCACTGACTTGCACCCCGATTTTGATATCAATAGAAATTGATTTTGGAAAAGCTTAAAACACAAAAGTTGTTTCTTTATGTCTTATATTTATGGATATGTAAACCTGTTTGTAAGATTTTGTGTATAGGAAGAGATATATTCTCTTTACTGAAACTGGTCAGGGTGTAAACCCTAGCCAAGTTAGCTACTGTGTTATTTGGTTTTGAATATGTTAAAACCATTATTAGAAGTATCTCAAAACCTAAAAGTTGTCGCTATATGTGTTATGTATCTGTATAAAGAATTGAAGGTTCATATGTTTTATGGAATTTGAGTTATTGTGAATGGAACCATGATTATTCCATAGTTGAGCTGATTGCTTAGTGCCCTGGGAAGTTCCAGAAACTTGTGTAGCCATTTTGAGCTCCTTAGAGATATATTATCTAAAATATCAAAACATGAAAGTTATAGATATATATCTTAGCTAAATTTGGATTATAATTGCAGCTTAATATGTTATGTATAGACTAAGTTAGGGCCTTTGGAAATCATATAAATCCGGAAGCCAATTCTATTCTGGACCAGTAAAATGTTTCTTATAATTTGAAGACCTTAGAGACATAATTGATAAAAGTTAAAAACATAAAAAATGTTCCAATTTAACCGATATAGGTGTTTGTAAATTTCATTAAAATATGACTTATATATTATAAGTTATGATGAATCAAAGTTGGTACCCTGAAACTGCCTAAGGGCAGAAAATAGGGCAAACAATAGAATACATTTAGCAATTCCACCAAATATTGTAAAATGATTCAATTGGTCTGAAATTTTAATATGTTATATAATTATATGTTATTTTTAATTAGGAACAAGAATCAGATTAATTGGTCAAGTATAGAAAAAGTTATAGGCTAAACAGTTCCATAAGGTCACACTGCCTCATAAGAAAAATCTTAACTATTGATATGAACAATTCATGTTAATTTGTTTAAGCCACATTAAGTCTCCCTAATCATGAGTTAATCGATTATGTTTTCATATTAGGCTTGCAACATATTGGAGACCCACAAGGAGCGGATAGATAATAAGTTAGGGGTCGGAATCAAAGGAGAAAGGTGAGTCTAATTATCAATTGGATTCTTTAGTGCAAATGAATGTTGCTTGTTGTGTGATTCATATGATTGTCATGATTGGTCCTTGATAATATGATGATTGATAATTTGTGACATTGTGGTACATATAAATGGTATACTTGTGATATATTTGAGGTATATGTTTGACATATGTGATATATATACATGGTATATGTATACTATATACAAGGAATATGCGTGGCATATGAGGCATATATATGGTATAAATATGTTATATGAGATAAGATGCAATGGTTGATGAATGTTTAAGTACAAGTGCATATGCATATGGACTAAAAAGGCATTGTGACTAGTTAATCAATATTGTAAAGCAAAAGAAGAGGCCTATGGCCCGAAAAATGTGCAAATGAAACAAATGATCAATCTAGCTAGCAAATGAAAATGTTCACATGGAAACTCGGGGCAATGTCTGTTTAACTTGGTCATAAAAAAATAATATAAGCAAAGCATTTGCATACGTAAGGATTAATGATTATATGTTTTAACTTTATTGATATTTATATGATACTGACGAATGGAATGGAATACATGGTATGCATTGGATTTTTGATTTATTACTGTGAGTTGTTCGGTACTTTAGAGCTCATTTGATGGTTATTCTCACTGAGCCGCAACTCATCAATTTGCATCATTTTTCAGGTAAAGAAAAGTGATAGCTCATTTTGAGTAGCATATAGAAGACATGGAGCACAGGTCACTGGCCGAGCCTCATCACTCTCTCTCCTTGCATTCCACACGAGCATGAAAATATGTCATATGCATTTTGTATTTACGTGTTTGAATATGTATAGTCATTTCGGAATGGATTTTAAAAATGTATAAATGAAAGCAACTCGTAAATACTCATGTGCAAAGTTTATGTTTTAATATATGTGATATATTGTATTGTGGAGAAAGCCTCAAAGTTGACTTGAAAAGTTATTGAATGGTATTACAGGATATGAAAAAAAATTACTACCAATGTTGACAGGGTATTTTGCCTTTCCAGTCTGCTATGTGTGATTACTTGATACAGGGATAGGTTATACTTAATTACATAAGATGTGATGTTACATTGGATGACCAGCTATGAGACAATCATATGGATAATCTATTCAAATTTCAATGATAATCTCATCATAGAAATAGTGCAAGTATCCTTAGACTTGAGGTACTCAAGGATATCTTAGATGCTGATTCTGTATTTTGATACTATTCCTTGTTGCCTCAGAGAGGTTGCTCATAGGGTGGTGATTGGATACAACTTGAGGTATTCGAAGGTAATTGGATAACCAACAAAGGATTCAACGCTCCTTATAGAATGAGCATATACCCATGGCCTCTTGTCATGGTCATTACTCGGGAATCTTTGGCGGAAGTGGAAATGTCATCAAGATAGTCTTCAATGACATATCTAATAGAGTAATGAGCCTCAGGGATAAGAACTAACATTACTTGGACTAGACATAATGTAATAAGTCTAGTGGGAGTTGACACATGTCCATACTCTGAACCAAGTGGGGTATAGAATGGTGAAAGGAATAATTGCACGAAAATTATCTATGGAAAGGTTTGTAGTCAAACCATTGACTTTCCAGTCAATTGGGGGTCATGATGTATTCTAGATACCACTCATAACTTGCTTAAATTAATTATTAATTTAAATGGCCAACATAACAGAGAACCTAATGGGTCACACGCATTTAAGATATGGAGAATGAGTAAACTGATCTTGGATGGGATCCAAAATATGAGAGAATTATTTTGGGATGGATCGCGATGAGATCGCACTGGAAAAATCATTCGAGAGGATCACAGGTTTGTATTGGCCGCGCAGGCTAGCGGCAGGCCCAGCGCGAGCACTGGTGCGTCCCGTTGGCCAACGAGTGAATTTGGCCTTAATTAGGCCAATTATGGCCATTAAGTACATTCACTATTCATTCAATTTCCTTTTCTCCATTTTTGACTTTTGATCTTTTCTTTGAATTTGATTCAAATAGAAAAGACATCAAATGGCAGAAAATAGACATGAAAATATTTCTTTGTGAAAAAATATTTTTAAGACACAATAAAATTCTTTCAAGAACATTTTCAAAGCTAGAACTTTGAATTTGTTCAAACCATTTCTTTTGATAATTTCTTCTTCATTCTTCGCATGAATTATCATTAGAGACAGCCTAGTGTGGATTTTTATGGTTTGCTACAACCCAACAAAGTGAATATTTGAATAACAAATAAGAAATTACAAGGTATAATTTCTAACATCTATATTTATATAAATTAGTTTTAATGGCCCAAGTATGATCTTTTATTTTGGATTTTGAAAATTTTATTTTTCCGATGGGTTTATGAATGTGATTCATTCTTCAAAACCCAATAGCTTGAACCTATCTATTTTATGTGATATGATACCCTCTGTGTACTTGCAGAGACCAGTAATTCTTTCTCTTACTCAGTTACATTTAGAGTCTTCTACTTCAAATCTAAGAATTCATGTATCTTCTTGTCTCTGTATGATCTGGGGATATATTTGGCCTAAAAATGGCTCAAAAAGAAATTCCCTATGGGAGGGTGTGGTGTTTGTGGCCTCCATAAAATTTTCTTCCACCAATCATATGCAGTTTCCTGTAGTAGGGATATTGTGTACTGATATTTATGATCAAGAGTACACTCTAGTTGCTCAAACACCCTCTCATTTCTCTCCAACCTGTACTCTACTACCGTTGCATCCTCTTCTTTATGACCATAAAAATCTATAGCCCTATACTTCTGAAGCTTATCAAACCGTAGCCTCAAAGTGGTAGGTATAATAGCTTGTCGAATAAGTTCCACAACATTTTCTAATAAGTCCCCCTAGTCTATACTTCTAGCTATAGCATGACCATGAGAAGAAATAGATTCACTAGCTCTATTGGCTCTTTGTTGTTGCCTTAAATGAGAAGATATTTCATTATCGAAGGGTTCATTACTTTAGGCACTCACTCTTACTATCCGTTGTGAACTCGATTCCATAGCTACCTAATGCCACCCAAATTCTTTGTTTAAATATCTACCTACCTTTCATATAAGATAGCATCATAAGTATAAGACACACACTTTGTTTAAATATCCACATAAATAGAACCTCCTAAGCCGGGCTCTGATACCAAAAATTATAACACTCCCTTACCCTACTAATATTAGCAAGGTAAGTGAATGCCACCCAAATTCTTTATTTTAAAATTTAAAATTAATTAATGCAATCATTTACTATATCCTTACTAGAAAAATATCTAAATATAAATTTTAAATACATTTTCCTTCTTTTATATCTACATATTTTTATTATTTTATTTTATTTTTATTTTTTTCCATTATTGTAATTTCATACTTGAATTCTTAGTGCTATTTTACATTCTTGTCACATAACACACATTATCCAATTATTAGTTCATAGTTTTATTTCTCCAAAATTTTTATGGGCCTAATGGCTTATATGTCGCTATAATTACTCATGTAAATACCATTCACATTATATCATTGGGCCCAACTTAATTTACATAATAAATATCCAAGTTCATAATCAACCTTGCACCTAGCAATTTTTGTACACAATAAGATCTTCTAAATATTTGTAGCTCAAGATCTTAGATTTAATTTTCATTTTAAATCATTCAGTACTGAGTTCTATAGCAAAAGTTATAGCTATTAGAATACTGACTATTCAGTACAAAATTTGCATAAAACTTCAAGATAAAATTTGGGTATAACATTCATGCTAATATAAAAATAGTTACATCCAAATCAGGTTTCATATCTTGATGAAAGTTTTATCCCTATCCATTAAGTTTCAAACCTAGCAAAGAACAAACAAATCTTAATTCCAATACTTAAGTTATTGAATTTTTTATACTGACTGTTCCATATAAATTTCCAACAACTCACAATCAATACAACCATTCATTTAATCATGAAATCAACAAAAAATAAAGCAATTAAATTATCATATTAAATTTTTGTCATACAAGCATATACCTTAATAGTTTTTTCCCTTTTCTAAGCTTTTTCCTTTCCTTTTCCTTCCTCAAGCTTATTTCCACCTTTGTCTTTGGTTTGCCCTAAAATATTCAAACATTCCTCATTTAATTTCTCAATTTTGTAATTTATTTCTTTTTGTGTCTATCCATCATTATATAGGTAACCCCTTATTATCTTATCCTTTTTATTATTTCTTAAGTTTTAGATCATAAAATTGATATTTTCCCAACTAAAATATTGTCTCTTTTTTGCCCCAAAATCTACCAACTCTAACTTCTTCAATTCCTTAATCACCCAATTTCTTCAATTCTAAGAATAAATACCCACTGTCTGGGATTGATGATTTATTTGATTAGTTGAAAGGTGCAGCTATATTTTCAAAGATAGATCTTCAATGAATATTGTAACAAGGGACAATCTCTCCTCATATGGTCTTTAGAACCACATCTAAAACACGCTTCTGTCATCCACCAACACTCTCCTGGATGAGAATAGCCACAATGCTGACATTCTAGTAGAGGTAAAGATCTATGTGATGTCTGTGTTGGTGAACTAACTGCTGAAGAAACATATCTCATGGGTTGTCCCCGCCTGAAAGAAGAAGGTCTGCTGGAACCCCCAACTTGAAATCGGCCACTGAAAGATCTGATTCTATTGCCACTTGACTGTACTCTACTCGGTTGTGAAATGGGCCTCCTGAACCATCTATCTTGTGCTGAAGATCAAAGATTTAGATATACCTAAGATGACATTCAGGACTCGTTATGGTCATTATGAGTTCTTAGTTATGTTATTTGGACTGACGAATGCACCGACAACTTTTATGGACCTGATGAACTGAGGGTTTAGGCCATATCTTGATCAATTTGTAATGGTGTTTATTGATGACATTCTTGTTTACTCTAGAGAACGAGTAGAACATGATCAACATCTCAGAATAGTGCTGCAAACACTGAGGGAGAAGCAGTTATATGCAAAGCTATCCAAGTGTGATTTTTGGCTTGAAGCAGTCAGTTTTCTAGGTCATGTAATTTTAGCACAAGGTATTCGGGTTGACCCTAGTAAAATTGAGGCTATTCTTAATTGGAAACCACCATAAAATGTTACAGAAGTGAGGAGTTTCCTCAGATTAACCGGATATTTTAGGAGGTTCATGAAAGGATTTTCAGCCTTATCGACTCTTTTAACACGACTGCTACAAAAAGAGGCCCGTTTTGAGTGGACAGATAGATGTCAAACAAGCTTTGATTGACTAAAGGCAATGTTGATTGAAGCACCAGTTTTGACTCAGCCTACTCCACGAAAAGACTTTGTTGTGTACAGTGATACTAGTCATAATGGTTTGGGCTGTGTTCTTTTGCAAGAAGGAAAGGTGATTGCTTACACCTTAAGACAACTTAAGCCTCACGAGCTTAACTATACGACACATGATTTGGAGTTAGCTGTGATAGTTTTTGCTCTTAAGATCTGGAGACATTATCTATATGGGGAAAAATATTATATCTATACAGATAACAATAGTCTTAAGTACCTTCCTTCATAGAAAGAGTTGAATCTGAGACAACAAAGATGGTTGGAGTTGATTAAAGATTATGACTGTGTGATCGACTACCAGCTAGGCAAAGCTAACGTGGTTGCAAATGCACTAAGCAGAAAAATTTTAGCTGAAATGCGAGTACAATCTACATTGATGTAGATGATCAAAGCTGCTCAAAAGCAAGATGAGAAACTAGTAGAAATGGTGGAGGCAGTGAAAAAGGGAGAAAAACCTGAGTTTTCATTACTGAAAGATGGCACAGTATACTTCAAGAATAGGATTTGTGTTCCTAATGTAGAAGAGCCGAAGTCCAATATTTTAAAAGAAGCACATGAAATGGTATATACAATGCATCCAGGTGGGAACAAAATGTATCAAGATTTGAAAACTCCATACTGATGGTCAGGGATGATGAAGGATATCACTGAGTATGTTGCTAGGTGTCTAACCTATCAGCAAGTGAAAGCGGAATACCAGCTATCCACGGGATTGTTACAACCAATACTGATTCCAAAATGGAAATGGGAAAGAATCATGATGGATTTTGTGTCCAGTTTACCAGTGACTCAGAGGAAGCATGATGCAGTATGGGTGATAGTGGATCGATTGACGAAGTCGGCATACGTCTTACAAGTCAGAATGGATTACTCATTGAACAAGCTAGCCAAAATTTATGTAAGTGAGATAGTGAGGTTGCATAGAGTGCCAATGTCTATCATATCTGATAGAGATCCTAGATTTACTTCACAATTCTGGAAGAGTTTACAGCACGCTTTGAGAACTCGACTTAGTTTCAGTATGACCTTTCATCCGCAGACGGATGGACAATCAGAGCGAGTTATTCAGTTGCTATAACGGCTGGGTTCTGCCTTACTCGAGGATGAGAACCCACCCGCCGTCTCACTGAGACCAACGGGCTGCCGGGGTCCATGGCCCAATACCCTTAACCCATCACTGCCAGCCCAGTCCAAGCCAGATTGTGCAGTAGGTTGTTGGAGGCAGGGATAGAACCCTCAACCTCCCTTTAGCCTCAGTAAGAGACTACCAATTGTACCATGGTAGTCTCTTACTGAGGCTAAAGGGAGTTTGAGGGTTCGATCCCTGCCTCCAACAACCTACTGCGCAATCTGGCTTGGACTGGGCTGGCAGTGATGGGTTGGAGGTATTGGGCCATGGACTCCGGCAGCCCGTTGGTCTCAGTGAGACGGCGGGTGGGTTCTCATCCTCGAGTAAGGCGGAACCCAGCCGTTACAGTTGCTAGAGGATACGATGAGAAGTTGTGTGCTTGAATTTGAGGGAAGTTGGGATAGATATCTACATCTTATGGAGTTTTCCTACAACAATAGTTATCAGAAAAGCATAGGCATGGCTCCGTATGAGGCATTGTATGGAAGAAAATATAGGACACCAGTTTGTTGGACCGAATTGAATAAAAAGAAGTTGATAAGGCTAGAGTTAGTGCAACAAATAGAAAAAAGTTAGAATTATCCAAGAAAGATTGAAAGCAGCTCAAGATCGACAGAAATCATATGTTGACCTCAAGAGGCGAGATATAGAGTATGCTATGGGAGATAAAGTGTTTCTTAAGGTTTCGCCTTGGAAGAAAGTATTGAGATTTAGTAAAAAGGGAAAGTTAAGTCCAAGGTTCATTGGTCCTTATGAGATTTTGGAAAGAATTGGATCAGTGGCATATCGATTAGCACTTCCACCAGAGTTGGATAAATTCCATAATGTTTTTCATGTGTCGATGCTAAGGAGATATAGGTCTGATTCGACTCATGTTATTCTAACTGAGGAGATAGAAGTGCATACCGACTTGACATACGAAGAAGAACCGGTGGCTATATTAGCACGGGAAGAAAAAGTTTTACGAAAAAAGAAAGTTTCATTAGTTAAAGTGCTATGGCGAAATCATGCTACTAAAGAAGCCACATGGGAGAGAGAAGAAGTCATGAAGAAGCAATATCCTCAGTTGTTCAACGAAGAATGAACAAGTAAAATTTTGAGGACAAAATTTATTTTAAGGGGGAGAGAATGTCATATCTGCTAATTTAGACCTCAAGTCACGCGAGTTGTTAAATTGACTCGTCGGTTTGACCAAAGTCTAAATTTGGATTTTTATTGAAAAATAATTAAAATAATGGCAATTAAGTATGAAAAATACTCAATAAACTATTTAAAATATTTAAAGATGTTAAATTTCGTTAAAGGACTAAATTGTAAATTTTGAAAAGTTTAGGGGTTAATTTGCAATTTACCAAAAATTGGAGGAGTAATTGGGATAATCATCAATTAAATACATGAATTGGGACATAAAATGCATGTGGAGGCTAGCCACACCAAGTGGCAAATTTTAAGAAGCCAATTGACATGCATGAATTGGAAATTAATAAGGGCTTCTAGAATATGGCTTAGGTGTCCCCATCCTTAATTGATTTTTTTCATTTTCTCATTAATTGCTCCTTCATCCTCTCTTATCCCTTTCTATCTAGAATTACCTATCAAATTCTTATCTTCCACATTGCTTCTTGAATCACCATATATCAAAGTAAGATGAACACATTAATTACCCAAGGAAATATCTAGATATTTATGGGCTTAGGTGTCCCTCCTATTAATTAATTTTGTCTCTATGCCATTAACTACTCTTATATGCTTATCTCTAACATCTAGACTTTTCTAATATACTCAAAGCTTAGTTTTAGTGAAAGAAAGTGAGAAAAGAGAGAAAAAGTAAGGAAAAATTCCATTTTTATGCTCAAGGTAGCTTAATAGAGTAAGGAGAAAGAGAGAGATTAGGTTTATGAATTTTTAATGATTTGTGTTTGAAATTTAGGAACTCATATTGACAAGGATTTTGCTCAAAGGAGCAAAGGAAGAGAGAAAGAGAAGTAAAGAGAAGGAAAAGAGAAAAAGAGAGGTTTGTGCATAACCTAAGGCAATAGCCTATTTTATTTTTTTAATTGCATAATTTCATTATTTGGCATGCTGATGATTTTGAATTAATAGTATTTTGTGTTGAAAATCTTGGGGATGCATGTTTGCTAGACTTAGGATTTAATTTGGTAAAAATTAAATGTGATTAGCTTGTATGTTCCTTGCATGAAATTGATGAGCAGTGTGCACTTAAACTGTTATAACTTGATTTCTGGAACTCGGTTTTGCATGTTGTTTGTTGGGTTTGAAAGCTAAGACATAAGTCTATAACTTTCATTTAGACCATAAGACATAGGACCATAAATATTCTTGAATCTATCAGTGACAGGGTAGCATATGATTTGAGGAATGAAATGAGTAAAATGATGTGAACCTTGTTATATTATGTAAATATTATTTTAATTGAGTGATTATGTAATTATTTTAAGAAATTAAATGCATGAAAAGTGTGAATATAATTGTTATGAATTTTAATGAAATTGTATAAGTTCTTGAACACCTAACTAGAACTAACTTAGGATAGTTTGTCATGCCAAATAGGGGGGAGTATAATGAAAATGATTAAATCCATTAATGGTATGATTATCTATGCCGGGTTTGGTATTGTTATCTATGTCGGGATGACATTATTATCTATGCCAGGTATGGCATGGTTATCTACACCGAGTTTGACATTGTTATCTAAGCTGGGTTTTGCACTTATATGCACACATCATATTGCCCGAGTGGCACTCCCAAGTGCCTGGATGGAAACTCCGTTATCCTAGTTAGTGGTTCATAGGTGTCTTGGGCATAATTGAAAATATAAATAATGAAGTTATGGAACATAATTGAATTATTGAAAATAAAAATGGAATTACAAATTTTGACATGGATAAAAAAAAGATTTAGTGTTATGGGCAATTAAAAGCTATGGATAATAATGAGTTGATAGAGTAAAATAAATATAAGATATAAAAGAATAAAATTTATGAAATGTAATTTGCATGGAAAAAAAATGATTGAGTATGATTGTGACATGCATTAATAAATGATTGAGTGTTGTGGACATAAACAAATTATTAAAAAAAATCATGAATTGCAAAATGAATAAGAATGATGATTTGATTATGTTAAACAAAAATGAGATACAATAAAATAAATTGATGTTATGCATACTAGAATATTATGAAATATATGTTTGCATGATTTGATCATAAATTGTTATATGACAATGCATATGGCATTAAAAATAGTTTATTGTCATATTTATATGCACCACTAAGCCAAGGGCTTAGTGTGAGAGTTTTTCTCGCGCAGGTATAGCAAAGAATAAGTAGATAGTAGTAGATAAAGCTAACGGTGACCTGATCCGTAGAGCAGCATATTTCAACCATCGTCGGTCATACAACGTTTGTATATTATCTTTTAAATTTTATTTTGTAGTATTGTAAAATAAACAGTATGTTTTTTAAAGAATATATTATGATATAAAAATGTAATTTATCTTTTATGTTTTATTTCTTTTTATATTGTAAAGTAAATAAATAGTGAAAAAAAATATACAAGTGGTTTTCATTTATAAATAATTTAAGAAAGATATTTTAAAATGATGAAGTTAGCATAACACTCCCTCATCCGGGCATGAGCCGCTAGGATGAGGGGGTGTTACATCAACAGTCTCTGATCTATAATGGGTAGGCCCTACTTGGCCACCTCTGCCTTATCCTCAGCCTCAGCCTCTGCTTTGACCTGAAGTCTATATTTGTGCTGGCTTAACACTTTCTGAACCTCTACCTTACAGTAACAAAGGACAATCTCTTCTCAGATAGTCTTTGGAGTCACATCTCAAGCATGCTCTCATTGTCCACCAACACTCTCCTGGGAGAGGTTGACCATAATGTGGACACACTAGTAAAGGCATAGATCTATGGGATGCCAGTTTTGGTGTACTAGCTACTGATGAAACAGATCTTGTGGGTTGTCCCTACCTATAGAAAAGAGGACTACTAGAACCTCCAGCTTAAAATCGACCATCAAAGGATTTGGATCTCTTGCCACTCGACTGTGGTATGGGTCTACTAACCCCACTCACTTTTGCTAGCTGTTGTGCCACAAAAATCCTCTCAATTGTTCTAGCATACGCTAGTAAATTGGGGAAGCTCATCAATTGTAGGGCTAAAACCTGTAGCTTGATCGAATCCCTCAACCCTTCTTCAAATCTCTGGCACTTGTTAGCCACTTTAGATATAATACCCTTGGCATACTTGCATAGGTGTGTGAATTCTTTTTCATACTCTGTCACTATTATATCCCCTAGCTTTAGGGTCAGAAACTCCCTCTTCTTATCATCTATGTAGATAAGGGGTATATACTTCTCTTTGAACTTCTCTAAAAATAACTCCCTTATCATAGGATCAAGTGCTTCTGAACCTACTAATGCTGACTGTCACCAATCATAAGCACGATCTTGCATAAAAGATACTACATACTTGTACTTTTATTCGTCTGTGCAATGTAGTTGGCCAAAGACTCTTTCTGACCGTTCCAACCAAAACACTGCCACAAAGGGGTTATCCTCCCATTTACCAAAGAAATTGAGTGCTCCCAACTTCCTCAACCTCTCAAGCTGTAGCCTAGACGAAGCTAGATGTGATGCTCTTTATAGCAAATCTATCATATTTCTTAGAAGACCTGTATATCCTAAATTGACGACAGACTACTCACGTGATGAGTTAGCACCAGATCTCAGTGTTGTAGCTTAACGATGACTTGGTTGCGATAAAGCTCTTGTCCTTTCAGGCTCATTACTTTCGACTTCTTTAACCACCATCTGATGTGATCCTGAAGCTATAACCTACCTATACCATAAACTAATGGTCCCAATCAGTAAGCAACAACTCATAAATTCAAATGTGGGTGCAACATATCAAAAGTATTCTAAAAACTGCTTTTTGGAAAACCCAAAACCACTCAACTAGGCTCGGATACCAAAATCTGTAACACACCCTCATCCCAATAGCACATGCCTAGATAAGGGAGCACTACGCCGACTTCTTCAAATTGTTACTTGATAAATATTGAAACACAATGCATATATATATATATATATATATATATATATATATATATATATATGCATCTAAGAGATATAAGAGAAAATATTGTACAATTTATTTACATAATATAGTATTACAAAACTATAAAGTTAATTTTACAAATCCAAAAGTATATAATATGAAATACAAAAGTTCAAAAGATTGTGACCCACGATTTCAAGATTAGCTACTTTACTTGACTAGAATCATCGCTAGCTTTATCAACAAATTTTGGCTACCTTATTATATCTGTGCAAGATAAACTCCCACGCTAAGCTCTAAGCTTAGTGGTGCATATAAATAAGGCAATATAATGTCATGCAATAAGCTTTATCATATGTTATTTTATGCACAAACATCTTTTCATGCAATTCTATTTCTCATATCTCTATTTCATGCTAATTATTAGAGCTAATAATTTTGGACACGACACGATTAAATGACACGAAATTACACATGGATTTAACCGTATATGGATATAAGCTAAACGGATATGAGTCATAACTGTGTCAACACGATTGCGACATGAGAAAAATCGTGTCATAAATAGATTTTACATGTCTAACCTGTTAAGACACAATTAGACACAATTAAAAATATGTTATTTTATCAATTATAAAGATATGACTAATTATTTTAGTGTTACTCAAAATTCAAATATATATTATAATATTATAAATATAAATATAATACATATTTATATATGAATTAATTAATTAAATTGATTCAATTGAACTTCTATATATTTAATTGGAGTTTAATTGATTAAATTAAAATTATTAATTAAATGTAAATTGATTAAATTGAGGTTCACTTGATTAAATTAAAATTTTAATTTAATATTCGTGTATAATCGTATCGTGATCGTGTTTCAAATTTTTGACACGATTAGTTAATTGTGTCGTGTTCGTGTTTGGTATAATCGTGTCATATTCGATTGAGAAATAATATATATTTGTATATATATATATATATATATATATATATTTACAATGTTTACACATGTTATCTTCAATCATAAATTATACATATCTTTTCTTTAGTATACTACATTATTTTTATCATACTGCGCATTATCTTTCAACTTAAACTCTAATGGTTTCCCCATATCACTCTAAGCTAGACTAACTTGATACTAGTTATGGATTAGGGGCACTTCCATAGCTAAAGCCACCATGTCCATTATCTGGCTCATTCAAGCTTTTCAAATCAATGGTGCTCCCAGAGCTAAATACACATTGATTGAGTAATATATCATTGTATATGAATTACATGACCAAGGACGTTCCTAGAGCTAAAGCCACCTTGTCCTCAATCTGCATATACTCAACCGAGCATCTCAAGCCAATGGCGCTCCTAGAGCTAAAGCCATATTGAATGAGGAATACATCTCATATTTTACGGTACCATTTGCCTCCATAATAGCATGCCATCTATCCTATTTCTAGTCCTAATGAGCATATCCGTTTCAAACATTAATACATATCTTTTCTTTTCATTCATGAATATTCAAATCACATAATATATCAAGCAACATCTCATTCATCCTTGTTTAAACACATAAACATTCATATCAATAATACATTTAATGGATACAGAGCTTTCACAGTCGTTATTCCTTATTCACGCCTGTGAACAACTAGTTTCAAGGCCATGGCCGATATTTTCATGCTCATAAATAGGTTCATACTCGTGGTCTAAACCATGAATGAAACTGTGAGCACTTTTGTCCCATTTCCAAGGAAAATTCATTCCTGTGACCATATCATCACACCCATAACTTCAGCTGGCAATCTACATATTCATATTCCTTTCCTATTTCAAGCTTTCTAAAGCCATACCAATACCTTATTATGCATTTTTAAAGTCCGTTACTTAAGTTATCATATTTTAATTCATATAAATTCTTTTAATCAACATTCAATTCTCTAATATGGATTACTTGAATCACATATCATGAAATCTTATTTCCTTATATCTAAACATATGGTTTCATGCTATAAATCATAATCAATGCAACTTATTCATTAACTAACATTTTATACATGCATATCATGCCATTTATAAGCAAATTATAGGCTATTGCCTTAAATTATGCACAAACCTTAATCTTTATTGAACATGGTTTTATACTTGAAAACGTTATATTAAAAAGGAAAATGGTTTCAAATTGCATAGGGTTCCTATATGAGGTTTTTGTAGCATTTGCCTATATAGTGGCATTTAATTATATTATATGGGTGGGTATTACATTTTTGGTATTAAAACCTATCTTTTGGCATTTCTAATTCTATGTGGGCTAATGGGGTTTGTCATGCATGCATAGTGTCTCGTCTAACTCTAACATTGGCTATTCCTCTATCTACTATAGGATTAGGTGAGAGTTATGGAGATAGAACTGCATGATATTGTTGAGAGCAACACTCATATTGACAGTGAGGTTCAGGGTCAACCTAGTGTTGCTAGTACACATTTGGGCCAAATATTATTTATGCAATAAGTAGTGGGTTTGATATAACAACTAGTATAGGTTATGCTACAGGCAGTGCCATAGCCCGTGCCACTGCCAGCTCCACCACCGCCTTTACGACCAAGACCCACGATCGACAAGTGCCATAGATTTGAGATGGCCTCAATGTAGAGATTTAGGATTTTGTGATTGTACTCCAACATGTGAGTTTTTCGAAGCCAGTGTCCATCACCGTTAGCATGGAAAGGAGAAAGAAAAAGAGAGTAGAAAAATCTCCTAAGAAATCAGTAGCTTCAGTGGCCCACATTTCAGATGATAGAGATCATTGTTTTTAGCGCCATCATAAAGTAGAGGATCAAGACAATGTCATTTTCAAACAGGTTCTTTCATGAAGTACCATTCTTTAAGACTACATCTGCCACTGCTAGTACTCAATCAGTTGGTGATAGTGCACCTTTTTATGAGGCATGCCACAAATTCCATCAAAGAGAGAGTCACTTGGTATCAGGCTCTTACTTCATATGTCAGGCACGAAACCATTATACGAGAGATTGCCCCTTATAGTTTTAGGAAACTCCTACATAGATTAGAGGATCAGTGTCGACACAAGGCCAAGTTAGGGACAAGTCAGGGGCAGAGCAAGTCAAGCATTTTTTAAGATGGTTAATAGGTCAAGATCATGTAAAATGCCAGGCAAAGTCTGTAACATCCACCCAACTATTCAGGATTACTCCTGATTAGTTAGGCAGATGTTACCGGTTACTCTTATAGAGAACTTGTGCAAATTAAAAATCTTTTTTCTTTCCTTCATAAAAATTTTTCCAAAATCATATTACCAAAATAAAACTTAACACATAAAGTCGTACAACATGCATAAACCTCGATTCCAAAGAATCACTTTCATATAAAAGCATACATGGTTGTAAATGGCCCACTATTTACAAAATTATAAATTCTAAACAAATACAAGTTTTAATATTAAAAGGCTTATACAAAATATAAACCCAAAAACCCTTTTACAAAATTACATTTTTTAAACAAATACAAGTGTTTAATATTAAAAGGCTTATACAAAACATAAACCCAAAAACCCATATCATGTACAAAAGAAACAAAAGATGACATGAAACTTAAGGGTTGACATTGACTCTTGGTAAGGGTGCCTCTTCTCTTTGTGTCAACTTTAGCTATCTCTTACACTCCAAATTTGCATGCAGAAAACCCACATGCTAAGCTATTGACAACTTAGTGGTACATATAGACATAAAATTCCAAGCATGCATTCATACAATCCATATCATGACATATTACACATGTTCATGTTGTGTTGTCATATCCATAATCAACTATCCTAATGCATGACAATGCAAACATCATATCTTTTCAACATTATACATATCAAGCATTTTCATAAAACTAGTTCTCTTTAATCTTATTATTTCACTTTACTATGATCTTACTTACCATTATTCAATTACTATTTCCTTTTAGTTTATTTCCTTGTCCAAAACTCTAAAATAGACTATTCAGATATGAGTTGTGATACAGTGGTGCTCACAACCTGAGCTTATGCCATCGTGTCATTATGTGTAAATGCTCATTTGATCCCTTCAAGTTAAGGGCACTCATAACCCAAGCTTAAGAACATTGACTGAGTAAAAATAATAACCAAATCAAGGGTGCTCACAACCCGAGCTTAAGCCACCTTGTTCTTGACTTGAATATGCTCAATTGAGTCCCTTAAATTAGGAGCACTCACAACTTGAGCTTAAGGCAACCTAGTTGAGTTATAAAATAATCTACGATACTGCAACCCCTTTCAATGGCATGTTATCTATCATATGTCAAGTATTACACCAGAGAAAAAAAAGGTATTTAAGCATATTCCTTATTCTTTATCTCATTTCAATTTTGGTACCATTATCACATATATTCATGTTCAAAAACATGTAATAAAATTAATATATTACCTCATCACATAGCATTCAAATACAAGAACATAATATACAAAACAACAGGATTCACGACCGTGAATGTGCCTTTCATAGGTACCCTCACTCATGAACCAAATTGTGACCATTCACATGAAAGCTACTGCCCAAAAGATATACTTTATTTATAGCTGTCAAATATAGCTCATGGGAGTGAAACCAAACATTCATGACCATGGATCAAACCATGAAAACTGGATATCGATGTTCATAGTTGTGATTATATGTTCATGGGTGCGAACACATGCATTAACTTGATGCAAGATGTGAAGGCTTCTACCCATTCTAGGCATTTTCTAGGTTCATGTTTTATCATCATGACTCCTTTTGTCACAAGTGTGAAATGTGTCAATGTGCAATATTCATAGGTGTGATTACCATGTTACATATGTGAATTTCTGGGATTCCATAACAGAAAACAAAGCATTACTAAAACCACATTCAAAGGTATCTAAGATTGACTAATGTCAATCACTCCTATCAATATTCAACAATCTATTATGCTAAAAATATGCTTTTAACATAAATCAAAGCATTCAAAACACAATTAATGCTAAAAAGCCTCTTGAATATAATTTTCATTACATTTCTAATAATTAACTCATATAACTATTATACGTATACTTTTCAGAAGCACTTCTATATCATATATCACATTTCATAGCATAAAACACAGCAAAATACAAAATCAGGGGAATTAATATACATATATGTACTAACCATAAACAATGGAGACTAAACCCTTCAAGATTCTTAACTTGCTTGTCCCCTTGGATGATCCTCACCCTTGCCTCTAGCTCTTATCAACACGAAAAATGTTACCTTAGCCCTTAGTACTAGAAAAACATACACAAACCACACCAAACCCGAGCTTAGGTTTCACCTCACAAACTCATCCATTTCAGTAAGGTTTAAGCTTTAACAAGGTTTAAAAATGGAGATTTAGGTGTTTAAAGATGTGAAAATGGTGAAGAAGATGAGTGTGGCTCATAGGTTTGGTTCATAGGGGCACTGGAGTAGCTAGGGTAATAGAAAAAACATGGATGGAGAGAGGAAATCACAGCTTTTGTAACACCACATCTTATACATTTGAATTCAACCTATCCCTGTATCAAATAATCACACATAGCATACTGGAAAGGCAAAATACCCTGTTAACAATGGTAGTCAAAATTTCTTTTCATATCCTGTAATATCATTCAATGACTTTGCAAGTCAACTTTTAGGCTTTCTCCATAATATGATATATCACATATATTAAAACATAAACTTTGCACATAAGTATTTAGGAGTTGTTTTCATTTATTCATTTTTAAAACCCATTCCAAAATGACTTTACATATTCAAACACATAAATACAAAATGCATATGACATATTTTCATGCTCGTGAGGAATGCAAGGAGAGAGAGTGATGAGGCTCGGCCAGTGACCTGTGCTCCATGTCTTATATACGCTACTCAAAATGAGCTATCACTTTTCTTTACCTGAAAAATGATGCAAATTGATGAGTTGTGACTCAGTGAGAATAATCATCCAATGAGCTCTAAAGTACCAAACAACTTATAGTAATAAATATCAAATCCAACACATACCATGTATTCCATTCCATTTATCCGTATCATATAAATATCAATAAAGTTGAAACATATAATCATTACTTTTTACGTATGCAAATGCTTTGTTTATTTCATTTTGTTGTGACCAAGTTAAATAGACATTTCCCCGAGTTTCCATGTGAACATCTGCATTTGCTAGCTAGCTTGATCATTTGTTTCATTTGCACATTTGTTGGGCCACAGGCCTCTTCTTTTGCTTTACAACATCGATTAATTAGTCACAACGCCTTTTAAGTCCATATGCATATGCACTTGTACTTAAGCATTCATCAACCATTGCATCTTGTCACATATAACATACATATACTGCATATACGCCTCATATGTCATGCAAATACCTTGCTTATACTATACATATACCATGTATATATATCACATATGTCAAACATATACCTCAAATATACCACAAGTATACCACTTATGTGTACCACAAATGTCACAAATTCTCCATCATCATATTATCAGGGGAAAATCATGACAATCATATGAATCAAGGAACAACTTTAATGTTTTAAACTTTTCTAGAATCAATTTCTATATGTATCAAAATCGAGGTTCAAGTTAGTGCCTATTAATGAAACTTAGCAACTCAAATCAACCCTATAGCAATAAGAATTGATTACTTACCAAGAATGAACTTGCAAGGGATCAATTTGCCTCAAAAACTAAGTGAAACAAGGAAGAATTGAAGTCTGGAATGGAGGAAGATGAAGAAGAAAAGGGCTGGAGTAAGGAGGCAGAAATGGGGGAGGGAAAGATGATAAAGCCAACCTTTTTGTCTTTTTGTCTTTTTGTCTTCTTCTTTTCTCTTTTCTCTTCTCTTTTCTTTTATTTTTCTTTTGTTTCATTTTCATTTTATTTTATCTATATTATATATATATATATATATATATATATATAATTCCACTAATTTACATAATAATACAACTTAATCATTTGGCCCAATTTAACTAAATCAACAATGTAAAATGTTTACTAATCTTAAGCTAGTCATTTTGCTTAATTTAATTTAGTCACCTTATTCAATTTATTTCTAATACTTGTTTATCCTTATTTAGGTTATACGTACACACGTGCGACTCGATACAATTGCCAAATACTAGGACACTATGTAACGGCTGGCTTCCACCTTACTCGAGGATGAGAACCCACCCGCCGTCTCACTGAGACCAACGGGCTGCCGGGGTCCATGGCCCAATACCCCCAACCCATCACTGTGCACCAACCCGAGTCTCAGGCCCGCAACGACTGTTGCACAGTAGGTTGTTGGAGGCAAGGATCGAACCCTCAACCTCCCTTTAGCCTCAGTAAGAGACTACCAATTGTACCATGGTACAATTGGTAGTCTCTTACTGAGGCTAAAGGGAGGTTGAGGGTTCGATCCCTGCCTCTAACAACCTACTGCGCAATCTGGCTTGGACTGGGCTGGCAGTGATGGGTTAGAGGTATTGGGCCATGGACCCCGGCAGCCCGTTGGTCTCAGTGAGACGGCGGGTGGGTTCTCATCCTCGAGTAAAGCGGAACCCAACCGTTACACACGTAGCTATGCAATGCACGTGTTCAATTGGATTATATGGAAGATGCATATGTTCAAATGAAATGCATATGGATATGCATGTGGGGAGGGTCGAGGATTTTACAGCTCTACTCACCAACTTTGTTGAATATCATTCACAGGCATGAAAATATTTTCTTTGGCATGAACTCAACCACGACATTCATGACTGTGAAATCTTATTCATGGGCGTGAACAATTTCAAAATTGTGTTGTTTTGATACATAACACTTTCACGAGTGTAAACAACCATTCATGGGAAAGAAAACTCCCTTTCTAACTATTTCTAACCTCTTAATCTTTCCACACTCACTCATAACAACCCATCTAACTTATATACCTTATAAAATTGGGTGCTATAGAGTTTATGCTATAAGAGCCCGAGAGGATAAGGTGCCTACAAATGCTTTTAATGGCATGTTTTATCTTTATAGTTACATACCCCTAATTGTTCTACTCAAACAACCAAATAAATTTCATGGATGAAATTTCTTTAAGATGGAAGAAAATGTAATGCCCAATTTTTAAAGTGTATAGTTTAGGTTGGTTAGAGAGAGAGTTTAGTGATTCATTTTTTGTTTTATGGTTTTAAGATAGAAATTTGCGTGTGTTAGGTGCTATAACCAGTGGTGAGGATCACCCAAGGGGTTAGAAAAGCTTGAAAGCTTGAAGGGTTTAAGGCTCCATTGTGAAAGATTAGTACATATACACATTTAAGTTCCAAATCTAGTGGGTCTGCCATGTTTTATGCTATAAAATTATGTGAAAACATTATTAGTAGTAGGAATGAGCTTCTGATAGCATAAATGCATAGAGGTTGAGAAATATATATGTTATATGCCATGAAATGAGTTAGGAAGTTAATGATGTTTAAGAGACCTTTGAGTGTGATTTATTGTTTGAATGATTCATTTTATATTATGACATGATAAGAGTATGAAAATGTGATTGAATGTTGATAAGAATTATTGACATTGGTCAATCTTAGATGCCCTTACATATGATTTTATGAAGCTTTGTGTTAGATCGAGTGTCCGTTATGAAATTCAGAAATTCACGCCTATGACATGATGGTGAAGCCTGTGGATATTGCACATTTGAGTCATGCCTATGAAACATCAACCCAGAATATGCCCATAATGGGAAGAAGCTTTCACACCTAGCCTCATGGCTAAGGATGTCATGAATGCATCACAGTCGTGAACATATAGTTCATGCCCTTGAATTCTATTGTTTTGACCATAATGTTATTTGAAGTATTTGATTAAGGACATGCCATGAACACATGAAATATTGGATGTGAGTAATGTTTGTGAACTTATGTTTTAAGGATATGTTGATGCATATCATTCTGCATAGGGTAATGAAAATGTCAAAAAGGAATGTGTTATAAAAACCCAAAATGCATTTTTCTCTAATATAGGACTTGATATAGGATAGATGGCATGCCATTGAGGGGTTACAATAGTATTTTATATGAGGATAAGGTAGTTGTAGCCTAGGTTAGAGTGCCCTTAGCTCTCAATTCCATGCAATTGTTAGGACAAGGTGGCGGAAGCTTAGATAAAAGCACCTTTGACTTGAGGAGCTCAAATGAGAACACTGATAGTTAGTGGAAAGAGTGGTTGAAGCTCAAGTATGAGCATGTTTATTCCACCACCCCTATTCAAATAGTCCAACTTAGAGTCTATGGCAAGAAAATGACAATGAAATGGTTAGTTATGAGCAAGACAAAGTGATGCAAAAAAAAGTAAGGATACAGTTAACTGATTATATGAGAATGTTTGATATATATATATATATATATATATATATATATATATGACTTGTTATGATTAATTGGAATGTGATTATATGTTACACACATAAAAAGGTAAGATGCTTGCATTGTTATGCATTAAGATTATTGTTTACGAACATGTATATTATATCATGACTTGTATGAATGCATGTATAAATTTTTATATTTATATGTACCACTAAGCTTTTAATAGCTTAGCATATGGGTTTTCTGCATGTAGGTTTTGAGTCTAATACTTAGTAGAGGTTGATTAGAAAAGAAGAACACCAATATAGAGTATGGTTAGCACATATTTCAAAGGGTGGGTTTCATGATATGTTTTGGTTCTTTTTGTACATATAATGGGTTTTTAGGTTTAGTTTTTGTGCATGCCTTTTCATTTTAAAGAATATATGTTTTCGATTAATGTTGTGTTTTGTTAACAATGGGCCAGTTTAGTCCAAACATGGTTTATGGTTTATGTACAAAATATTTTGGATCAAGTTGATGCATAATTATAAAATGGTTGTTGATGTTTAAACATGAATTTTGTTGAACATTGTTTTATATATAAAAGGTTAGCTTAAAAAGGAAAAGACAATTTAAATTGCATAGGTTTTCGATATTAGATTTTGGTAGCATCTGGCTATATAGTGGGATTCAATTCTATTATATGGGGGGTATTATATTTTTGGTGTCAGAGCTTATCTTTAGGCGTTTCTAAACCTAAATGGGCATAAGAATTTGTCATATATGCATTGTGTGTGTAATTTGACTCTAACATTGGCTGTTTCATAATCAACTATAGGATTAAGTGAGAGTTATAAAGATAAAACCATGCAATGTTGTTGAGAAAAATAGTCCTCCTGACACTAAGGCTGAAGGACAGCCTAGTGTTGCTAGTATACAAGATCTGGGTGTTGTTCCAGTCCCTTCTCAGCACAATATAGATCATATCGATCAGGGCCAAATGTTGTTTATGCAACAATTAGCGGATTGGCTATAATAACTATTTCAAGTATGCCGCAAGCAATGCCAGTGCCAATGCCACCACTAGCTCCAGCATTGCCTTCACCATTGAAACCCAGGTTGATCATCAACAAGCTCTGGAAGTATGGGGCTACTAATTTTCTTAGAAACGGGGAGGACAACCATGGTGTTGCTGAGTTACGGCTAGAGAAGACTTAAAGGGTCTTTTCGCAATTATAGTGTGTTGAGGAGATAGGGCCAGATATGTCGTTTCCCTATCGTAGGAAAATGCTACAACTAGTGGAAGACAGTTTTGCTGAAATTGGAGGTTCCTCAACCTTTGACATGAGACTTCTTCATTGAAAAATTCAAATAATAGTATGTCCCCAGAGTTTACATTGATGAAAAGAAGATGAAGTTCTTGAACATCAAGCAGAGAAGGAAAACATTCAACAACTATTAGTTGGTATTTACTCGATAAAGTAAATATGCATCCGAGTTGATAACCGATGAGATCAATAAGTGTCGTAGATTTGAAGATGGCCTCAATGCAAAGATTGGGGATTTTGTGACTACACTCCAACATGTTTGTTTTTCAAAGCTGGCATCCTCCCCCATTATGCTGGAGAAGAGAAAGATAGTATAAGAAGCTCCTAAGAAGCTAACAACTTCAGTGACCCAGAATTTAGACAATAGAGACTATTTCTCTTCAAGGCACTCACAGAGTAGAGGATCGGGATAAAGCCATTCCTAGACAGATTGTTTTAGGAGTGGACAACCTTCTAATACTAGGTTTGTGCAGCTAATACTCAATCAACTGAGAATAGTGTACCTTTTTATGAGGCATGCCATAAATTCCATTAAGGAGAGTGTCGATTGTCATCAAGGTCTTGCGTTAGATATGGAGCCTGAGATCATTATAAGATAGACTACCCCTTACAGTTTTGGGAGGCTCTTACACAGATTAGAGGATTAGTGTTGACACAAGGCCCAAATCAGGGACATGTCAAAAGTGGAGCCGATCAAGCAATTTATGAGGTGATGAACAGATGAGGATCAAGCAGAATGCTAGCTATAGTCTACACCATGAAAGCCAGAGAGGATCAGGTGCCTATAGATTATGTTTTCTCTTTATAGTTACATACCTCTAGTTGTTCAACTTGAACAACCAAGTAAATTTTGGGGAAGAAATTTCTCTAAAGGGGAAGCAATGTGACACCTGATTTATAGGGTTTATAAGTTAGCTTGGTTAGAGAGAGAGTTTAGTGGTTTGTTTTCTATTTTATGGTTCTTAGAGAGACATGTTTTCATGTGTTAGATGCTAGAACCCGTGGTGAGGATTGCCTAAAGGGTTAAGCAAGTTTGAAAGCTTGAAGGGTTTGAGGCCCCATTATTAAATGTTAGTACATGTATGCATTTAAATTCCAAATCTTGTGTGTTTTCCATGTTTTATGCTATAAACTGATGTGAAAATATGATTAGTAATATGAATGAACTTATGATTATATAACTGAATAGAGGTTGAGAAATATATATGTTATATGCCATGAAATGAGCTAGGAAGTTAATGATGTTTAAGAGACCTTTGAGCATGATTTATTGTTTGAATGCTTGATTTTATGTTTTGGCATGATAAAAGTATGAAAATGTGATTGAATGTTGATAGGAGTGATTGACATTAGTCAATTTTAGAAACCCTTGCATGTGATTTTGTAAGGCTATGTTTTAGATTGAATTTCTGTTATGAAATACTAGAAATTCATGCCCATGACATGGTATTCAAGCCCACGAATATTGTGTACAAATACATTTCATGTAGGTGACAATGGAGTTACACTTGTAAAACATTAAATTAGAAAATGCCCAAAATAGCCAGAAGCTTTCACTTCTAATGTCATGGCTAGGGAAGTTGTGAATGTGTGAGTTCACCCATGTGAATAACTAGTCACGATAGTGAACATCGATATCCAAATTTCACTATTCACCCTCAAAATTTTATTGTTTGATTCACGATCGGAAATGTATGCTCGTGAAGTATATTTCATGGAAGTGAATAAGGTGTTTTTAGTATCCAATAGCGTTCACGAGCAAATCAAAGTTAGGGGTACCCATGAATGACACCTTTATGGCCTTAAACATGTAGTTCACACCCGTGAGTTCTATTGTTTTGACACATACAGTTTTGATCATAATGTTATTTGAAGTGTTTGATTAATCACATGCCATGAACACATGAAATATCATATGTGAGTATGTGTATGAACTTATGTTTTGGAGATATAATGATGCATATCATTATGTATAAGGTAATGGAAATATAAAAAGGAATGTGTTATAAGAACCGAAAATGCCATTTTCTCTAATCTAGGACGTGATGTAGAATAGATGACATGTCATTAAGAGGGTTATAGTACTGTAGTATTTTATATAAGACCAAGGTAACTGAAGTTTAGGTTAGAATGCCCTTAGTTCACATTTCTATATGATTGTTTAGACAAGATGGTTGGAGCTCTAGCTGGAACAACCTTAATCATGTTTTATACTTTGTCAATATGGCTGAAGCTCAAGTAAGAGCACCCTTAACTTGAAGAGCTCAGACGAGCACACTCACAATTAGTGAACAGGGTGGCTAAACTTTGGGTATGATGTTGGGTTTTGAAGAATGAATCAAATTCATAAATGTAGCAGAAAAATAAAATTTTCAAAACCCGAAACAAAAAATCATACTTGTGCCATTAAAACTAATTTATGTAAATATAAAGGTTAGAGATTATACCTTGTAATTTCTTATTTGTTCTTCAAATATTCACTTTGTTGGGTTGTAGCAAACCATAACAATCCACACTAGGATGTCTCTAATGATAATCCGCGTGAAGAATAAAGAAGAAACTATCAAGAGAAATGGTTTGAACAAATTCAAAGTGCTAGCTTTGAAAGTGTTCTTGAGAGAATTTTGTTGTGTATTTTTTATTTGAGTCAAATTCAAAGAAAAGATGAAAAGTCAAAAATGGAGAAAAGGGAAATGAATGAATAGTAATTGGCTGTAATTGGCCTAATTAAGGCCAAAATTTGTTGTTGGCCAACGGGTGGGAGGTAGCAGCGCGCTGGGCCTACTGCGGGCTGCTGCTGGGCTCATGACCCTCTCAAACGATTTTTTGGTGCGATCTCATCGCAATCCATCCCGAAATAATTCTCTCATATTTTGAATGCTATCCAAAACCATTTTACTCATTCTCTATATCTTCAATGTGTGTGACCCATTAGGTTCCCGATTATGTTGGTCACTTTAATTAATAATTAATTTAAGCAAGTCATGAGCGGTATCTAGCAACACATCATGACCCCCAATTGACAGGAAATCAGTGGTTTGACTATGAACCTTTCCATAGACAATTTTTGTGCAATTATTCCTAAAGCATAGTGTTTACCTCCTACGCTTGCAACTCTAGTAGGTCCAAAAAGATCTAGATGCAAAAGTTGTAGAGGTTTCGAGGTACTTACAATGTTTTTGGATTTGAAGGAGGACTTGTGTTGTTTTCCTCTTTGGCAAGGTTCAAATGTCTTGTCTTTTTAAAATTTGACATTTGGTAGTCCCTTTACCAACTTTCCTTTGTTGAGGCTTTGAATTAAATCCATGCTTGCATGACCAAGCCTTCTATGCCACAGCCAAGATTCATCACTAGTAGTCATAAGACACTTAGAGGTCTATTATGTAGGTATTGGCATCTCTACTTCCTTTAAATATCTCTTGTCCATTAACAGAGGTTAGAAGACATTCATTAGAAGTAAGGATTACTTGGTTTCCCTTATCACATAATTCACTTACATTTAACAAGTTATGTTTCAAACCATCAAGAAGTAAGACATCTTCAATGAAAGTAGTATTATTAATACCAATAGAGCCAATGCCAATTACCTTACCCTTAGCATTGTTTTCAAAGGTTACTTTACCTCCATCAATACTTTTAATGTCATTGAATAGTTCTTTGTCTCCGGTCATATGCCTTGAGCATCCACTATCTACTAGCCAATCATTTTCTTTTATTGTGGACTTGAGGCATACCTATAGAATCACAATTCCAATATTGTTTTTAGGTACCCAAATGAGCTTGGGTCCTTGGGGGTTAGCACATGAAGGTTCCCAATAAGCCTTCCTTATCCAACAATATTTATTGAAATGACCAAATTTCATACAATAATTACATTGTTTAGCTCTAAATATGCTTTTTGTTCTTACCATACTTTTAAGTACCATTTTCCTATTAGGTAGAGTTTGTGAGTAGTGACATACACATGCATTATGACTTGGTGCTTTCCTAGGTGCATGCTTCTTATACATAAAAGCATGATTGGCCTTTTGAGGTTTCCTTCTTAGGCTTACCGACTCTTGATCATTCCTTTTATGTATAGAAGATTTAATGTATGTTATGCACTTAGCCCTTAGGGCTTTTACTTCTAGTGTGGAGATGTGGGGTGCACTTGACTTAACAAAAATGTTCTTGTGAGATGAAGATGATATTCCCTTAAATCCTAGACCATGTCTTGTTAAAGGTGGTCTTTGAGACACAATGAGAGTATCTAAACTCTCCTTGCCTTTATGAAATTTTAAAATGGAGTTTCTAAGTTCCTCAACTTCATTTTTCAAGTCATTGTTTTCTTTAAGCAAGGATTTAGTTGAGGGTCTTGAAGAGTACTCATCTAATGATTTTTGAAAAGATTCATTAGAAGATTTAAGCTCAAGATTTTTCTTTTCTAAAACTTCCATTTTGTTTTTCAAACTCGAAATGTTATTTTTATAAGTATTGAATTTACATCTATATTTTTCTAGTTCTAAGTTCAATACTTCTATTAAACTTTGCTCATCATCATCTTCACTATCACTATTATTATCAGTACTATCATTATTGAATGAGTATGGGTAAAGTGATCCTACCTTATCCGAGACGTGATCCTCTATAGCCATGAAGCATAGGTTAACCTCTTCACTTTCATTGTCATCTTTTTCACTTAAAGAGCTTTCGTCATCCCATGTGGCTTTGTGACCTTTCTCCCCATTATCTTTTTGGTATTTGTTCTTGTGTTTCTTGAGCCTTGGACATTCTGGTTTGATATGTCCCTTCTTCCCACACATAATATTTTACCTCCTCTTTATTCCTTTAAGATTCATTTGAGGAGTGTTTGAGATTTCTTTGCTTGAATTTTCGAGAGTTGCCCATTCTCTTTTCAATTATTCTTTTCAGTCTTCTCGAGAGCATCGCAATGTCCTTCTTTGCATCATCACTCTTTTCTTCATCATCTTCAACTTCTTCTTGAGATTTTGAAGTCAAGGCTCTTAGTGCTAGAGGCTTTCTTTTTTCTGGCTCGGCTTCAAGTTCTCTATCTCTCTTCGCTGCCATTTCATGTGTTAGAAGTTTGCCAATAAGCACATCGGTATTCATGACACTCATATCTTCATTGGCTTCTTTTATACCAGTAACTCTTGAACCATAATCTTTGAGAGGAAGGCTTCTCAGAATTTTGTTGTTTACATCTTCCAAGCTCAAGTGTTTCCCAAGCTTTCTCATGCCATTTATGATGGCTAGAAGACGGTTCGTCATATCGATGATTGACTCATTGGATTTCATCTTAAAGAGTTCGTACTCTGAAGTGAGAAGTCGAATCTTCTTGGATTTAACTTGCTTTGTTCCTTCTTAATAATTTTCCAATGTTTTCCACATACTATACGCGATTGGGCAGTGTTGTATTCTACCATATTCTTCAATGGATAGTGAGCTTGAGAGAATTCTCATTGCCTTTTTTTTGAATTTTGCTCTACGTTGAGGCTCTGTCCAATCATCTCTTGAAAGGATTTCTTCTTCACCATCAACTCCTCTGTTGGTTGGTGGTGTCCATTCTTTTCGAACGTTATCCCAAACTTCAATTCCCTCACTATCGAGATATGTCTCCATCCGGAACTTCCAATGAGCATAGTTTGCTCCATCAAAGCAAGGCTTGAGACTTTGGAATCCTTCATTGGCCATTTCTTGATCTTTGCTAGCATTTTTAGGCTTTGATAGTAGACTAAGCTCTGATACCAATTGTTGCCCAGATAATGAACCAATAAGGGGGGTTGAATTGGATATTAAAAAATTTCTTAACTTTTAAGTGCGGAATAAAAAGTTAAATAGAGTAGGGATAGAGAGATATCACACAAGAAATTTATAGAGATTCGGGTATTAACAAATCCTACTCCTCTCCCCAATCTCAATTGGGTAAGTGTTACAATGGAGTTTTACAAGCTCACTCCCAGCTATGGTGTTTCTATCAATGGCTCACACCTAACCTAGAAATTCCCTTATGTTTTAATGGCTCACACAATAAACCAATTCCTTGTGTTTTATGGCTCACACAATAAACCAATTCCTTGTGTTTTATGGCTCACCAACCTATAATGCTTAAAGAAAAACATATTACAAATAAAAACACTCACCAACCTATAATGCTCAAAATTTATGAGCAAATAGATTTTTATAGAGAATAGGAGTTCTGTTGAAAGTAATTAATGCACAATGGCTACAACAAGATTTTAATTCGAAAGTAATTGTTATTCTCTTGCTTAGGATTCATAATTGACTTGCATTTATATTTCCTTAGCGAATTATAGCCATTTGGATGTATTTATTGCGAAAATAACCGTTGCACCAACTGTTAATTTCACGCCTGACATGTTTCTCTTTCCTTATTCACGGTCGTCAATATGTGTATCACGGTCGTGAATGTTCTTCCAAGTCGTGGCTCAGGTGGTGACTATGGATATGAAGCTCTCTAGAAGAATTTGAAGTGTTTGATCACGGGCATGACTTTATACTTTCACGAGCGTGAATATCCTTCCAAGCCATGGTCCAAATGGTGACTCTAGCCATGAAGCTCTCTGGAAGAATTTGACATGTTATCTCACGAGCATGACTATCTTTCACAGGCGTGACTGATTTGATCATTCACTGTTGCTATAATCCTTTATCGTCGTGAACTTTAAATGTTGGAGAGTTGGCGCTAAGCTATATCACAGGCATGAACATGTTATTTCTTCATATTTTAACTTTCAAAGGTAGTCTTCCATTCTTGCATCATATTTGATACCTTGTTCAACAAACTTACAACACAAGTATTGTTAAATACATTATTGCTATTTTATTTGTTAGCATCAAAATGACGAAAATACCCCTCAAGGTTCAACAGATATGATAGAGACTGGACTCTATATAACCATACTATCTTATTCACATAGAGTTCTACTAGCTTGTTTAAGGAATAATCACTTCTGATAGGTAAGAAGTGTGCTAACTTCATTACTTATCCACTATGACCCAAACGACATTGAACTTCCTCGGTGTTAGAGGTAACCCAACCATAAAATCCATAGTAATTTGTTCCCATTTCCATTCTGATATTGTAATCGACTGTATTAAACATGAAGGTACCTGATGTTCTGCTTTGACCTGCAAACATGTTAGGCATATTGTTGTGAACTTTGTGATATCCTTTTTCATACATGCCCTCCCAAAATCTTCTTTTTAGATCATGGTACATCTTGTTACTTTCTAGATGCATCGAAAATCTAGTTTCATGCACTTCCTTTAAGATTACTTGCCTCAATTTCGTAACATTAGGCACATATAAGCGGCCTTGGTAGAATAAACCACCATCTGGTTCAACTTTATACTCAAGTCTCTCCCCCTTGGAGACCAACTTGGCGATCTCAACTAGCTTGCTATCTCGCATCTGTTCATCTTTGATTTCCTAGTTAAGAGTAGGTCAAACATGCAACTCTATTATAGTCTTTCTACTTAAGGCATTGACCACTACATTAGCCTTACCTAGATGATGGTCGATGACACAATTATAGTCCTTGATCAACTCTAACCATCGCCTTTGTCTCAGATTGAATTTCTACTATGTCAGAAGATACTTCAAGCTCTTGTGATCGGTGTAAATAAAACACTTTTCTCCATATAAGTAGTGACACCATATCTTTAAGGCAAACACAATGGTTGTCAACTCAAGATCATGTATGGGGTAATTCTTCTTATGTAGCTTCAATTACCTAGATGCATAAGCAACCACTTTTCCTTTTTGTATCAAGATACACCTCAAATTGTTATGAGAAGTATCACTGTAGATGACATACTCCTTATTGGGAACTGGCTGTATAAGAAATGGAGCTTCTGACAACATACACTTGAGCTTATCAAAACTAGCTTAACATTTGTTATTCCACTCAAACTTCATATCTTTTCTCAAAATCCTAGTCAAAGGAGAAGCAATCAATGAAAAACCTTTTGTAAACCTCCTGTAGTAACTTGCCAAATGAAGAAAACTCCTGATTTCGATCACATTACGAGGAGTCTTCCAATTCAAGATTGTCTTAACCTTGTTGGAATCAACTCTAATACTATCTACGAACATGATGTGTCTAAGGAAAGCTACTTCATCAAGCCAAAAGTCACATTTGGAGAGCTTGGCATACAACTTATGATCCCTGAGGATCTGCAACACTATTCTCAAGTGTTGATTATGCTTTACTTGATTCTAAGAATAAACCAAGATGTTGTTGATGAAAAAAACTACAAACTAGTCCAAGTATGGCCTAAAGATTTGATTCATCAAGTCCATAAAAGTTGTTGAAGCATTGGTCAAACCGAATGGCATAACCAAAAACTCATAATGATCATATCTGGCTTTGAAAGTTGTCTTAGCTATATCATCCTTTTTTATCTTCAACCGGTGATAACCCAACCTCAAATTGATCTTGGAGAAGACTCCTACACCCTTTGACTAATTAAAGAGATCATCAATCCATGGTAATGGACATCGATTCTTAATAATCATCTTATTCAACTGTTTATAGTCTATGCACAACCTCATAAACCCATCTTTCTTCTTGACAAACAAAACCGGTGCACCCCAAGGAGATAAATTCGGCCTAATAAAATCCTTGTCTAAAAACTCTTGCAACTAAGCTTTTAACTCTTTCATCTCTGAAGGTGCCATTGTATAAGGTGCTATGAATATCGGTGTTGTGCTTAGTGTGAACTCTATAGAGAACTCAACATCCTTGTTCCGTGGTAATCTTGGTAGATCATCTGAAAAGACATCTAAGAACTCCCTTATTATAGGGATATCCTAGAGATCTGGAAATCTTCTCCTGGTGTCAACCATGTGAGCTAAATAAGCCTCACATCCTTTTTCGAATCATCTTTTGTATCTTCATCATGGAGATCATCTATTGAGGCTATGGAAACCTCTCACTGTCTACTGCCATTTCTTCTTATTCTAAAATCTTAAGAATAATTGTCTTAGACCAGCAATCCATAATTGTCTCATGTTGTAAGAGCCAATCTATACCTAATATGGCATCATACTCATAAAACGACAACTTTATAAGATTTATGGGAAACTTTTTCCCATGCATAACTAAAAGGCAACTTTTGTATACCCGGTTCATAACTACACTATGGCCTAAAGGGTTTGTGACCTCAATCTCTAACTCTAGCTTCTCTATTGCCATACTGTACTAACAAGGTGTGCTCATGCATACATAAGAATGTGTAGAGGTTGGATCTATCAAAGCAGATAAATCTAAGCTATGTAAGGAAAACATACCCACTATGATGTTTGTGGCTCCCTAGTCCTCATGGACCTTCATCGTATATGCTCTAGCTAGAGCTCTACTAGGTCACAACCTATTCACTATCTCTTAAATAGCCTAGTTAGGTCCTGCATGACCTACTCATGACTGTTTCTTATTTTGAACTGATGTTGATACTGTTGTCTGTGTGGGTATAGCATTTGCCAACAAAGGGCAATCCCTCTTCATGTGATCTAGGGCTCCACACATGAAGCAAGCCTATGTGTTCACCCGACACTCTCTTTTATGATTCCTTTGACATATCCCATATAAAGGAGAAAAATCCCTAGCTATATGAGTGCTGGCGATGGCTGATGTAGTCTTAGAGGGCAGTCCCCTCCTGAAAGAACTAGGCTGAGTGTGACTCTATCCTCTACTCTATCCCCTGCCCTAGGACTTTCTTGAAAAGAATCAACCTCTATTGTTGATAGTCTATTCCATACTAGTTGTAGGTCTTCTAGTAGTCTCCTTTACTCCTCTCTTTTTTCTCTTCTCTATACTAATAGTGGTGGATACAAGCATTGAGAAGTCCTTAAGCTGTAGAGAAATGACATGATATCCTATGTCATCATTCAACTCGTCCTCAAAATGATGACATTTATCACTCTCATCCCCCAAGAGATGGTGGCATATCAGCTCAACTATGTGAACTCTTTTGCATATTTTGAGACTATCATGGTCCTCTATTGCAGACTCATGAATTCCTTTCTCTTCTCATCTATATAGACTTGAGGTACATATTCTTTCTTGAACTTTGCAACAAAGTACTCCCAAGTTAGAGACTGTGGGGTCTGAAGCTTCTTCTGAACCGTCTTCCACCACTCATATGCATGTTCTTAAAGCAACAATACTGCATACTTGGCATTGTTCTCCTTGGCACTCTCTAACTCTTCAAAGAGCCTCTAGGTCCTCTCCAACCAAAACTCGGTAGCGGCGGAATCATCCTCACCTCTACCATGAAAATCAGTGGCCTTATACTTCTGGAGCCTATTGATCTTCATCTTTAGTGTCGTTTGTGGTGGTTGTGGAGCTAGCTATAGCGGTGCTTGTGCCAACTATTGCAAAATACTGGCCATCTGCTGCATGATCGGTATATCACCTAGATTTGCTTGTCCAACAGGTGGTTGTTGAGAAACTATGATAGCATCTGGACCTCGTATAGTCGAAGCACTAGGTTGAATAGCAACCCTCGAATTAGGAGAGTTGTTGCTTTTAGCTCAATCTATACCTTCTATTCCTACAAGTCGATAGAGAAAGTCCACATTAAAGACATATGAGATTTATTATGCATGCATGATAACCCTTAACCCATTTAGCTTCAGAAATGCCTAAACCTGAGCTCTGATACAAACTAAATGTAGTGCTCTCTTGCCTAACTAGTATTAACCTAACTAAATGTAACATCCTAAGATATAATTAAGAATAAACCCAATTATACCAAAGAATGCTACGATACATATGAGTTAAAATGAGATAATTTAAAATTTGCATACACCATGGCCATAATGACTTAAATAAAAATAAAACATCATAAAAGACTTAATTAAAATAAAAAAAACATTAAATATAATATCAAACGGGCAGTCATATGCCTAAAGTTGATACAAACCAAATAGTTATAAAACTATATGTCTCTGAAATACAACATGTAAACTATAACTACCTAACCCAATAAAACTCAACAAACCAAAAGTACAATAGTTGTATCACCCACCCCGCTCATGTGTCTTTGACTCTGATCCTTGGGTGTCCTCCTCTAGCAATCGACTCTTGGGCTCCGAACTTATGTATGCAAAGCACACACATATGTCATATATATAATATGCATGATATACTCACTAAGTTACTATAATGACTTACCTCGAAGTTCGCACATGCACTAGCTCACATACTACATGACATACCATGAAGATCTCATATATAATGTACACATCGAACATAGTATATCAAAAAACCAACCAGAATCATATAAATGTATACCACACTTAGAAGTATTTACTTACCATTCTTCTGTCCGCTATACTCATAACTAGACTAAAATAGATACGGGTACTCTATGGCTCTCACTAGAGTACTCAGGATACCTGTCTAAGCTTCCTAGAACACTTGTCGAAGGAAAACGAGAGCACAGAACAACTACTGATGGAAGCCCACTTGGCTTAATCCCAAGCCTTTAAAACATCTCGTACATAACCCAACCAAGAAAGCTCTCACTATTAACCCCTTGGCCTTCAAAGTGTTTCAACATAACCCAACCAAGAAAGCCTTCATTGCTTACCCTTGGGCCTTCAAAGTGTCTCAACATAACCCAACCGAGGAAGCTCTCGTTGCTTACCCCTGAGCCTTCAAAGTATCTCAAACGTGACCAATCTAGGTCACCCGGTACTGAACTCCCCCTTCAATGGCATGTCATCTATCCTAGCTCTAGTTCTAGTCAGAGTATTGGGCATACAATTTCACAACACAAACCATATATGTTTTGGATTTTGAAGAATGATCACATTCATAAATGCAGCAGAAAAATAAAAAATTTCAAAACCTGAAACAAAAGATCATACTTGTGCCATTAAAACTAATTTATATTAACATAGAGGTTAGAAATTATACCTTGTAATTTCTTATTTGTTATTCAAATCTTCACCTTGTTGGGTTGTAGCAAACCACAAAAATCCACACTAGAATGTCTCTAATGATAATCTACCCAAAGAATGAAGAAGAAACTATCAAAAGAGAATGGTTTGAACAAATTCAAAGTGCTAGCTTTAAAAGTGTCCTTGAGAGAATTTTATTGTGTCTTAACATGTCTATTTTCTGCCATTTGATGTCTTTTCTATTTGAATCAAATTCAAAGAAAAGATCAAAAGTCAGAAATGGAGAAAATGAAACTTGAATGAATAGTAAATTTGCTTAATAGTCATAATTGGTCTAATTAAGGCCAAATTTACCGGTTGGCCAATGGAAGGCAGCAGTGCGCACGCTAGGCCTGCTACGAGTCTGCCTAACCCGCACGGGCCATGACCCTCTCGAATGATTTTTCCAGTGTGATTTCATCGCGGTCCATCCCGAAATAATTCTCTCATATTTTGGATCCCATCCAAGACCATTTTACTCATTCTCCATATCTTAAATGCATGTGACCTATTAGGTTCTCGATTATGTTGGCCACTTAAACTAACAATTAATTTAAGTAAGTCATGAGGGTATCTAGCAACACATCATGACCCCCAATTAACTGGAAAGTCAGTGATTTGACTATGAACCTTTCCATAGATAATTTTCGTGTAATTATTCCTTTCACCATTTTTATACCCCACTTGGTTCAGAGTATGGACATGTGTCAACTCCCACTAGACTGACTACATCACGTCTAGTTCAAGTAATGTTAGTTCTTGTCCTAGAGACTCATTACTCTATTAGATATGTCATTGAAGACTATCTTTATGATATTTCCACTCTGATCAGAGATTTCTGAGTAATGACTACAACAAGAGACCATGGGTATACACTTCTTTTATCAAGAGTGGTGAATCCTTTATTGGTTACCTAATTACTTTCGAATACCTCAAGTTGTATCCAATCACCACCCTATGAGCAACCTCCCTGAGGCAACAAGAAATAGTGTCAAAATACAGAATCGGTATCCAAGATATCCTTGAGGACCTCAAGTCTAAGGATACTTGCACCATTGCTATGATGAGACTATCATTGACATTTGAATAGATTATCCATATAATCGTCTCATAGATGGTCATCCAGTGTACTTAGTTACACATAGCAAGCATCCACATATTAACTCTAAACATCTCATATTTACAGATTATGAAATCTACTACTCGATCCAATGAATGAGTGTAACATGTGCTAGTTTATCCGGATTAACAATGTCCCGTCTCATTACTCCTACGACTAGGGATAATTATGTATCAAGGACTTCATTAATTGATTTAAGATCACAATCAATTCATATATCAAATGAACATCAAATTAATGAAAAAATCTTTTATTAATCAAATAAATTTGTACAATAAATGCTAAAGGTGATTGCCTTTAGAGCACTCATCTAACAATATGTTTCATATTATTCATAACCATGATTTCTCATTAATCACAATCATAACATGTACTATCATACTATGTTATAACATACAATAGAGGTACTCCACCTTAAAATGAATCAATCTTGATTCACATGCAAGTATAAAAATTTCAAGTAAAGCAGCTTCACGCCCATGAACACCTTTTTCACGGTCATGAATAATTTCTTCACAGGTAGTTTATCCGTGCACCAAACTGTGATTCATCTTGTGAATTTGCACATGCTCACGGCCGTAATCACCCCTTCATAGGCATGAACCACACCATGAACCCAACCGTGAAGCTACCTATGAATGGGTATACTTCAGCAACAAAACTCATTTTCACCTCCATTCACGACTGTGAATTTGGAAATTTTCCAGATTTCATACCAAAATAGAGCATAACCCTTTTTATGCAATCTTTCTATGATTAACCATTGTTAATCGCCCTATCAACATTCCAACATATATTAGAGACATCCCACATGCTATCTACTGCTTCTAACATCACAACAAATTGATTTAAACAAATCAAAATCTATCTTAAACTTAATGAAGCATAACAATATCCCAACATGCATTTCAACCCAAAATCATAGGTTTTCAATAACCCATGACACCCAAACATGCATTTAAGTCACACTAACATACACATGCACAAAATAAGCTTTGAATGTTGTTATGTACAAATCTTACACTTAAGATAGAGATTAGCTAAAGCTTGAGCTCTTCAAGCTTATCCTCTCCCTCCAGATGGACTCCTAGCTCCTCTACCAGATCTTAGTTAGATGAAAAAAGTTTTGTTAGCCACTGGAATTTGAACCAAAACCTAGAAACATAAAAACTGAACTCTTCCCTCAAAGCTCACAAAATCCTTCTCTCACTCTTCTCTCTCACTTTTTGTATTGAAACAATGTCTCTCCAAGCTTCAACAATGGTGGAACAAGGGTTCTAGAGGAAGAAGAAGATTCAACTAGAGTATTTGGTTGGTTTACAAGGAATGGGAAGTGGATTTAAAGGGATGACAGGCAGGAAAATATGGTTGCCTCACCTACCTAGACTGTCCAAGCTTCACGGTTGTGACTCATCTTTCACAGATGTGAACCACTTTTTCATAAGTGTGAATAAACTCTTTACGGGCGTGAAGAACCTCATCGCAGCTGTTAACTAAAATCCAATATTTACGACCATGACACCTATTGTAACAGGCATGAAACGGTTAATTTCAGCAACTCTCAAACTTCTAAAACTTTACTTAACCCCCAACTCTCATTTGTGTTTTTGTATGCTTGTGTTTTTTAAACTTTTTCATTTCATTATGCTCTTTAATCACTTTGATATGATTGATTGACTGCCCAACAACTCTCAATACAGACTATTCATATACAGGTTATGAACAAGAGCGCTCTTCAAGCTTAAGCCACCCTGTCACTATCTATAATCATATGTGTCAGTCGAGGCATCTCAATAAATGGCACTCCTAGAGCTTAAGTCATATTGAGGAGTATAAATATATGTGTCATTCAAGGCATCTTAAGTCAATGGCGCTCCCAAAACTTAAGCCACATTAACGGGTATAAATCATTGTATCATAATCACTACGATACCGAACCCCCTTAATGGCATGCCACCTATCTTAGTTTTAGTCCTAATATCGAGTCTAGGCTTTACTTGTTTATATTCTCTTATTATACTTCATCATAACATTTATATCTTATAGCATATATAGTTTCATCACATGTAAACTCATTATGTAACATTGGTGTACTAATGTTCATAGAAGCATACTTTCAACATAATATCATAAAGACACGTGTATAGCCATTGCAATATAACCATTAAACATACCACATATATCATTTAAAGAATACTTCACGAATGTGAACTATGTGTTCACTATAACATCCTAAACCTTCCCCTATATGCATTTCTATATGCATCTCATTTGAACATATTTATTTTGCATAGAATTTACTTGAACACATGCATAATATGCATTTTTGTTTGAATAAGTTCATGACATATACTTAGCATGTATTCAAATATTTTACAATTGTACTGAGTTGCATGTATTTATTTAAATTATGTAGATGTGGATGATAAAAATTTAAGAATAAAGTGAACAAAAAAAACTAGATTGAATTAATAAAATTTGATATAGTTAATTAATTACATTGAAGTAGAAGATTACATTATATTTTTAGTATTGACTAGTAGGGTTAGATATATATAATTATGTAGAAATAAGAAGAAGAAGAAGAAAAAGAAGAAAAAGAAGAAGAAGAAGAAGAAGAAGAAAAGCAAAGAAAAAAAGGAAAAGACAAAAAAAATTAGTTAAAGGAAATGTGGACTTGTCTTCTTTTTAAGAAAGGAAGTTTTCCTTATCACACTTTTCATCTAACATCTACCTATCTTTGTTCTCTCTTTCTCCCACCACCAAATCAACATCCTTTCTTATTGATTTCACTCAAAAGATTGCAAACATTTTAGCCCTATCAAAGCTAAGTATTGGTAAGTGATTAACTTTAATTGTTTTTAACATTGATTAGGATAGTTTAGTCTCTAAATGATAGAAAATTATAGCACAATATTTGTAATGCTCGATAATTTAGGCCACGATCGCGGTTGACTGAAATCTTGTGCGCCGAACCGGTCGGAGTCTAAATTTGGACATGAAAGAAAAAATTAAAATGATAATAAAATATGAAAAAAATATTTTGGATATTATTAACTTAGAATTTTGAAGTTTGGAAGTAAAATTGAGAAAAAAATAATTTTTCACTGAACGAAATTGGAAATTGCAGTGTTTTTGGCACAGATATTTTAAGAATACATAAAAATGAAATATTATTTATCTAAGGAAAGGAATATTCTTTTGATTAAAATAAATTAAGAGTGATTTAAATTAATGGACCAATGGGAAGCAAGATTAAAAATTAATCCTAACCACCCACCTAATCCAACTATAAAAAGTCAAACTTTCACTTTTTTGGCCATTCTTCTTCATCATCTTAATCAAACCCATTTCTCTCCCTTTTTCTCTCTTGTAGCAGTGATCCTCTTCTCCCCCAAGTTCTTCTTTTTCTTTCTTCAAATCAAGCTAAGATTAGATGAAAAAAAATGGGATTAAGGCAAGATCATCAAGGAAGTGAAGTAAAGTAAGCTAAATTAAGGAAAAGGAAGGAAGAAAAGAAGAGAAAAAGAGAAAAAAGACATTGATCATTTTGAAGATCATCAAAGGTGAGTTTAGATTTTCCATCTTCTCACTTTTCTTCTTCTCTTTTCTTTGATTTTGGGGTTAGTTGCCATTAAAGTTAGTAATTTAGGGTTATTAATATGTTAATGGTGATTAAGGGTGCATTAGTGTGATAGTGCTCGATTAGTATAAACAAAATTTGTTGTTAGGCCAAGGAGGTGAACAATCCTTGAACCAAAATCAAAGAGGAGGTAAGGGCAAGGATAAAGTGAGCTAGGAGAAAGAGAGAAGTGAAGAGAAGTAGAATTGTGAGGTATGTACATTTGGCAAAAATTGAATATAGAAAAATATTGATTTTGATTTTGTGATGTGTATGAAATTCTGGACATTTGATTGAGTAATAAATTGGTGATTAAATAATTCCATGAATGTGAAAATAAAAACTAGAATATGAGGTTGATGCATGAAAATGGAAATTGTATGAATTAATTGATGTGCTAAAAAATTCGTCTTATGAACAGTGTCTAGTTTTTTTATTGTAACTTCAGTCCTGGAAATGGTTTTTGAGTCATTCTTGTTGTATTGGAAATTTAAGAGATATGGATTCAAATTTCATTCAAACCATTAGACTTGAATATGACTGGAATTAGGTGAAAAATAGACTCAAAGTTTGAACTAGAAATCTGTCCAGTAAAATACTGGGCAGATTACAGTGAACATAGCTTAGATTAAAATTCATAACCTTTCCTAAAACTTTCTTTTTAATGTGATTCCGGTTGAAAATTAAAGATAAGACATGTACCTAAATTTTTCTAGTTGATCACTTGTCCAAATTCTGTCTAAAAATAGATGTAAAATACAGAGAAAAATAAGGCATAAATCTATCCAGTAAAATACTGGGCATATTAGAATGAACGTAGTTTAGAACAAAATTCATAACTTTTGCTACAAAATTATTTTTAATGTGATTCAAGTTGGAAATTAAATATAATACATATACCTACATTTTTTTAGTGATCACTTGTCCAAATTCTATCTAAAAATAGACGAAAAATATAGGGCAACATAAGGAAGAAATGCTATCCAGAATAGGACATATTGTAAATATGTGTTGATTGTAAAATTTTGTGATAGAAAATATATTAATTGATTTTTTCTTATAGTTATAATGATTAAATGAGAAATTATGAGGTTGTAAAATATTTAATGGGAATTATTTCATTTATTTGGAATTTATATTAGTGTTACATACATAATTTATGTAAATACTAATAAAGGTAACAAATATAATTAAGTCCTATAACATCTAGTCGAGAACTAGAAATTAGGATAAGTTGGCATGCCAATAAAATGGTAGAAATGTAGACACAAAAAATAATAGTACTGAGATTTAATTTACGTAGGCACTAAGAAATAGTGTTGAGTTCAATATTATGTAGGCATCAAAAAGGTGCTGAGTTGTTATTGAAAATGTAGGCGTTAAACGCGAGTTATAAAATAATTATGTAGGCGTCGAGTATACTACCGGAGAGTAGAAACCCTGTACACAGTATTTAATTCCGGTCTAAGATGTTGTGGGCTATTAAATAAATAACAAAAAAAATTTCCGCTGCATTTTATGAATATGATTCGCCTTCAAAACCCAACACACTTGAAGAATTATCATCATCCCATGTGGCTTTATGACCTTTGTCCCCATCTTCTTTAAGGGACTTCTTCTTGTGAGCTTTAGACAATCTACTTTGATGTTCCCTGTCTTTCCACATTCATATATAACACTTTACCTCATCTTTGCTATTTTGTGATGAGTCATTTGAAAAGTGTCTTAAAGCTTTTTGCTTAAAGTTCCAGGAATTGCCAAACTTCTTTTCGATCATTTTTTTATTTTTCTTGAGAATTTTAACCATCTTAGAGATATACTTTGATAAAACATAAAACATGAAATATATATATACATGTATATCTAGATGTATACCAGATTTCTAGTTTATATGTATTTTTGATTTTCAGTTATGATAAATATAACCATGATTGTTCCATAGTTACTTAGTGTCTTATACATGTCCAATAATTTTTTTAATTATTTTGAGCTCTTTATAGATAGAATATGTAATTTTTCAAAACATAAAAGTTATATAATTATGTCTTATCTAAATTTTGGTAAAAATTTCACCTTAATATATATTATGTATAGAGTGATATATATCCTTCACAAGTCATACTAGTCCGGAAGCCAACTTTGTTATGGACCAGTGAAATATTTCTTATAATTTGAGGACCTTAGAGACATAATTAATAAAAGTTGTAAACATGAAAAATGTTACATATTTACCTATAAAAGTTTTTACTAAATTTCACTATAATCTGACTTATAAATTGTAAGATATGAATGACTAAAATTGGTACCCTAAAACTGCCTAAGGGAAAATAAGGAAGAAAACATAACACAATTAGAAATTCCACCATAAATTGTAAAATGATGGAATTGCTTTGAAAGTTGAAAATTTTATATAATTATATGTTAAATTTAATTAGAACTAAGAATCAAATTAATTGCTCAAGTATAGAAAAAGTTATTAGCTAATTATTCTTATAAGGTCATATTGTCTCCTAAGAAAAATACTAACTAATGATATAAACTAGGCATATTAAGTTGTTTAAGGCACAATAAATTTATCTAGTCATGAGTTAATCAATTATATTTCTATATTATGCTCACATCAAATTAGAGACCCACAAGGAAGGGATAGACAATAAGTTAAGGTCGGAATTAAAAGAAGAAAGTGAGTTTAATTATCAAATGAATTCTATAGTGCGCAATAACATTGTGTGTTATGTGAAATGACTGCTGGTTGTGATTCATATGATTATCATGATTTGATTTTGATAATGAGATGATGGATAGCTTGTGCCTTATATGGTATATATATGGTATATGGATGATATATATATATATATATATATATATATATGGTCTATGTGTTGTATAAATATGGTATATGTAAGGTATATATATGTGGTATATAATGATTAATGAATGCCTAGATGTAAATGCATATGCATAATGACTTAAAAGGTGTTGTGACTAGTTAATCAACATTGCAAGGTAAAAGAAGAGGCCTATGACCCGAAAAATGTGCAAATGAAACAAATGATCAAGCTAGCTAGCAAATGCAAATGTTCACATGACAAATGTTCACGTGGAAATCTGGGGCAATGTCTGTTTAACCTTGTCACAAAAAAATAAAATGAATAAGCATAAGCATAAGTAAAGAGAAATTATTGAATACTTGATTTTATGTACATTTGTATCTTATTGACATGTGAAATGGAATATAAAGCGTGTTTTAAGTATACTTGTTATTTGCTATTATGGAATTCTTGGTACTTTAGAGCTCATTTGATGGTTATTCTCACTCAGTCGAAACTCACCAAATTGCATAATTTTTCAAGTAGAGAAGAGCAATAGTTCTTATTGAAGTGCATATAAAAGTCATGGTTATTCTCACTCTCTCTCCTTGCATTCTACACAAGCACAAGAGCATATCATTTATATTTGGGGGTTGAATACTTGCATATGTATAATTACAATGAATATGTACTACGACATATGAACGGATTCAACTTGTAAATTTACGAACTTTTAAATATAACGTTTAAGTTATTAATATATGTGATATTATGAGGTTATGATTAAAGCATCCATATTGTTTGTGAAATTTTTGACAATAATCTGAGATGATATAAAAAAATGTACTCTCACTGTAAACATGTCGTATTCTTATTTCGTACGTGATAACTTAATACATAGAGAGATATATGGTGTATAAAAGTATAGGGTGTTAGGGGTTACATTCACAGTCATGAAGTTTCATTCACGGTTAACCCTACCCATGAACCAAACTATAAACTAAGTCGTGAAAGCTTATGTTTGTTTTGTTTACATTCTTCAGGGCGTGATCTTGTTCATGGGATGAGATTCACAGTCGTGAAAACCTAGTCACAGGCATGAATCTGGATTTTTCAATAATTAACAATATTTAAGACAAATATTCATTACATATCACATGCAAGGCTCTAAGAATTTACTATGATAACTTTTTCCTATCAACATTTTCATCACATCATGAATTATCATCAGTTAAACTCAAAAGAACACATAATCATTCAATACCCCTTTCCATACTCATTATGCATATTAACAATCATCTATGATCCCATGTATTAATACATCATTTATTCTTTCTTTCAACCACTTAAACCATTATCAACCAATTAAACCATTATCAACAAATGTACTCATAAATGCACATTTAGCACATTTATTATACTCCATAACATGGCATTATTAATAACTCTTATCAAGTATACTTAACATTCAATTCTTATAATATCGTGGCATTATTCACTTCATTTAAACTCATTATAAACAATAGCTAGCATTTAAGACATTAAAGGAATTTAACACATACAACATGCCAAAATTGGAATTTAAATGCATATATGTATAAACCTCTAATAGAGCCTCAAAAACCAAGCTTATCTCTTGTTTGCTTATCCTTTTGGTGGATTTTACCATCTTCTCTTTCAACTTCTATCACATATAACATGTATCCATCAACTTCTATGAATCAAAAACTTAGCCTTTAAAAGTTATAAAGCCCCAATCCTAACCTTAACCCTCTTATATAACTTTAATCTCATTAAACCTCATACTAAAGCATATTATGACCTTAATCAAGCATAAAGAGGGGTCTATAAACATAAAAACCCATCTTCAACTGAAACCCTAACCCATATGGAAATTGGTTGTTACCAAAACAGGTTCCACATAGAAAAAGACTATGAAAGATTATGAAGAAGAAGGAGAAACGTGATTCCTTACCAAGATCAAAGGAAGCACGACTGGGAGGAATGATTCGACTATTTTCTTTTTCCTATGGGTCGTCCTCTTCAAGAACACATTTTATTTATGCTTCTCTCTCACAAGAACTTGTTTAAAGTTTGATTTTTGGTGTTGGTATGGTGTTTAAGGTATAGAAATCAAAGAAAACACAAGACTTAGTCTTAAATAAGAAGAACATTCGAGTTTTAGGGTTTCCTTTTGGGTTTAGTTCATGAGAGAAAGAAAGAATAACTATTAGGATTTTATATTTGACAATATTCATAGGTGTTAGAACCATTGTCAAGGTTGTGCATCAGCTTAAACACAGAATTTTATCTTGCGATGATTCACAGTCGTAAAAGCATTGTCATGGGTGTGAATAATGTGATATTTCATTTTCTTATTTATTTTCAACTCTCTCCATATATCCTAAAAATATATACTTAACTTTTATTAATCCCTCTTATTTAATAGGCACTAATTACATGTATTACACTTAGCATCCTATCTTTGTGCATCTATGATCTCCTGGTTAAGTGTAGGTCAGATGTGCATTCCACCATATTCCTACTCAAATCATTAGTCAATACATTGGCCTTGCTTGGGTGGTAATTGATAATACAGTTATAATCTTTTATTAGTTCTAACCACCACCTTTATTTCAGGTTAAGATCCATCTGTGCAAGAAGATACTTCATACTCTTATAGTATGTGTAGATAAAACATTTCTCTCCATAAAGATAGTGACATCATATCTCCAATGCAAAGATAATAGCTACCAACTCTAAGTCATGTATAAGGTAATTTTTCTCATGCATTTTCAACTGTCTGGATCCATATGCTATTACTTTACCCTTTTGCATCAATACACATCCCAGTCCATTTTGAGAAGCATCACTTCAGATGACATACTCTTTATCAGAAACTAACTGTGTAAAAAATGGAGCCTCTATTAACATCTTCTTCATACTATCAAAACTATTTTGGCATTTAACTATTCACTCAAATTTCATATATTTCCTTAGTAGTATGGTTAAAGGAGAAGCAATCATTGAAAAGCCCTTAACAAACCTCATATAATAATCAGCTAATCCAAGGAAACTTATGATTTCAGTCACATTATAGGGAGGCTTCCAACTCATAACAGCCTCTACCTTACTAGGATCAACCCTTATACTATCAATCAACACAATGTATCCTAGAAAAGCTATCTCAAGCCAAAATTCACATTTTGATAACTTGGCATATAACTTCTGCTCCCTAAGTATCTATAACACTATTCTCATGTATTGATCATGCTCTTCAGATGTTTTAGAATACACAAGAATATCATTAATAAAGACCACAATACACTGGTCTAGGTAGGGTATGAATACCTTATTCATGAAGTCCATAAAGACTATTGGAGCATTAGTTAACCCAAGAGGTATAACTATAAACTTATGATGTCCATATCTTGTTCTGAATGTCATCTTGACTATATCTTCTACTTAACTCTCAATTGGTGATACCTAGATCTGAAATCAATCTTCGAAAACACACCTGTACCCTTCAATTGATCAAACAGGTCATCAATCTATGGCAATGGATATATGTTCTTGATTTTCACCTTATTTAGCTATCTGTAATCTATGCATAGTCTCATAGACCCATCGTTCTTTTTCACAAATAACATTGGTGCACCCTATGGAGATACAGTCGGCCTGATATACCCCTTATGTAACAAGTCTTGCAACTGAGCCTTAAGTTCTTTCAATTCAGAAGGTGTCATTCTATATAGCATTATTGATATGGGTGTTGTGTCTAGGGTGTGCTCTATAGAGAACTCAACATCTCTGTTAGGTGGTAACCCCAGTATATTTTCGAGAAAAATATCTAGAAATTCATTCACTATAAGGATATCCTTAATATCTGGACTTGCCTTTCTAGTGTCAACAACATGAGCCAGATAGGTTTCACATCCTTTCCTCATCATTATCTCGGCTTTCATCATTGAAATAACCCATGGAAGCTATGGAAACAACTCACCTTCCAATTTACATCTCTATGTTTAGGTATTTTAAGCCTCACAAATTTTTACTTGTAGTAAACTATTGCCCCGTGCTGTGAAAGTCAATCCATACCCAATATGGCATTAAATTCAACAAATGACAACTCTATTAAGTCTGCCCATAATTCTTTCTTATGTACAATGAAAAGACATCCTCTATAAACTCGATTCACTACCATATTGTGCCCAAAGGGATTTGTAACCTCAATTTCATACTCAAGATTCCCACTAATCTTATTATGTTGTTTAGGTGTACATGTGCATATAGGAATGTGTGGAACATGGGTTAATCAATGCACATATATCTGAGTCATAGAGAGAGAACATACCAACAATCGCATATGTAGCTTTCTGATCCTCTTTGGCCCTCATAACATAAGCTCTAATTAGTGTCCGACCTGATCCTAACTTGTTACCAATCTCAAAAACTACTTGGGTAGGTCTTGTACAACCTCCGCTGGCCTATTTTCTGGTCTAAGATGGAGCTGACCATGTAGTTTGAGCTAGTGCAATGCTATTATTCATAGAGTAATCCCTCTTCATATTCTCCTTACATCCACATCTGAAGAAAGCACATATATTTATCCAGCACTCTCTTCTGTGACTCATATGGCAAGTGCCACAAACGAGAACACTCTCTTTGGTAGTGTAATGGCCTAAATACTGGGTTAGTCATAAATTATATTTCCGAAATTGATTAGCATACCCGGGGGTTAAAAATACACCTGTGGGTGAAAAAATTTTTATTTGAACATCGGAAAATATAGGTTATGACTAGTTTGAGGGTAAAGTTTGGAGTGAAAATAAAGTCAAATAAGAACTTAAAAGTCAAAACTAAGAAAAAATGGGACCCGGTTTAATTAAATAGTTGATTGACCGTAATTTCACCGGGCTATGAAAAATAGCAAAAGACATCCAAAATTTTATTTAAAAACATGGATTGACTCTAAATAATATTTAGGATTATTTGACAGTGAAAAAGGAATTTTACGGTAACACCAAAAATTGAATTATCAGTCCGGTTTGAGTGAGCGGGATAGAAAATGGACTCCGGTTGAATTAAAAAACATTTTGTAGATTTATAAAAATATTTTATAAATTATGGAATTACATTTGAGTGAAATTGAGCTTGGAAAGTGAGAAAATTAATTTATAGTGCAAAATTGGGCCTAAATGGGTTGGATTTGTTTGGCCCAAGCCCACCCCACTTAGATAACTATAAATAGATCCAAATTATCATAATTCTCTAAAGAGAATTCTACTTCATCTCCTTCTTCAGCATCTCTAATAGCTAATAGAAGTTTTTAATCTTCATTTGAAATGCCAAAGTGGAAGAAAATCAAATGAGAAATGTTACGATACTAAATTGAGGTAAGTGAAATTTGTAGTTTTAAATTAGTTTAATAGTTCAAATAGATAGTTCAAGGTATGTAGATGATAAATATGAAATTTATTTGAGTTAAGGAAGAAAAATATTAGTGGATTAATGAAGTGTAATTTTTGGCCATGGTAGGTTCAAGAGAAGGTGAAGGTACTTCCAAAGGAAAGGATAAGGAAAAGGAAGATTAGGAAGGCCTAAACAAGAAATTAAGGTCAATGATTCCAAAATCTATTTATTTTCATTAATTAAGCATGATTTAAGGTTATGGAAAATTAAGAATTTTATGTGTTTTGCATGAAATTGCTAATTAATACTTAAATCATGATTAATGAATTATTAAAAGTGAATTAAAATGGTTAATTTCAATTAAACAAATTAATTAGTGAAAATTGTAAAATATGACCTTATAATATGAAAATTGAATATTAAGGAATAAATACATTTTAGTGTAATATTATGATACATAATGAATGTATTAATTAGTGAAATGAATAATTAAAAGGTGAAAGAAAAATAAAGGAGAAATTAATATTTTTCTTGCTAATTAAATGAAAATTTAGTCATGAAATGCAAGAAAATATGATTTTAAGTGTGTAGAAATTTATTGGAAATTTTTAAATAATATATTGAATATTTTTCTATTTATTGATTATATTATGCATGAAATGAAAAATAATGAATAAAATGTATTTAGTGAGTTTATAACTTAATTGATTATCCATAATGAAATATTGATATATTAGAATAAAAAATATGAAAAATTTTAGTAGTGATAAAATTGTTATGAAAGAATAAAATACTAAGTGATTAATAATGTAAAAATAATGAACTTTATGAATTTAATAGAAATTGAATTAAAGAAATAAAATAATACCCTTAGTTATTTTTCTTATGGTTAAATCTAGTACATGATATAATTGGCTAGTCATAGGGACATCATTACTGCAGTGCAGATCATGACGACTCGTTTATATAGGTCAATGATGGTCTACTACACTGATAGTGATTCAATGAATAGTATACAGTGCAGTGCTCAGGTAATCTTTTGGGATTACTCTTCAATGTAGTGGACTTTTAGATCCACATCCCATGTATCTGGTCCGAAGATTTTCTATCGGATGGAAACTATGGGCAAATTTGAATAAAAGTAGTAATAATGATAGAAGTGAAAGATATGATAAAAATGAATAAAGTAAAAAATATGAGAAAAATAATAAAAATGAAAAATATGATAAAAATGACATAAGTGATAAATTTTATAAATATGATAAAAGTGATCATGCTAACAAAAGAAAAAAAATACTAAAATTGAAAAATGAAAAATAAGTGGAAGATAGATACTAAATTGTGGAGTAAAAAGAAATAAATAAATAAATGGAAAATAAAAATGTAAGTAGCAAAAGTGTAAATAATATATAGTTAGTGACATAATTATAAATAAATAGAAATTTAAGAATTAAAGTGAAATTTGTAGCTAATTAAATAAAGAATTGAAATAAATAAACAAAGAAGAAGAAAAGAATGGTTAATTTAAGAAATAAAGTGAAAACGGACTAAATTGAAAGAAATTGAAAGTTAAAAAAAAAAGACTAATTGAAAAATATTGTTAATTAAATAAAGATATTAAATAGTGAAATAAAGGTAATTAAAAATAAAGTATTGATAAAAAGAATAATATATTAAAAAAATTTGAATAGTATATTAAAAATATTATTGCATGTATAATTGCATAAAAAAATAGGTCAGTGGAAATTTTTAGATTAGTAATCACCACTGGGCATATTAATGCTCAACACTTAATTATTTGACTGCGTACAAGTAGTAGCAGGAGCAAGTGTACAAGTAGTAGCAGGAGCAAGTGTACAAGTTTTGGGAGCTAACGGAAGATAAATAATAGTAGGTTAGTACCAAGAATGACATATATATATATGTGTGTGTAGATATGGTGTTGTACAAATAAATTTATGTACATATTTTGATAAAAAAAAAATATTTATGAATTATTAGATGTGTAAAGAATGAAATGTTTAATTGTAGTTGAATGAAAAATGATATTTGTGAATTATTATATGTGTGTTGTTGTGCCCAAAAATGGGCTACGAATTGTTTGCATTGCAGTGTGGGTAGTTAATATATAGTCGTTATACTGTTGAAATTTCTGAAAAATAAAAAAGATTAATTAAGTGATAATAATAGTATGATCATTAAATTAAGTTATGAAAAAAAAAATTGGCACACATCAACTATAATTGTATTAATTCACATAACGTACGTATAAGATAATTGTTATAAGGGTGTTACAGGTAGCTTGCGTCTGAGTACTACTGGTAATAGATGTAGCTCTAGAGTAGCTTGTGTCTAAATACTACTGGTAATAGATGTAGCTCTGGAGGGTTCAGCCCTCCTATGTGATCCACCCTATATAATTTATGTTTTATCCTTAACTCCTACCATGAGGCTATTCTGAGTAGAAATGACATTTATTGTATAGCTCCACACTAATAGCAGATGAAATCAGCTGAGTAAAACTGACATGCTAGAGTACAGTCACAAAGTCATCTATCTCTGTATTAAGGACATACTCAAACCTTCTTAACTTGTCTCTCTCACTCGTGATCATCTCTGAAGCTTATTTACTCAGTCGAGTAAACTCTCTCTAGTACTATGTCACTGTCATCTTGCCCTGCATGAGGCTCAGAAACTCCATTTACTTTTCATTTATGTAAATCAAAGGAACGTATTACTCTTTGAACTTAGTTACGAAGAAGTCTCATGTCATTGGCTGAGAGACCTCTGGTTTCAGCAAAACTATTTTCTACCAATCATAAGCATCTTCCTCCAGTAGGGATATGGCATATTTGGCCTTTTGATCAGTGGTCACCTCAAACTCATTGCAAACCCTCTTTATCTTCTCTATCCAGTACTATACAACAGCATGATCATCATCCTTCATTCCCAAAAAATCAATAGCTCCAAACTTGTGGAACTTGTCTAGCTGTACCCTAGGCTTCAATGGTGGAGGTGGAGGAACTAGTATTGGTCGTGGTGCAACTCTAGCAATCTGCAGTAATAAACATGTCATCTCCTGCATCAAAATAGTCTAGCCTTGATCAACTTGATCTGAAGCTTGCTGGTTAAGGACCAGTACTGCACCTGGACCCTAAACACTAGCTGCACTGGGCTAGTTTGGTGCTCTAGTATGTGGAGAGTTATGACTCTCAGCCATGTCGTTCGATTCATATGCTATCTCACTCTAGTCCTACAAGTTGATAAATAAGTAACCCAAGTTAGAGTCAAACGAGACACATGTATGCACACATGATAACTCTATAATCCACTTAGCTCTAAAATCACCTAAACCTAAACTCGGATACCACTAAAATATAACACCTTCTGTACAGCAGAGCAACCCCACTATGCAGACTAATGTCACATTACTGAATCTATATAATCTTATTATGATTTAAAATTTTTTCTAACTCATATCAATTTATTTGTATAATGTGCATTTTATAATAACCAAATTTTATTTATTACATAAATACTCATATGTATCTGAATAATAACCATAACAGAATTAATAACCAGGTTGGGCAACATCTCACCCTTATTACAAAATTCATCCTTATTAATAATAAATAAATTCAATTATATGTCCTTAAAATATGTTCTAAATATCTATATTTATCCCATATCATGATGAATAACAAATGAATGAAATAAATGATATAAATGAACAGACCCAATGTATGTCAACTCTGACTGGCTTGATATTCTTTTCGAGTCAACTCAACTATCCCTCGGCTTCAAACCTCTATACAGGGAAATCCACACACTAAGTTACTGAAAGCTTAATGGTATATATTAAGTATTAAAATTCTAGCATGCATTCACAAATTAACGTAGCATTCATATAATGGTTGTTGCTATGGAAAAAAGGGAACTAGGAGAAAAAAAAAAGAGTGGTTTATTTAGGGTCTAAAATGAGAAACTAACTTAAAGGCAAACTAGCTCAAAATCAAATTGTTATATCATAGACAATAACCAAGTTTATTGTATTATACACGTCATTCGTTTACAAAAATGCACATTTTTACGAAATTGGATTTTTGAAAGTTAATAAATATAAAATAGATTCTTCAGTTATAACTTACAAGTTCATCGTTTTTTAATTTATAAGTTCATCAATTATAACTTACAGCTTTATCATTTTGAAGTTCATTATTTAGAAGTTACGGGTTCATCATTTACAATATACAGGTTCATCAATTATAATTTACAGCTTCATTATTTTTAACATGCAGGTTCATCATCTAAAAGCTACATATTTATCATTTAAACTTATAGGTTCATCATTTAAAACTTGTTGTCTCATCACTTACAAGTTCATCATTTACAACTTGCAAGTTCATCCTTTTGAATTTGTATGTTCATCCTTTTGAAGATACATATTCATTATTTATAATTTACAGATTCATCATTTAGAATTTGCAGATTTATCATTTATAACTTACTGTTTCATTTGTAATTAAAAAATTTATTTTGAGAGATCGATAGTTATAGTGTCATTCCTTTTAACATTGAAAAAAAATCTAATAACACAGTATGGTCGATACTTACAGTGATGATCATACTGTTTATCATATGTCATACATCATCATTCACACTAGCGACATTTGTATCCAAACACTATCCCCAATTTGTTATATAAATAGAATTGCATAAATTGGTATTTTTTTCACATATTTAAGTAAAAAGCCTCAAAAACTTCTCCCCAAAATTAACAAGCTTAAAAAACCCAAAAACAAATCCTTTTTAATTAAATGAAGGAGAAAGGGAATGAATAGGTTGTAGCCTTTCTGTTGATGGGTGGCAGTTTCATAGATTGTCTAAATCTGTAACGAGAGATAGACATAAAAAGAGACACGTATATGAGAGAAAGAGTTGTTTTAAATATTATATAGATTAAGAATATTAATTTTCTATTGACTGTATTACCCTTCTCTTACTGGATAATTCGGTAATTTGGGGAATTTACGCGTCTATGACCGGCTCAAGACAACGATATATTTTGCTTTTGTTTCCTAATGACGAATTTATATGAGTAGGAATTCCAATTCTAAGGATTTCTTTTCTTTTTTATTATTTGTGTAAGGCTAATTTGGTAATTCTACATAAATTGAATTGGAGCTGAGGTTGTGTTTAGTTGCACATGGTAACGAAAATATTTGTGTTTTTTTTTTATATTGTGAAAATATTAAAACAATAATTTGGTGAAGAAGATGTTGATAGATGTCACTAAAAGGAGCCTGCAGATATCTCCAATAATTATGAGAAAAACACTTTTGTTAAAAAAATATATTACATTTTAATTACATGTATCTAAAATGTTTCAATAATATTTTGAAAGGTGTTTTCTCTTTTTCATAAATATTTTTAAAAAAAAAAACAGAGAACAAACATAATAAATGGAGGATCCTCCATTTACATGGCTTATATTTTTCTAGTTTCTTATTAGAATGAGAATCTAAACTATTTAATATTTTAGATGCTCAATTTATTTCTATTTAAATAGGAATTAAGAATAATAAGTGTTTATTGTGTTTGGTTAAAATGTATATGCGAATTGCTATTTTAAAATTGTTGATGAGATTCTCAATTCACTATTAATTAATTGTACTTAATACTCCTACTAATGGTATATAATGCATTCCATCTCCCTACCACATTAAAATAAATAAGAAATTCTAACAACTAATACCCGATAATATGGTTATCAAATGGAACTATTATATTATACAGTATCATATTCAAATTTAATTTGATTAAAAATTTAATATTCAAATTCAATTTGAACTTTGATTAATTTTTTTAATTGTTTGAAACTCAATTCAAAAAAATACTCCACAACAAGAAAACTTACATTTATCAACAGAATAACAACGAAATTGATGTTAAAAATTTGAAGAAAATTATCAACTAATTACCAACGTATTACCAATAAAAATTTTATCAACGAATTTGTATCTGTTGATGAATGTTGCGTGCCTCTTTGCCACCAAATTTGCTAACTGACTTTACGAATGTACTATTTTTTATTGGTAATCTATTGTTATTTTTTACAATTACCAACTGAATATTATATTGGTAAATCCATAAATGCCAACGAAAAATAGTTTGCTAGTAAATACCAACGGATATATATGTTGGTATTTACCAACAGACACTTTCCATTGCTATTTATCAACAGATTGTCTTTTATTGGTAATTACTAATATATTGTTTTTCGTAGTTAATCTGTTGGTAATTATCAACAACATAATCCATTGGTATCAATGTCTAGATTACTTGAATTAAAATTAATTAATTATTTATTGATCAATTTAATAAATTGAACCATAATTTGAGTAAAATTAGTCAATTAAATCTAAGTTTAATCAATTGATTTCTAATTTAATAAATATAAATACAATTAAAGTTAGTTTTCAGTAAATAAATCAATCGAATATTAATTTATGTCAATTTAATTAAATTAATTAACATAATCCAAATTTTATCGAATTTAATCAAATTATTTAGTTGAATTTGAATTTAATCAATTGATATTTAATTTAAAAACAATTTAATCACTTTAAATTTAATTTATCAATTGAACTCTAATTGAATCAATTTATGTTCAATTAATAAGTTGAACTATAATGTAATCAATTGAACCCTAATTTAATTAGTATACAGGTTCGTGGTTTCTTGTCTAAGTCATTCTTTTCTTTATCTTCTCCTCTCTCTCCTTTTCAATTGTTAGTAACTGGATATGCTCAGCATATTATAGTTTATCTGGATGCTGGGATTTTCTGTCACATTCCCCCAGTCTTAATTTGTTCACTTTCATCTAGATTCTTAGGTTTCAATTTTTCCATTAGCATTGTGATAGAGAATGCTCATATGATAATTTTGCAGAACTCTGAGATAAGTCTACTGTTGTGGCTTGATTAATGTGATTTGTATGCGTGCTTGTGTCTATAGATTATTTTTGCAAAAGTTCAATGTTCAAATAATATTGATGGAAAGTGGAACCACTGGGCTTAATGTACATTTATGGTTTGAGAGAAAGATCAGTTCTTTTCCAGGTGGAGAACATTTAGCTAACGCAATAAAAAATAATACATGTAGTTCTGTGCTATTCAAGGTTTCCAGGAATTTGTCATTGTTCTATATCTTTGTTGGATAGCTAAGAATTAGGCATATAAAGACCATTGATTCATTTGTATGATTTGGAGTCTGACTAGGCCAATGATTTAATTGAAATTTGTCTTATTTTCTAAATTGAGATAGAATATTACTTTCATGGACCAACAATCAAATCAAAACAAAGCACTAATTTAGAGTTAGAAAATTTCACGATGAGCTAAAGACTTTAGGTGCAAACACAAGGATAACTACTAATGTCTAATGGTGAGCAAAATATGAAAAATGAAAAAAGACTTCTGGTTAGGTATGGGTTGGACATGCTGTTTTTGAGGATTTTTACATAATTTTTTTCCTTAAAAAAATTACAAAAAATCTAGTTCTAGCATAATTTAATGCTTCTTTAGGGATTTGTACCAATAGAACAAATTTAAAGTTGTATTCCAAAAACGAAAAATGCCCGTTTTTATTGCATCAATATTTGATAGTAGATCAACTTTCTCATAATCTTACATGTCACCTTTTCTTTTAACTTGTGGACTAAATTGAGTAGGACCCAAGTGTGTAATATATCCTTTTACATTTTTCTTTCTCTCTAGTTATGATGTTTATGACCTGTTTATAATCATCAGTTATGAAAGTTACATATAAGTTAAATTTTCTTTCTTGCTTGATAGTCCAATTATATATTCGAGGATTGTTTTCAATTTGATAGTTGGGCAGAAATTGTTATCATCAATGATTATGAAATTTTACCTTCATTAGTTACACACATTTATATGTAAACACATGTTGGATAGCTTGACTGTTTGTATGGCACTCAAGAGGCACTTAGTGGTTTAACAATCATTTTACTTTGTTTTAAATTTTAATTTTTTTGTTAACTCTAGACTCTAGTCAAGTTAAACAAAATGATTTAGGTGAATTCTTATATATATTCAATAATAATGACATCAATTGTCAAAATTTAAAAAGAATAAAAAATTATGTAATTAAAATTGAAATGAATAATGAGATGTAAACACGTGTCTTTGTATTAACTTAGACTTCGCCCTTGATGTTGTTCTTAGAGATACGCCTGCTTCTTTTGCCATCGTCAAATTCTTCGCTCACTGGTCAGTTCTCTAATTCTTTAAGGAACTTTTTTCTTTCACTATTAATCTATAATTTGATTTTCTCCCTATTTGGTAGTGAAGTTTGAAACTTTTATGTACGTTGAATTTTGGTCGCCTTCTTTCTACGTTTTGGAGTTGAGAGCCATACTTATACTCCTAAGAATGACATAAGAACTTTGCAATGTTAATCTTGTTTAGATACTTAAAACCTGGTGTATTTATTTTGATATATATGGGTATCAACCAAAGTAATCAATTGAGTTGTAGGGCTGAAAAAATAGTAAAATTGATGTTAATGTTTCAATGTCTCAAGAAGTGATCCTTAATCTTTAATTTGCCAGTATAAATTGAAGTGATAAAGTTTTTAGGTGTAGGATTTACCAAATGCTTCTTTGGTATTTCTCCGATTTTGTTGATAATTCCTTTGGGGCTTTATTATTCCCTTTTTGGTTGATTGATCTAGTGACTCCACTTAGGTCACCTTGAGACTTTCTGTTATTAACAAAGAGGAATTTGTTTGGATTGGGATGTTCATTTATTGGCTCAAGTTCACAGGTACTTTGTTGTGTAATGTACCTTAGTTATGGAGTGGTGTCGTAGACAATTTTGCTATGGTTTTGGTATTGTATCATTGGCAGAGACTTTACTGGAGAGCACTAGATTTGTTGAAAGCTCCACCACTGCACTCAAAAGGTATGGTGAATATTATCCTTCTCTTTGACTAGTTGACTGAATTTTTATCTTTTCTGAAATTCAATTATTTATTTTTCCTTTTCTGGTTGAATAGGCAATGTAACAATGAGATGTTCATGGCATGATATTGTGGCCCTTGCAAGAGGTATGTTAGGCATTCACTGGTTTTCATCATTTTTTCGAAGTTAGGCTTGCATAGAAATTAAAAAGTGAAACTTCTCCTTCTTAACCAATTTTCCTATTGCTCAATGATTTTCTTAGAATATGACTTGGGCCTATTGAATTTATGAAGCATATCCCATTAATTTATTTTATATATATATATATATATACATGACTGATTAATTTATTTAGTTATTGATTAGTTAATAGAGTTAGCGTATAGTTAATGGTTGTTATTCAGTTTAGTTGTTTAGTTTTACTTGGTCAGTAATATTCAGTTACACAATTGTACTTAAAACCTCGAGCTAGCTAGCAACACATTATTCAACCATGAGATTTTCTTTATTCACAGTTGCTATTATAATTTATTCACCCTTTAATTAGTTAAGATAAAACTTAAACTTGTTTCTTCAAAAATAAAATAACTAACTGAATAACAACCATTAAAACCAAAAACAATCAAGAGCAAATACAGTTAACAATCGTAACGTGCATAGTGCCTTACAAATTAAGCCTGAGGTTTTATCATTCTTAATCAAAAACAATCAATATCTCCCATTATAGTTGGAATTGGTAATGCATCACCACTCTCATACCATCTTCCTGTCCAATTGACGTTTTATTGAAGTGCTAGTTCACATCATCCTCTCCTATTGAATTCTGGTATTTGTAGTTTACTTTTGGCCTCAACTTGGATATATAGAATATTATGTGACATATGGAGACATGCATGTGCTTGGTTTGAATTTGTCAACTTTCTGAAACAGAAACCGGTCATATTGTATTTCATTTTTTATTCTTTCTAGGTTTTTATAACTATACAATGTTTATTTCCTGTTTACATCCTCCAAGTTGCATAGCTGCATTTGCCAATTAATCCATTTCTGAGTCATACTATTTAATTTTTGGGCCATCATGAGAAGATATAACATTCTAACATAGTAGTTCTTATTAGAAGCAAATCCAAGAAACTAGTTCTTTATTTTGGCATTGGACTTTGTTTATCAGTCAGGCACACAATTTTTACTTTTTTTTTGTTGCAGAAGGTCCTAGTGGATCTGGAAAAACTAGCCTGGCTCATAAAATGGCAAATATTGTTGGTTGTGAAGTAGTTTCCCTTGAAAGCTACTTTATATCTGAACAAGTGAAGGATTTTAAGCATGATGACTTTTGCTCTCTGGATATATCCTTGCTTGCAAAGGTAAGACTTTAATCATGCAAATTTTATTGAGATTTGCTATGCCATTGCTGATGGTAACATGTCTTCTTTAGTGGTCTTTTTATCAAGCTTAGTTGGAAAAACTGAAATTTGTTTTAGTATAAATTTTGGAACAAAGGAAATAATAGATTCATATAGTCAAGTTTGTCTCATTGTTTTGATAGAATTTTCTATAATTGTGGTCATCAGTGTTAAATTCCTCAATTTACATTTGGGTGCTATCAATTCTTATCCTTGAACTCAGTTTCCAATTTATCAGTATCTTTTGCTACATAATATTGATGACATGAGGAATGGTAGAAGAACTAAAGTGCCCATATTTGATTTGGAGACTAATGCTCGTAGTGCCCTGCTTTCTATTATGTAATCTTGTTGAGGAATGGCGCATTCATATTTTTGCATAAAAATATATGTTTTTTATTATTTATTTCCATAAATCTACTCATCAAGACTGGCTTGATGAGCTGAAAATGATTGTGAATTGACAGGTTTGGTTGTTCAAGAACACTCCTAGCGAATTATGTGCAAATTAAAGTGTCTCACATCGTTTTTTGATAAATACAATTTTACACTAAATTCGCTCATTCAAAGGGTGGATTCTGTGCAAATGAAAGTGACACTCCGTTTGACATATTCTGTCTCATTACATGTTGAAATTACTTTTTTAAAAATATTGTTTCGTAAAAAAAATGTTTATTTTCACATTGTTTAGATAAATAACTCAAGGCCTTTAATTGAAAAGGAAATGAAATATTGATTTTAAAAAAAAATTCCCTATTAATTATTACTATTATTAGTAATTTTTTTGAATAAATTATTATTATTAAATTCTTTCATTTTTTTCCCTGGTAAAAGACGTAATTTTGATTATTAACACTTTGTCATAAAAGTTTGAATTCCTTAACTCTTGGTAATTTGCTCAGAAAATTAAAGGTTGAAATATTAGTGTATCAAATATTTTTAAAAAGTGTCATGACTATTTTTTTTTTTTTTAATACTAATCGTTCTTGCAGAGCTACTCCTTCATTTTGAATATACAAAGGGGAGTTTAATTTTGATTTACGAATAAGTAATCTATTATCATTATTATTGTTATTATTATTATTCTTTGGTTTCAGTACTGTGCAATCTTTTTTAATTTGGTCTCTAAAATTTTTATTGTATATATTTAACTCAATTTCTTGTTTAATGTATATATAATCCCTATGATAAACATCGTTAATATAATTTGATAAAATATTAAATGAAATTAAGTAAAATGTAATCAAATTGCAGCAGACAGAATGTAAAGGCAAGGCAGGATGTGAGATATTGGGAAAAGTTAAACAAAATCTACTGTCCAAACATAACATCAAATTATTTAATTTGCCCCAAATTGATGCCTTGCTTGACGGGCATACAGATAAATGTTGCACATTGGCAGAAATAAATTAAAATAAAATAAAATTGTACAGGCAGGATATGAGATATTGGAGGAAGTTAAATAGTCTATAGTGACCATACATCATTTAACTTGCTCCAATTCTCACATAGTGCCCAGACATAAAGTTTTAATGGACACAAATCTATAAAAGTATTGGAGGGAACTAAAGAAAAAAGAAAAGAAAATGTCAATTTTCACATACTACATCTACAAATGGGTTCAAGAGACTCTTTCCTCTCCCCTCTTTGCCTTGGCAAAGCATTTGTTGGGGCATCAAAGCAGCCGCAGCCAAGTATTTATAGACAGTTTAAGAACAGCAACACAATATATTCATGAAGATACAGTATAATCTTTAAGAAATGCATGATTAGCATTCTCATAGATTGTTACAAGTGTCAGAAACTAAGGACCAAAGGAATTTTTAACTCTATTAAATCTGAATAGCCAAATTCTTTGAACAGAGGTAAGCATATAACTCAAATTTCTGTCAAATTCTTTGAACAAAAGTAAGAAAAGGGTAAAAAGAGAAAACGAAAGGAGAAAAATGGACGAGGCACTTAGCATTCTCTCAACAATTTGTTGGTCATGGAAGATAGAGTATGGAGGGAAATGTAATTTTAGACTAATGTCAAGCATACAATTTTCATTGGTTCATAGCATAATGAGATATTGAATAATGGAGAGAAATGTGAGTATACCGTGCGTGCAATTTGATTAGTTAATAGGTTTATAGAAGATGGATCTTGAAGGATGAAATATACTTTTGAAGAAATTAAACATATTTCCATGCAATTTGATCGGTTAATAGGATGGTGGAAGATGATTATGGAGGGAAATTAAGCATATAATTTGATTGAATGATAGCATTGTGGGAGATGAATTATGGACAGAAATGCATGCATGCGACTTTATAATTATAGAATGGTGAGAGGAAATATAGATGAAAACTGCACATGAAATTTGATCGGTTAATAAGAGGGCGAGACATTAATGATTAATAAAAGAGTAGGAAATGGATTGTAGTGGGGCGTGTTTTTTGAAAAAACAAAATTGAAAGCTTTTGGAAAGGAATAAAAAATTTATTTTATCACATTTGTATAAATTCTTTTAATGAACATAAATGATTTTCTTTCTATCATTATTTTTCTTCTTTTTTTTTTTCTTGAAAATAACGATTCATAATCCTTTCAGAACTTAGTAACCATAAACTACCAGAAAATGTAAAGATATATTTATCAACATTTTGTTAAATTCCACAGATTGATTTCTAAACCAAAATGGTCGTCGCTGCAAATGAAAGTAATGCAGAAAATTAAGCCTACTCTTATCATCTTCCTTTTAAGGTGAAAATTTGCCAAAATTTGCATAGAGCGCGACATCAATTATCTTCATGACTCCAGCAGCACCATGCATCAACACAGACATGATGCTACTGCAATCCACATAAGCTCCATCATTTGTGGAGACACCCTTGAGAGCATTGCCTTTAGTCCATCACCTTAGCTGGTTTTTATCCCAACGTAGTTGCACATATTTCCTGATGTTCAAATATATTTCGGGCCAACAACAAACTTGGCAATGAAGAATCCAATTGTGTCGATGGAAGATGATGGATCGAACCTTTGAACAAGTTGTTCTTCACCAGGTCTTAACCACTCCCTGTGGAGACAAACACTACAATAGATTAGCTGCCAAAATCCAAATTCAATGCCTTGATAATTTTACTGACAGGTTTCTGACAGAAGAATTAGGCAAGACGCCTGAGCACAAGCATTTCCCTATCTACAGATTTATTGCTATAAAGAAGAAAATTATAGTACCAAATTTCACAAGCATTCAAGTATCATTAAATTTTTTTTAAAAGATAAAAGAATTTTTGCTAGAGTTCCATTTATCAATATGCAAATTAATGTCTGATAGAATCATTAGGCAGTTCATAAGTTGAAATCTAATGAGTTGGAACATCTTTTAGAATTTCCTTCAGACTTAATTCTAGAAGCAACATAATTTTCCCCATTCTTTCATTGTAGATGAACATCATCAAAAGCAAGAAAGCTGTTAATTCAGTTCTTCTCAAGCAAGAATCAAGTGCTTTTAAACCATCTTGCGTGCATAAATTTAAATATGATGAGCACTCTAACACAATTTGAATATCTAAAGTAGGTTGACAGATCTTTCAATTCCTCGACGAGGCAATATTTGCAGATGCATTATCAAAACCCGCTGGAAATATTTTTTAGCTTTAGCCGAATTTGTTCAAAATAATATTAATCATTCTAAAAATTTTATAAGCAGACTTTCAAGAAAACACGAAAGGCAATTATCATTTTTGTATATATCCAATCATTATCAATCTGATAACTACTCATGCCCCATATGAACGGACTTCCCTAAAATCATTACAAATATCAAAACATAATGAAACACAACCATCCAAATTAAGAAACAATTTGACCAAATCACTTTTTGCTTTTTTTAAAAAGGTTGTAAATGTTCATGCGAGTGATTCTAGAAATGTTTAATTTGTAGATTAAAAATATTTTGACAATAATTAACAAAATCAACATTTTCATTAAAACTAAAAGGAAAATATCAAATAAATATTATTTAGCCAAATCATTCATATTTGTTTCATCAGTAAAACAAAATAATTAAGGTAGAACTAGCATACCTGAGAATTTGAGTTTGTGATTTTTCAATACCAAGTTTTGAGCATGATTAACATCCCATTTCGACATTTAACAAATCCATATATTGTACAATGATTACATCTTATTTCATAGGCTCCATCATCAAAATACTTTGTGAAGACATCGAATTTGGATTTTTTTTTTTCCTTTTTACATCTTTCATATTTGGTTGTTTCATCTTGACTTCAATGTGCTGACTCTCATGTATTAACATATGATCATGTAAATAACCAATATTTTCATAAATGTTAATGTTAACTTGCTCTTGGCTAAATTGGGCTTTCTCTGCGTTGGCCTTTCCCTTGTTACCCTTGATTGATATAAAGGTTCAACACTAGATACTTTTTGTAGTTTAATAATAATAATAATAAGAGTAGGAGATATGCAGGGAATTGATTAAATAATTAAAAAAGAATTGGATTTGAATCAAATTAATGGAAAATAGGAAAATAATAATACGTAGATTAGAAAATTGAGAATTGAGATTCTTTGCAAAACATTTGATACTGAGACTTGGGAGTTAAGAGTTTGAAAGGATTAGAAAATATAGAAAATTTTTATTATTGTAGAGTACTCATAATTTTTTTATTTCTCAAAATACCCTCAAAACTAGCTGCTACTGTTGTTACTTTAGATAAAATTGTAAAATTACCATCTAGCAAAAAACACTCGAGCCACTTTTAGGCCAAACGGTCACATGAATGTGATCTCAATATGAACTTTTTCATTTCTCGGTTCAGATTCCAAACCAATTGGTACTAGCAACCAGTGCAGTACCAATTTGTGGAACCCCTGGTTCCAAATTCTGATCTAGAACAGGGTTAGGCTTGCTCTGTAGATCAGAATTTTTATTTCCTTCCACGCATAAAAGACAAATATTTTGCAAGTTTCCAATATGTAACTGATTTTTTGAAAAAGGAGATGAGAAAAAACAATAATAATAATAATAACACAAAGCAAAGCATTAATGAGCGATAAAATACTTCATAAAATGACAAACCCTATTAGAAAGAATTTACTATATGGAAACTAAAACAGTGCTAAAGACTGTCAAATGAAAGAATTGAAGCACTTACTCCACATATCCATCAGGAAATTCAAAACCACCAAGAAGACCAGGTCCTCCAATTTTTGGGTGCTGAAATTAAAGAGCATATTCAAGTGCAAATCAAGAAAATATTCACGTTTCCAAGTGCACACATTATACAGATATGCCTTTCAATTTGCTGAGGACAGAGTTCCCCAAATGCTTCTAAAGCAAGTGGCAAAATATGAGGACCATAAATATAATAATATCAATTTAGTACACATGATTTTTTAACCCTCTTTAATCCTTTAAATGATTATATGTCTTGGCATCCCATATAATAAACTTTGCCAGTTCGCTTTTAATAGAGAAAGAGCAAGTCTTAGGATTCAAATCAATCTCAAACAAGTTTGCGAATGTATATGATATGTATTTGAACTGACAGTTTTAAAAAACCTTTCACAGTTGCACACTTTGCATGACCATTATAAAATAAATTGTGTCACCAAAAAGAAGACCTTACACAGATCCATACCATTACAAAGTATAAAGCATTTCAAGAAATTCGTATCATACCTCAGAAGCCTCCACAAACCTCACTAGAGTTGAAGTGACAAAATAAAAGGTGGAAAACAATAAAATTATGCGGCTAGATGATATTTCTCAGATCTCAGTTAAGAAACCATTTCAGCAGCTATAAATTATCATATTTGTAAAACTATGACCCTTTTTTGTTTAAATGTAAGTACAGCTGGTAGCTGATTTATATTAATATTTGATAAAACTAATTAAGTTATTATTTTTAAAATATAAAATCACCAATTGATATATAATTTGTGTAATTCAAAATATATATTTTTTAATACAATGATTATTTGATATAATTATTTATTTTAATAATTAAAATAATTAAAATATGTCAATAATAAAATATAATCGATTATGAATAAAAATCTACATAAATGTATATTATATAATTTATGAATATAATTAATTAATTTAATATATTTTTAATGTAATTTTTCTCTTTTATAATGGCATTGAAGAAGGTGCGGTTGAATAGTGAAAATGGTGGAATATAAATGGTGGCGGATGATGGAAAATATCAAAATTAAAAAAAAAATGATGTCTTATATTTTGAACAGACTAATTTTGTTTTTTGATTAAAAAAAGTTCCAAAAATAGAGGTTTTTTCAATCAGTAACTGATAGAGACTAGAATCAACTACTAACTGCTAATTGGAATCTTTACCAAACACATTTAAAACAGTTGTTGAGTACCAAACAGCTATTAGCTACTCCAAAAAACTAAACCAAACATCCTCTAAAATTTATAAAATTCATAAAGGATGATCAATAAGGCAATCAACTATATATAAAAGTACAGATATTGCAATTTATTTTATCATATATTACTACCCTTTCAAATTTAGGCATTGAATGCAAAAAATTGAAAAAGACATGAAACTTCAAGAGTATAACCTGTGGTGCTAATGAAAGGAACTTATATCTGTCCAAAGCATATCGTACTAGTGCTTCATTCTCACCAGGGTTTATTGTGCATCTGCAAAAGTTAGGTAAACAAAAGTTACAACGAAAAAATAAGTTGTTCAGTTTAATGCTTGTTGACATAAAATAAGCCTAATATATGTTTAGCTCCTTGTATTTGCCACCTTTTGTCATTTTATCCCATGTTATCATTTTTGGTACAAACCACCCACTGTAACTTTTTTTTTTTATTTGTTACAATCAGCCCCCCAACTCCTCATTTTACAGTTCGATTAGCCTCATTAATCTGACAAGATACTGATGTGGCAGGAGTGTGGATGATCACCAACTCAATTGTCATATCAGATTAATGATGCTAATTGTACCCTAAAATAAGGAACTGAGGGCTGATTGTGACCCAAAAAATAGGTATACGTGCAATTTGTACCAAAGATGACTGCAAGGATCGACGTGGCCAGTAAAGGACACTATGCATATATTAAGCCTATAAAATAATTGAAATTGACAATGCATAATCAAAACAATTTCAGGAGCAACAAAATGATATTGAATTTTTTTTACTCTAAATTATATAGCAAAAATGGACACAACTGAGAATGAATGAGATTTTTATCATGGATACTGACGTTGAATAAACAATAACTCCACCAGCACGAACTAATTTAACGGCTTGGTCAAACATTCTCCTCTGATACGTTGCATGGTTTCTCAAAGATTCTACAGTTTCCTGGAAAAATATGACAAAACAAATTAAGTTTCCACATGGAAAATAACAGTACTAAGTTAATAGCATCAAACATTCATTACATATAAAATCTTATGTGCAATAACGGTTATGCATAAACTAGCATAAAACTTCAAAAAGACAAAAGGATGAAGCAGTTTGTAAGACGAGAAAGAGGGAACAAAAACCGGACACGTTGGAGAGAGGTACACATCCATTTTAAATTCATTCGATGAATTTCATATATTACCTATAAATTACAAGGTCACTTGGATATGGAACAAAATCACTTCCCTTCCTAGAACTACCATCTCATACTCAGGTCAGTGCAAATATTATGAAACTATTTCCGTGCTAATTTACCATAGCCTAGTAACATGTAAAAGCCCTAATTACTATAAAACAGCTAAAAAATATTTGATGAAATAAAAACATTGCATGTGACATGAATAAAAATTTTCTTAGATAAGTGATAAGAGATCTTTTTCACCTAGGACTGGAATTGAGTTGCACAAATTGCAAAGAAAGCTTTGATATTTCTGTAAAATTAACACAAATTCCGCTGCTCATTTCTAATCCTAAACAGGAAGATTTATAATAGTTCTATTTGCAGTAGTTTTTTCCTAAATGAGAAATTATACATACTATCAAATAGAAGAATCACTAAACTTACTAAGTTCTTAGAATCAATAATCACATGAGAGCAATTCCCTAGTTTCAAACATACAGATCAAATTCATAATTTAAAAAAAAAAAAAAAAAGACCGCTCTACCTCTCCAGCAAAAAGTCTAGGCCTCAAACCAAGAGCTGAACAGGGAGCATCAAGAAGAACTCGATCAAAGCTGTCAGGATAAAAGCCTTTTGAATTCTGAACCCTACCACCAAGGGACTGATTTCTTCCTGGCCCATTCCTCATTCTTCGCTTGTTCTTCCTGATATCAGCTTTGCTAACATAAGTTCCCTCATTCTCTTTTTCATTGCTAACTAAAATACCAGAAATTAGACAACTTTGTAATTACAGAGAAAAATACTTCCAAGAAGTTCATATCAAACATGAGAGAAAAAGCATGATAACCTTATCAAGTAGGAAACCAGATATGGGAATTGCATTGAAATTTTATGAAAGAGAAAAAGACCTACAACCCAAGTATGGTTTTAAGGATATGATATCTCCGGAAAGAAAATATGGATATTTCTTGTATTCCAGCATTCAAATGATATGCTGAATTTAAATCCATGAGAGCTCACAAGGTATGTGAATGAATTATGTTTGACATGTTAATCAATATCCCATCTCCTGGTGTCCCAATAAGCATATAGAAATCCATGACCTCAAAGGTACAAAATACCTACCAAACAACCCTAGAACAGTAGAAGATGTTTCCTCCTCAGGAAACTTCAGCGACTCAGAATTCTCAACAGTGGCGATATCATCAGATTCATTTCCACTACGAACAGCTTTGAGAGCATCCAACTTATAGGTTGTTATGCATGACAAGCCCATTTCAGCAGCCAACTTCTGAATATCCATCACCTATATATAACAAAGAAAATGAAAACATCTAAATAATAAATGTTCAAAGGGTATTCACAACCAGATATGTAAATCTATCAAAAGAGGAACAAGTGACTGCATAAAAAGAATCATGCAAAAAATAATTGTAACAAGAAAATCACTAAGTGTTAAGGAGATAAGACTAACTAAGCCTTTTAGTAAAAGCTTTATTAAAGTTATTGAAACTACAACTTAGAGGGAGAAAAATGGAAACATGGAAACAGAAAGCAGGAACTTGAGATCTATCAAATTTATAGAGGGAAACAGATCCGCAGATTGCATGGCTAATTTCTAGCTCGGTCTTGCCCTGCGTATGTTCATGTTTGATGAGGCTCCCACAGCTACAATTACAAATGTTAGAGGAAGATAGAGAGAGAGCGAGAGGGGGGGTGTTTTAGAAGGAAAAGTAAAAAATAAAGAGCTATGAAAAGTCAAGCACATAAATAATAATTACCTGAAAAGGAAACAGAAATTTTTGCTAATTTTTAAATTCAAAATTGTATTATAAAGGCTTACACACCAGAAAATCATTATTTTTTTCCGAATTTGGAAACCCACCCATTCTTTAGGAATTGCCAATTCTGATTTGTAATATAGGTATGATAAATGATTGTGCTAGGTACAAATACCTGTTTAATTATATGAGAAAATCAACTTCCAATAGTGTTGCTACAAAATGTTTAACTAGAATCATAGGCCACAAAAATTTATCAAAATGTTTGCAATTTTTTGTTATATTTATTTTTTCTCCTTGCAAATTGGTTTCGCATATGATTAAATGGATCCGGTGGGTTGGTGAATTGCCTTGTCAAAATTAATGAGAGTGAACAAGAATTAGATTTTTAGATACTGCTAAGCTCCATCTCAAAAAAAAAGAGGAGATGCAGCAGAAAGAAAATAGTATATTTAAGGGTAGTGCTGATATTTTTTAACACAAAAAATAAATTTTAGAACCCCTAGAAATTCAGCATATATTTATGACCACGACTAAATGGAAATTTAATAAACAAGAAATTATATAAATTACTGAATAGCTTAGTTATAGAAACCAGGTAGCCAACATCAAGCTTGACTTGGTAGGGGGAATGGGCCAATCAAGGGACTACATATTATTCTTGCTTGTGATTGTATTAAGCATGAATTACGTAGCTAGAAAGAAATGAATGTGAAGACATCCTATTATTATAGCTACTCTATTGCAGCTGTACCTTATTATGAGATCTGTCCGCTGCCACAATCTCACCTGCATCCTTCATAAGCAATGCAATTGCAGTTGTCTTCCCTCCTGGTGCCGCACACATGTCTAATATCCGTTCACCTTTTTGAGGATCTAAGACATAAGAAACAATGAAAATATCATGCAAATGTTAGGCTCACAATAAATGCTACACTTCCATAGAAAAGCAAAATCTTTTAGAAATAAACATACTTTGAGCCCAAACATTTTGAGTGAGTTGTGATGGGAGAGGGAGAGCATATGTTAAAAGGAATAATTATAAAAATATCATTCAACCACAAAATCTTTCCAATTCAACAATTTATTATTGGTCAATGCCAAAGATTTGAAAAGACACAAAGGGAAAATATTACACCAAGAGTGGTGACTGAGGTTACTTAAAATTAGTGAAAACAAAAAATAAAATTAAATAAAAAAAAAAGTAAAAGAGGATGCACCCAGTCAAGTGTAAAACAAATGTTACACACTTACCAGATTTATCATATTTTAATGCAAGGTAAACAAACTTTTAGACATAAAGTTTAGTTCATCTATATCATTTGGCCAAATTTTTTAATCAATTGGACATCTACTAGTTTAACTTTGAGAACTCTCTTGAATTCAACATTTGTTCATGAAGGAAAATAGAAAGCAAAATTTACTCTCTCGGCCTCTGCACTACTCCAGGCAATAATTTTTTTTTTTTTTTACTTCTCCAAGTAATCAAGTTCCCCCACACAAAAGTACAATATCTCGAAGTAAATATTCTGTCAGTTACAGATCCAACCCAATCTGCATCTATAAATACTTCAATACTCTTTTGAATAGTCTTCTTAAAAAATAGACGTTTTCCAGGAGTAGACTTCAAGTATCTTAAAATTATGCATACTGCCTTAAGTTGTTCTTCATAAAGTGCATGCATGAATTAACTAATAAGTACATATCTAGAATTCTGGTTTCTTATTTTTAAAATTTTAGAAAAAGTTGATACGGCTAAAAAGTATCCAAAATTAGAATACGGGAATATGTATATATATATATATATATATATATAATAATTTAAATTAAAAAAAGATCAAATTATAAAATTAAATTGATAAATAAAATAAAATTGGATAAAATATTTTAAATTACAAACTTAAAGTCTAATATTCAAACCACAAACAAATTATAAAATAATAATTCTAAATCCATTTAAACTGTAAATCAGCTCAAGTTTGCTATATAATCTCCATTAATTTTTGTCACCACCACAAATCATAGGCTTCAACTGTGGGTCATTAAGAGATAATTCTTCTAACTTCACCAAATCATTTTCTTCCAAGTTCATTTAATCTGCACCTGTAATTTAAATGAAACCAGGATTATGAGTACCAATTTTTAAAGTAAATGATTCAGAAAAGATTTCATACGCATACCAATGTCATACCCAAAGGGTATGGGTATTTCTTCAAAAATGAAATGTGAGAGTAACATAGATATGTACCCGAGTCCAAGCAATATAGCAAACTGTTGATTTTTCCTTAGTTCAGAATAATGGTCGTACTGAAGAGTTAATTCTTCTTTCCTTTGCTTATGATTTTTCTTCGCACAAATAATCATTTTCCAAGTTTGGTCACCTTCTATGAATCTATTGTCTATTGTTATAATATTATCATGTTGTGACATTATAGTAGGCTATCTTTTATTTTCAATTTCCAAAGATAGTTGTTCAAATTTCTGATTTTCAAATGTAAACCTAAACATAAGAGAAACATCACTGATAATAAGAGGAGTTTCAATACATAAATCTTGGTCATTTGCTGTAGGTGCAATGGACTCAGAATCCTAGGAAAGAATTACATTATCTGAAAAGCTGGGATCCTCGTACATGGTGAATAACCAAATTCCAATTGAAATGAAATCTTTAGGATAAATCAATGCAATTTTGGTTAGACAATGTGTGGTTGATAAACAAGGATCGGACCTCAAAATAACAGAGGTCAAGGTCGGCCAGTGAGACGATGGGGGATAAGCTTCATCGTCGAGAGGGAAACAGCCCGGATCACCAGCTAAGGCCCCTAAATGACCACGGAAATTGTCGAAGTATTTGTGCAAATATATGGAATGATGAATTTATTTCTTCGTCTCTTTGCCAATAAATCAGAATTCTCTACGAGAATAGCAGAATAGTTGACAAATGAATCTTTCGTTACAAGTCTCCCCCTGAAAATGAATATTCTTAAAAAAGGTTATTTTTTTCAAAAAAGTGACATCTATTGTGACCTATGTTACTTCGACACTTCATTTTTGAAAAAGTACTCGTACCATTCTAATATGACATTGGTATGGATATGAAATTTTTACCAAATCCTTCACTTTAAAAATAGGTATTCATAATCCCAGTTTCATTTAAATTACAGGTGTAGATTAAATGAACTTGAAAGAGAATGATTAAGTGGAGTTAGAAGAATTATCTCTTAATGACTAACAATTTAAGACTATGATTTGTAGTAGTGACAAAAATTAATATAGATATATAACAAACTTAAGTTGATTTACAGTGAATCACCATTTTATTATTTGTTTGTGGTTTGAATTTTAGATTTTAAGTTTGTGATTTAAAATATTTTATTCAATTTTATTTTATTTAGTATTTAATGTTATAATTTGATATATCTTTTAATTTAAATTATTATATATAAAAATTAAAATATTTACATTTATATATGTGTGTGTGTGTGTGTAGACGTATTTCAGTACTCGTATCATAATTTTTGGTACTTTTTAGTCGTACCCACGTATCCTAAAATTTTAAAAATAAGAAACTGGACTTATAGATATGTATGCATGTCAGATATTCATACCTGAGTCCAAGCAACATGGATTGTGACAAAAAAAAATTGGTATTGGACTAAAACGTTTTTAGTCCTTCTGATGTAGGGAATAATCAATGAAAACACACTTTATAGCTTTGAGTTCAAGCTTTCCAATTTTCCTATATTCATAAACAAAAGTTGTACATTCAAATACTTTTAGAAGGAGATTTGCAGAAAGTCAGGCATGAGAAAAACTTTTTGTAAAAACTTGAAAAGGAATTTGAAATTGTAAAACTTTGAGGGCATTCTATATATTAAGTATGATGCCATTAAAACAGTCTTTTCCCACAAATATTTAGGAACTTTAGTTGTAAAAATTAATGCATAAGCCACCTCCAACAAATGTCTATTTTTTCCTTTTAGCAACTCCATTTTTTTAGATATATCAATGCAAGAACTATGATGAATGATACCTTTTTCCAGAAAAAAATTTTCCAAGACCATATTGAAATACTTTTTTCCATTATCACTTTTGAAAACTTGTATATTGATTAGAAATTGAGTTTGCACCATATTATAGACATTTTTAAAAACCTTTTCAACTTGAGATTTTTCTTTCAATAGAAATACCCAATAAAGTCAAGTTTGATCATTAGTAAAAGTAATGAACCATTTCTTACCAAAATGTGTACTTATCTTATTAGATCCCCAAATATCATTGTGAATCATAGTGAATAGTTTTAATGGTTTGTATGGTTGTGAAGAAAAAGAAGTACGATGATCTTTTACAAATTCAGATATTTCACAATGAAACAAAGATGGATTTTTATTATCAAACAACTTAGGAAATAAATGTTTTAAATATTTATAACTATGATGTCCTAATCTAAAATGTCATAGAATAACATTATTATTGGAAACAGAACTAGATTCAAAGCAGGTACTTATTTGGTGGGATTGTCGACCCGACTCAGAACCATCAACAAAGAAATAAAGTCTTTCACTTTGTCTAGCACTGTCAATCATCCTCCCTGAGGTCAAATCCCAAAACACACAGTGAGTTGAAAAGAAATTATCTTGACAATTTTGGTCACGAACTAGCCTACTAATAGATAACAGATTACAAGAGAGTTTGAGAACATGAAAAACATAATGAAGAGTAAATGATAGAGACACTACAATAAAACCTTTTTCCTACAATAGTTGAAAGAGAATCATCTGCAATTTTAATTTTTTGATTGCCTAAACAGACTATATGAAGAGAAGACTTGACAATCCAGTCATAAAGTCAATTGCACCAAATCAATGATCTAGGTATGATTAGATTTGACACTAATAAAAATAGTTTGCAAATAGATACCTTTTTGAGCTAAGGAACAATGAGTTTTTTGAGACTCGAGAAACTTGTACAGTTGGTCCATCTGTTCCTTGGTAAAAGAAAACAAACTTGAAAAAGGCTGCTCCTAATCTAAGACACTAACCTGAAGTGCATGGCTTCCTCCATTAGACTTCTTTTTCAATTTTTTTGGTTTGCCACGAATTTTCTCACACGTCTCTAGTATGCGCTATGGTTTTTTGTAGTGATCACACCAAGATCGTTTGCCATCGTTTTTCCCTTCTTCCTGAAACCTCTATGTTACAAGAGCATAACTATCCATTTCTAAGATTGGAGCAGATTTTTTAAGCATCACACTCTATCATGTTTCTTCTCTCCTAACATCTACAAAAGCTTCACAAATTGTTGGTAGATGAGTTTTTTCAAGGATTTTGCCCCGCACTTCATCTAACTCCTTATTTAGTCCTTCCAGGAACATGAAGACATGATCATTTTTATGTCTTTTCATGAATCTAACACTGTCACTTGCACATGTCCAGACATCATCAAAACAGAGGTCTAATTATTGCCACTAAGTCATCAACTCATTGTAGTATGAGGTTACATCTCCGTCACCTTGTTTTGCAATGCCAAAGTTTAGAATTTAGCTCTAAAATTTGTTAGGAATTTTCCAAATCCAAATATTTATCCCTAACTATATCCCAAACATCCTTAGCTGTCGGCATAAATATAAATGGCTTGTCAATTGTAGGTTCCATAGAATTCACTAACTATGCTATAATTAAGGAATTTTATGATTTCTTGGTCCAAAGAGTTGGATCCTCATTTGCTGGTTTTGCTACTTCTCCTATCAGATAACCAAGTTTTCCCTTGCCTTCCAAAATCAAATGGATAGTTTGAGACCATTCCACATTATTTTTTCCATTAGGCCGGTGAATGCCCAATTGAAGTGAATTAGTGCCCCCTTTTATAGGATTACTGAAAGAGATGAAATTCATACTAGGAATATTTCTCCTTACACAGTACAGCCAGTCAAGGTTGCCTTCCAATGATTGTAACTTGCCATAAGGACCAGAAAATAAACAGAATAGTAATTCACAGAGAAAATACAAAAAACTCAACCAACTCAGAATAGTACTAAAACGACTCAGCCAAGGTGGGAATGATAGGAAAGAGAGTCTGAAACACGAACCTCAAAAAATGGTGACCAGAAAACGTCTCACACGCCAGCGCTTGAGATTATGTCAAAAGTTAAAATCGGCGCTTGCAATCATGCAAAACTGTTGACGGTGATGAAATTCAACCGAACAAACTTTCGGTGCCAAAGCTTCTCCCTATGTAGGCGGTGAGAGTCAACTCTCTTTCTAGGTTAACAAGTATTAAAACCCTAGAAAAGAATTGTCTGAAATTACAGAACAATAAAGCTGGAAGAGCCCAACTTTGATACCATGAAGGAAAATAGAGAGAAAAATTTACTCTCTGATTCATATTCATTTACAAGAGAATACATAAGTTTATATAGGACTTCTATACCTATAATCAAGGAATACAAAAAGAAATAAGAACAAAAGGAAATATTTTTTATTTCCTAAAATTAAATCCCTAATTTTCCTACAGTTCAATATATTCTTGAATGAAATTGCAACAATTACATGGTATGCTTATCAACATTAAATATTTTATATGCATAATCTACATGAATAAAATATTAAAAGATGGTTTAGAGCTTATAAAATTTGTACGAAATTGATACAATTCCTCCATTTGAAAACAACTGATATGCATATTTATCACAAACATAAAATGCACTCCTAAATCTAAAGGTACTTGAACTCAATAAAAAGTACCATAATGGAGGCAGGAAGGATGGAGAAAAGAAACTGAGGGTAAGAATTCTTTGAATAAATTGGAAAAGGCAATGGATGAAAGTGGTGGAAAAGTTATTTCTCTTTTTGCATTATCCCCTGTCTTTCCCCTCAATTTTCACTCTTTTAAAGATGGTGTAAATGTAAAAATACTAATTTGTAACTTTAACAAAGGAAATCTAACAAAAACAACACATAAAGAACTAGTATAAAGCATTAACCTAAAATTAGGAGTTAGAAATGTTTTTATATCAGTTAAAATTATGAACTTCTCGCCTTTTCCAAACAATGTAAATAAGCAAATGTGGAATTTGCTACTATGACAGAGGAACAGAAATTAAAATGAAAACTGCATATTAAAGACAAACTAATTTAGATGCCCATTTCTAGAAAATTTGAAAGTACATGAATGTACCTACTTGAAGCGTCTATAAGAACTAAGATCTTTTGAGAGTTTGATTCAGTTGCCCAATTGTCAAATGTACAAAAATTATAAATTATGCACTATCATGCCCCCTCATCTGCAATATGCAGACTTATTAAGATGAGTAAAAATAATCTACATGAAAATATTTCAAAAATATCATCAGATAAATCTTTACCTAGTTATCAAACTAGAAGGTTGAAAGGAATCAAGCTAAGAAGTAGGTGTTAAAATAATTACCCAAGAACAAATATTGGACGTATAATCAAAAAGATCTGATTAGATATAAAGTTGCTACTTATCTGAAATAAACTCAGACGAGAGTGTGAAACTCTGCAATAATCTATATTGCTTAGATCAAAGTGGAAAGAAGTGCAAATTAATTTCAAAGCAAGGTTCTGCTTTTATCCAATGAAATCGACGACATTGAATGAATCTGGAAGTTAATTCTTTGTTGAAAAAAACAGATTATATAACAAGGGAATTTTGTTATCAAGTTAACTTTTTGCACAGTAATTTTCTTTAATAATTAACTACGAATTTCACATATTAGTGTCTTACTGAAAGAGTTTTTCCTTATTGTTTTCACATCAGAATGTTCAATACATGTACAGAAACTACTACCTAGAAAAGTACCTAGGATAACAAGTAAAATATACTTTAGACAACAAAAATCATATGATAAATACCTAGGACATGAGCTGTGACAATACTTGGCAAGTTTTGAAGGAATATTTGCCCCTCAAGCACATCTGTTATCCAAAAGAAAGAAAATTAAGATAGATAAAAGGAAAATGTGAGGCATAAACAGAAGAAAATGGGTTCCTCGTGATGAAAATTGAACATTATTGATCTTGATATGATCATAACAAGCAACCATCCAGATCATCAAAGAGTAATTTATATATCAGATTTGTAATTTCACTACCAATTTGACCTTATACAAATGACAAATGTAGCTATAGAATGGCATTTCTATAGATTACTATATCAATAACTTGTATTCAATTATTGGTAGAACATAAGATACCAAATGTTGAGAAAAACCAGAATTTACGCAGAAAGTATTCTGTTGTTAAAAAATATACAATATGCAACAACAATAGAGGATAAGGAACAATAACAAAAGAAATAAAAATTACTTTCCCATAAAAGTCACTAATAAACAACTCAATACAGTAAACCATACTCCTAACATTGCAAACATTATATTGAATTGATAGGCAATGAACTATACCATGAAAAGAAGGTAGTTTAAACACTCGATTGGTCATATCCACAGCAATTCCCTCTGAAACACGAAATATGCCAGCCCTCGACATTGTTGTTGTTCCTTGACCAATATAGAAGCCCTTTCTTTCAAAGTAATGAGGATCTTCAACAATATAAAATATGTCAACCCTTCCAATCTCCAAGAAGTTTGCACAGGGATTACAACATATATACATAATCAGAAGATTTGACTTCATTTCTGTGAAGTCCATGACACACGAGACATAGCATCTACCTACCAAATATATATAATTATGGCTGCATCCACCTATCAAATAAATTACGTTCTTCTAGAATTCAAAATCAGAATCCAGCGACAAGAACCACAAATCCATTTTTAATTGCTTGATGTACTAACTTTTAACTTTTTCAAATAAATATTGAAGAGATAATAATACGATATATGCAGTTATTTTAGAGCAAGTTGCATTTTTCTGGCATCTTAATGGTGTTCTGCTTCAGAAACTTCTAAAGGAATTTCCATGATTGATACCCAGTAATATGAAAAAGCATTCTGTTGTAGTAAACTTTTCTTTTATTTGCATTTTTTGTAGTCATTTTATGAGAAAAATGTTTCTTTAAACTTCTCTCTCAATTAAATTTTCTCCTCTCAGGTGAACACACAATAATATGATATAATTTTTAAGAGTATAACAAACACTAGTCTTTCCTATGATAAGAACAAATATCTGATTTGGAAGATTCTAACAGTTCTTAAAGATTTTAAAACAAAACAATCATTTTGTGACATGTATTAAGCGACATTTACAAGTTAAACTACTTTAAATCTGCAGCATAAATATCATTATTGCCTGTTTGAAGTCCTTGTAGAACAGTTCCACGTGTAATACCATTAGCCCATCCACCATCAGGAGTATGTTGCTCTATAGCAACTGAAACTGCAACTACATCTCCTTTTTCAACATGTGCACTACAAGCCATTACACCAGGAACAAATACCTACAAGTAAATTACCACACAGAAAACAACAGAAAGCAGATCTACAAATCACTGAATCCCTCTTCTACTCAATAAAAAATAAAAAAAATAAAAAAATATATGATTTCTGTTGTTTTCCAAATTATCAACTAAATTTTGAGGGCTAAAGCTCAAATTTTTGTAAGAAGTATGATTGGCGAATTCTACAAAATCTAGCAACGTGATATAAACAAAGAGAAACTCTTCACGAAAAAATCCATTTTGGGAAGAGAAAACAACACCACAGCCAACTAAATTCAAAATTTAATGTCCCGTAGACAGTAATCAAAAGGATCACTGATAGCATATAAGATGCATTTAAGTAGTTAGGTGTACCTGAGCACCTCGGAGAACTGACTCAGCACATTTTCTACTGACAATAACCTCCTTAGGAGGTGCTGCAGGTGCAAAACCATAATCAATTCTATGCGGCCCAGAACCCTTTACAAATAAAACATAATCGAATCCAGGTATCTGGCACTTAGAAATTGGGCTATTCTGCAACCTTTCCTCCATAACAATCGCTGGATTTTCATTTCCAACACTCGAATGCTCAAACTCAAACCCATTTTCCTTCACCATTTCCATTAACTTCTCAACAACAGCATCAGGAGTTGTCTTCAGTGTATTGACACGAATACAAGAATAGCTCGGCGGACGTCTAATCAGGACAATGAGTGACAAGAATCACCATATTATACTAAAAGGAATAAGAGAAGAAAGAAGAGAAATTAGGGCGAGTGAGTACGTGAGAACATGAGAAATGCGAGAGAAATTACGAGGTCCGTATGCCTTGATGAAGTAATCTTCCACTTGAGGATTCCACCGCAGTGTGGGATTGAAACAATAACGGTCCGATGGATCCATCTGAAACAGTAAAAGCAATTATAAAAGAGATTAAAAAAAATAAAAAGAGGAGGGTGGGAGGGGGGAGGGGGATGATACCAACTACTACCAGATGCTGAGGCTGGCAACTATAAGCTGGAGCAGCAGCTGGTTTCGCAAAGGTAAGGGCAATGCTGCGGCTGCGACTGTCTTTAAGCAAATCCATCGCTTTCTTCATTCAAAGACTAGTCATGTAGCTGGGGCTAAAATTAGAATTTTGGCCTTTATAATTTTTTTAACTCTTTTAAAAAAAACATAGAAAAATATATTAACCAAACCAATGGAACAAACGTAAATGATCAAAATTAAAACCCATGTCATCAATCTCTTTCGTACGCCAAACCTGAGATTTTTGCCTTCCTTTTGAAAACAAATTAGAACTTAACACACCGTTTGTTTTTTAAAAGATATTTTTTCTGAGAATTTTTTTAATATTTGGTTTACTTTTAAAAAATATATTTTTTAAATTAACAGAAAATATTTTAAAAATAAGAAAAAATATTTTCTAATTTTAAAATAAAAATTATTTTTCATAATTTATCAGATATTAAAAAAACTATTATTTCACTTTTTTATTTGTTCAGTAATTACAGCCAAATATAAAAATTTTAAATAAAATATTTGTCAATGATAAATTATTTCTAGAAATAAACGGAGTGTAAGAACATAATTAAAAGCACTAGAAAAATTACTCCAAATACCATTACTAACAAATGAGTAGTTGAGTTAGTAAATATGTTAACCCAAAGAAAGAATAAACTATTAAAACTTAGGGATATATCTAGAATTTATTTTTGGTTGGGACAAATTTAATTTAATAGATAATAAATTATAAATTTTATAAAAACAAGTGATATATAGAAAAAATACAAATTTTTGAGGATTTATATATGTTTTGGTAGACAAAAGAACTCAATATTCATAAATGATATAATAATATGAATTTTAAATTATTACAATTGTTTTCTTCGACTATTCATATTTTGATATATTTGTATACTTTTTTTCTTTGTCATTACTAAGTCAGCCTCACTTTTATTCTAATTACTGCTGATTCCATGAAATCAATTCACCAAAATTTTATTTTATTTGTAATTTTTATCAAATTACTCAATTAATTTTTATTTAATTCCATTAATTAAAATTTCTCCAATTTTATGTCGAATTTCTCACTATTCAAGAATAAGAAATGCACAAACTCATTAAAATCTTTTAAAAAAAAAAGCTAAATTAGAAGAAAAATTTTACTCACTTAATCATAATTTCATGTTTGGCCAAACCACTTTATTAGTCTCTCTTACTTCATTTTTTTTTCTTTCTTCTTCTTCTTCTTCTTCATTTTTTATACATCATTCATGCTCTTTTGTATATAGATTAAGTTTTCATCTTTATTCTATATTTTGGCCATGTTTTAGTGCAAGAATATGGTTTGATTTGTTTTAGGTTATGATAGGAGTGAATATAATGGCAGTGCAAGAAGATAAAGTTGACTTTTATATGTGTATTAGATATTAGTTAATAGGAAAAGAGGTTGGGGATGGTGAGAGTGAAGCATCAATTAGTGTTGGAAAAGGGTTAAGAGATTCACAATTAGACCAGGATATCCTAGTGAGCAATCCTTTAGAAAATAGTGTTGTGGTAAACTAGGAATTGTCACATTAGTGCACAAGATTATGAATTTCTGGCTACTCTAATGGAACTCCTATTTCGCGAGTTTGATGTGATATTGGGGATGGATTGGTTATCCGCCCACCAAGCGACAGTAAATTGTAAGCGAAAGAGAGTAACACTTAAACTCTCCGATGATCGAAAAATCACTATTGTGGGTGAAAGAACAGTATGAGAATGCTTGAATTAAGAATCAAAACATGATAGATCTACCAGTGGCCAGAAAAGCCTTTAGAATCAGTTATACCTTGATCTTTGTTTGAAAATTCTCATTCATCTCCTATATTGGTATTAGAGCCTTGAAACTATTTGTTCTTGGTTTAATATATGGTGACGAGGAGCTTTTTCCCCATTACCATGGCAGACAATCAAAAGATATCTTGTACTTCTTCTTCTACTACTTTATCTCTTCATCCCTCTCCTTCTACTTCTAAAAAACTAAGTCATCTTTATGAACTTTCTCTCCTTCCTGAAGATCAGAAAGTTCAAGAAATAAATATTCCATTTCTAAATCCTTATCACACCTTCCAGAAACATAAATCCTCTTTCACTACTTCCATTAAAACCTTAATCCGTCAAAAACCTTCCTATGTAAAGGAATATGTACAGTCTTCTTCCTTTGACCAATGTCCTATCCAGGGTACTGGTGAAGAACAATATATCACACTTAAGATCCCTTCTGAGTTTCCAATCCAGTGGCTTAGCAGTTGATATTCCCACATCCACTTTGGAGCCATTAGATTTGCTCTAACCTATCATGTCAGAAAAGGATTACCAGTTGTTGCTCGGATAGCCCTTCCGGATACCAAATTTTTGGAATGTCAACATATTGTAATTGGTACAATCCAGACTTCCCTTAATACAGGAATTGTCCTTTGTACTTTCTACCCAAATTTCAACATGAGGCTTCAAGATCCTCATACTTTTACCACACTGACGGTACAAGTCCAAATTTTTAGAGTAAAGAACGTAGCTACTATGGATATAGCTACTTTTCACTATCAGATGATCTATGGAGTGTAAAACCATGCAATGAATCTCTGTATTCTAGCCTCTGTTTGATGTCTTAAGTATTACGGTGGATTGTACCCATGTACCAAGGGTAGTGCAGATTCCAAAGCAGTTAAGCAAGAAAGATCTTCTTCAGATCTTTCTCTAGTCCTAGTTAACAAATTATGAACTCCTTCACCAAAGGAGCCAGCCAGTAAGTTCGACAAAACCACTTTTTATAAAACACAAAGATGGTAGAGTTGAGACTCAATTCTTTTTCCCTGAGGAAAATGAACCCTAAGCCAGCACACCAATGGAGTTTTCTACACAGTTCATGATGCAGCCTATTTCCTCCCATGATGAGATTCATATTCTTGCTTTCTCAAGCTCAGCACAGCCTATCTATCAGTCTCATAATGGAAATCACAATTACTTTGATGTATGTGATTGTGATGACTGCTATACAGATCAGATGGCAGAAGAAAGTGAAGATTGGAACAAAAAAGCCCAAAAATCCAAGAAAAAAACAAAATGCTCAGAGAAATAATTCTTTGAAAGATATGAAGATGGAGATCCTTCTATTGGTTTGTTGGGACAACTGTTAGGTAAATATGACTATGTGGTTTCTTATTCCCCACCTTCTCATTATAAAGATCCATTACCACCTGCACAACCTTCATGGGATAATCACCATGATCCCTTGCCAACTAAACCACCAGAAAAACCAAAACCATTACCTTTACCTTGCTATAAACTTGTTTCAAAACCTAAAGTCACTAAATTTGAACCTATACTTATGATTGCCATGTATCAACCACTCTCTTCTTTAACTAGTTATGATGTTGAATTCCCCCCTCTTTAAGATTACACAGACCTTGTATCACAAGTCCGGACTACTCCATATGTTCAACCCACAATGGTCACACCTGAAGGAATGTCTAAACCTATTTCTGCAGTAGAATCAGTATTAAACTGGTAGACTCAGAATGCACAAGTGCAGAACAATGTGCTTCAGAGAATTGAGACTAAAGTTGATAAGGTCACAAACAAAGTCTATATTTTGAACAACAGATAAACAGCACAATATGAAACATTATATAAGCTGTTAAGACAGCTTGAGAGGCAGCAGACATATCTCAAAACTGAATTGATGAATATGATTTCTACCAGGTCATATGATTCAACCTTTGATGCAAAAGCAGTTAAATTGCAGAAACTTGAAAATGAGATTGCTTCATTAAAGCAAGATCTCAACCAGGACTATTTCAAATCTCTTTCACTCACATATCCTCTAGAGATGTTCACCTCCGTACACCTTCCTATTTCACATCAGTCGTTATACACACCACCTACTGTTCATCAACCCTCACTAGCAGAACTAGAACAATTTGGTCTCTCATAAGAACTTTTCCATAGACAATTCATGGAACAGATTAACCTAGGTCCAAGGCCTATTCCTAAACCAAAAGCCCAATATTGTTCCAGCCCAGACTATCCAGCCTAGTGTTGTTCTAACCCAAACCCAAATGCCTATTGTTATAAGGCCTGAGACACTTCCTATTGTTATTTCTGAACCCCAAACAACTTTTGTTCCTCAAACAACCTCCCAGTCCCAGAAACAAAAAGAGATAGCCCATTCTCATATGGTCCAGCAACCCAAATCACAACCTTTCTAGAGAAACAAGCTCTTCAAAGTATTCCTCAGCTTGAAAACCCATCTCCAGAAAATACCTTACCTTTCCTCTGAAAGCTCAGAGTCTGAACTCTCGGATAATGAGCTCGACCCAAAGCATTTTCCTCCAACTCAGTTCATGGCAGATCCAGCTACCTCACAACAGAGTGGAACAACCTGTTTATCATACTGAAGAACCACTAGGAGAGGAAATGGATACAAACATCCTAGGAGCTAGTCCTCAAGTGCCTCCTATGCCACATAATGGCCCATGGTTCACATTTGATGATATTCCTCCTCACAAATGGCAAGACAATCCAAGAATTCTATGCTTGGATTGAAGTTCAGCAAGGACATCATAATTCCATATTTCCAGCCATAATTTTGGAATTCACTTCTAGATTCACATGAACATTAAGAGATTGATTTGTAAGACTCCCAGAAGCAGTTATGCTAAGGTTATATCATGCCCAGTCAATTGCAGAAATACTTACAACTTTTCACCAAGAGTTTGTTGGTAATACAACAGAGTATAATGACATGGCTAGAGATGAATACTTTAAGATGAAATGTTGTTTTCTTTTAAGAAAAGATCTTGACAGACACTACCAGAGGATGACAAAGAGATTCTATCTACTTGGTGGAGCTAATGATGCAAATTTGAAACAAGCATTTTTAATGTCCTTTCCAGAGAGCATTTCCAATCACATTCAATTCCAGCTTCGAGAAAATAATATTTATCTAAACTCTTTCAGTCTTTGAGAGATTTACCAGATAATCTTATTATCAGTTGATAAGATTTGTGCACAACAGAAGATGATCAAAGAATTAATGACTTTTGATCATGATTCCTCTTGGAAGATGGCATGAAGAAGACCAGACTTGCAAATCAAATGCAAGGACAAAACATGCAGTGTCCTCCTTGAAAGTCAAAAAGATATCACAAATGGAGACCTCCAGATGATTTCCAGTCAAGAAGGCACAGAAGAAAGAAATTCAAGTTCTTTAAAAGACATAAGCACAGATTCAAGAAAAGAGACAGATGCTATGTTTGCGGGAAAAAATGTCATTTTGCAAAAAATTGCCCTAACAAGCCAAAGAAAGCAGCAAAGATTATATATAAAATCCATCAAGTTACTCAAGTAGACCTAGAAGATGCAGATATAAAATCACTATTCTCCCTGGATGATGAATCAGATTTAAGAGCATTGTTTGCAGTTGAGTTCTCAGATTATGAATCAGAGACAGATGAAGAGCTACCTTCCCAAAACTCAATATTTCCAGACCATTACCTTCCACCTGTCTATCCCATTACCCCATTTTCTATCCTACCAGATATAATCCCCTCAACAGACCTAACCTTATCCACTTTACCAATTGTTTGTTCTACCCAAACACTTCACTTGATTCCACTTGTTCCAATCACAGTCTATCCTCACAAATATGCCAAACCTATAAAGATCATTGCATTCATAGACACTGGAGCTCATAGGTCTATGATGAACCCTTCCATTCTCCCAGACAGATATTGGATTCAACAAGACCAGCACTTTCAAGTTGCCAATGGTAAAATCTTCACCACAACCTTGAAAACCAGAAATCTCATCAAATTGCAAATCTTCCCTGAACTCACAATTTGGACACATGTCCTTGGATCAAAACTTCCAGACAAGGATTTGGTTTTAGGATTTTACCTTTATTTTAGATTAAACAAACTGTCCATTTTACCCACAGGATTGCAATACAAGAAGCAGTTACTACCTTTCACTACCATACCTTCCCTGTTTACCCTACAACCTTTCTTACAATTTCCTTCTCTGTCCGCATAACTAGTACAGGAACTTCAAGATTCCTGTTGTGCTTTGTCTCACACAAAATTTGCATAAAAATGCCATTCCTCTTTCTGGACCAGATTAGAGTTCTCTATCACACTCCCATTCAAATATTCAGAAGATCTCAACCCAATAAAATCTTCACACCCAGGAATGTCCCTAGCAGATATGGAACTTGCAATACAGGAATGTTCTCAGTTAATGTCAGAAATTGGGCGTGCCAGGCTTTCTATGTGAATAAGAGATCATAATAGATACATGGAAAAAAGAGACTTGTCATTGATTACAAACCCTTGAATCTCTTCCTGAAAGATGATAAGTATCCACTGCCGATGATAGATTCAATGTTCCCTTTCATGGCTTCAGCCAAAGTATTTTTGAAGTTTGATTTGAAAGCGGGATTTTGGCAACTAGGCATTGTTCCAGAAGACAGATACAAGATGGTGTTCTGTATTCCTAACCACCATTATGAATGGACTATCATGCCATTTGGACTCAAAGTGGCATCCTCACTATTCCAGAAGGCCATGATCCAGATATATGAGTCGTTATTACATACGGTCCTGATCTACATTGATAACATTTTATTATTTAGCCTAGACATCAACTCTCATCATGAGATGGTTAAGAAGTTTATGGATCTCACAAAGGCCCATGGAGTAATGCTCAGCCCAAAAAAGATGCAGATGACCCAAAAGACTATTGACTTTTTAGGAATGCAATTCTCAAATGGGACTTACCAGCCTCAACCCCACTTGGCCCAAGAGCTGTTAAAATTTCCTGATGAAAATTTAATAGTTAAGCAAATTCAACAGTTTCTCAGGATAGCCAATTATATCCGACAGTTCATTTTAGGCTACAGTAAGCACGTGAAGCCATTATACCAATTTTTAGAAAAGCAGCCCCCACCTTGGTCGACCATTCATACCAAATCAATTCAAACGATCAAGTTAGTCACTCAAAGCCTACCGTACTTACAGATTCCCTCTAAAGGGAAAAGATTGCTATAGATAGACACGTCAGATGAACATTGGAGAGTAGTACTCTTTGAGATCAATAAAGATAAGAAAGAGATATGTGGATATGCAGCTGGTCATTTTAAGGATAGTGAACTTCACTATCACTTGACATTCAAGGAAATCTTAGCCGTTAAATATGGGATCAAAAAGTTTGAATTCCATCTAATAGGACATCATTTCACAGTTGTCATGGACTGTTCATCTTTTCCATGCATGCTATATTTCAGATAGAAAACTATTCCTCATCCACAATTGCTAAGATGGAAAGAGTGGTTCAGTAAATATAGTTTTGAAGTTTAGCATATAAAATGGGATAAGAACCTCATCCCTGATTTTTTATCTCGACCTTCACAAATTGATCTCATATCATCATCATCATTAGAAATTTCTCTCATACTTATGGCTTCCAGTTCACAGTCAAGCACTCCAGTTCTCAGTCTTTCAGACTTCCCACCAGGATGTCCAAAAGGTCCAAATCTCAAGCAAATCAGGAGCTTTGCCCAGAATATGTTGTTTACTTACATGATGCTATTTCAAGACAAGCTAGGTCTTCCAAGGAAAATTGTTTATTGCCCTGCATAGTACCCTTGGGTAATCATTTATAGGCTCTCCACAGAGCTTATGCTTTCTAAGCAATTATGGTATTTATGGTGTCAGTCAACATTATATTATCATGCAGTCCAGATCTCTTTGATAGATTTTCTCCCATTTATATGCAATCGAAAAAATTTACAGTCTCCACAGGTTAAGTTGTTAACATGGTTTCAGCCACTGAGTTACTGAAAGAAATTATTTGCTAAGCTGATTACAGATAACTCAACTCCTAAAGTTCCAGAAGAGATCATTGGAATTTTTATATTCCATCATCTTTACACACACATTGCAGGAACAAATACAGTTGTAGCTCTTGGATGCACCCAACTATGGAGAATAGTTTATCAGAAGAACCCATTTGTCTAGAAAAGGTAAAATTAGCAATCCACCCAGAGCTGAGACGAAGAAACAACTACTATCATCTACCTCCGACTAGTTACACTTCACTTGGACTATATCCCTGCAATAGAATCAAAATGGTTTTCTAGCCTCCTACACTCAAGCCAAAGCTCAAACTTGAGGATGAAGACCCAGTGATTGATCAAGATTCATAAGAGGAAGAAACCTACAAGCCCAACCTTGGAGATGTAACAATTACTCAAAGAGAAGAGCATATGCCACTCCTCATTCCGGCCCAAGTTTCAAATTCAGAAATGAAGTCCTAAAATTCCCAAATTTCAACTATAATCAGGACATAGACTTTGTACAGAGAACTGAGATTAACTTTGAGGACCCCCATCCAAAAAGTATAGAAGAACCTGACGATCTTGATGATTGGCCCAAAAGAGATACGGAGCCCACACTTGAAGACTTTAACCTATCACTATCGCATGAGCCGATCCGTAAATAGTAAAATGTTTGCCACTATATTATGCTTTTATAAAAATTGTAATAATTCAGCTGATATGATAATAGCTGGCCCTACCTACAATAGTGTAGTTTGCTTTTTGCTTTAAGTCTCTATCATAATGATTATATCACTGTTTAAGAATCTTATCTATAGTACTTGATGATGTAAGCAGTGGCGTATGTGTCAACTGATTTTAAGTCTATATAAGCTTTTATAATATAGGAAGAGGGGCATGAAGAGTTTACCCTGTGTAATTCCTTGTTGTGAAATATAAAATATGTTTTCTTAAAGCTTCTCTCTATTCATCTGATCTTAGATTAAGCCATACCAAACAGTTTTACGATTGTATAACAATCCCAGGTTATGTATTAGAATGCTTGAATTAAGAATCAAAGCAGGATAGATCCACTAGTGGCCAGAAGGGCCTTTAGGATTAGTCATACCTTGATTTTGTTTGAAAATTCTCATCCAACTCATTATCCGAGAGTTCAGACTCTAAGCTTTTAGAGGAAAGGTAAGGTATTTATGGAGATGGGCTTTCAAGCTGAGGAATACTTTGAAGGGTGCATTGCTTACTTGTGTTATGCAGTGGAAGCTAAAAAGGAAGATCTTAAGGTTTCAAATGTGCTTACAGTGAGAGATTTTTCAGATGTCCTTCTTGATGAACTAACAGATTTTCCACTATTGATGTAGCTCCAAGAACGACACCTATTTCTATTGCACCCTACAGGATAACACCCACAGATCTCAAAGAATTGAAGATTCAGCTACAGGAATTGTCTGATAAAGGTTTTATTATACCCAATATTTCACAATGGGGAGCACCAGTACTCTTTGTAAAGAAGAAGGATGGGTCCCTCAGATTATGCATTGTATACATATAGCTGAATAAAGTGATAATCAAGAACAAGTATCCCCTTCCACGTATTGAAGACTTATTTGAACAATTGAAGAGAGCATGTGTGTTTTCAAATATTGACCTACGATTGGGTTATTATCAATTGAAAGTAAGGGAAGCATATGTGCCCAAGACTACTTTTTGTACAAGATATGACCATTATGAGTTTTTAGTCATGCCATTTGGTCTTATAAATGCCCCAGCAGTTTTTATGGATCTAATAAATAGGATCTTTCATCATTATCTAGACCAGTTTGTGGTGGTATTTATTGATAATATTCTAGTGTATTTAAAGATCCTAGAAGAACATGACAAACACCTATAAATTGTCTTGCAGATATTGAGAGAGAAGCAGCTCTATGAAAAATTCAGTAAGTATGACTTCTAGTTGAATGAAGTATCCTTCTTGGGTCACGTAGTTTCAGCTAAAGGGATAAAGATGAACCCAAAAAAGATTGAAGCAATCTTATAGTAGAAAATACCTAAGATTGTTATAGAAGTTAGAAGTTTCTTAGGTTTGACTAGGTATTATAGGCGATTTGTAAAGGGGCTTTCCCCCATAGTAGCCCGCTCACTCGACTATTACAAAAGCATATTAAGTTTGAGTGGACTGATAAATGTCAAAGAAGCTTTGAGAAGCTTAAAAATATGTTGATAGAAGCCCTAGTATTAACTCAACTAGAATCTGACAAGGATTTTGTGATTTACAGTGATGCCTCAAGGAATGGGTTAAGTTGTGTATTGATACAGAAAGGTAAAGTGGTTGCATATGCTTTCCGAAAACTCAAAACTCATGAGAAGAACTATCCTACTCGTGATCTTGAGCTGGCAACAATTGTACTAGCTGTGAAGACTTGGAGACATTATCTCTATGGTAAAAAATGCTACATATACACAGATATAGAAGTTTGAAATATTTGTTCACACAGAAAGAACTTAATTTGAGATAGAGGCGTTGGCTTGAATTGATAAAAGGCTATAATTGCTTAATCGACTATCATCCAAGAAAGGCAAATGTAATAGCTGATGTACTTAGTAGAAAATTTATGGCAGCCCTTCAGGTGATGAATGTTAGATTGGATATGACATAAGATGGAGCAATAATAGCAGAAATGCAAGTAAAACCATACTTTTTTTAGCAAGTGAAAGAGGTACAAAAGTTAGATGATTGATTGATTGCTATAGTGAACCGAGTAAAAGAGGGCAATGAGGGTGATTACTCTTTGGGTGCAAATGACAACTTTTATTTCAACCAGAGGTTATTTGTATCCGATTAAGATGAATTGAGGAAGAACATTCTCACAGAAGCTCATCATAGCAGCTACACGATGCATCCTGGTGGTAACATGATGTATCAAGACTTGAAAGTACACTATTGGTGGCCAGGAAAGAAATGTGATGTGATGGAATTCGTGAGCAAATGCTTGACATGCCAACAAGTGAAAGCTGAACACCAAGTTCTATCGAGTTTGCTTCAGCCTATCGCGATAATAAAGTGGAAATGGGATCGAGTAACCATAGATTTTGTGACTGGACTGCTTTTGACTAGAAGGAAGCATGATGTTATCCGGATAGTCATTGATTAACTCACTAAATCAGCCTATTTCATACCAGTACGGATGAACTATCCACTGACCAGGTTGGTATAAATCTACATCAACGAGATAGTGAGGCTCCATGGAGTACCATCCTCCATTATTTCAAACAGATAGGGATCCAAGATTTACTTCCCAGTTCTGGAAGACATTGGAAGAAGTATTGGAGATAAAACTTCATTTTAATACAACTTTTCATCCCCAAACTGATGGGCAGTCGGAGCATGTAATTCAAATATTTGTGGATATGTTGAAAAGTTGTATCCTTGAGTTTAAAAGCAATTGGAAAAAGTATTTGTCATTGGTCGAGTTTGGTTACAACAACAGCTATCAGTCCAGCATCAAAATGACACCATATGAGACACTTTATAGAAGAAAATGTAGGACTCCTTTATGTTGGATAGAATTAAGTGAGAAGAAACTAATGAGGACCGATTTGGTTCATGAAACTGAAGAGAAGGTACAAGTGATCAAAGATAGATTTAAAGAAGCCATGGATCGACAAAAATCATATGCAGATTTAAGAAGAAAAGACATAGAATTCCAGGTCGGAGATTTGAGATAGGTCATAACTAGAATCATATGTTGGATATCAAGTGTTTTTGAACTGGAAGAAGGTTATGAGATTTGGCAAGAACGACAAATTAAGTCAAAGATTTTTAGGCCCTTATGAGATTATACAGCGAGAAGGACCTGTAGCCTATCGATTGAAGTTGCCTCAAGAGTTGAAAAAATTAATGTTGTGTTCCATGTGTCAATGCTATGGAGGTATATGTTAGACCCTAGCCACGTGATCAAATCAGAATAAATTCTAATACAAGTTGATCTGACTTATGAAGAGAAACTACTAAAGATTCTAGCTAAAGAGGTTAGATAGCTCAGAAATAAATAAATCTCACTAGTGAAGGTGTTATGGAATCATCATAATGTGGAAGAAGCAACAATGAGACAACAATATCCACGACTGTTCAATACCAACAAAATTTCAAAGACTAAATTTTTATTGATATGGGAGAATTGTAATGGCCCAAATACCAAGTTAGTCGTAAACTATAATTTTCAAAATTGATCAGTATACCCGGGGTCAAAAATACTTCTACAGGTGAAAATATTTAATTTGATCATCGAAAAATATAGGTTATGACTAGTTTGAGGGTAAAATTTAGAGGGAAAATGATGTCAAATAAGTCCTCAAAAGTCAAAAATAAGAAAAAAAGGACTCATTCTAATGAATAATTAGTTTGACTATACTTTGACCATACTATTAAAAATAGTAAACAACATCATAAAGTTGAAAATTTTTATGTGGGCATATATAAATATTTTATGAATTATGGAATTAAATTTGGGTGAAATTGAGTTTAGGAAGTGAGAAAAATAATTTAAAGTAATTAAATAGGCCTTTTATTTCACAAATGAGCCTAATGGGGTTGAATCATTTGTCTTGGCCAAAGCTCAACCCATTCCAGCCACCTATATAAGCTCAAAATATCAGAATTCTCTAGAGAATTCAGCACCTTCTTCAGCCCTCTCATGCTTTTCCCTTGGCCAAATGGATTTTCCATTTTTCTTTACCAAATTTCTTTTATTTTCTCTAATTCTTACACCAAAATTAAGCACCCTAATATTATTTCAGCCCCTCTATTAGATAGTGGAAGTCTCTAATCTTCGTTTAAAGGGCTAGAGTGGGAGAAATTCAAAGGAGATAAGTTAAGACCCAAAATTGAGGTATTCAAGGAGGTGAAGGTGCTTCAAAGGAAAAAACCAAGGAAAAGAAAGCTTAGGAAGGCTAAAGGAAGGAAATAAGGTTAGTGATTTTAAAATCTACCTATTTCCATTGTTTAAGCTTGAATTAAGGTTATGAAAATTAGGGAATTTGTGTGATTTGCATGTAAATGATAATAAAAACTTAAAACATGATTAAGAAAATATAAAAAGTGGATTAGAATGGTTAAATTCAATTAAAATAAATAATTTAGTGGAACTTTGAAAAAAAAATGACCATATTATGTGCAAAAATGCATATTAAGGCATAATTATATTTTAGTATAATATTATGGTACATATGTAGTAATAGAAATGTAAATCAGTGAAATGAATTATTAGAAGGTGAAAGAAAAATTTTAATGATGAAAATGAGTAGTAGGCCGAAATATGGAGATGAGAAAATTAATGTTTTTCTTGTTAATTAAAACTAAACCATAAATTGCAAGCATATATGATATTTAATGTATATGATTAGATTGAGAATTTTTAAAATATATATTGAATATTTTTCTAATTAGTGATTATTTTATGCATGAAATGAAATATAATGAATAAAGTGTGTTTAGTGAGTTTAATAACTTAATTGAGTATTAATGATGAAATATTGATATATTAGAATGGAAAGTGTGGAAAAAGATTATGGTAGAGATGAATTGGTTATGGATGAAGAAAATGTTAGGTAATTAATAATGTAAACTAAATGGAATTTATGAATTTAATGAAAATTGAATAAAAGGAATAAGGTATTGTCTTTAGTTATTTTCTGATGGTTAAATCTAGCCCAGGATATAATAACTAGCCATAGGGACACCATTGTTGCGTTGTGGGTCATGACGACTCACTTATGTAGGTCAATGACGGTGTACTTCAGTGATCGTGATTTAGTGATCAGTGTACAGTGCAGTTCTCGGGTGGTCATTCGGAGTCACTCTTCAGTGTAGTAGACTTGTGGAGTCCACATCCCATGCATTCAGTCTGAAGATTTTTTATTGGATTGAAACTAGGGGCAATATGACAAAAATTATATAATAGTAAATGTGATAAAATTGACAAATATGACAAAAATTGTATAATAGTAAATATGAGAAAAGTGACAAAAATTGTATAATAGTTAATATGATAAAAGTGATAAATATGACCAAAATAGTAAAATTGTAAAATGGAATAAAAGTGGAAAAAAATGAAAGAAAAAAAGAGTTAATTAAAGAAATAGAATGAAAAAAAGACTAAATTAAAAGAAAATAAAAGTTCAGGACTAAATTGAAAAAATAATAATAAGGGCTAAATAATTATTTATGTATTTAATGATAAATATGACAAAAATGACAAGATTGGTAAGAATGGTAAGTGACATGTTAGTAAATTGAAAAATATGGCAAAAATGGGTAAAATGAAAAAAGAAGATAATTAAAAAATAGAATGAAAATGAACTTAATTGAAAAAAAAAAGAGAGAAAAGATCAGAAATAAATTGGTAAAATAAGGATTAAATGGTAATTTATGTATTTAAAAAGAAAATAAATGAGAAAATAATATATATATATATATATATATATATATATATATAGTAGCAAAAGTGTAAATAAGTGTAAAGCAGTAGCATAATTATAAATAAATGGAAGTTTAGACACCAAAATGTAATTTATAGCTAAAGAAAAATTAAATGGAGGATTGAAATGAAAAAAAATAAAAATAAATAGTTATAAGATTAATTAAGTAAAATTTTTAATTTAATAAAGGTATTAAATAGTGAATTAATGGTAAATAATAATAAAATATTGATTAAAAGGATAATTATATTCATAAAATAGATATGGAACTTTAAATATATTCTTAATTAATATATTAAAAAGTAAAATTGTAATGATGTAGTGGATATAATATTGCATGAATTTGTGAAATTTTTAAACCAACTGAAATTCTTAGATTTGTAATTATCACTAGGCATTTTTAATGCTCAGCACGTAGTTATTTAACTGCGTGCATATAATAGATAGAAAGACACATGAGCAAGCATACTACTTTTTGAGAGCAGCTGAAAGGAAAAATTAACAAAGTATATTATTATGAATAACATGTATATAAGATTTGGATTATGTATATGATCTGATAAAGAATTTTATTGAACTATTATATATAAAGAGTGAAATATTGAGTTTTGGTGAATGAAGATTATCTTATATTATATTTGAATTGTTGTGCCCAATATTGGCTGTAAATTATTTGTAGTGTAAATGGAATAGTTAGATTTATAGTCGTTATACTGCCAAAATTTTTGGATAATAAAATAAAAAAATAATAAAGTGGCAACGATATTATGGTAATTAAGTTAAGAAAAAAATTATACACATCGGCTATAATCAATTTTAGAAGATACCAATAGACTTGGTAATCGTATAAAACTACGTAACATACGTATAAAAGAATTATTATAAGGGTATCACAAAACAGCTCGAGGTAATGTCTCAATATATAGATTAGACCTAGCTATGAGATGAAAGAGGGAGGAGTTATTGGAGGATATGACTGAGATTCTACGAAGATCAGCTAGGTTAGTTGCTGCAAAATTGAGATTTGAGAGGGTCTATAAGCTGGAAGTGACTAATTTTTATGGCCATTGATGTAACTCAAAAAGTACTCGCAAGTACGTGAGCTAATTATAATTCTAGCAAACTCACTTTCGAGGTCGATCTCTCAAGGAATTATCCAGCTTAAGTTCTAAATTAATTTTAGGTTATCAATTAACAATAAAAATTAAATTGTAAACACTTTAACTAGTTTGATGAGTTTATTGAAGTAATGAAAGAAATACTAAATAAACTAGATAGCAAATAATTTTGTTGAATTAAGATCTAATAAGACAGAGTAGGCATTTAGTTGACCTGGTCAATTTGCAATCCCTTTCCTAATTCAATTAAGCCCCATAAAGTAAGTTTTCAATGATTCTCGCCTTAATTCATCAATTAACCAAACTAACAGTGTAACTAATATCTAATCCAATTTTTAGGTTAAATTAAAGATAATATTTCTAATAATGTATCCTTAATATATTCATTCCAAATTAAACAAAACATAGTCAGTCAATCATTCAATCTTAAACTAAATAACTTCAATTGAAATTGTAAAAGAAATCATACTTCATGACTAGTAAAAGGAAGTTAATACAAATTGGGTTAACTCACTAAATACTAAATAGAAATTAGCCTAACATTAATACTACAATAGTCATGTGAATATCAAATACTATGCTAAACATGTTACAATAAAGAGAGAAATAAAAAAACTAAATTGCTCCCTTGACAGTTGATAAAAAGTCTAACTCAAGATTGATTAGTCCTCAAATCTTCAAGTTACACTCCAAACTAAACTTCACATATCAAAGTAGCTTCCTTCAATTAACAGTATGATAATGGTGGTTTTCATGTTCTCTTTAGCCATCCCCTCTCAAAAATTACATAATGTCCCCCTGTTTAATAATTCTAATAAAAACTAAATTTATACTACTCAAAGTTTAAGTTGCATTCAAATTATAATGATACAGTATTTTTCTTCTAAATATATTAATAAAATCCCTCTAAATATGTCAATAAAATCCGTAAAAATATTCATCCATAATATAGGTCCAATTGTAGAAGATAGATTTTCATGCATATTCGACTCTACATGTTGGTTGATTGTCACGAGCATGACATTTTCTCATGTACTCTACAACTTTTTCAGCTGATTATAGTACTCTATCATCTAATCAAAATTAACCTAGCTAAATGAACGAATGTCACATGTACCTATTGCTGAAAAACTAGTGAAATTTAAAACTTTTCTTTTATTTGGAAAACCCTTTGTCACATAAACTTTCTTTTTCATATGAAGCTTGTTAAACATATCATAATATGAATTTCCATAAATGATATCTTTGATATAATAAAACATCATTATATATATATATAAGTTTAGCTCAAACGACTTAATATTTATAAAAATATATGCCCTTTTAGTAAAAGATACCTATTTCTTCAAAATATGTATATGTATACAAGTAAACAACCAAATAACCCATGTGTCATGTACAAAAATACAAAATAAGATATATAATTAACCATTGTCGGGTCTGCTTTGTTGTCTTTATATTGGGTTGACTCATTTGATATGTAACACTACATTACCTTACTAATAATAGCAAAATAAGTGAATGTTACCAAATTATTTATTACAAAATTGAAATTTTATTTCTTGCAATTATTTAATATAACATTGCTTGTATTTTTCGGAACATAATTTTAGATACAGTCTTCCAATATTTTTTTATTTATTTTTTTGTTTATTTTTTAAATTAGTGGAATAATAATGTTATATACCGTTTTAAATAAATTCATCAATTATAAAATATTACATAACTCAAAAGATTATATACAAAGATTTAGTGAGCAATATTTATTTGCAAAGCCCAAAATATAAGTACCACACAATATGAGAATAAAATTCATTAATATGTATATATATATATATATATATATATATATATATCTATATATATATATATATATATATCTATATATATACACCAAAACAAAAAGAGCTTCAGATGTTGCTATTCACTATCTAGTGTTTCTCATTTTCTGGTAATTACTATATTTTTCTACTAGTTGCTCTAATAACTGCGCGTAGAAAAAACTACATATGCTAAGCTACTAGCTTAGTGGTGCTTTATATGAAAAAAACTTAATATACAATTTATAAAGTCTTACACATTCATGCATTTTATGTCAAATAAAAGAAATATCATTTACTCAACAATAATAAATTGAATAAAAAATGCATTATTTTGTATTTTTCTCACACATAAATTTCTTTTACATTTAATAATTGTATTAATTGCTAATATTATCATATTTGTTTCATTATTGTTATTTCTATTTCAATCATAAGTACTGTTAATTGATAACGAGTGAGACCAAATAATTCAATCGGGTAGTTGCTGAACCACATAGTTCCAGCAACAACAAAAACTGCAAAAAAGATAGCAGCGATACTCTTGGAAAGAACAGTGAATATATATATATATTTATATATTTTTATTTAATATTTAATTTTTATTTAATTTCTAATTTAAAAAATTATAATTTCAAATAATTACAAATTACAAATTAAATTAAATTAAATTATATAATTATATTTTAATTTAATATTAAAATATTTTGAAATATTTTATTCATAATTGGAAGTTCTTACCACATAAGAATCGGTCGACCTTGGAAAAAAAAGGGAAAAGAAGCCTTTTCAATATTCTTTGATTTCAAAAAACATTATAATAAATAATGTTAATTATAATAAATCCGTAGTTATTTTTATACTTATTTTTATTTAAATCTGTAGTTAATTATAATAAATAAAATTTATCATATATTGTTCAATCTTGTTTACTCAAATTTATACCCCTAACACCTATAATTAAAATTATTATATATGATATGAGTTATTATTTGCTAGAAATATTAACTTGGTGTATAGTGCTTACGTAAATCAATTCGGCTCAATATGGTGCCTACGTAAATTAACTCAATATATTTAGTGTCTATGTATATAATTAATTGGACACATTTATTGCCTACATAAAATAATCAACTCGACATTTTTATGCATACGTATTAAAGAGCTTTATCTTTCCTACTCCATATTGACATGCCAATCTATCCCTTACTCTAGTTCTAACCGATGTGTTTTAGGTTATCTCAGTTTTATTTAAGTAATCTCTTAAAATTTTATTATTGTATTTTTCTGTTTTTTTTGTACATCTTTCTATTATTATCATAAAATACATTATCCAATTATTAGTTCATAATTTTATTTTTTCATTAATTTTATGGGATTAATGTCTCATTTGACTATATAATTACTTATGTAAATATCATTCATATTATATCATAAGACCCTACTTAATTTACATATTAAATTTCTAGATTTTTGAACAACTTTGTTCCTAGTAGATTTTAGGACCTGTTTTAGATATCAATTTTAGTCCTATTTCCAAATGAATTTGATTAAGTGGTCTTCTTAAGAATTATAGTCCAAGATGTTAAATTTAATTTTCAATCCGAATCATTTAATTCTGATATATGTGGAGTAAGTTATGCTCATTTTTATTACTGACTGCTCTTAAAAATTCTGCCCATATTTTTTCTTGACAGTTTTTTGATCACATTTTCAAAATCAAATTAAGCATAGCTTCGGTTCAATTTGGATTTCATGGTCTCATGAAAGTTTTATCCCTAGATTTGAAGATTCAAATCCAATAAAAATCACACAAGACCAAGTTCCATAACCTAAGTTATAGAATTATTTATATAAACTTCTCCAGAATAAATTACAATAACATGCAAATCCAACACAACCATTTATTCAATCATGCAATCAATCTAAAAATAAAGCAATTAAATCATCATAATAAATTTTTTCCATGCAAGAACAAACCTTATTGGTCTCTTATCCCCTTACTAAACTTTTTCCTTTCCTTTTCCTTCTTCAAGCTTGCTTCTAACATTGTCTTTGGTTTGCTATAAAATATTCAAACATTCCTCATTTAATTTATCCTTCGCCTAATCAATTTCTTTTTGTTTCAATCCATCATCACCTAGATAGGCCTTTCTTTCTCACTTATACTCATTATTTCTTGAATTTTAGATCATAAAATATTTATTATTACTAATTAGAATATTATATATTTTTTTCCTAAATTATTCTAAATTCCAAACCCTAATAACCCTAACTCATTTAATCATTCAATCAACTATAATTTCTCACTTCTAACTTTAATTAACTTCACTTCAATCTCAATTGATAAAGAAAAATAGCAGAGTTGAAGAAAAAAACTCACCTTAATAATTTTCTTCCTTTTCTTTCTTTTTCTTTCTTCTACATTTTTTAGTAATTTTCCTTTACTTTCTTAGATTTTCTCTCTCTTGGATGTTTTTCTCTTTTTCCTAACTTGAAATGAAGAAAAATGATGGAGAATGATGGAGGGAGTGGTCGGCCAAAGAAGGGTGAGAATGGGTTGATATTTTTAGTTGATTTTTATGACCATTTTATAGAGAAATCTAGATTTCTCTCTTGTAGCCTACATTTTTTTTACTTTTGCTTAATTAGATTATGATTAAACTTTTATTTTATTGGTCCATTTAATTAATTAATCATAATTAATTTTAATCTTTAAATAATTTCTCTTTTAGCCCACAATTTCCTATTTTTATAAAATAATCCCAAACAATTCCATAAAACCTCATTCTAAACTTTTTAATTCCTAATTAATAATGCCTTAAATAAATCTCCCTCAATTATTATTATTTTTCTGTGCATTCGAATTTAGACTCTAATAAGTCCAACGCTTTTGACTCGGTCATGCGCAATCAATGTCTAAATGACCGAGCATTACAATTCTCTTCCCCTTAAGAAAATTTCATTTTAAAAATTTACTTGTGTTGTCCAAATATTTAGCCAAAAAGGGGGTTGAATTGAGTTTAAAAACTTTAACTTTAAAGTGCAGAAATAAAAATTAAGTTTAGTAAGGATAGAGAAATTTGACACAAGGATTTTTATAGAGGTTCGGGTGTTAACAAACCCTACTCCTCTCCCCAATCGCAATTGAGAGTTTCACTAACACACTAAGTGTTACAATGGAGTTTTACAAGCTCTCTCCTAACTATGGTGTTTCTCATAATGGCTCACATCTAATCCAGAAATTTCTTGTGTTTTGATGGCTCACACAATAACCAATTCCTTGTGTTTTACAGGCTCACACAAACAACCTTTACCTTGTGTTTTACAGGCTCACACAAATAACCTTTACCTTGTGTTTTACAGACTCATACAAACAACATTTACAAATGTTCTACTCTTAACCTAGAAATACCTAAAACTCACTTGAGTAAAAATGATTATAGAGAAAAATACTTACAAATCTTTATTGCTCAATAAATGATGAGCAAAAAGATTTTCACATAGAATAAATGTTTGTTTTGAAAGTATTAAATGCAAAAATAGCTTACAAACAGATTTTGATTTGAAGTATTAGCTATCCTCTTGTACTTAATGCATAAATGACTTGTATTTATACTTCAATGGCAAATTATAGCCGTTAGAATGCATTTAAAATGAAACTAGCCATTGCACCAACCCTAATAATCGCGTCTGATATTTTTCTCTTTCATCTTTCACGGGCGTGACTCTATGTGTCACGGTTGTGATTGTTCTTCCAAGCCGTGACTGAAGTGGTGACCTTGGCCGTAAAACATTCTGGAAGGTTTTGCAATATTGGGTCACAGGCATGACAACCTTCCAAGTCGCAGTCCAAGTGGTGACTTTGGTCATGAAGCTCTTTGGAAGAATTTGTCATGTCTTTTCACGGGTGTGACATTTCTTTCACGGGTGTGACTTAAATGTTCATTCACGGTTTGTTGTCTTCCTTCATGGCCGTGAACTTCAAATGTTTGTTTGTTGGCGCTAGGCTTAATTACAGGCGTGACACATATGGTCACGGGCGTGAATCATGCTGCTTCTTCAATTTTATCTTTTAAAGATTAATCTTCCATTCTCCATTCTTGCTATCGTATTCCATACCCTGTTTAATACACTTAGAAAATAAGTATGTCAAAATAACGGAAATACCCTTCAAGGTTCAACAATCTCCCCCTTTTTGATGGTGACAAATAATCTAGCAATATGTGCTTTTGAGAAGTCTCCCCCTCAAAAGATGCTTAGGATAAAAAATGATGAAGTGCAAGAATTGTAGAGAATGATGAAGGGTAGCATCAAAATAAACTTTCTAGTTTTAAGTATATGCAAGTTATATGCAAAGTATATCCATTGTATACCAAAATTCTCTTTAAAGCATGAAGTATATGTAAGGTATATTTAGAGTATATCAAGTGCATATTCATTTATGTAACTTGCATCAAGGTATATGCAAAGTATACTTAAGATATATGTAATGTGTATTAAGCTCATTTGCATACTTGCATATTCATTTTGAATCAAAATTTCAATATTGCACTTAACTCAATATAGTGCTAGTTTCTCCCTTTTGATTCAAAATTAAGTATTCCTTGCACTTATCTTAATATATTGCTAGTTTGTCCCCCTTTTATCATCAATAAAAAGAATAAAGATAAACCATAATGGAAAAACAAAACAATTATATTAATTATTAAAAAAAAGGAAAGTACAAACCAAAGTAATTAAAAGTCAGAAAGGAAATTTAAAATTTCCTACAAACAAACAAACAAGCAAACAAGAACATGGCAAGGCTAACATAAAGCCTAATATCTAACCGGACATCCTATCCCTAAGATGAGCAACTTCTGCCTCGAGGTTGTCCATTCTAGACTCCATGTGAGGTTCTCCAACCTCTCATCCATGAAAGCCTGCAGCTGCTCAAATCGTGGTTCTAAGAGGTCAACCACCTACTGAGCCAAATTCGGTGTGGAGGCAGAGGATTGTCCAATGTCCTGCTCAACCTCAGGAGGTGCCATCTCAAATCGAGCCCTTTTCTTCTGCTGGATACCTTAGAGGCTAGCTTTAAAGTCGTCTGAGTCATTATCTTTCCAGATGATCTCGCCAGTAGTGTCGATGAAGCGGTAGTAGATGTTGTTCTCATAGACAATTTGAACAGCCGCTCCCATCTTGATGAAAGACTCTACATCCAATCGGTCTCGAGGATTCCCTGGGATGAGATTGTAGTGATGGTCATCCAGCTTCAGATATCCAAGCTTCAAGGCCATGTGGGTTACATACCCACTAATAAGAATATCTTCAGAGGGCTTGGTGGCAATGGACAGGAGATGGTTCACAAACCATCGAGATAGTGCCACTGTGAGGCCTCTTCGGGCCATCTCCAAGAGAAAAATCTCAGACTTCCGAATGGTGCCATTGCTGTCTCCTCGGGAAAATATACTATAGGTTAGAAACCTATGTAGATATTTGTGCAGTGGGGACCGGAGATGAGTGCTCTTGGTCTTTTTTATGTCCCAACTGCAATCCTAACCAAAGTGAGTCCATGCTTGAGTTGCATAGAACTCCACTTCGCTGTGTTGAGGATTCCGACCGAAGGTAGATTGAATAAATCTCCGAATTCTGTGGCAGAGAGTGTGTTCGGATTCCTGCACAGTTGAAACTTCACTATGCCAGTGGGAGACACTTGTAGAGTGCTCAAGAATTCCAAAGTGGGCTCCCGCAAGGTGGGCTAATGAATGTCAACAAATTCTTTCAAGTGATAGGCCTGGAGTTGCTCTGTCATCGCTATCTCCAGCCCGAGAGTACGTACCATTTGCCACTCAAAAGAACTTGATGAAATGAGAGGCCTTTTCTTAAGCACAGAGTACCTAGGATGGCAATGCTCTAGAATTATGTTCATTAGGTAATCTGAATACCTTCTAGGAGCATGAGATTTCTTCCTAGTACCCTTTGATGAGCCGGTTTCCATCTTGATTGAAGAAATGAACTTTTGAAGAGTTGAAGAAATTTGATAGAATTTGTGAGGAAACCTTAAGGAAAGATGATTCGTGATGATGGAAGGGGTTTTTGATGGTATTTATAGAAGAAATTTGTGACTAGAGGGCCAAAATCTTCAATGTGACATTCAATGTATGTAAATGAGAGCAATTGCAAGAAGTTGTAGAGTTGAAATGTGAAAAATAACCGACAAAAACATTATATAGCCGACCCCTTTACAGGCATGAAACACGTAGTCATGGGTGTGAAGTGTCGTGTTCACGATTTGCTGAAAGGGTGCTCTACCCGTGAAGACAGACATGAAATTGTTCACGGTCATGACATTTGAAGGTCATGGGTGTGAATGATGAACTATCACGGTGGTAAAAAATGAGTCACGGGCGTGAAATGTTGAATTTCACTACTTATGATCGTGAAACAAAGCATGACTCAAAGCGTGAACGCTTTTGTAAGTTTTTTTGGTGAAAATGTTCATGGGCGTGAAAATGCATCACGGGCGTGAACAAAACTTTTCACGGGAGTGAATTAAGTCGTGAACATAGGTTTCACTACTTGAAGTCGTGAACCATGTCGTGAATCAAGTCGTGAAAGCTACTAGTTCTTTTGGCTATTCAGTTCACGGGCGTGAGCATATGTCATGGGCATTAATTGCCTAAAGTTTTCATTAAATAAAATTAAGTCCTAAAACAAGACTAAATCATTTCTATGAAGATTTTATCCCTTATAACATAAATTTTCATCAAATTAACTACCTCATATCTAGTAAGATGATTTAAAAAACATGATTATCAATTTAGGTTTGGCAATTTGGAAATCACAAGATTAATCCATCAATCATTCCAAGTTCTCTTCTTATGAAATTAAATCTTTCCTCATTTAGAGACTTAGTGAATATATCTGCCAATTTATTTTCTGTGTTTATAAATTTCAATGCAACATCTCCATATTGAACATGATCTCTAATAAAATGGTGTCTAATGTCAATATGCTTACTTCTAGAATGTTGAATGGGATTCTTTGATAGATTTATAGCACTTGTATTGTCATATCTAATAGGTATATGGCTCATATCATGACCATAATCCTTAAGTTGTTGTTTCATCCAAAGGATTTGTGTACAACAACATCCTGCTGCTACATACTCTGCTTTAGCAGTTAAAAAAGCAACTGAAACTTGTTTCTTGCTAAACCAAGAAACTAAGCACTCTCCAATAAAGTGACAAGTACCTGAAGTACTTTTTCTATCTAAAAGACTACTAGCATAATCTGTATTTGAATATCCTACAGTATAAAAGGATGAATTTTTAGGATACCACAAACCTAGATGCAATGAGCCATGTAGGTATCTTAGAATTCTTTTTACTGCATGTAAATGAGACTCTTTTGGACATGATTGGAATCGTGCATATTAACATACACTATACATTATGTCAGGTCTAGAAGCAGTAAGGTATAAAAGTGATCCGATCATACCTCTATAGAGCTTTTCATTAATGCTCTTACCCTTTTCATCCTTATCCAATTTTATTGATGTGCTCATTGGAGTCTTGGCATTCTTGCATCCTTTCATTCCAAATTTCTTAAGTAAATCTTTGGCATAGTTGGATTGGTTGATGAATATGCCCTCATTGCCTTGTTTTATTTGTAGACCAAGGAAATATTTAAGCTCTCCCATCATGCTCATTTGAAATCTCGAGTCATACACTTAGCAAATTCTTGACAAAGCAATTCATTAGTAGAACCAAATATGATATCATCAACATAAATTTGAACAATTAGAATATCATGCTTATGCTTTTTAATGAATAATGTGGTGTCAACATTCTCTTTTGTAAAATTATTTTCTAAGAGAAAAGAACTTAGTCTTTCATACCAAGCTCTTGGGGCTTGTTTCAAACCATATAAATCTTTTGAAAGTTTAAAAACATGATTTGGCAAGTCATAGCTTTCAAAACCTGGTGGTTGTTCTACATAAACTTCTTCTTCTATATAACCATTTAGAAAGGCACTTTTCACATCCATTTGAAAGAGTTTGAAATTCATGTGACATGCATATGCTAAAAGTATTCTAATTGCTTCTAATCTAGCTACAGGAGCATAGGTTTCATCATAATCTATTCCTTCTTCCTGATTATATCCTTTTGCAACTAATCTAGCTTTATTCCTAGTTATTGAACCTTGTTCATCTAGTTTATTTCTAAATACTCATTTGCTACCTATAATTTGATGATCCTTGGGTTTAGGTACTAAAGTCCATACCTTACTTCTCTCAAATTGGTTGAGTTCCTCTTGCATTGCAATCACCCAACTTTCATCATTAAGATCCTCATCAATATTTTTAGGCTCAATTTGAGAAATAAAAGCAAGGTCAGTGGCTAAATGTTTGAAATGGGATCTAGTACTTACTCCCCTTGAAGGATCACTAATGATTTGCTCCTTTGGGAGTTCTTGCCTGTTTTCTTCTTGAGTTTGAGGTAGAGAATCATCTTGATATGAGTTTTCTTGATCATTTTCTTCCTTTCCATTTCCAAGATCAAGTCTTTCCATAGTTCCTACAACATCATCAAGATCACTACCTTTCACAAGATCAACTCTACTAGATTCATTAAAAACAACATGCATAGATTCTTCAACAGTTAATGATCTTTTATTAAATACTCTATATGCTTTGTTAGTTGTAGAGTATCCTAAAAAGATACCTTCATCAGATTTAGAGGCAAATTTTCCAAGGTTGTCCTTGGTATTCAATATGAAGCACTTGCATCCAAATACTCTAAAGTATGATATCAAGGGCTTTCTTCCATTCCATAGCTCAAATGAGGTTTTGTTTAAAAGAGGTCTTTTCAAAAACTCAATTTGAAATATAACAAGCAGTATTTGTGGCTTCTGCCCAAAAGTAAGTTGGTAGACCATACTCATTTAGCATTGTTCTAGCCATTTCAATTAAAGTTCGATTTTTCCTTTCAACTACCCCATTTTGTTGAGGTGTCCTAGGAGATGAAAAATTATGTGAAATGCCATGTTCAAGACAAAAACTTTCAAAGTTTTCGTTTTCAAATTCTTTGCCACGGTCACTTCTTATCTTTGAAATACAATATCTTTTTTCATTTTGAACTCTTTTAGCAAAGTTTTTGAAATTTTCAAAAGCATCACTCTTTTGAGCTAAGAAAATTACCCAATGAATCTAGAGTAATCATCTACGATGACAAAGGCATAATGTTTACCTCATAAGCTAGCAATTCTAGTAAGTCCAAATAAAGCTAAATGCAGGAGTTTCAGAGGTTTTGAGGTACTTACTATGTTTTTGGCTTTGAAGGGTGACTTGTGTTGCTTCCCTCTTTGGCAAGGTTCACATCTCTTGTCTTTTTCAAATTTGACTCTTGGCAGTCCTTTTATTAGTTCTCTTGTGCTGAGGCTTTGAATTAAGTCCATGTTAGCATGACCAAGCCTTTTATGCCACAACCAAAATTCATCACCAGTAGTCACAAGACACTTAGAGGAATGGTTAGATAATTCATGTAAGTCTATTATGTATGTGTTGACATCTCTATTTCCTTTAAATATCTCTTGACCATCGATAGAGGTCATAAGACATTCATTGGAAGTAAAAGTTACTTTATTTCCTTTATCGCATAATTGACTAACACTCAACAAGTTATGTTTCAAGCCATCAACAAGTAAGACATCTTTAATAAAAGTGGTACCATTAATACCAATAGAACCAATGCCAATTACCTTACCCTTAGCATTGTTTCCAAAAGTAACTTTACCTCCATCAATAATTTTGATTTCATTGAAGAGTTATTTGTCTCCAGAGCATCCACTATCTACTAGCCAAACATTTTTATTTATTGTGGACTTGAGGCATACCTATAGAATCACAATTCAAGTATGATTTTTAGGTACCCAAATGAGCTTGGGTCCTTGGGGGTTAGCACATGAAGGTTCCCAATGAGTCTTCCTTATCCAAAAATGTTTATTAATATGACCAATCTTCATACAATAATTACACTGTTTAGGTCTTACAATGCTTTTTGGTCTTACAATATTTTTAATGCCATATTTCTATTAAACCGATTTTGAGAACAATGGCATGCACAATCATGATTAATGTGTGCTTTTCTAGATGCATGCTTTTTATACATAAAAGTTATACATAAAGGAATGATTATTCCTTTTATGTATAGAAGGTTTAGTATACTTATTCCTAGGTGCTGTTCCAGCAAGTGTGGTGATGTGAGGTTCACTAGACTTAACAAAAATGGTTTTGTGAGAAGATGATGATGTGTGCTTAAATCCTAGACCATGTCTAATTAAAGGTGGTCTTTGAGACACAATGAAAGTATATAAACTCTCTTTTCCTTTGTGGAATTTTGAAATTGAATTTCTAAGTTCCTCAACTTCATTTTTTAAGGTACTATTTTCTTTAAGTAAGGAATTAGTTGAGGGTTTTGATGAGTATTCATCTAATGATTTTTGAAGAGATTCATTAGATGATTTAAGCTTAATGTTTTCTTTTTCTAAAGCATCTATTTTGTTTTTTAAATTAGAAATGTTATTTCTATAAGTACTGAATTTACTCCTATATTTCTCTAGTTTTAGATTCAATTCTTCTATAAGGCTTTGCTCATCATCATCATCATCGCTATCACTATTACTATCATTATCACTATTATTATTATTGAAAGAGTATGAGTGTAGTGATTTTACCTTATCTGAGACGTGATCCTTAATAGCCATAAAGCATAGGTTGACCTCTTCGCTTTCATTGTTATCTTTTTCGCTTGACGAGCTTTCGTCATCCCATGTGGATTTATGACCTTTCTCCCTATTGTCTCTTTGGTATTTGCTCTAATGCTTTTTGAGCCTTGGACATTCTGGTTTAATATGCCATTTCTTTCCACATTCATAGTATTTTACCTCTTTCTTACTTCTTTATGTATCATTAGAAGTTTGTTTGAAGTTTCTTTGCCTGAATTTTATGGAGTTGCTCATTTTCTTCTCAATGATTCTTTTCAGCCTTTTTGAGAGCATAGCAATGTCCTCATTTTCATCATCACTCATTTCTTCATCATCTTCACTTTCTTCTTGAGATTTTGAAGTAGAGGCTTTTAGTGCTAAAGGTTTTTTTTTTTTTTTTTTTTTTTTTTTTTTTTTTTTTCTGGCTCCACTTCAAGCTCTCTATCTCTTTTCACTGTCATTTCATGTGTGAGAAGTTTGCCAATAAGCACATCAGTATTCATGATGCTCATGTCTTTATTTACTTCTTCTATACCGATAACTCTTGAACTGTAGTCTTTAAGAGGAATACTTCTCAGGATTTTGTTGTTTACATCTTCCAAGCTCAGATGCTTCCCAAGCTTCCTCATTCCATTTATGATAGCTAGAAGACGGTTGGTCATGTCAGTGATTGACTCATTGGATTTCATCTTGAAGAGCTCATATTTTGAAGTAAGAAGTTGAGTCTTTTTGGATTTGACTTGCTTAGTTCCTTCATGATAATTTTCCAATGTTTTCCACATGTTGTAGGTTGTTGGGTAGTGTTGTATTCTTCCACATTCCAATGGCTCACACCTAACCTAGAAATCCCTTGTGTTTTGATGGCTCACACAATAACCAATTCCTTGTATTTTACAGACTCACACAAACAACTTTTACCTTGTATTTTACAGGCTCACACAAACAACATTTACAAATGTTCTACTCTAAACCTAGAAATACCCAAAACTTACTTGAGTAAAAATGATTACAGAGAAAAACACTTACAAATCTTTATTGCTCAATAAATGATGAGCAAAATGATTTTCACATAGAATAAATATTTGTTTTGAAAGTATTAAATGCACAAATAGCTTACAAATAGATTTTTATTCAAAGTATTAGCTATCCTCTTGTACTGAATGCATAAATGACTTGCATTTATACTTTCATGGCAAATTATAGCCGTTAGAATGCATTTAATATGAAACTAGCCGTTGCACCAACCCTAATAAGCGCGCTTGACATTTTTCTCTTTCATCTTTCACAGGCGTGACTCTATGTGTCATGGTCCTGACTATTCTTCCAAGCCATGACTGAAGTGGTGACCTTGGCCATGAAGCATTCTGGAAGGTTTTGAAATATTGGGTCACGAGCGTGACATATATCTTCATGGGCGTGACAACCTTCCAAGTCGTGGTCCAAATGGTGACTTTGGTCGTGAAGCTCTCTGGAAGAATTTGTCATGTCTTTTCATGGGCGTGAGTTAAATGTTCATTCACGGTTTGTTGTCTTCCTTCATGGCCGTGAACTTTAAATGTTGGTTTGTTGGCGCTAGGCTTAATCACAAGCGTGACACATATGGTCACGGGTGTGAATCATGCTGCTTCTTCAATTTTATCTTTCAAAGATTAATCTTTCTTTCTCCATTCTTGCTATCTTATTCCATACCCTGTTTAATACACTTAGAAAACAAGTATGTTAAATACTTTATTGCTATTTTATTTGTTATCATCAAAATGATACCCCTCAAGGTTCAACAACTTGATTAGTTGATATTGAATAATTGAGGATATTGAGCCTTCATTACCTCTTCACTATCCAAAGTGGCTTCTTTTGTTGAATGGTTGTGCCATAGAACTTTTACCAGATGTAACTTTTTGTTCCGCTTCCCTAGCTAAAATCGCCACTGCTTTTTCCTCATAATTTAGATCCGATTGTACTTCTATGGATTGCATTGGTATTATATGTGATGTATCTGACCTATATCTTTTTAGCATGGACATATAGAACACATTATGAATTGTTTTTAACTCTGGGGATGATGCTAATTTGTATGACACTGGACCTACACATTCAAACACCTCATATGGCCCAATAAATCGGGGGCTTTCCTTTCTTGCCAAATCCAAGGATCTTGTACCAAGGTGAGACTTTCAAAAATACTTCATCACCAACCTCATATTCTGTCTTTTCTCTTTAAATCTGCATAAGACTTTTGTCTATTAACTGTTATTATCGATTGTCCATTAGTCTGTGGGTGGAATGTTGTAGTAAAGTTGAGTCGAGTACCTACGGATTGTTGCAAACTCTTCCAAAACTATGATATAAACTGTGGGTCATGATAAAAAAATTATAGAAACTGGGACAACATGAAGTTGAACTATCTCATTAACATATAATTTCGCTAAATGTGTGAGTGAGTAGTCCATTTTAATTGGTAGAAAATGAACTATCTCATTAAAAACTTCATGCTCACATCAAAATCTCACGTTAGCCAATAGGAGTGGAAGGGATCCTCACGCTTGCAATAAGCCCTCACGCGTGTGACATATATTTGCAAGAAAAATCATCACACACGTGATATGGCATTCACACATATGACACTTGCTCTTTGCTACAATTTGTCTTTCAACTATTGCAAACATGAAATTAAAACTAATAAGTACCTAAAACATGATAAAAACCTATAATTAAACATTAAAAACTTGAATAAAAACTAGGCCAAACAAGAACACATCAATCGTAAGGAATATATCTCAATAACATAGTATTAGCTTGAGAGAGTATTTGAGTAGATGGGTTGTACTCCTAAACAGAGGTACAATCACATCACATCTTTGCTACAATATAGAGCATATGATTGGTGGAAGATAATTTTGAAGAGACCCTAGACACTAGATCCACCCACTTGGGATTTCTTGGATCAGTTCAAAGTGAGGTATGTTATAAGAGCCTATATGGATAGGAAAAAACAGGAATTCCTAGATCTATGGCCAAATAATCTAACCATGAGTGTGTATGAGAAAGAATATACCATGTAACACACGTAAGTTAGGACTTAAGGTTTATGTTAATCCTTGTAAAGGAAGAGGATAGGTGGTTTAGGGTTTAAGAGTTGGTTTTTGTGAAAAAGAAAGCTTTCACGCCTGTGACTAGGTGTTCACTCCCGTGAAAGCCATGTAAGGATTCAAAATGGCAAACTTTTATGTTGCCCAAAAATTGAACCAAGAAGGGAAGGTTGAATTGGATATTAAAATTTCTTAACTTTTAAATGCGGAAAGAAAAGTTAAGTAGAGTAGGGATAGGGAGATATCACACAGGAAATTTTATAGAGGTTCGGGTGTTAACAAACCCTACTCCTCCCCCCAATCTCAATTGGGAGTTTCACTAACACACCAAGTGTTACAATGGAGTTTTACAAGCTCACTCCTAACTATGGTGTTTCTATCAATGGATCACACCTAACCCAGAAATCCCTTGTGTTTTAATGGCTCATACAATAAACCAATTCCTCGTGTTTTAATGGCTCACACAAATAACCCTTACAAGTGTTCTACTCTTAACCCAATATACCCAAACACACTTAAGTAGTAGATTACACAGAGAGACTCATAAATCTATAATGCTCAGAAAATAATGAGCAAAAAGATTTTTTACAGAGAATTAATGTTTGTTTGAAAGTAATAAATGCACAAATGGCTACAACAAGATTGTGATTCGAAGTATTTGCTATTCTCTTATTCTGGATTCATAAATGACTTGCATTTATACTTCTATGGCGAATTATAGCCGTTTGGTTGCATTTAATGTGAAAATAGCCATTGCACCAACTCTTAATTTCACGCCTGACATGTTTCTCTTTCCTTATTCACGGTTGTGAATATATGTGTCACAGTCGTGAAAGTTCTTCCAAATTGTGACTTGAGTGGTGACTATGGCCGTGAAGCATTTTGGAAGGATTTTGAAGTGTTTGATCACGAGTGTGACATTTGTAACACCACATCTTATGCAATTAAGTATAACCTATCCCTGTATCAAGTAATCACACATAGCAGACTGGAAAGGCAAAATACCATGTCAACATTGGTAGTAAATTTTTTTCATATCCTGTAATATCATTCAATGATTTTGCAAGTCAACTTTGAGGCTTTCACCACAATATGATATATCACATATATTAAAACTTAAACTTTGCATATTAGTATTTACGAGTTGCTTTCATTTATACATTTTTAAAACCCATTCCAAAATGACTATACATGAAACACGTAAATACAAAATGCAGATGACATATTTTCATGCTCGTGTGGAATGCAAGGAGAGAGTGATGAGGCTCAACCAGTGACCTGTGCTCCATGTCTTCTATACACTACTCAAAATGAGCTATCACTTTTCTTTACCTGAAAAATGATGCAAATTGATGAGTTATGGCATAGTGAGAATAACCATGTTTTAGAAAAAAGTTTTCAAAGTTTTCATTTTCAAATTCTTTGCCATGATCACTACCTATTTTGAAATACAATACCTTTTTTCATTTTGAACTCTCTTAGCAAAGTTTTTGAAAATTTCAAAACCATCACTCTTTTAAGCTAAGAAAATTACCCAAGTGAATCTAGAGTAGTCATCGACGATGACAAAGGAATAGTGTTTACCTCCTAAGCTTGCAATCCTAGTAGGTCTAAAAAGATCTAGATGCAGGAGTTGTAGAGGTTTTGAGGTACTTCTTTTTGTATTTGAAGGATGACTTGTATTATTTTCCTCTTTGGCAAGGTTCATATGTCTTGTCTTTTTTAAATATGACTTTTGGTAGTCCCTTTACCAGCTCTCCTTTGCTAAGGCTTTAAATTAAATCCATGCTTGCATGACCAAGCCTTCTATGCCACAACCAAGATTCATCACTAGTAGTCACAAGACACTTAGAGGAAAGGTTAGATATTTTGTGTAAGTCTATTATGTAGATATTGACATCTCTACTTCCTTTAAATATCTCTTGGCCATTAATAGAGGTTACAAGACATTTGTTGGAAGTAAAGATTACTTTGCAACTATCTCTTAACATGCATCACATACATGAAATGATGGAAAATTAAAATTAATTGAACCCAAAAACCAAGGAATGCCCTATGAACATTAAAATCAAATCATACCATCAATATGGAAGAAGTTGATTACCTTGTTTGTTTCTTTCCAATCTTTCAAGTTTATGTGCATTTTCTTGAAGTTGGGTTATTGCAAATCACAACAATCCAAGGATGAATTATCTTTAACGGTAATCCATGCAAAGGAATGGAAGAAACAACCTCAAAGGGAGATGGGGTTTCAAAGCACCAAAGCGCTAGCTATGGTGTTTCAACTATAAAAAGAAGAAGAAGAGAGAATAACTTTTATTCCTCAAGGTTGTAGCTACGAATTTGGCCCTCTGAGGGGTTATTTATAATGTCCTCTAATCATCTTAGGCTTGGACATATGTAACCTATGCATAGGAGTTCCATTTGATATAAAAGAACCTAAATCGTAAAAGCTGATATCAAGGCTTTCATAGCCATGAATAGCAGTGTCACAACCGTGACTCCCCTTTGTCACGGGTGTGACTGTTAGAGAGATGCCTTAAAGACAATCACCTTAGGCACTTGATGTAATCATTTATTATTAATAAAAGGCATTTTCATTATACGGTATTCATTGCATATGGATTGATATAGATCTTAAATCGTTTAATAAAGTCCTTAGTATGTAACACAACATGAATGAATTCATGATGTGATCATGATGATGAGATTCCTATCATGTATAATTGTATTTATACCTAAATTATCATATGATTTTTAAGATGGGACAATGTTAATCTAGATAGACTAACACATGTTATACTCCTTGAGTAGGTCAAATAGTTGATCTCATAAACTGAAAGGAAGAGATATTTAAAGTTAACATGTGGATGCATGCTAAGGGTATTGGATGGCCTGCTATGAGACAATCATATGGATATCTATTCAATATCAATGATAGTCTCATCATTATAATGGTGCAAGTATCCTTAGACTTGAGATACTCAAAGTTATCTTAGATTCTAAATCCTACACTTTGACTCCATTCCTTGTTGCCTCTGAAGAGGTCACTCATAGGGTGGTGATTGGGTACAACATGAGATATTCAAAGGTATTTGAGTAGTCCACAAAGGATTCACCACTCCTGATAGAAGGAGAGTATACTTATGGCCTCTTATAGAGATCATTACTCAAAAATCCTTAGCCAAGGTGGACATGTCTTCAAGAAAGTCTTTAAGAACATATATGATCAAGGTAATGAGTCTCGTAGACAAGAACTAATATCATTTGGACTAGATGTGATGTAGTTAGTCAAGTGGGAGCTGACACACAGACCATGCTCTCAACCAAATAAGGTATAGTTTGGTGAAAGGATGAATTGAATGGTAATTGTCTATGGAAGGTTTACAGTCAGACCATTGACTTTCCAATTAATTAGAGATCATGATGTGTTGCTAGATACTGCTCATGATCTACTCAAAACCATATGATGATTTGTGCTACCAACATAACTGGGAACTTAATGGGTCACCACATAGAAGGAATGAAGAAAATGTGAAATGGGCCTTGGATTGGATCTAAGACTTGAGAGAGAAATGATTTGACCATGAACCATATGTCACTGCTGTGACAAAGGTTGTTAACACCCGTGACATAGGAGAGTTGCTGCCGTGACACTACTATTTATGGCCGTGAAACCCCTGATATCAGCTTTTGGGATTTAGGTTTTTCTATTTCGAATGGAACTCCTATGAATGGGTTACGTATGTCCAACCCTAATATAATTAGATGACCTATGAATAACCCCTTTAAGGATAATTTGTAGCTGCTGCCTAGAGGTAAAAAATTTATGCTCTCTTCTTCTTCTCTTTCAAGTTGAAACACCATAGCAGCACTTTGGTGCTTTGACACCCCATTTCCCATTGAGTTTGTTTCTTTCGTTCCTTGACGTCATGGGAAATGGGCTTTGGATTGGATCCAATAATTGAGAGAGAAATGATTTGTCTATGAACCATGTGTCACGACCATGACAAAGGTTGCCACTCCTTTGACATTGGGGAGTCACGACCGTGACACTAATTATTCACGAATGTGAAATCCCCGATATCAGATTTTATGATTTAGGTTTTTCTATTTTGAATGGAACTCCTATGCATGGGTTATGTATGTCAAACTCTAATATGATTAGTGAACCTATAAATAACCCATTTAAGGACCAAATTCACAACTGCTGCCTTGAGGAATAAAAGTTATTCTCTTTTCTTCTTCTCTTTCAAGTTGAAACACCATAGCTCTAGCACTTTGGTGCTTTGACACCCCATTCCCTAATGAGGTTGTTTCTTCCATTCCTTCATATGGATTACCATTAGAGACAATCCAGCCTTAGATTTTTATGGTTTTCAATAACCCAACTTGAAGGAAAGGCTCATAAACTTGGAAAATAGAAAAGAAACAAACAAGGGAATCAACTTCTCCTATATTGATGGCATGATCCAATTTTAATGTTCATTGGGCGTGTATGTGATGCATGTTAATTAATTTGGGTTCAATTAATTTTAATTTTCTTCTGTTCCATGTATGTCATACATATTATGAGCCCAAAATGGTATCAGAGCCACCCTATATAAATTAAATTCGAATTTAATTGACGTATCAATGAGATTGATTGTTAAAGAATAACTTGGATTCCCTCTTTTTGTTAAAAATGAATTTAATTATATTTGGCCTCAAATTTTAATTTTAATTCAATAACGTGTTAATATGATGATATTTATATGTTTTTGATGATAATTAAAAGGTTTAAATTTGATTTAAACATGAAATTCGAAGTTATGCATAGTTGCTGAATTTCTAGAGTTTATGAAACCTAGTTGAGCTAATTGAGTTATTTGAGGGGCTATTCGAATTTGGTTTATTAATTTGATTAATCAAAAATATATATGAAATATTTATAATGTGTTTTAGCTTGTAGACAACTATAATGATACAAAAATTATTTTTGATGATGGAACAAACAAAACATGTAACTAGGTTGAGAACCTTACCATGTGATGAGACTGTTTTGTGTTGTTTAATTTAATTGCATATAACTTGATGATCAGAACCTTAATTCATGTTTATGAGATATTCATGATGTTATTTTGATCTCAATTGCATGCTGGAGTCAAATTAAATTCGTGGTTAAATTCCTAAAGAATCCTAATACATGTATGATTCAATTTAAGCAATTTTTGTGTAATTGGTTTGCTAATTGAATGATGAATGATTTAGATTGTCTAATAAATAAATTTAATTAATTTAAACTAATTATATGTTTCTTATAATGATGAGAATGAATTATGAAAATTTTTGAAATTTTTAAATGGAATTTGATTTGAATTAGAAAAGGGTTTTCAAAGTCCTATTTTGACTAGGATTCTAGTATGCAATTGTAACTATGATTGTTTTATCCTATTTGGCATCAAAATAATAATTAATTAAGGCAATTTAATAATGAATTAACTACTGGCCATATTTGGATTTAATATTAAATGGGATTTAATTATTGCATGCATTAAATTGGTAATAGCCTAGTTGGCAAAGTAGGCAATTTTAGAAATTTTTTTGATATGATCAAATGTATGCCTAATTTGCATAATTCCCTTTTAAAAAAATGTTTCTAAATGTTCATATGATTAATTAATGAGATTAAATAATGGATATATGATGAATTTCACTAAAGGCCAAACAATCAAAATAATGTTTCAAGAGTTGAAAGAAAGGGAACCCAAATTGTTACTTTAATAGATTACCTTTAATTATGCATTAGAGAATGCATGCTAGGGGTGTATGGAATGACATGATGATGGACTTGACCAATGTGATTGATCATGCATGGAATTTTGTTTTTGGTAAATAGGGCCTACGAGTCCCTACCTTCTCTTTTCTCTCTATTGTATTTCTCTTCTCATCTTACTCCCCTCAAATGTAACTTGAGGTTTTATTATGAACAATTTATGTAATTAGATTATATAGGATTAGAATAGAATTGGAATGCAAATGAGCAAGAAGCCAATGAGATGGGGCCAAAAATAAAGGAGCATTAGAATAAGAAATTATTTTCTATTTTAGTGTTGTAATTTCATGAATCTACCTAGGTTAGACCTAATCAATCCTTTCATGGCTTGAAGGATTGATGTTAGATTATGTCCATAATCATAACCATGTAATTAGTGTAATTATCTTATATATCTATATGTGATGAATGGATATATTATGCATGCCAAATTGCCATGATGAGACCTAAAATTAAAGAAATCCCTCATTAATAATATTAAGGCAAATGCCTTCCATTAATATGGCAAGAACTAGAGTTGTTTTAGTGTCTGGGTTGTTGGGAAAACCTAAGCCTACTCTACATGAATATGTTCAAACCATCAAAATATGATTTCATATTAATGGGCCAACTTTAACTAGTTACATTAGCTGGTTGGGCAAACCCAAGGTCAATGTGAATTAGAGGAAAAATTGGGTAAGTGCGCATGAGATGTGTACATATCAAGAGTTGATAGCTCAATGATTCAGTAGTTGCATAATATGATGCAATTGGTATGAGATACCTACCAATTGACCTAAGATGGCTTGTTGGGCAAACCCAAAGTCAATTTTTATGATATTGGATATTAACCCACTAGGAGAGCTTTCAACGGGTTCTTTCGGATTCATAGTGAGGGTTATGGGTCCGCAATAAAATAGTAGGAGTTATAATGCCCATTTATTAAAGACCTAATATTCATGCATTTAGCACATTCTCTAACATGATATTTCTTTACATCTAGGTTGCTAGAATCATGTCATCAAATGTGAACTTATGCTCAATTCTTGAATGCAACAAATTGACTGGCCCTAACTTCCTAGATTGGCTAAAGAATTTGAGAATAGTTCTCAAAGCTGAAAAGATAGCCTATGTCTTGGAAGAGCTGCTTCCCTTCCTTCTGCTGCTAATGCATCTGTTGATGAATAGTTGGCATGCAAAAAGCAAGTAGATGATAGTGAGTTGTATTATGCTCACCTCTATGTCTCCATAGCTTCAAAAGTAGCATAAAAAAATGAACACTAATACCATTGTGTATCATTTTAGGGAGATTTTCGATAGGCAAGCTTGAACCAAGAGATATGAGATATCCAAGTTGCTTTTCCGCTCCAATATGATAGAGGGGCCTTCTCCAGTGCAACATGCATTGAAGTTAAATGGGTACATTGAGCGATTAGCTACCTTGGGTTTTGTAATGGATCATGAGTTAAGTATAGACTTAATTCTTCAAAGTTTTCCTGATAGTTATGCACATTTTGTGCTAAAATATCAGATGAACAAGATATCCACTTCGATCCTTGAATTCATCAATATGCTCAAGACAACTGAGCCTTATATTAAGAAAGAGCAAAAGGTTGTGATGCTGGTGGACAATTCTAGTTCTTCTAAGATAAGGAATGACAAAATAAAGAAGAAGTCCACAAAGACTCAAAGAGGCATGAAGAAGAGGGCAAAGAGACTGCTTCAAAAGGGACTTGCTTCCATTAGGGCAAGATTGGCCATTGGAAGAGGAAATGCAAGATCTATCTGGAGTCTTTAAAGAAAGAGAAGGATAAGACATTGGATGCACCTTCTACTTCAAGTATTTATGTTATTGAGGTTAATACTGTTTCTACTAATAATTCATGGGTATTGGTTACCGGATGTGGCTCACATATGTACTAATATGTAGGGCATAAGGAATAGTAAACAGTTCAAGAAAAGAGAGTCAGACCTACGAGTTGGCAATGGAGGAAGAGTTACTGCATTAGTTGTAGGAACTTATGTTTTGACACTCCCAAGTGGGCTTGTTTTAGAATTAGATAATTGTTATTATGTTCCAGTTTTAACAAAGAATATTATTTCTATTTCTTGTTTAAATAGAAAAAGTTTTTATTTGACTATAAATGACAATGGTTGCTCTATATGGTTGAATGATATTCTTTATGGAACTAGTGCATTATGTAATGGGATTTACATTCTTGACATGTCTAATTCAATCCTCAATATCAAGAATAAAAGACAAAAGATAGATAACCTAAAACCATCATATTTGTGGCATTGTCATCTTGACCATCTAAATGAGAGGTGCATGACTAAGTTATATAAGAATGGTGACTTAGGGTCATTTGATTATGAATCATATGATACATGTGAATCTTGTTTGTTAGGACAAATGATAAAATCACCTTTTAGTGGAAAGGATGAACGTGCCAATGGGCTATTAGACCTTGTACGTACATATATATATGGACCAATGTAAGTGCATGCCAGAGGTGGTTTTATCTACTTCATTACTTTCATCGATGATTATTCATGATATGGGTATTTGTATATGATGAGATACAAATTTGATGTTTTTGAAAAGTTCAAAGAATTCAGAAATGAAGTAGAGAAACAATTTGGTAAAAGTATTAAAGCGCTTAGATCAGATCGAGGTGGTGAATATTTAAGTTAAAAGTTTCAAGGTTATCTAAGAGATAATGGGATTTTATCTCAATGGAATCCATCTTACACACCACAACATAATGGTGTGGCTGAAAGGAGAAACTGAACCTCATTAGACATAGTGAGGTCAATGATGAGCTTTGCAGAATTGCCTAAGTCCTTTTAGAGTCATGCACTAGAGACTTCTGTTTATATACTAAATAGAGTTCTTTCTAAGTTAGTTGAGGTTAATCCATATGAGATATGGACTAACAAAAGACCTATTCTTTCTCACTTAAAAGTATGGGGTTGTCCTACTTATGTGAAACGTACAATGTCAGATAAACTAGGATTTAAGTCTAATAAGTGTTTGTTTGTGGGATATCCAAAAGAGCCATTTGGATATCAATTCTACCACACTTTGGAACAAAAGTAGTTTGTTTCAAAGCATGCTGTCTTCTTAGAGAAATAGTTTCTTCTAAAAGAAGATAGTGGGAGCAAGTTCAAGATGCTCAAACAAATGCAGATCAACTGATAGAACCCAAATATGTTACTTATCAAGATGAATTAACAACTACACCTTTTGAAATACAAGAAATTCATAGATCAAGTAGGATACACATTGTTCCTGAGAGTTATGGATTTCTCCTAAGTGAACAGAATGACATATTTCTTATAAAGGATGATAAGCCTACCACCTAAAAAGAAGTTATGAATTGTTCAGATTATGATAGATGGCTAAAAGCCATGTAGTCAGAGATGGATTCTATATATCAAAACCAAGTATGGACTTTAGTTGTCCCATCTGAAGGGATTAAACCCATTGGGTGCAAATGGATCTTCAAGAAGAATACTGACATGGAAGGTAAGATAGTTACCTATAAGGCTAGGCTGGTAGCTAAAGGATATCATCAAAAACAAGGTGCTGACTATGATGAAACCTTATCTCCAGTTGCGATGCTTAAATCCATCAGGATACTCCTAGCCATTGCAGCTCATTATAATTATGAGATTTGAAAAATGGATGTAAAAACAACTTTCCTTAATGGAAATTTGATTGAGGATGTGTATATGACACAACCTAAGGGTTTCACATCAATTGATGGCAAAAAGGTATGCAAATTGCAAAGATCCATTTATGGATTGAAGCAAACAGCCATGAGTTGGAACATCCAATTTGATAAGACAATCAAAGAATTTGGTTTCTCACAAAATGTGCATGAACGTTGTGTTTACAAAAAGGTTAGTGGGAGTGCAGTCGTATTTCTAGTATTGTATGTAGATGACATACTTCTTATAGGAAACGATGTCTCAGTTCTTCAATTAGTTAAAATTTGGCTTTCTAAGAATTTCTCCATAAAAGACCTTGGAAAAACGACCTACATACAAGGGATTAAGATCTATGGAGATAGATCTAAAAGGTTGCTTAGTCTTTCTCAGTATACATACATAGATAAGATGCTAAAGAGGTTTAGCATGTAACAGTCCAGGAGAGGATTAATTCCAATGACTCATGGGATTACCCTCTCTAAGTCCATATATCCACAGATAGAATGAACGAACATGCATGAGTAGGATTCCATATGCTTTGGCTATTGGATCCATCATGTATGCTATATTTTGTACTAGACCCGATGTATCATATGCTCTGAGTGTTACAAGAAGATATCAGTCAGATCCCGGTGAGGGGCATTGGGTGGCTGTTAAGAATATCCTTAAGTACTTAAGAGTAACTAAGGATGTGTTCCTGGTTTATGGAGATGGTGAGCTTAAAGTAAACGGGTATATAGATGTCATCCTCCAATCTCATAAGGATGATTCCAAGTCCCACTCAAGATATGTTTTCATATTAAATGGTGGAGCAGTTAGTTGGAAGAGTTTGAAATAAGAGATGACTGTAAATTCCACAACTGAAGCAGAGTACATTGCAGCTTCTGAGGCAGTTAAGGAAGGAGTTTGGATAAAGAAATTCATCATAGAGTTAGAAGTGGTTCCTAGCATTATTGATCCAATACCCTTGTATTGTGATAACAATGGATCCATTACACAAGCAAAGGAGCCACAATCTCATCAAAGGTCTAAGCATGTACTCAGACGTTACCATCTGATTCGGAAAATCATAGGTAGACATGATGTAAAGATAGAAAGAGTTCAAAATTATCAGAATATAGCCGATCCTCTCAATAAGCCACTTCTTCAAAAGAAACATGATAGTCACGTACTCACCTATGGTATAATGTATAAAGGTGATTGGCTTTAGTGCAAGTGGGAGATTGTTAGATAGGTGCCTTAAAGGTAATCACCTTAGACACTTGATGTACTAATTTATTATTAATAAAAAGGCATTTTCATTATATGATATTCATTGCATATGAATTGATATAGATCTTAAACCATTTAATGAAGTCATTGGTATGTAACACAACATGAAAAAAATTCATGATGTGATTATAATGATAAAATTCCTATCATGTGTAATTGTGTTTATACCTAAATTATCCATATTCATAAGATTAACAAGATGGACATTATTAAATCGGATAGACTAACACATGTTATAATCTTTAACTAGGTCAAACAACTGATCTCATAAGCTAAAAGCAAGAGATAATATTTATATTATAATATTATAATAAATTATAATATTATAATAAATAATAAAAAATTATATTTATATTATAATAAAATTATAATATATAATAAAAAAAAAAAAAATTATATTAATATTATATTTACAGTTAACATGTGGATGCATGCTAAGAGTAGCAAGTACATTGGATGACTTGCTATGAGACAATCACATGGATATCTATTCAATATCACAATGGTGCAAGTATCCTTAGACTTGAGAAACTCAAAGTTATCTTGGATATTAAATATGATACTTTGACTCTATTTCTTGTTGCCTCTGAAGAGGTCACTCATAGGGTGGTGATTGGGTATAACATGAGATATTCAAAGGTAGTTGAGTAGGCAACAAAAGATTCACCACTCCTGATAGAAGGAGAGTATACCTATGGCCTCTTATAGAGATCATTACTCAGAAATCCTTAGCCAAAGTGGACATGTCTTGAAGAAAGTCTTCAAGGACATATCTGATTAGGGTAATGAGTCTCATAGACAAGAACTAATATCATTTAGACTAGATGTGACGTAGTTAGTCTAGTGGGAGCTGACACACAAACCATTATCTGAACCAAATGAGGTATAGTTTAGTGAAAAGATGAATTGCATGGTAATTGTCTATGGAATGGTTTACAGTTAGATCACTAACTTTCCAGTCAATTGGGGGTCATGATGTGTTGCTAGATACCACTCATGATATGTTCAAAATCATATGATGATTTTAGCGGCCAACATAACTGGGAACCTAATAGGTCATATGTATAAAGGAATGAAGGAAATGTGAAATGAGCCTTACATTAGATCCAAGACTTGAGAGAGAAATGATTATGCCATGAACCATGTGTCACGGTCATGACAAAGGTTGTCATGCTCATGACATAGGGGAGTCATGGCCGTGACACTACTATTCGTGGTCATGAAACCTTCGATATCAGCTTTTGCGATTTAGGTTTTTCTATTTCGAATGGAACTCCTATGCATGATTTACGTACGCTCAACCCTAATATGATTAGATGACCTATAAATAACCTTTTTAAGGGCCAAATTTGCAGTTGCTTCCTAGCAGAATAAAAGTTATTCTTTTTTCTTCTTCTCTTTCAAGTTAAAACACCATAGCTAGCACTTTGGTGCTTTGACACCCCATTCCCCATTAAGGTTGTTTCTTTTGCTCCTTTGCATGGATTACCATTAGAGACATTCGAGCCTTAGATTGTTGTGGTTTGCAACAATCCAACTTGAAGAAAAGGCTCACAAACTTGGAAGATAGAAAAGAAACAAGGTAATCAACTTCTCCCATATTGATGGCATGATTTGAGTTTAATGTTTGTAGGGCGTTCCATGGTTTTTGGGTTCAACTAATTTTAATTTTTTGTTGTGCCATATATGTGATGCATGTTAAGAGCCCAACAGTGACAACCTTTGTTAATCATTTCTCTCTCATATCTTGCAACCAATCCAAGGCCCATTTCATATTTTCATTTAAGTTATTATTTTCCAACATGGTGGATCGATATTAAAATATTAGTAATAAATAGTATAATCTTACATCATAAATATAAAAATGACTGAGACATCGAGTCATTCCATAGAGAGAAGTTGAGTGATGTCTTCCATATTGACATGAATCTTAAGATCATCTAGTGGATACTTAAACACTGTAATATCTGCAGGAACTTTAAAAATGTATCCAGTAGGCAATTTAGCAACTATGTCATGCATCAACCTCATGTCATTACTCAAACTTGCTAAAATTTTCTCATTAACTAAAAGCTCATGTTACTCATAGATGTTTTGTTTGATAAACTGCTAAATTGTTTATTCTTTGGAGCCTTCTTTAATGGATTAGATTTGATTTTCTATCAATTAATAATATAGTATGACACATTATGATATATAAAATGCGATAATCTGAATTTTATTATTCTATAAGTTTAAGAATTATTACCTCTTCAAGAACCACGAGATGCCGTGGCCATTGAACAAAGCTACCCTTTGCTTTTCCAACTGTAGTGAGGTAATCATTAGGCATAAGAAGTTGGGCTTCATGACAGCTAGAAAATACTTCATCTATAGACACTTTGACGTGATTGGGCATGGTAGATTGGTTGTGCACTATAGCATCATTAAGGGATGAATAAATCATCCCCCTTGCTACAATTTTCTGCTTACCTTCATTAATAGTAGCAAGTCTGTATAATGTAGGTGTTTGTAAAAAAGAAATCAATATTGGCCAAATTAAAGTGAAAGTGGAAGGGGAAGTAATGAAATTCAATTTTTTACCTATAATTCTAATATTGGAAATGGTGGGTCCACAGAGTGGTAACTACTAGGAGTTAGGCGAGTGTATGTACCACCTCCATCTGAGAGACAAATTGAGGTACTTTACTATTTCTCTACTATATCATGCTCTCAAGATGAGCGATACGTGTCGAGTTTCTGGCAAATAATTTGGCCTCTATTTTAGTCTTGAGCTCTTCTATAACTTTTTGTGAAACGAACATTGATGTTTTCCTTTTCCGGGTTTACCATAAAAAGTTTTGATGGTCACAAAATTTCCAACTCCCCTCATAACGCCATAATGTTAGGATTTTTCAAGTACATGTAACAATATGTCATCATGCCTCTTTAGTACCTAGCTACCTTGGGCAACTTTTTCCCATAATTTCTCATGTTCACCAAATAAACAATATGTTAATAAGCAATCATGAATAAACAAAGGTAATTGCAATTAATATTTGTTTAACAAGTTATACTTATCATTTTTTCCACCTCTTTTATCTTTTCCACCGGGATTATATAATTTTCTTCCTCTATCTTTTTCGTTCTAGCTTTTACCCAATTGAGACTTCGATCATATGATGATATAACAGTGGAGCTTATAGATACTGATGATGAAAAATAAGAGATGTGATCTTCAACAATCCACTGGACACTTTTCCCAGCAGAGCTTATACGACTTAAAAAATGTGGGTGTACATTCTTTGCTTGCTTTGCCTTTGCCTTGGCATTGATTTGGTATTAACAAAAATAAAAATAATGAAGAACACATTATCATGTCGTACATAAATGTAAATGTAAATTGCATTCTACTTAGTAATTATTATTTCATATTCTTCTTATTCATGTGCTTGTTTAGACTCCTACTAATCTTTCTAAGTGATAAGTCATATAATTCCAATGGTGACTTCTGCTCGAATTTACTCTTTATGTACTTAACCACTGCATTCCAATAGTTTTTAGTACAATTTTTTTTCTTATCATCCGAAATGTTGAACTTTTTTAGCAAAATAATATTCTAGATTCATTAGTTTTAATTACAAATTAATTATGTTTATCAAGTTTGTTAATAATTTTGAAGGAAAGTTACCTTGACATCTTCCTAAGTTGTATCCTTAAGAGCCTTATCGACTATATCATAGCTTTTTGTTGTGATGTTCACATGAGAACATGTTACAAGGCCGATGTAGGAACTAAATCTATCGGCATATGTTCCTATTGGGTGATCAAACTCATTGAACTTTATTGTCTTTTGTTCATCCCCTTTCTTCTTTATTTTATTGCACATGGTAGCTCCCTTAGTCTTCCTTTTTATCATGCTACTTTATGTCTTTGAATCTACTTGTTCATTTGACATGATTTCCTATTACATAAGCATAACAAAGAAATATGTTACTATAATCCACAATAATAGCAATTTACTTCAATAGGAAATAAAAACTAGATATTTATTTGATAAATAATAACAAAAGTTGGTAATTATAAGTATAAACCATACTAATCATATTACACATTTCTAAAATTAGTATTTTTAAATAAACTTGCCATAGACATGTGTACATCAATTATTGGCGATTGTCAATTTATAAGCTTTTAGCATGATCAACATGCATGTAATGTGAATCTAAAATATCTTCCCTAACTGGCATAGGTAACTCAATATAAAATAAGGGAGTCTCATCAAACTGATCACACTCTTCCTCATTTACTACATCATCAATACCAACAATACGCCTCTTACGTTGAGAACAATAGACCAATTACTATTGTTAGTGTCAACAATGTAAAAGACTTGTTTGATCTGTGAAGCAAGAATGAATGAATCATCTTGATAACCCAATTGATTAAAATCTACCAAAGTGATTCCTAACTCATCCACTGGAACACTGCATCAGTTTTCAATCCATTTGCATAAGAGGAGAGAAACCCTGAATTCCTTGTAATAAAGCTCTCAAATGTCTTCAAGTACACGATAATATGACATCATAGCACCTATTGGCATGGAATCTTTAGCAATAACAAATTCTCTTGATGAAGCTATCAAAGTAACTTTGCTATTTTGCATTATGCTTTTGTTAGTATAAAAGGTATATCCGTTGATGTCATATCCTTTATAAGACCATATATTCAATTCAGGGTCACAAGCTAACTGTTTTATGGAATTAGTTACATCATTTGGCACTTCTGACAACAGATGCATCACTTGATCTTTAAACCATCCAAGAAAAGAGCGATTGTGTCCATTTGTCAACCATATTTCACCTTCGAATGGATTTAGATGCCTTAAAATGGACATGTGCTCTTTTAAATAAGGATGAACCTCTATAAGGTGGTGCAACACAAGGATGTGTCCTTTCTCATTCATCTTAGCACCAGGTAATACCATTTTAAATCCAATTATTACTTTACCTCTGAGTCTTCCCTCAAGATCAGACTTAGGGATGCCAATAGGTTCAACACCTGATAAGTAGTCAGTGCAAAATTCGATACGCTCTTCAACTAAGTAACCTTCAATAATACTACCTTTTGGTTGATATTGATTCCTCACATACCCTTTTTAAGATACCCATGAATCTTTCAAAAGGATACGTATACCATAAATACACTAGACCACATAATTTAATTTCTCTCATAAGATGAATAACCAAATGCACCATTATGTCAACAAAAAGGTGGAAAATATATTTCAAGTTGGCATAGAGTAACAACAACATTGAATTGCAACTCATTCAATTTCTCAGGATCAACCACTTTACAATAGGTTGCATTGAAGAAAAAACAAAGTCTTGTACATTCCTTATGTGATTTGGTAGTATGTCTTGAAATGCTATCGGTAAGAATTATTGCATCAAAACATGACAATCATGAGACTTCATACCTACCAACTTCAATTCTTTCATTTACACAAGACTTTTTACATTTGATAAAAATTCATATGGGATTTTAACACCATAAAGACACTCACAAAAGTTTATTTTCTCTTTTTTAGACAACATATAACAAGTCGGGGGAAGATATGTCCGTTTTTACGTATCTTGCGATGCTAACTCCAGCCATATGCCCATTTCAAATATGTCTTTTCTAATTTTGATACGATCTTTTATTTTTCCCAATATGTTCGACAATGTCTCTATTTTAGTATCACAAACATTTTTCTTCATGTACATCACATCAATACAATGACAAATCGGTAAGTATTCCCAATATGGAAGATCCCAGAATAAAGATCACTTCTTCCAAAGACCTTTTGAGCAAGCTAAAAAGATTTCCCAAATGCATTATCAATATCTCTAACCTGTTCATAAACCTCATTTCCTATTAATGGAAAATGAGCTACTCACATCTTAGTATGTCTATTGAAAAACTTTTTCTTCTTACAGTAAAGGTGATTAGAATGGAGAAATGTTTGATGACTTATATACACATTTTATGGTTATGATTTAAATGTTGATCCATTGTATTGTCTTCATAAATTGGACATGCTTTTATTCCTTTCACAGTATACCCAAATTAGTTACCAAAAGTTGGAAAATCATTATAGCGCAAAATATCATGACATGTATGATAAACATGCTTACACTGTATGCATCATGCATAGGCACACCTTTATTCCACAAAAGTTTCAAATCATCAATAAATGGTACAATAAAAATATCAATATCATTTCTTGGTCGTTTGGGTATTGATATCAGTAATTACAACGTAATATACCTATGGTTCATAGTCAACCAAGGAGGTAGATAGTAAACCACAAGAAAAATTGGTCATGTGCTATATCGACTAGTGAGTATACCATGGGGGTTAATTCCATCTGCATAGAGGCCAAGCCTCATATTCCTAACTTCACCACCAAATTCAGGGAACGTTCTATCAATTATTCTCCATTGCAAAGAATTTGTAGGTTGTCTCAGTTTTCCATCATATTTCCTGCCTTTTGCATGGCACCTCAAGTTTTTTTTGCATCTTTTCCACTTGCAAATAGGCATTTAATCTTGGTATTATAGGTAAATACTATAATACTTTAGCTAGAGGTCCTTTCTTATCCTCAGAAGAAACTTTCCCATGCTTGTAGTGTGATGCCCCACATATTAGACTTAAGCAAGTCTTTATATTCATTTCGGTGCAATACACAATCATTTTGACATGCATGTATCTTATTATATTCCATTCCCGTGGGATACAACATTTTTTTTAGCCTTATAGGTAGACATAGGAAGCTAGTTTCTATCTGAAAGCATGTCTTGCAACAGTTCTAATAGTGCCATGAAACTCTTATCACTCCACCAATTTTTTTCTTTCATGTTGCAAAGTTTCAACATGGTGTACAAATTTATTAAATTAGCGCAACCAGGATACAAAGACTTTTCAACATCACTTAACAATTTCTAAAGATATTTTGGCCTTTCCACAAAATGTTCTGTATCATGTAGCATCTCGTGTACACGATCATTCTCTAGATCATTCTCTAAATCATTCTCTTCACCGTCAATGTTATTTTGTCCTTTACTTTCAAATTCATTATTATTGGAAAGTGTACCAAGAAATACACTCTCACATACCATATCCTTCGTATGTAATCTTCCTTAAAACCACACCTTATTATATGAGATTTCACTATCTGAACATCAAAAAAAATTCTCATGTTCTTATAATCAACACAAGGATATACAATTATTTTTTTCACTTTTCCTTGTTTGCTTTTTCTCCGCAATTCTAACAAATTCTTCAACTCCATTCAACAATTCTAATGTAGTACGTCCACCATATATCCAACTTCAATTCATATCTAACCACATAAAAAAGGTTCAATATAAACCTTATTACTTCTAATCATAATAAATATTATATATAGGGTCTTTATCGCTCCAACCTAACTCATCCTTAAACATCCAATCTTACTAGTGAATGCATATCCAGTTTTCAGATCCTAAAAAAAATTCGACAGCATTCCCCTTCAATTCTCCTAGCACACAATGTAAATAGAATGATCTATTTACATATATGTACCCATAGAACATTAGGAAAATGACACCAAGATATTTCTTGGAACCAAAAATCTTGGTGTCATTTTCATAATGTTCTATGGGTACATATATGTAAATAGATCATTCTATTTACATTGTGTGCTAGGAGAATTGAAGGGGAATGCTGTCGAATTTTTTTTAGGATCCAAAAACTAGATATGCATTCACTAGTAATCTTAAACTATTCTTAAATAAGGAGAATTTTTTTTCTCCTTATTCAAGTGTCTTTCCTCACTTTGCCCCAACAATAGATTATATTTGTAGTTAATATATGAGTTTGATCTATTTTAAATTAAATCCCAAAAATCATTTAATGTTAAATCTAGCCACATTTAGTTTAAATATATGAGTTTGAGGAATTAATGTAGATATATTTAATATTAAGTGTACCTTAAGAATCCTAGAGATATATTATTTAGAATTGAAATTAATCAATATTATGGCAATATAGTAGTTAGAATTGAAATTTAAATAATATTTATATTGATTTTAAATTTAATTTTTAGGAAAAATATAATTCATTCACATAATATTAAATTCAAAACTAATTAGAAATAGGAACCATAAATAGAAAATTAGATCCATTAAAAAATAACAACCAAAAACCACAAATTTTCAAAATAGAAACCATTGAAATTAGAAATTTAAACCAAATGTCTCATAATTACTAAAGTTAAGTCATCTAATAATAAGATACTAAATATTTAATAATAAATTGAAAAAGTGATTGTCGTAATAAATGTTTTTAAATATCAAATTATGTTCTTCTAAAAAGTTAATGGTTATTACGGACATTCTTATATAGGAAAAGAAGTTTTGTCTTTATTTTATTACTATTTTTTGTGCAAGAAAATTGCATGTAGTTTATATAAACATAAAATAAATAAAATTGATGTGGAGATATATTTTTCCCTTTTTAACAATGTGCGATCAATTATGATCTCAAAATGTGATGAACCAATATTAAAGGTAATAAAGTAGAATCTGATTTAAAAAAAAAAACTCTAACAACCATAAAATCTCAAAATAAATCTTCAAATGCATACATTCTTCCAAACAAATCAAACCCATTAACAATATAAAACAAATGACCAAAAACCATAAAACCTTTGCTGCATGCGGTGGTGAGTAGCTGTAGATCTACAAAGAGGCAAATGGAAGCATTGAAGGGTTATGAGCGGTTGTAGATTTACAGTGGTGAGGGGCGTCTCTCCATTCACAGCAAAGAGAGAAATGTATCGTGGGAGCTTCGAGGTCTTCAATTGACATGAGAGCAACTATAGATTTGGAAACTTTTGTTGCATACGAAAAAGAGAGTGGGAAATAGAGGAGACAACAGTTATATTTAGAAAATATTATAACACATATGCATATATTATTAGTTAATAATAGATGCATAAAACCACACATATGCATCTATTAGTAACTGATGGCATGCGTATTGCTTTATATTTTTTATTACACATTTGTGTTTGTCATTAGTTGTTAACAAATGCATATGTGTGGTTTTATATGTATGTTATTAACTAATAACATAAGCGTATGTGTTATAAATTTTCTTTATAATATGATTATGCTTTTATTAAATAGTAGACACATTATCTACGTATAAGTGTCTATTTTTATTTTTAGCTAAAGCCTAGTGATTTAGGCCTTGATTACACGTGATCGTAGTGGAGTATGCTGGTTCAATCGGAGTCTATAGGAAAAATAATTAAGGGTATTTATTATTTGGGAATTAAAAAGATTAGTGTTATAACTAGGAAAAAAATAAAATTTTTCTATGGACAAAATCAGTATTATTGGAATTGTTGGGGGAAAAAGTGTGAAGATGAGGGAATTAGTGGAAAATAAGGAATTTCTCAAAGTTTAAAAATTAATCAAGATTAATTAAGTTAATGAACCAATTAAAATTAGGATTAATTTTAATTAGTGGGACCCACTCCTTAATTTTAGTATAAAAGTAAAAAAGATGACAAATTCTACATTCTTCCACTTAAAAAAAATCTAACTCATCTTTTTCCTATCTTCACCTCTTTGTGTTGTCCATCTCTCCCTCCAAAAGCCACAATTTTTGCTTCAATTCAAGCTTAAAAAAGAGAGAAAAAAAAATAGTTTTGAGAGAGAAATATTTAGAATTAAAGAGTTCTTGCCATAGAGGGAGCTAAGGAGCAAGAAGGAAGGAAGAAAGAAGAAAAAAAAGGGAGGAACTTTGGGACAGATTCGGTCCACCTTGGAGAACCATTAAGGTGAGTTTATTCTTTTCAAATTTAACCTTTTTCCTTCCATTTGATTTCCATAAGGATGGTAGATATGATTAGGATTGGTAGATTTAGGTTATTTGGCAAGAATGGAACTAGAAATTGAAATTTGTAACTAGTTGAAGAAAAGTGAAGTTATACTTTTAAATTAATGATAATTGATGTTAGTTAATTATTTTATAACTTAAAAACTAGAGAAAGGTAACTCTAATGGAGGAATGAGGGGCTGCCTTGGTTAAGTTAATTTGGGAAAAATTTAAGTTAACCTAGAAGCAACACAATTGGTGATAAATGAAGTGTGATTAGAGTATAGATTTGAAAAACATAAATTGGGACCTATGATAAGGTTTTTGGGCAGCCATGACATATCAAGAAGGAAGATTAACTTTAGTATATTTTGGCTAAATTAAAGAATAAAACATATTAGGAGCATTAGAATTTTATGTAGGCATGAAAAACTTTGAAAATGGATGATGTTGCCCAGATATTAAACCAAAAAGGGGGGTTGAATTGGAGTTTCAAAAATTAAATTATAAGGTGCGGAAATAAAAGATTAATTTTAAGAGGGATAGAGAAAAATTTGACACACAGATTTATAGAGGTTTGGGTGTTAACAAACCCTACTCCTCTCCCCAATCGCAATTGGGAGTTTCACTAACACACTAAGTGTTATAATGGAGTTTTACAAGCTCACTCCCAACTATGGTGTTTCTCACAATGGCTCATACCTAACCCAGAAATCCCTTGTGTTTTAATGGCTCACACAATAACCAATTCTTTATGTTTTACAGGCTCACACAAACAACCTACACTTTGTGTTTTACAGGCTCACACAAACAACCTACACTTTGTGTTTTACAGGCTCACACAAACAACCTACACTTTGTGTTTTGGAGGTTCACTCAACTAACCCTTACAAGTGTTCTACTCTTAACCCAGAACTACCCAAAGCTCACTTGAGTAAAGATTACAAAAAGAATCACTTATAAATCTTTATTGCTCAAATATGAGGAACAAAAAGATTTTTACAGAGAATAGATTTGCTCTCAAAGTATGAAAGTACAAGATAGCTTGTGATTTTAAGTATATGCTAATATTTTATTTTTCTTGTCATTCTCTTGTTCCTTAATGCATAAATGACTTTCATTTATACTCTCATGGCTGAATATAGCCGTTGGGTGCATTAAATAAGAAACTAGCCGTTGTACCAACCAAAAATCACGCCTGACATTTTTCTCTTTCATTGTTCACGGGCGTGACTATGCTTGTCATGGGGGTGACAGTTCTTCCCAAGCCGTGACTGAAGTGGTGACCTTGATCGTGAAGCTCTCTAGAATGTTTTGACATATTGAGTCACGGGCATGACATACTCATTCACGGGCGTGACAATCTTCCCAGCCGTGATCCAAGTGGGGACTCTAGTCGTGAAGCTTTCTGGATGAAATTGCATGAATCTTCACGGGGGTGACACCGTTATTCATGGGGGTGACTGAAATGCTTACTTCACGGTTTGTTTTTCTTTCATGGCCGTGAATTTCAAATGTTGGTTTTGGTAACGATTAGCTTCCTTCACGGGAGTGACTCCTAAAGTCACGACAGTGAACATGCTACTACTTGAATTTTGTTTCTCAAGGATTATTCTTCCAATTCTCCATTCTTGCTATTTTAATTTATGTCCTGTATAATATACTTACAAAAACAAGTATGTTAAATACAATATTGCTATATTATTTGTTATCATCAAAATGACAGAAATACCCCTCAAGGTTTAACAATCTCCCCCTTTTGATGGTGACAAATAATTTAGCAATATGTGATTTTTGAGAAGTCTCCCCCTCAAAATATACTTAGGATAAAAATTATAATGTGCTAGAATAGTAAATAATAATGTAGCATTAAACTAAATTTTAAGTATATGCAAGTTATATGAGAAGTATATTCAATACATACCATAATTCCTTTTTAAGACATGAAGTATATGTAAGGTATATTTAAGGTTTATCATGACATATTTATATTTGTAACTTGCTGTAAGGTATATGCGAAGTATACTTAAGTTGTATCTAAGGTATATAAAGCTCAATTTATATACTTTGCATATGAAATTTTGAATCAAGATTTTTTTAATCCATTTCAAAGTCCATTCACTTTTTGATTCAAAGTTCTTATATTGCTGGTTTGATACCAATCCCTTATCATATATTGCCTATCATATATTGCTAGTTTTTCTCCCCCTTTGTATATAAAATTATGAATCAAGATTTTTTAAACCATTTCAAAGTCAATTCAATTTTAATTATTTGATTCAAAATTCATTTACCTTAATATATATTGCTAGTTTGATCTTATGTTGCCTATCATCTATTGCTTATCATATATTGCTAGTTTTCTCCCCCTTTTGTCATCAATCAAAAAGGATATGAAGATTGAAGTAAACAAAATCAAATATATATATCATAAATGAAAGGATACAAACTAAGTTAAAATATTCAGAAAGGAAATTTAAAATTTCCTACACAAGCAAAACATAACAAACAAGCTAAAAACAATCAAATTTAGGCTACACTCTAGCCTATCTCCTATCCAAACATCCTATCACGAAGCCTAGCTACTTCAGCCTCAAGGCTGTCCATTCGAGACTCTATGAAGTCCTTGAGGTTCTCCAACCTCTCATCCATCGAAGTCTGCAGCTGCTCAAAACGTGGTGCCAAGAGGTCGACCACCTGTTGCGCTAAGGATGGTGTGGAAGCTGAGGACTGTCCAATATCCTGCTCGACTACTAGAGGTGCTTCCTCAACCCGAGCCCTCTTTTTCTGCTGGACTCCCTGGAGGCCTGCTTTAAAATCCCCCCTTTCATTATCTTCCCAGATAATCTCTCCAGTAGTGTCAGTGAAGCGGTAGAAGATATCATTCTGAAAAATGATTCTGACAGCCGCTCCCATCTTGATGAACGACTCGACATCCAGCCTATCTCGAGGATGTGCAGGAATGATGTTGAAGTGATGTCATCTAGCTTCAAATAATTGAGCTTCAATGCAATATGGGTGACATATGCCCCAATCAAAATATCTCCTGTGGGCTTGGTGGCAATGGAGAGAAGATGGTTAGTAAACCATCTAGAAAGTGCCACTGTGACTCCCCTGCGAGCCATTTCAAGGAGGAAGAGTTCTGACTTTCTGATTGTTCCATTACTTTCTCCCCTAGCAAAAATGCTATAGGTTGGGAACCTATGCAAATACCTGTGTACTGGGGCCATGAGATGAGTGCTCTTTGTCTTCTTCACGTCCCAGCTACAATTATATCCAAAATGTGTCCAGGCTAGAGGGGCAGAGAATTCTACTTCAGTCTCATTTAGAATGCCATCAGATGGTAGGTTCAACAATTCTCCAAATGCGATGGCGCTGAGGGTGTTAGGATTGTTGCAGAGTTGGAATTTCACCACTCCAGTAAGTGAAACCTGCAAGGTGCTGAGGAATTCCAGCGTTGGCTCCCTCAGAGTCGGTTGATGAATTTCAACAAACTATTTGAGATGACAGGCTTATAGTTGCTCTATCATAGCCATCTCAAGCCCGAGACTACGGAGTGTCTGCCAATCGAAGGACCTTGATGATAAAAGAGGTCTCTTCTTCAAAGTTGCATACTGAGGATGACAACTCTCCGGAATGCGGTTCATGAGGTAATCTGCATACCTCTTAGGTGCATGAGACTTTTTTCTCTTTCCCTTAGATGAAGCAGACTCCATATTTGATGAAATTTGTTGTTGATGGAGTTGAAAATAATTTTGACAGAAAATTTGATGTAAAACCCTAGAAATGTATGATTTCTGCTGAAGATTCGAACTTCTGGTGGTATTTATAGTGAAATTTCAAGTCTTTTGGGTCGGAATCTTTAATGTCTTAATGAATGAGAGTAAATGAGAGTGGTTTTGGGAGATGAGGAGTTGAAATGAAGGTTGTAACCGGCTGTTTTCTTATATATTCGACACATTCACGAGCATGAATTATGGTTTCACGGACGTGAATGGTCGTGTGCACGGTTTGCTGAAAGAGTGTCCCATTTGTGAATAAGGGCGTGAATATGTTCACGGGCGTGATGTTTGAACATCACGAGCGTGAATGATCATCTGGCACGGGGGTGAACCAGTGGTCACGGGCGTGAAATGTTGAATTTCACTCCTTATGCTCGGGAGGCAAGTTGTGACACAAGGCGTGAAAGCTTATGTGAGTTTTGGGGTGTAATTGTTCACCGGAGTGAAAAAGCATCACGGGTGTGAAATTTCATTTTCATGGGCGTGACTCAAGCCGTGAAACACTTGAAGCCGTGAACCATGTCGTGAACCAAAGTCATGAACGACACTGCCTCTTTGGGCCACTTAAGTCACGGGCATGAATATATGGCACGGGCGTGACTCCCCTAAAATTTTCATCAAATTGAAATTAAGTTCTACAACAAGACTAAATCATTTCAACAAAGATTCTACTTCTTAAAACATGAATTCTCATCAAAATTTCTATCTTATAACTTGTGATATGATTTAAGATCAACAATTAAAATTTCATATTCTTGCAATCACAAGGTTAATCCATCAATCATACCAAGTTCTCTTCTAATGAAATTAAATCTTTCCTCATTTAGAAACTTAGTGAAAATATCTGCTAATTGATTTTCTGTGCTTATAAATTCTAATGCAACTTCTCCATATTGAACATGATCTCTAATAAAGTGGTGTCTAATGTCAATATGTTTGCTTCTAAAGTGTTGAATAGGATTCTTTGAAAGATTTATAGCACTAGTGTTGTCACATTTTATAGGTATATGGTTCATCTCATGACCATAGTCCTTAAGTTGTTGTTTCATCCAAAGAATTTGTGTACAACAACATCCAACTGCTACATATTCAGCTTCAGCAGTTGAGAGAGCAACTGAAACTTGTTTCTTGCTAAACCAAGAAACCAAACATTCTCCAATGAAGTGACAAGTACTTGAAGTACTTTTTCTATCCAAAAGACTACCAGCATAATCTGCATCTGAATATCCTATAATATAAAAAGATGAATTCCTAGGATACCATAAACCTAGATGCAATGATCCATGTAAATATCTTAAAATCCTTTTTACAACATTTAAATGAGATTCTTTAGGACATGATTGAAATCGTGCACATAAGCAAACACTATACATAATATTGTGTCTAGAAGCAGTAAGATATAAAAGTGATCCGATCATACCTCTATAAAGCTTTTCATTAATGCTCTTACCCTTTTCATCTTTATCCAATTTTGTTGATGTGCTCATAGGAGTTTTGGCATTTTTGCATCCTTCCATACCAAATTTATTGATTAAATCTTTGGCATATTTGGATTGGTTGATGAATATGCCCTCATTGCTTTGCGTTATTTGTTGACCAAGGAAATACTTAAGTTCTCCCATCATGCTCATTTCAAATTCCCTAGTCATGCACTTAGCAAATTCTTGACAAAGCAACTCATTAGTAGAACCAAATATTATATCATCAACATAAATTTGAACAATTAGTATATCATGCTTATGCTTTTTGATGAATAGTGTAGTGTCAACATTTCCCTTTGTAAAGTTATTTTCTAATAAAAAAGAACTTAGTCTCTCATACCAAACTCTTGGAGCTTGTTTTAAACCATACAAAGCTTTTGAAAGTTTAAAAACATGATTTGGAAAATCATAGCTTTCAAAACCTGGTGGTTGTTCTACATACACTTCTTCATCAATATAACCATTTAGAAATGCACTTTTCACATCCATTTGAAAAAGTTTGAAATTCATCTGACATGCATATGCTAAGAGTATTCTTATAGCTTCTAATCTAGCTACAGGTGCATATGTTTCATCATAATCTATACCTTCTTCCTGATTATATCCTTTTGCAACTAGTCTTGCCTTATTCCTGGTTATTAACCCTTGTTCATCTAATTTGTTTCTAAATACCCATTTGCTACCTATGATTTGATGATCCTTGAATCTAGGTACTAGGTTCCATACCTTATTTCTCTCAAATTGGTTGAGTTCCTCTTGCATGGAAATTACCCAACTTTCATCATTAAGAGCCTCATCAATATTTTTAGGCTCAATTTGTGAAATAAAAGCAATGTCAGTGACTAAATGCTTGAAATGAGATCTAGTACTTACTCCCCTTGATAGATCACCAATTATTTGCTTTTTTGGATGATCTTTCGTCATTCTCCATTCTTTTGGAAGTTCTTGTTCCATTTACTCTTGATTTTGAGGAAGTGAATTTTCTTGATCATTTTCTTCTTTTCCATTTTCAATATCAAGTTTTTCCATATTACCTACAACATCATCAAGAGCACTACCTTTCACAAGATCAAGTTTACTAGATTCATTAAAAACAACATGCATGGATTCTTCAACTGTTAATGATCTTTTATTAAATACTCTATATGCTTTGCTGGTTGTAGAGTATCCTAAAAAGATACCTTCATCAGACTTAAAGGCAAAATTTCCAAGATTGTCCTTGGTGTTCAATATAAAACACTTGTATCCAAATACTCTAAAGTATGATATCAACGACTTTCTTCCATTCCATAGCTCAAATGAGGTTTTGTTTAAAAGGGGTCTTTTGAAAACTCGATTTGAAATATAACATGCAGTGTTTGTGGCTTCTGCCCAAAAATAAGTTTGTAATTCATATTCATTAAGCATTGTTCTAACCATTTCAATTAATGTTTGATTTTTCCTTTCAACTACCCCATTTTGTTGAGGTGTCCTAGGAGATGAGAAATTATGTGAAATGCCATGTTCAAGACAAAAGCTTTCAAAGTTTTCATTTTCAAATTCTTTCCCATGATCACTTCTTATTTTTGAAATGCAGTACCCTTTTTCATTTTGAACTCTTTTAGCAAAGTTTTTGAAATTTTCAAAAGCATCACTCCTTTGAGCTAAGAAAATTACCCAAGTGAATCTAGAATAATCATCTACGATGACAAATGCATAATGTTTTCCTCCTAAGCTAGCAATTCTAGTAGGTCCAAACAAGTCTAAATGCAAGAGTTGAAGAGGTTTTGAAGTACTTACTATATTTTTGGCTTTGAAAGATGACTTGTGTTGCTTTCCTCTTTGACAAGGATCACATGTCTTGCCTTTTTCATATTTAACTTTTGGTAATCCTTTTACTAGCTCTCCTGTGCTGAGACTTTGTATTAAGTCCATGTTAGCATGACCAAGTCTTTTATGCAACAACCAAGATTCATCACTAGTAGTCACAAGACACTTAGAGGAATGGTTAGATAGTTCATGTAAGTTTATTATGTACGTTTTGATATCTCTATTTCCTTTAAATATTTCTTGACCATCGATAGAGATTACAAGACATTTATTTGAAGTAAAAATTACTTTGTTTCCTTTATCACATAATTGACTTACACTTAGCAAGTTATGTTTCAAGCCATCAACAAGTAAGACATCCTTAATAAAAGTAGTACCATTAACACCAATAGAACCAATGCCAATTACCTTACCCTTTGCATTGTTTCCAAAGGTAACTTTACCTCCATCAATACTTTTGATTTTATTGAAAAGTTTTTTGTCTCCTGTCATATGCCTTGAGCATCCACTGTCTACTAGCCACACATTTTTGTTTATTGTGGACTTGAGGCATACCTATAGAATCACAAATCAAGTATGATTTTTAGGTACCCAAATGAGTTTGGGTCCTTGGGGATTAGCACATGAAGGTTCCCAATGAGCCTTCCTTATCCAGCAATGTTTATTTATGTGACCCATTTTCATACAATAATTGCATTGTTTAGGTCTAAACTTGCTTTTTGGTCTTACACTGTATTTAAATGCCATAATTCTATTAGACTGATTTTAAGAGCAATGACATGCACAATCATGATTAATTTGCATTTTTCTAGATGCATGCTTCCTATACATAAAGGCATGATTATTCTTTTTATGTATAGAAGGTTTAACATTCTTATTTCGTGGTGCTTTCTTAACAGTTGTGGAGATGTTAGGTTCTCTTGACTTAACAAATATAGTTTTGTTAGAAGATGATGATGTGCCCTTAAATCCTAGACCATGTCTAAATAAAGGTGGTCTTTGAGACACAATGAGAGTATCTAAGCTTTCTTTACCTTTGTGAAATTTGGAAATGGAATTTCTAAGTTCATCAACTTCATTTTTCAAAGTATTATTTTCTTTTAACAAGGAAGCTGTTGAGGGTCTTGATGAGTATTCATCTAATGACTTTTGAAGAGATTCATTAGATGATTTAAGCTTTATTTTCTCTTTTTCTAAACCATCTATCTTATTTTTCAAATTAGAGATATTATTTCTATAGGTACTAAATCTAGTTCTATATTTCTCTAATTCTATATTTAATTCTTCTATTAGGCTTTGCTCATCATCATTATCACTATTACTATCATTATCACTACTATCATTACTGAAAGAGTATGAGTGTAGTGATCTTACTTTGTCCGAGATGTGATCCTCAATAGCCATGAAGCATAGGTTGACCTCTTCACTTTCATTATCATCTTCTTCACTTTCATTATAATCTTTTTCACTTGAAGAGCTTTCGTCATCCCATGTGGCTTTATAACCTTTCTTCTTATTGTCTCTTTGGTATTTGCTCTTATGCTTCTTGAGCCTTGGACATTCTGGTTTGATATGTCCTTTCTTTCCACATTCATAGCATTTTACATCTTCCTTACTTCTATGTGTATCATTAGAAGTTTGTTTGAGGTTTCTTTGCTTGAATTTTCTGGAATTGCTCATTTTCTTCTCAATGATTCTTTTTAATCTCCTTGAAAGCATAGTGATGTCCTCATTTTCATCATCACTCATCTCTTCATCATCTTCACTTTCTTCTTGAGATTTTGAAGTAGAGGCTTTGAGTGCTAAGGGTTTTCTTTTCTCTGGCTCTGCTTCAAGCTCTCTATCTCTCTTCACTGCCATCTCATGTGTGAGAAGCTTGCCAATCAGCACATCAGTGTTCATGATGCTCATATCTTCCTTTGCTTCTTCTATGCCAGTAACTCTTGAACCATAGTCTTTAAGAGGAAGACTTCACAGGATTTTATTGTTTACATCTTCCAAACTCAGATGCTTCCCAAGTTTCTTCATTCCATTTATAATGGATAGAAGTCGGTTGGTCATGTCAGTGATTGACTCATTGGATTTTATCTTGAAGAGCTCATATTCTGAGGTTAGAAGTTGAATCTTCTTAGATTTGACTTGCTTAGTTCCTTCATGATAGTTCTCCAATGTCTTCCACATGCTATATGCTGTTGAGCAGTGTTGTATTCTCCCACATTCTTCAATAGATAATGAGCTTGATAGAATTGTCATTGCCTTCTTGTTTTTGAGATTTGCTCTTCTTTGAGGCTCTGTCCAAACATCTCTTGATAGGATTTCTTCTTCACCATCAGCTCCTCTTCTAGTTGGTGGTGTCCATTCTTTTCGTACACTATCCCAGACTTCAATTCCTTCATTATCCAAGTATGTCTCCATCCTAAACTTCCAATGGGCATATTTGCTCCATCAAAGTAAGGTTTGAGACTTTGGAATCCTTCACTGGCCATATCTTACTCTTTACTAGCGCTTTTTAGGCTTCGATGCTAGACAAGGCTCTGATACCAATTGTTGCCCAGATATTAAACCAAGAAGGGGGGTTGAATTGGAGTTTCAAAAATTAAATTATAAGGTGCGGAAATAAAAGATTAATTTTAAGAGGGATAGAGAAAAATTTGACACACAGATTTATAGAGGTTCGGGTGTTAACAAACCCTACTCCTCTCCCCAATCGCAATTGGGAGTTTCACTAACACACTAAGTGTTATAATGGAGTTTTACAAGCTCACTCCCAACTATGGTGTGCTCACAATGGCTCACACCTAACCCAGAAATCCCTTGTGTTTTAATGGCTCACACAATAACCAATTCCTTGTGTTTTACAGTGTAGCACTTCCTCACCCAAACAACACGTGCCCGGATGAGGGAGCGCTAATGTCATTTCTTTCTCATACTTCATATATATATATATTTACATTTTTTTTACTCATGTATATATGAATATAAATAAAAATCAGAGTACAATTTATTTACATAATATAGTAATTTTTAACATCAGATTAATTCTGACCAAACTTTAAAAGTAAGTTTTATAAACTCAAATATTTCTTTAATATAAAAGTCAAATACAAAAGTTTCAAAACTTATAACCCACTTTCTCAAGACTCGGCTGCTTTACTTGTATGGGAGCACCGCTTGCTTTATCTAGCGTCTTCAGCTACCTTTCTATATCTGCGTGGAAATTAAACTCCACGCTAAGCTCTAAGCTTAATGGTGCATATAAAGAAGACAATATACTATCTCATGCAACAAGCATTAACAATTATCATTTCGTGCATTAAAATGTTTGCATGCATGACTATCAACATATTCCTATTTCATAAAAGTACAAAGGTCATGCTCATATAGACATTGTTATTTTCATTTATCTTTGATAGCAATTTATTCTACAAATCTCTTTATTATTACATTTCCATCTCATATCATCATTATTTTCTTATTCTTTCCTTTTCTTATTTTTCCGACATATCCTCATTATCTTGCCCACATCACTCTAAATCTTTGGACTGACTGGATACGGGTTATGGATCAGGAGCGCTCACACAAGCTTATGCCACCCTGTCCACTATCTGGCTCATAAGAGCTTCTCAAATCAATGGCGCTCACACAAGCTTATGCCACATTGATTGAGTAATATTTCATCATAGATGAATAATCGGATCAAGGCCGCTCACACAAGCTTATGACACCTTGTCCTCATTTATATGTGCTCATCGGAGCTTTCTCAAGTCAGTAGCGCTCACACAAGCTTTAGCCACACTGACTGAGCATCCCAGACCAATGGCGCTCACACAAGCTTTAGCCACATTGGTTGAGGTATAGTACGGTACCGTTCGTCCCCTTAATGACATGTCATCTATCCTGATTCTAGTCCGCAAGTAGAGTAATGGGCTTCTTTATATTTTCACATCAATCATTATTCTCAATTTCAACACATCCATTTTTCTCATATTTATCAACATCTCAATTTTCTTGTTTTACAAGCATATAGTCATACTCATACATCTTTTCATTTATTTACTAGATTCATCAATATTCTCATGTTTATCATCTGCATCAGATTTCATATATTATCCATGACAATACATTTTTCTACATCAATTCATTTTTCTATATCACAACATATCATATTCTCACATCAATATATATACATATATCTATATTCATATCATTCTTATTTCACTGGATAAACAATAACTTTCATTTACTTATCTGAATTCCTCATTTAATAACCACATCCATAATTTCAAATGCAGAGCATTCACGGCCGTGATTACTATTTTCACGCCCGTGAATTAGTTCACGCCCGTGATCCCAAACCGTGAACGCTACTGGAATGAATCACCCAAAAGCATTCACGGTCGTGATTACTCATTCACACCCGTGAATAAGTTCACTGCCGTGATTCCAACCTGTGAACGCTTCTGGAATGAATAGTACCATTTCCACCCAGAAATTCACAACCGTAACACAATCAGTCACAACCGTGAACCCTCAAGTTCACGCCCGTGACTCAGTAGTCACACCCGTGACTTTCAGCAGGAAATCTGCATATTCACTTTTCATTCATTTAAACATCATCCAAAACATACCAATTTCTATTTCATGCATTTCTAAGGCTCTTTACTTAACTTATTACTTTTCAATACATTTACATGCCTTGATCATACAAGATTCTCTAACATACATCCTTAATTCAATGTCACAATTATCTCATTCATATATGTCTAAACCTATGGTTTCATGCCATAATCATCATCATTCTTGAAATTGCATTTATCTACAATTATGTTCAGCATGCATTATTTCAAACAAATATAGGCTATTGCCTTAAATTATGCACAAACCTTAATCTTTCTCCTTCACTCTTTTTGGTAACTTTCTCTTTTCCTTTGCTCCTTAGAGCTTGTTCCTTGTCATTTGGGACTCCTACAACATCATAGATCATTTTTATCATCATCTAATTTCATTAAGACCCTAAACTCTCTCTTTCTCTTTCAAAACCCTAGTTTCTCTCTCATTCCATATAAGTCTTGGATGAGCTCAAAATTCGAACTTCCTTTAGAAAAGATGAAGAAGAAGAAGAAATACTTCTTACCTTACTCTTTTCTTCACTTGATCACCACTTTGGAGATTTTCTCTCTCTACCAAACTTGATTTTTCTTCCTCTTTCTTGTTCTTTCCAGCTTCCTTATAAGTTATGGAACATGAAAATCACCTTGTCTTGCTCTTTCCCTTCTCTTCCCTTCCTTTCTCTCTCTAGAATCAAGGTGAGCTATGGAGGAAAATTGTGGCTGGCGTGACTGGTAAAGAAAAGAGAGAAGGAGCATAAAATGAAGAGAAGAAGAAGAAAATAAAACCTTAAATAGGGTACCCAAAAATATTCATGTGGGACCCACCATTTGACCATTTTCTCCCAATTTTATACTTAACCAATATTAATCATCTTTCTTTAACATCATGGCCGGCCAATACTATCAAAATGTGCCCAAAATTAACATGTTGATTATCAATTAATCTCATTAATCCTCCAATTTTTGGTAAATTGCAATTTGACCCCAAAACTTATCAATTTTTGCAAATTAGTCCTTTACCGTAAATCAACTTCTTTAAACTCTATAATCACTTATTTAGACATTTATTATTTACTTTAACCATTTCTTAATCAATTTTTTTGTAAAAATCCGAATTTAGACTCCGATCGGTCACACGCGTCAATTTCGCAACACGTGCGACTCGGAACCTAAATTAGCGGATATTACATACAGGCTCACACAAACAACCTACACTTTGTGTTTTATAGGCTCACACAAATAACCTACACTTTGTGTTTTACAGGCTCACACAAACAACCTACACTTTGTGTTTTACAGGCTCACCAAACAACCTACACTTTGTGTTTTGGAGGTTCACACAACTAACCCTTACAAGTGTTCTACTCTTAACCCAGACCTACCCAAAGCTCACTTGAGTAAAGATTACAAAGAGAATCACTTATAAATCTTTATTGCTCAAATATGAGGAGCAAAAAGATTTTTACAGAGAATAGATTTGTTCTCAAAGTATGAAAGTACAAGATAGCTTGTGATTAAGTATATGCTAATCTTTTGTTTTTCTTGTCATTCTCTTGTTCCTTAATGCATAAATGACTTTCATTTATACTCTCATGGCTGAATATAACCGTTGGGGTGCATTAAATAAGAAACTAGTCGTTGTACCAACCAAAAATTGCGCTTGACATTTTTCTCTTTCATTGTTCATGGGCGTGACTATGCTTGTCATGGGGGTTACAGTTCTTCCCAAGCCGTGATTGAAGTGGTGACCTTGATCGTGAAGCTCTCTAGAATGTTTTGACATATTGAGTCACGGGCGTGATATACTCATTCACGGGGGTGACAATCTTCCCAACCGAGATCCAAGTGGTGACTCTGGCCGTGAAGCTCTTTGGATGAAATTGCATGAATCTTCATGGGGGTGACACCTTTATTCACGGGGGTGACTGAAATGCTTACTTCACAGTTTATTTTTCTTTCATGGCCGTGAACTTCAAATATTGGTTTTGGTAACGGTTAGCTTCCTTCACGGGAGTGACTCCTAGAGTCATGGCAGTGAACATGCTATTACTTGAATTTTGTTTCTCAAGGATTATTCTTCCAATTCTCCATTCATGCTATTTTAATTTATGTCCTGTATAATATTCTTACAAAAACAAGTATGTTAAATACAATATTGCTATATTATTTGTTATCATCAAAATGACGGAAATACCCCTCAAGGTTTAACAGATGATATAAATGAGATATGGTATGGTTGTGGAGGAAAAACAAGTGAGCAACTGAGAGGCCCTCAAGAGGGTGAAAAAGGCAAAGAGAAAGAAAATTAATGAGGGGAAGAAAAAAAGGGAAAAAGGAAGCTCCAAGGCTACTTAGGTATGTGCTTCATTGATAAAAATCTTACATGTTTAAATGTGTGAAATTATGTATTAATGTTTGATATGAATGCGATTAGTTGTTGCTTTTAATATTTTATATGGTAATAGGACCAAATGGTGTGAAATCATTAAGATATGTGAATGTAATTGTGATATGAAAACTTTGGCATAAAAATGAATGCATATGATGGATGTAATTACTAGATAGGTTTGTGCCAATTGATGACCATGTTGTAGAAATTTTGGAGTAGTCATGACTATTTTTATCATAACTAATGTTCTGGTAATGATATTGAGGTAAAATTAGTTGGAAATGAAAGTGGACTCATAAGTCTAAAACGTTCATTCAAAACCTAATTCAAAATCTAATTGCAAATGGACTAAATATTAGATACCAAATCCCGGACTTGTAGGTACCCAAAAAATACTGGATAAAACTAATGGAACACCTTTCAGTAAAAGGTCATAACTTTTGATAGAAACTTTGATTTGAATGATTTTTGATGCATCTGAAAGCTGAGACAGTAGGGTAAAAAATATTAGAATACCATAAATTCAAATTTGAATTATAAATTGGCTAAAAATGAGGCCCAAAATCAGGGCCGAAATCTGCCATAGAGAAAAATTTAATATATTAGGCTTTTGCATGTGGTATGATGATTATATATAGTAATTAATGTGAATTTTGAATTTAATTATGATTATAAATATTTAATAAATTATTTGTGTGAGGTTCTAATGCAATAACAATGGGAACAAATAATAAAAATAAATAAGCATAGATGTGAAAATTTGATACAATTATCATTTTTGAAAATATTTTGAATAAATATAAAAATAGTTAAGCTCTAAGACACCTAATCTAGAACTAGAATAAAGAATAGTTTGATATGCTAATAAGGGGATTTAAGCCACTTGGTGCCAAATATAAAAGCAGGTAATGACAAATTTATAAATGTACTCGATGCAAAATTATTATGCTGATAATGACAATATTATAAAAGCCGATAATAATACTATTATAAAAGCGTTTGACACAATATTATAAAAGCCAGTAATGCATCGTTATTTCTATTAGTTAGTTCGGTTATAGGTGTTATGGACACAAGAAAAATAAATAATAATAATAATAATAATAATAATATAAAATTATGTCATTTTGATAATTGTTTTGTTAAATCAAAATAGTTAAATATTATATGTTTGATGACATTTTTCTGATTTCATATAATTCTTTTATTTTATGTCTTATTTGTGAAATTATTAAATGACATGTAAGAAATATATGTATATAAGATTTTTATCCTTGAAGCACTACTAAGCTAGTAACTTAGCGCGAGTGGTTTTCTCTCGCTCAAGTTCTAAAGAAAAGCCGTAGATAGGATAATTCTCAGAATAAGAAAGGTACCCGAAAAAAAAAGCGGTTTAAAGCCTTGAACTATTTTGGTATATTTTATCAAAAACTTTGTAAATTAAATTATAGTTCTATTTCATATGGTATATATTAGGGATGTGTACCTTTAATGTAATGGGCATAGTGTGCATGTAAAATAATATATTTTATAAATAAATAAAATTTTGAATATTACTGCTTGTAATAATTTTATTTTGGTGTCTGTAATATTTTTGAAAAAAAACTTTATACTTCATTTAGCTAATCTTATATGACAGTTAGTTGGGTAATGCTCATTTATCTTGTTGAACTAAAGTGTGGCAAGGAAGTATTACACTATGACACAGTTGAATATTACACTTATGTCACTAAAAAATAGCAGACACATATAATCGTTATATTTTCATTTATTTACAACTATGTCACTGTATTTTTAATATGTGTCTAGTGTTTTTTTTATGCTAACACATATGACCTTCATCCTAAAGTATTTTTTGTACTAGTATTGCCTAGATGGTAATCAATGATGCAATTTTATTGCTTGATCAATTCTAACCATCATCTTTGTCCCAAGTTGAGTTTTTTATGTGTCAGAAGATACTTCAGACTCTTGTGGTTGGTGCATATTGAACACTTTTTCCCATATAGATAGATAGTGGCACCAAACCTTCAAAATAAACACAATGGTTATCAGCTAAAAATCATGTGTGGGGTAATTTTTTTTTCATGCAACTTCAACTATCTAGAAGCATAAGTGACAACCTTTCCCTTTTGCATCACCACATACTGTGATATCCCGCCTATATAATAGTAATAATCCCATTACATAAGTGGAATGACATCGACAAGCTAAATGAAACTAGCATAAGTTTAAAATTTTCATTTAATAACTTATTGGATATATATATATATATATATATATATTATATTTGAGTATGTATACAAATTCAATTATTAAAATACACTATCCTATTATATAAATATTATATTTCATTATAACTATCAAATTAATGGTTTTTACCTAACATCTAACTATATATATATAATACCAAAATACAAGATATGTTCTTAATAATATAACAGACATGTCTATCAAACCCATATGCATGATAATGAACAAAATGCAAAAATAACATGCATCTGACTCTCAACCAGTCTTGACTTGTCTCCTCTAGTATGGGCGTATACTTCCTCTTTCAACTTCACAGTTTACTATTTCCAAGCTCTAATTTTTGCATAGGAAAAACTCACGTTAAGTCATTTTTAGATTAATGATATATATAAGCATTTAAGTTTTTCCATGTAGTCACACAAACATGACTCATAAAAATCATGACATAATTTAAATAAATCATTTCATAAAAATTTAGAAAATATTATACTAAAATACAATTTATGTTCCATTATATTATCATTATATTTGCATCAAGACATGAATTGCATATATTCAACCATATGTAATATATAAAATATTAAGCATTCTACCTCCTCTTATGTTTCCATATTTTATTACCTTTCTTACCATGTCCTTTAATTTATTTATTAAATTTCCACATATAGACTGAATTTAAACACATTTTCTTTCATATTATTTTAATTTAATTAGTTTTTCTAACTCATTTTAATTTAATTGGTTTCTCTAAAATTGTTTTAGTTTAGTTAACTCAAATCTCAATCCATATAAGTCTAAATGTTTTAACAAACAATTGCCAAAATTGTATAGTAGATAATTCATAATGCAGTTCACAATAATCCAACATACATTATACAAGAATAAACACATGACTATACAATATTACCAAATTCATCGATAATATATATAACTCAATTATAAATTTAACTTACCTTAATAAATATTTATAATTCATGTTATCTCACATATTTATCTCTCAACGTGTACATGCATGTATTTTAATTAATTTATATATAATATTTTAATATAAATAGCCCAAATCTCATTCCCAGACTGTCTGATATAGGGCGTGCAGTAGGGCCGCTCGTGAAGTTTAAGCACCCTAATCACTGTAGTCTCAAGTCAAGAGCGCATGGAGCTTAAGCCTCATGATCGAGTATAATCACATCATCTATGTACAATTAGGACAAGGGTGCGCTTTGGGCTATCACCACCATATTCCTAAACCATATCAATATGGTACCGCAATGTCCTCGCAATGGTGCATCATCTATCCCTAATTAGTCCACAGGTTGAGAACTGGGCAATTAAGGTTATTACTTACTTATTTTCTTTATATATTAATTTGCTGGAATCAATGTTTCCTTTACATTTACAATGAAAATATTGTTATAAAACTTTAAAATCATATAATCATATGATATGCCATTATATATAACCATTTAAGTAATATTGGCATACTTTAATTAATTTTTCATACAATCAAAGCAACAAATCTTTTAATACATAACTAAAATCTATAATATCTTCATGAGTCCAAGTATGCCATATAACCTCTCTTTTCATATGAAATACATATGTCATACATGACTTTCTAACTTCACTCTTTATTGTGATAATTATTCAATAATTACCATTAATAATTATCACATTTTTAATCAATCATATACCAATCCATATTGAAAAATATATTATGTTACATATTCTACATTCACCCCCTTAACACACATTTACAATCTTAAACCAATATTTTCCTACGTTTTATTAATCAATTATTCATCCATATATCTATACATGCATTAACACGAAATTTCATTAATTAAATACTCAATTCATTTCATTAATCCTCAACCTAAGTCACATGTTATGATAATCACACAACATTTTATCAATAATTCAATGTTCATATATAGGTTTTACAAACCTTATATCACAACCATATATATATACATATATTTTTTGTCATCTTATTTATTATATTTTATATGCCACCTATATTATTTGTTTCCTCATTTATATTTCTTAATAGGTCATCTTATCCCTTGTTAGCCATTTCATATTTACACATTTTAATATATTATTCAAATATGCAACTTATTCAATTAACATACAAGCATGCAATAAGACAAACTAAAATGCATATATCAATGGAGCTTTTCCAAAATCTAAAATTTGGATCTTGTCTACTTTTGTTGCTCTTTCTCTTGTTGAGTGCCTAATATAATTAATTAATACCTTGTTAAAATACTTATTTTTATTATAGTTTAAATAAATAACTAAAATTTCTCCTAAAAGGTCATATGACCTTTAAGGACAATTAGCTCTATAACGTTTTCTACATTTATCCAATTGATATGATTCCTATTCCTAATTAAATTTAACATGTAGTACTATAGCATATTAAAATTTCAGAAGTTTTGAACCATTACATAAATTTTAGTATAATTTTAAATATTATTCTATTTTCTGCCCTTAGGCAGTTTTGGGGTGCTATAGTTAAAAATTTATATCTTTCACCGTGTATATTCAATTATTATAAAAAATTTTATACATTGGAACTTTTTTTTATGTTTAACATATGTCTAGATTCAACCTCTAAGATTCTCAAATACTAGAGGATCTATAACTGGTTCAGAATAAAATGACAACCTGACCAGTTCACTTGTTAAGGTCATAACTCACAAAATAAACAATATGTTTAGGTAATTATTTCACAAAAACTTAGATAAGATATATAAGTAAAACTTTCATGTTTTGAACTTTGGAAAATTCAACCATTAAGAAGCTCAAAAAGGAACACGAATTTACCGGAGCTGCACATATACAAGGAAATAGCTCAATCAAGGAACGAACATAATTAATTTTTTTATAACATAGCATAAACAAGAGATATTTATACAAAATTTTATAAAGATCTATAACTTTTATGTTTTACAAAATCTTATATTCAGCCATTAAGATGATCAAATTATGCAAAAACTGTATATTATTATATTGACACGTCTTTCTGAACCAGTCTCACTCAAACAAGTTTATCTCTTTATATACCTAAAATAATTTCATAAAATTTGACAGACATATAAACAACACATATATAAAAAACTTTCATGTTTTTCACTTTTTGAAATTCAGTTGATAACTTCCTCAAAACTAGAGTGCAAAAGACTGATACTACATAGTCCTAATAACTCTAAAAACACAAGAACAATTGAGAGAGGATTACTTACCGTGAATTTATTGCAAATCATGAAAGAGAGGATGAAGAAATGGAGGCTGGTGGTTTGAGAAAAAAGAAGAATGGAGATAAGGTTGCTAGAATTGTGTAGAAGTTGCAATAAATGTAATTAATCCAAATACATTCCCCCCTCCCATAATAACCACATTCGGTCCCCTTATCTTGTTTTTTTTACAAGTACCAAATTCCACCAGCTTTTATTAAACTGTAATTTCATTATGTGATATATCTAATTTAATCAAATTTATCATGTCAATCAATTTAATTTATTTTAATTTCTAATTTAGTCATTTATTCCATTTATTTCAATCTCTATTGTCTATCATGAGTTTCCTATGTATACCACATACTTATTCTAACTTAGACTAATTAGTGGGCGTTACACAAACCCTAAACCGTTGTTAGAAATATTACTATAGATGACATATTCCTTATCGAGAACTGGGTGTGTTAGAACTGGAGTTTCAGTCAACATACTTTTGAGCGTATTGAAACTAGCTTGACACTTGTCATTCCATTCAAACTTCACATCTTTTCTCAAAATCCTGGACAAGTGAGAAGCTATCAAGGATAAATCTTTCACAAACCTCCTACAATAACCTACCAAACCAAGAAAACTTTTGATTTCAGTCACATTTCGAAGAGAATTTCAATTTAAGATATTCTCAACCTTGCTAGGATCAACTCTGATATTGTCTACTAACATTATGTGTTTAAGACGTGTCACTTCATCAAGCCCAAATTCACATTTGGAAAGCTTGGCATAAAGCTTCTGATTCCTAAGGATCTACAACACTGTTCTCAAATGTTAGATCATGTTTTGCTTGATCCTTAGAATATACTAATATGTTGTCGATGAACACAACTATGAACTTATCTAAATATATCCTAAAGATCCAATTCATTAAGTCCATGAAAGATGTTGGGACATTAGTCAACCTAAAGGCATAACCAAAAATTTATACTCTTGTTCTAAAAGCTATCATGGCTATATCCTCTTCCTTTACCTTTAGCTGATGATAACCCGACCTCAAATTGATCTTATACAACACTTCTACACTTTTTAACTAATAAAAAATATCATCAATCAGCAACAACAAATATCAATTCTTGATAGTCACCTTGTTCAGTTGCCTGTAGTCTATCCATAACCTCATAGACGCATCTTTTTTTTTCACACACAGAACTAGTGCACCCAAGGAGATACATTCAGCCTAATAAAACCCTTGTCTAGCAACTCTTGTAACTAAGCTTTCTTCTCTTTTATCTCTGAAGATGCCATTCTATAGGGTACTGTAGATATTAGTATTGTGCCTAGTGTGAGCTTTATGAAGAACTCAACATCTCTTTTGATGGTAAACCTAATAGGTCATCCAGGAAGACATCTAAAAACTCTTTTACTGTAGAGATATCTAGAAGATTTGGACCTCATTTTCTAGTGTCAACAACATAGGCTAAATAAGTCACACATCCTTTTCAGATCATCTTCTATGCCTTCATCATGGAAACCATCTGTGGAGGCTGTGGAAACTTCTCACCTTTGACTACCATTTCTTTGTGTTCTAAAGTCTTAAGAACAATTGTCTTAGATCGACAGTCCATAACTACCTTATGTTGTGAGTGTCAATCCATACCTAATATGGCATCATACTCATGAAATGGTAACTCGATAAGATCTATTGGAAACTCCTTCCCGTGCACAACTAAAGGGCAACTTCTATATATACTTAAGGGGTTTGTGACCTCAATCTCAAACTCTAGTTTCTCTATTGTCATACTATGCTGACTAGACATGCTCGTGCAAATATAAGAATGTGTAGAGCCTAGGTCTATCAAAATACATATTCGGGGTCACGTAAAGAGAACATACCCACTATGATGTCTGTGGCTCCCTAGTCTTCACAGACCCTTATCATATATGCCTTAGTTAGAGCTCTACTCGATCCTGGCTTGTTCACTGTCTCTGAGGTAACTTAGCTAGGTCCTGCATGACCTCCTCATGTCTGATTCCTACTCTGGACCATAGTTAATCCTATTGTCTATGTATGTGTAGCAATAGTCAATAAAGGGCAATCCCTTCTCATATGATCTCAGGCTCTGCACCTGAAGCAAGCCCTTAAAGCTAACCGACACTCTCTTCTATGATTTCTCTAACGTGTCCCATATTAGAGAGCAAGTTCCCTAGCCGTCTGTGTGCTGGCAGTGGCTGAGATAGTTTAGAGGGCGGTCCCTTCCTAAAAAAACTGGATTGAAAATGGCTCTATTCCCTGCTCCATCCTCTTACTCTAGTATTGTCTTGAGAAGAAACAACCTTTCTTGCCTGTTGTCTATGCCACAATAACCATGGGTCTCATGCAGTTCTCTTCTGCTCTTTTCTTTTTCTCTTTTCAACACTAATAGCTGAGGAAATAAGTGTTGAGAAGTTTTCAAGTTGAAGGAAAATGACATGATATCCAATGTCATCGTTCAAATTGTCCTCAAAATGGCAACACTTGTTACCCTCGTCTACTATGAGACTGATTACATATATGTTCAACCATATGAACTCTCGTTCATATTCAAAGATTGTCATGTTTCTTTGTCGAAGGTTCAAAAACTCCCTTCTTTTCTCATCAATATAGACTTGGGCATATATTGTTTCTTAAAGTTTTCCTGGACAAAACTCCCAAGTTAAAGGTTGTGGGTCTATGGCTTCTTTAAAACCAACTTTCACCATTTATAAGCAGGTTCTTATAAAAGTGATATCGCATACTTTGTCGTATGCTCCTTGGCACACTCTAAATCTTTGAAGATGCTCTCTCTCTTTTCTAGCCAAAACTTGACTGTAGTTGGGTCATCCTCTCCTCCACTAAGAAAATTAGTGGTTCCATACTTCTAGAGCTAGCCAGTCTTTGTCTTGGGTGCCTTTTATGATGACGGCTATGGAGCTGGCTATGATGGTGCCTATGGCATAACCTGTGCCAAATGCTAAAGAATATTGGCCACATGTTGCATGATTGGTATCACACCAAGATCCCTTTGTCCAATGGATTGCTGCGGAGGAACTGTGGTAGCACTTGGACCCTATACACTTAAAGCATTGGTTGATTAAAAGCCCTCAAATAAGAAGAATTGTTACTCTCGACAACATCGTGTGCTTTCAACTCCATATATACCTATCCACTCCTATAAGTTGATAGAAAGGTAGCCCATATCAGAGACAAATGTGATGTACGATGTATGCATGATAATATTTAGCCCATTTAGGTTTAGAAATGCCTAAACTTAACATTTGATACCACCAAATGTAGTGCCCTCTCATCCAACCAGGATCAACCCAACTAAATGAGTGAGTGCCACATATACCTATTGCAGAAAAACTTGGGAAGTTTAAAAATTTTCTTTTACTTTGAAAACCCTTTTATCATAGAAATTCATTTTCATATAAAACCTATTAAACATATACACCATGTGTGCAATGAAACCTTTTGATTAAGAGGAACATCATCATCGTATATATATAGTAAATATCAAGTTTGGCTTAAATGACCTAATGTTTACAAAAAAAAACATACCTTTTTAGGAAAAGATACATATTTCTTCAAAATACAAACATGCATGTATACAAGTAAACAATCTGATAACCTATGTCTCATGTAAAAAAAGTACAAAATATGACATGAATATATCACCAACCCTTGCAGGGTTTGCTCTATTGTCTTTATGTTGAGCTAGCTCTTTTGATCAACTTCTACTATCTACTAGGCTCTAACATGCATGGAAAAAAAATACACGCATACTATGCTACTAAAAGCTTGGTGGTACATATAGGCATAAAAATTCAATATGCAGTCACATAAGGCATATCAACATACTTCATATTCATAGCATCATATCAAATATATCATGGCATGTCAATAAAATCATTATATCATGTAATATACTTCACCTTATGGAATTGATAACTCATTAAGCCTTTGAAGCATGTATATGTGCATAATCATTATATTCATAACATACGACATATTAAGCATGTGCCATCATATACCTATGTCATTATATCCTTTTCCATTGTATACAATATATTGATTTCTTTAACATTTTTTTCCTAACAACTTTCAACCTAGACTAGTCGGATATAGGTTGTGAATAGGGGTGCTTTTCGAGCTTAAGCCATCATGCCATTGTTTGTAATCATTTATGCCCATTCGGGTTCCTCAGAGCTTAAGCTACCTTGACTAAGTAAACATATATCTTTTGCATGCAATAGAGGATTAAGGGTGCTCTCTATGTTTAAGCCACATTATCCTTGAAAGAATCACAATATAACATATTACTACGATATCGTTCAGCCCCTTAATGGCATGCCACCTATCCTAATTCTAGTATTAGTATTGAGCCTGGAATTTACTTGATCATTTCTCTATGTTATATTTATATAATAAGATTTTATTTTATAAAGTAACATTTATCTCTTAACATGTGTTCTTTGATCATATGAAAAGTGAACATAAATCATTCATATGTTTTCTTCATAAAAATAGGTGTTATATAATCAAATCATACCATTATAAAAGCATGAGCATATCTATTATATTGAAATCATAGAAGAAACATAATATAACATGTAAAACAGGATTCACGGGCACCCTTAACTAAAACGTGAACTTAGTCATCAATGCCTCCATCCAAAAACTGTACATTTTTTCACGGGAGTGAAACAAATAGCCACATACGTGACTTTTGTATTTCATGGTTGTCCTGAACCTTCCTACCTAAGATAGGAAATTTTGGACGGATGATTCACGACTATGAACACTATGTCACGGGGTAAAAATATAGGTTTTCTAGCAAAACAACTATAAAACAAGTCATTTAATGCAATTCAAATACAAGGGCTCTAATGATTGTCCTATGACAAGCTTTTCCAATCAACATCCTCTTCGAAACATGCATTATCATGCTATAACATTAATAAACATTACCATTGAACACATAATCACTGAACTTACTTTTCAGGCTCATCTATAAATCCAAATCATCATTCATTACTCTTATTAATACCTCTTTAAGCACATTTATAGCATTTTTTTCCAAGTATCATAATCATATTCATTATGCACATGTATTGCATATAACAATTCAAACATCAATGATGCTCATTTAAGGCATACTTACATTCATTTCTAACCATTACATGACATATTAAGCATTTAAGGCATACTTACATTCATCTCTAACCATAACATGGCATATTAAGCATTTAAGGCATATTTACATTCATTTCTAACCATAACATGAATATTAAACATTTAACAGATTTAGCACAAACATGCCACAATTTGGAATTTAAATGCATATATTACCTCTAATGGAGCCTCAAAATCAAGCTTTTTTCAAGCTTACTTATCCTCTTGGTGGGTTTCACCACTTCCTCTTCTAACTCCTATCACATATAACACAACTCTATCAACTTTTATAAACCAAAACTTAATCTTTAAAACCATGAAAAATCAAACCCTAACCTTAACCTTCTTATATAAGCTTAAACTCATATAACCCCTTATTAATACATGTCATAGCCTTTAATCAATTTAAAGATGGCTCTTTAACCATAAAAAGTCAAGATTAAGTCATAACTTAACCCATCTGGATATGGGTCTCTACCCAAAATGGGATACACAAAGAAAAAGGCTATGAAAGCTTGTAAAGAAGATGGAGAATTATGATACCTTACCAAGATTGAAGGAAGCACAACTAAAATGAAAGATTCAGACTCAATTCTTCTTCCTTGGGCCGGTCTCCTCAAGACCACAACCTTCCTTATGCTTTTATCTCACAAAAACTTGATAAACTTTGATCTTTGCTTTGGTTTAAACATTTTGGTCTAAGAATCAAAGAAAAGTGCAAGACATTGGTCTCTAGTATGAGGAAAATGCAAATTCTAGATTTCACTTTTGGATTTTAGCTATTGGATTTTGAAGGTCAATTTCATTCATAAAACACAACGAAAAATAAAAATTTCAAAACCCAAGAGAAGAATCTTACTTGTGCCATTAAAACTAATTCATTAAATCATATAGATTAGAAATTATACCTTGTAATTTCTTGATTTGTTCTTTAAAGTTTTACCTTGTTGGGTTGTAGCAAACCACAATAATCCATACTAGGATGTCTCTAATGCTAATCCATATGAAATTATGAAGAAGAAACTACTAGAGAAATGATTGAACATACCTCAAAGTTCTAGCAATGGTGTATGTTCTATTTGAGAGAATATGAAAAATAATAATTATTTTTAACTTTCAATTTCTTAATTTCCAAAAATAATTTTTAGACTTTTTAAACTTTTCAAAAATGTTTTTATCCCAAAAATAGTTTAGGTACAAAGTGCACAAGACAAGGGGAGGAATTTAGGGGTTTTGCCTTAATTAGCCTTAATTAGGCAATTAAGACCAGTAGGCCGCGTGGGCAATCGCGATCCATTCCAAAATAATTCTCTCATATTTTGGGATCCTATCTAAGACTATTTTACTTATTCTCCATATCTTCAATGTGTGTGACCCATTAGGTTCCCGGTTATGTTGACCATTTAAATTAACAATTAATTTAAGTCATGAACAGTATCTAGTAACACATCATGAGCCCTAATTGATTGGAAAGTCAGTAGTTTAAGTACAAACCTTTTCATAGATAATATTCGTGCAGTTATCCCTTTCACCTTTCTATACCCACCTGGTTCAAAGTACGGATATGTGTCAACTCCCACTAGGCTGACCATGTCACATCTAGCCCAAGTAATGTTAGTTCTTATCGCTCAGGCTCATTACTCTGTCAAATATATCATTGAAGACTATCTTTATGACCCTGATAAAAGGCCATCATACACTCTTTCTATCAGAAGTCATGAATCCTTTGTTGGTTACCCAATTACCTTCAAATACCTCAACCTGCACCCAATCACCACCTTATGAGCAACATCCTTGAGGCAACAAAGAATAGTGTCAAAATGCAGAATTAGTATCCAAGATATCCTTGATATCCTCAAGTCTAAAAATACTTGCACCATTGCTATGATTAGACTATCATTGACATTTGAATAGATTATCCATATGATTGTCTCATAACAGGTCATCTAATGTACTTAGCTACACTTAGCAAGCATCCATATGTTAACTCTAAACATCTCATGTTTACAGATTATGAGATCTATTATTTGATCCAATGAAGGAGTATAACATATGCTACTCTATTCAGATTAATAATGTCCCATCTCATTAATCTCTTGACTAGAGATAATTTAGATACTAACATAATTGCACATGATAAGAATCTCAATATCATGATCTCATTATGATTTCCTTCATGTTATGTTATGTATCAAGGACTTCATTGATTGATTTAAGATCACTATAAATTCATGCATCAAATGAATATCAAAATAATGAAAATGCCTTTTATTAATCTAATAAATTTTGTAACGCTCTCTTACCCTACTAAACGTTAATAGGTTATGGAAATGCTAATAAGCTCATTTTGTTTTTACAACCAATGTACAAATCATTGTAATAATTTTTTTTTTCGAGTTTATTATAAGTGAAATATTTATTACTATTTTTTTTTCATTTAAATATATAACTAGTGATGTAAATAGTTTGATTTAATTAAACTCATGCAATTAAACCATAATATTTAGAAACAATACTAGATTTATAAAATTACAAAATTCATTCCTTATAAATCCAACATGCCACAAACTCATATAAAAAAAATCTTAGAATTTAATTTTTACAACATAATTTTCAAAACATACAAAAAGAACTAGACTGCTGCAATCTGATCTTGGGGGTTCCCTCTTCTTCGGTCACCCTATCGGAACAACTACTTCTACTTATCTGCGCGTGAAACACACGCGCTAAGCTTCTAGCTTAGCGGTACATTTGACAACTATCTAATAATTACACAAATAATTCTAAAATAAAATTTTTGAAACTACAATTAATTTATTAAGCATGTCAAATATTCAATTAATAATAAAACCATTTTCTTCATGTAAAAATATTTAATTCATCAATTATGACATTTCATTCATTAAGCATGCTTGAAATTTCTTAACAATTCAAGATATAAAATTCACAATATCAATTTCATAATTCACATTTTTTTTCTGTTATTTATTTAATAGCCCACGACATCCTAGACCGGAACTAAACACTGGATACAGGGTTTCTGCTCTCCTGCAGTATACTCGGCACCTACATAATTATTTTATAACTCGGCGTTTAATGCCTACATTTCTAATAATAACTCAACACCTTTTTGGTGCCTATGTAATTTTTGAACTCAGCACTATTTTTTAGTGCCTATGTAATTTCAATTCAGCACTATTTCTTAGAGCCTACTTAAATTAAATCTCATCACTATTATTTTTAGTGCCTACATTTCTACCCTTTTATTGGCATGCCAACTTATCCTAATTTCTAGTTCTAGACTAGATGTTATAGGGCTTAAATTACATTTGTTACTTTTATTAATATTTACATAAATTATGTAGGGAACATTAATATAAACTCCATATAAATGCAATAATTCTCATTCAATATTTTACAACCTCATAATAGCTCATTCAATCATTATAATTATAAGAAAATTTCAATTAATACATTTTATGTCACATAAATTCACAATCAACACATTTCTTCCAGCTGTCCTATTCTGGACAACATTTATTCCTTATGATGCTCTGTATTTTTCGTCTATTGTTAGACAGATTCTGAACATATGATCAACCAACAAAATATAGATACATATCTTATCTTTAATTTCAAACTGGAAGCACATTAAAAGACATTTGGTAGCAAAAGTTATAAATTATCTCCTAAGCTACGTTCACTGCAATCTGCCAAGTATTTTACTGGATAGAATTATGCCTTATTATTCTCTGTCATTTTAATCCATTTTTATATGGAATTGGAACAAATGATAAACTAGAAATATTTATATACATGTCGTATCTTTAATATACAACTAGAATCATATTAAAATAAATTGTTTAACAAAAGTTATAAATTTTCTCCTAAACTACGTTCACTACAATCTGCCCAGCATTTTACTGGACAGAATTATGCCTTATATTGGTATGTATTTTTCATCCCTTTTTCGATGGAAATTGGACAAGTGAAAAAATAACAAAATGTAGGTACATGTCTTATCGTTAATTACCAACTAGAAGTACATTAAAAATAATTGTGTATTAAAAGTTTTGAATTTTCTCCTATGCTACGTTCATTGCAAATTTGGCCAGTTTTGTTTTTTGAATAGATTTTTAGGTCAATTTTAAGTCACTTTTTCACCTAATTACAGGCATATTTAGGTCTAATGGTCTGAATACCAGTTCAATACCTATGTCGTAACTTTCCAACCCAATAAGAATCACTTAGAAATGATTTCCAGAACTCAAGTTATGATCAAAACACTATACACTGTCCATAAGATGAATTTTTCAGCACATCAATTAAATCATACAATTTCCATTTTTGCATCAACCTCATATTCTAGTTGTTATTTTCATATTCATTGCATCATTTAATAACCACTTAATTTCTCAATCAATTATTCAGAATTTTATACACATCAAAAAATTAAAATCAATATTGTTATATATTGAATATTTGTCAAATATACATAACTCAAAATTTCACTTCTCTTTGATGATTTTGCCTTAATCTCCTTTTTTTTCATCTAATCTTAGCTTGAATTGAAGAAAGAAAAAGAAGAGTAATTGGGGGAGGAGAGTCATGGCCAAAGAAGAAGAAAAAGGAGAGAAAATGGGTTTGGTCAAGATGAAAAAGAAGAATGATAAAAAAAAATGGAAATTTGACTTTTTATAGTTGGATTAGGTGGGTGGTTAGGATTAGTTGTTAATCTTGCTTCCCATTGGTCCATTAATTTTAATCACTCTTAATTTATCTTAATTAAAAGAATATTCCTTTCCTTAGATAAAGAATATTCCATTTTTATGCCTTCTTATAATTGTTGTGCTAAAAACACTGCAATTTCTAATTTCATTCAGCGAAAAATTATTTTTTTTTCCAATTTTAATTCTAAACTTCAAAATTCTCAATTAATAATATCCAAAATATTTTCTCCCATATTATTATTATTATTATAATTTATTTCTTTCATGTCCGAATTTAGACCTGATCGGTTCGGCATGCCGGATTTCGTTCAACTACGACCGTGGCCTAAATTATCGGGCATTACAATTTTTCCCTCCTTAAAAAACATTTCGTCCTCAAAATTTACCTTTTTAACTGGAGTGGAATAATTGTGGATACTGGGCCTTCATCACCTCTTCATTTTCCCAAGTCGCTTCTTCTGAATTATGATTTTTCCACAGAACCTTTACCAATGGCTCTTCTTCATAAGTTAGATCTGGTCGTATCTCTATAGGTTCTGCTGATATGATATGAGATGGATCTGATCGATATCTTCTCAACATGGACACATGGAATACATTATGAATCTTGTCTAACTCTGGTGGTAAAGCTAATTTGTACGCCACAGGACCTACGCGTTCAAGTACCTCATAAGGTCCAATGAACCTAGGACTCAACTTTCTCTTCTTTCCAAATCGAAAAATCCTTTTCCAAGGTGAGACTTTTAAGAATACCTTGTCACCAACTGTATACTCAATATCCCTCCTTTTTAAATCTGCATATGATTTCTGTCTATCAGCAGCAGCTTTCAGCCTATCTCTTATTACTCTCACTTTTTCCTCTGTCTGTTGTACTAGATCTGGACCCACTACTTTCGTTTCACTAAGCTCAATCCAACATAGAGGTGTTCTACATTTCCTCCCATACAAGGCTTCATATGGTGCCATGCCGATATTGGCTTGGTGACTATTATTGTAGGCAAATTCTATCAATGGAAGATGTTTGTTCCAACTGCCTTCAAATTCTATCGCACAACTCCTTAACATATCTTCCAATATCTGTATAACCCTTTCTGATTGTCCATCTGTTTGTGGGTGGAAAGTTGTACTGAAATTGAGTCGAGTACCCATGGCTTGATGCAAACTTTTCCAAAATTTTGAAGTGAACCTCGGGTCTCGACCTGAAATGATTGAAATTGGCACACCATGTAAACGGATTATCTCATTAACATAGATCTCTGCCAAACAGTTAAGTGGATAATCCATCTTGATCGGTAGAAAATGAGTTGATTTAGTGAGCCGGTCCACCACTACCCATATTGAATCATGCCTCTTTTGTGTCAAAGGCAAACCACAAACAAAATCCATTGTAACTCTTTCCCATTTCCACTCCGGAATTGAAATTGACTGCAATAATCCACTAGGTACTTGATGCTCAGCTTTCACTTGCTGACAAGTTAAACATCTGCTAGTATACTCGGTGATATCTCTTTTCATTCCTGACCACCAGTAATCTGCCTTCAAGTCATGATACATTTTGTTGCTTCCTGGGTGCATTGCATAAATAACATTATGAGCTTCCTTCAAAATATCTTGTTTCAATTCTGGTATGTCTGGCACACATAACCTGCCCTTTTGCCTTAAACTCCCATCTGAATCAATAGTAAATTCTGGTTTTTCACCCTTTTTCACCATTTCAAAGATTTCCTTTAATTTCGTGTTCTGCTTCTGATTATTCTTTACTTGTTGGATCAATATGGGTTGAATCCGCAATTCTGCCCAAATAATATATAAATAAATTATTATTTCATTTTTTTTTCATGTTCACTTAATAAATTTATGTTTTAATATTTACCTGCAAGAGTTTTTCTACTTAGAGCGTCTGCTACCATATTGGCCTTACCCGGCTGATTATCAATGATACAATTGTAGTCTTTGATTAATTCTAGCCATCGCCTCTGTCTCAAATTGAGTTCCTTTTGTGAAGGCAAATATTTCAGACTTTTATGGTATGTATAGATATAACATTGCTCACCATACAGGTAGTGTCGTCATATTTTCAATGCAAACACAATGGCTGCTAGTTCTAGATCATGTGTTGGATAATTTCTCTCATGAGGCTTCAGTTGTCTGGAAGCATAAGCAATCACTTTACCTTCTTGCATTAATACACAACCCAAACCATTAAGGGAAGCATCACTATACACCACAAAATCGTTTTCTGCAGTAGGTTTTGTCAACACTGGTGCCTCTATCAACATTTTCTTCAACTTATCAAAGCTAGTCTGGCATCGGTCTGTCCACTCAAATTTGGTCTCCTTTCTAAGTAATTTTGTCAGTGGTGAGGCTATCATTGAGAATACTTTGACAAATCTCCGATAATAACCAGCCAAACCAAGAAAACTTCTCACCTCTGTCACATTCCGAGGCGGTTTCCAGTTGAGGATTGCCTCTACCTTACTGGTGTCAACTCTGATCCCATCGGCTGAGACAATATGCCCTAGAAAGGCCACTTCATCTAACCAGAATACACATTTCGACAACTTCGCATACAATTGATTCTCTCTCAAGGTATGAAAGACAATACGAAGATGTTGATTATGCTCTTCTCTGCTTCTGGAGTACACCAAGATATCATCTATGAACACCACCACAAAACTCGTCCAAATAAGGCCTAAAGATTCTATTCATTAGATCCATAAATGCTGCTGGGGAATTTGTTAGGCCAAAAGGCTTTACTAAGAATTCATAATGACCATACCGAGTCCTAAATGCTGTTTTTGAAATGTCTGATTCTTTAATTCTCAATTGGTGATAACCTGATCTGAGGTCAATTTTAGAAAATACCCCTGCTCCTTTCAACTGATCAAATAAGTCATCAATTCTCGGCAAGGGATATCTATTCTTAATTGTCATCTTGTTCAATTGACGATAATCAATGCACAAATGAAAGGTGCCATCCTTTTTTTTCACAAATAGAACCGGAGCACCCAAGGTGAGACACTGATAAACCCTTTCTCTAACAACTCTTGCAACTACACTTTTAATTCTTTTAGTTTAGCAGGTGCCATTCTGTAAGTAGTGGTCGATATCGGGCCTGTGCTTGGCAAAACATCAATGGCAAACTCTATCTCCCTGACAGGTGGTAACCCTGGCAAGTCCTCAGGGAAGATATATGGATATTCATATACTGTAGGAATCTCCCTGAGATCTAGACTTTCTTTCTTGGTATCTACAATATGTGCCAAAAACACTTCACATCCCTTTTTGATAAGCTTACTTGCCTTCATAACAGAAATGACATTAGTCAAGTATGGTTGGTTCTCGCCCAGGACAATCACATCATCCTACCCTGAATTCTTGAAAGTCACTCTTCTATATTGACAATCCACCACTACCTTATGCTGAGTCAACCAATCCATCTCCAAGATTGCATCAAACTCACGGAATGGCAACTCTATTAGGTCAGCTGTAAATTCTACATTCTGAGCTTTGATTGGACTATTTTTATAGACTCGACTAACTTTCACTCCATGACCCAAAGGATTTGTCACTAATATATCACAATCTAATTCCTCTGCTACCATATTCCCCTGACTAGGTGGTGATGTGTATAAATATGAATGTGTAAAACCTGGATCTATCAGTGCAAATAAATCAGTATCATAAAGAAAAATTTACCGATAATGACATCTGGGGCATCCTGCTCTTCACGAGCTCTCATGGCATATGCTCGGGCTGGGGCTCGACTACTTTCTGCTTTATTCACTGATTTTGATATACTCTGCCTAATCCTGCTGCTTCTAGACTGTCCATGTCCCCTACCTCTGCCTCGAGTGACATTCTGAACCTGCACTGATACTACACCACCTGTACCACTTCCTCTGGGGCAATCTTTCTGTTTGTGCTCTGTAGATCCGCAACGTAAGCATGCTTCAGTAATCAACCAGCAATCACCAGCATGTAATCTCCCACAATGTTGACATATGACAGATATGAATCTCTTGTTACCATAAGCTGGTGCACTAGCTGTAGACCCCTCTGGCCTCAATTATTGGCTTTGTCTAGCTGAAAAATTTGATCTAACACACCGTGACTGGAAAAACCTAGGCACTGTTCATCCCCTTTTTCCTGATGTCTGGGCCATGCTAATTGTCGGCCTCCATAGTGGCTCTTCTATCCTCTTTCTCTTTGACCTATTTTCCACACTGATGGCTGAGGATACTAGTGTAGCAAAATCCTCAAGCTGAAGGGCGGTCACCATATTCCCAATATCATCATTAAGCCCATCCTCAAATCTACGACATCTATCTGCCTCATCTGCAATGATTCCAGTCGCATATTTACTTAATCAGGTGAACTCCATCTCATATTCAGTAACTGACATGTTTCCTTGCTTCAAGTCTTGAAACTCCCTTTTCTTTTCATTCACATAAACTCTAGGCACATACTTCTTATTAAATTCTGCCTTGAAGAAATTCCAATAAGGTGGTTTCGGTGTCTGGGGCTTTGATAATTGATTTTCACCAGTCATAGGCATGATCTTTTAAAAGGGACACTGCATATCTGACCTTTTGTTCTTCTGGACACTCAAGTTCCTCAAACACCCTTTCTGTGGACTCCATCCAAAACTCTGAAGCTACTGTGACATCCTCCCTCCTTCCCATAAAATCTGTGGCCCTATATTTTCTCAGTTTATCAATCCAGGGTTTTGGTTAAGGTGGAGGAGGAGGTGGAGCTGGTTGTGGAACTGCTTGTACTATCCATTGCAACAAGTTTGTTATCTGTTCCATAAGAAGCTCTTATCCCAAATTAGCCTGTCCCTTTGCTCTTGAAGGAGCTACTATACTCGGCCCGGAATCTCTTACTAATTGAGGTTGTCTGAGATTGGCTGAGTCTGAAAGGCTATTACTTAGTTCGTCTTCTGAGAAATCTTGTTCCGATCTCGAATCCATATCTACCTATAAACCAGAAGAAGGGACCCAAGTCAGATAATTGCAGCATTTTATACATATGCATGAGACACATATTCTATTTTACACCCACTGATTAAGAATCAATTAGCCTGGGCTGTGATACCACTAAATATAGCGCACCCTTACCCTACTAAACGTTAATAGGATCTGGAAATGCTAATAAGCTTTTTTTTTTTTACAACCAATGTACAAATCATTGTAATAATTTTTTTTTCGAGTTTATTATTAGTGAAATATTTATTACTATTTTTTTTCATTTAAATATATAACTAGTGATGGAAATAGTTTGATTTAATTGAACTCATGCAATTAAACCATAATATTTAGAAACAATACTAGATTTATAAAATTACAAAATTCATTCCTTATAAATCCTACATACCACAAAATCACATAAAAAAAAGATTTTTAGAATTTAATTTTTACAACATAATTTTCAAAACATACAAAAAGAACTAGACTGCTGCAATCTGATCTTGGGGGTTCCCTCTTCTTCGGTCGCCCTATCGGAACAACTACTTCTATTTATCTGCGCGTGAAACACACGCGCTAAGCTTCTAGCTTAGTGGTACATTTGACAACTATCCAATAATTACATAAATAATTCTAAAATAAAAGTTTTGAAACTACAATTAATTTATTAAGCATGCCAAATATTCAATTAATAATAAAACCATTTTCTTCATGCAAAACTATTTAATTCATCAATTATGACATTTCATTCATTAAGCATGCTTGAAATTTCTTAACAATTCAAGATATAAAATTCACAATATCAATTTCATAATTCACATTTTTTCCTGCTATTTATTTAAAATCCCACGACATCTTAGACCAGAACTAAACACTGGATACAGGGTTTCTGCTCTCCGGTAGTATACTCGGCGCCTACATAATTATTTTATAATTCGATGTTTAACGCCTACATTTCCAATAACAACTCAGCACCTTTTTGGTGCCTACGTAATTTTTGAACTCAGCACTATTTCTTAGTGCCTATGTAATTTCAATTCAGCACTATTTCTTAGTGCCTACTTAAATTAAATCTCAGCACTATTATTTTTAGTGCCTACATTTCTACCCTTTTATTAGCATGCCAATTTATCCTAATTTCTAGTTCTCGACTAGATGTTATAGGGCTTAAATTACATTTGTTACCTTTATTAATATTTACATAAATTATGTAGGGAACATTAATATAAACTCCATATAAATGAAATAATTCCCATTCAATATTTTACAACCTCATACTAGCTCATTCAATCATTATAATTATAAGAAAAATTCAATTAATACATTTTATGTCACATAAATTCACAATCAACACATTTCTTCCAGCTGTCCTATTCTAGACAACATTTCTTCCTTATGATGCTCTATATTTTTCGTCTATTGTTAGACAGATTCTGAACATATGATCAACTAACACAATATAGGTACATGTCTTATCTTTAATTTCCAACTGGAATCACATTAAAAGACATTTGGTATTAAAAGTTATAAATTTTCTCCTAAGCTATGTTCACTGCAATCTGCCCAGTATTTTACTGGACAGAATTATGCCTTATTGTTCTCTGTCATTTTAATCCATTTTTATATGGAATTGGAACAAGTGATCAACTATAAATATTTCGATACATGTCTTATCTTTAATATACAACTAGAAGCATAATAAAATGAATTTGTTAGAAAAATTTTTAAATTATCTCCTAAATTACGTTCACTACAATCTTCCTAGTATTTTACTGGACAGAATTATGCCTTATATTAGTCTGTCTTTTTCATCCCTTTTTTGATGGAAATTGGACAAGTGATAAACTAAAACAATATAGGTACATGGCTTATCTTTAATTTTCAACTAGAATTACGTTAAAAAGAATTTTGTAGTAAAAGTTAAGAATTTTCTCCTAAACTACGTTCATTGCAAATCTGGCCAGTTTTGTTTTTTAAATAGATTTCTAGGTCAACTTTGAGTCACTTTTTCACCCACTTTCAGGCATATTCATGTCTAATGGTCTGAATAAAAGTTCAAGACCTATGTCTTATTTCCAACCCAACAAGAATCACTCAGAAATGATTTCCAGAACTCAAGTTATGATCAAAACACTATACACTGTTCATAAGACGAATTATTCATCACATCAATTAAATCATACAATTTTCATTTTTGCATCAACCTCATATTCTAGTTTTTATTTTCATATTCATTGCATCATTGAATCACCACTTAATTTCTCAATTAATTATTTAGAATTTCATACACATCACAAAATTAAAATCAATATTTTTATATATTGAATTTTTGCCAAATATACATACCTCAAAATTTCACTTCTCTTTGATGATTTTGCCTTAATCTCCTTTTTTTTCATCTAATCTTAGCTTGAATTGAAGAAAGAAAAAGAAGAGTAATTGGGGGAGGAGAGTCACGGCCAAAGAAGAAGAAAAGGGAGAGAAAATGGGTTTGGTCAAGATTAAAAAGAAGAACGATAAAAAAAATGGAAATTTGACTTTTTTTAGTTGGATTAGGTGGGTGGTTAGGATTAGTTGTTAATCTTATTTTTCATTGGTCCATTAATTTTAATCACTCTTAATTTATCTTAATTAAAAGAATATTCATTTCCTTAGATAAAGAATATTCCATTTTTATGCCTTCTTATAATTTCTGTGCTAAAAATACTGCAATTTCTAATTTCGTTCAGCGAAAAATTATTTTTTTCCCAATTTTAATTCCAAACTTCAAAATTCTCAATTAATAATATCCAAAATATTTTCTCCCATATTATTATTATTATAATTTATTTCTTTCATATCCGAATTTAGACCCGATTGGTTCGGCGTGCCAGATTTTGCTCAACCGCGACCGTGGCCTAAATTATCGGGCATTACAAATTTGTACAATAAGTGCTAAAGGTGATTGTTGTTTGAGTACTTCTCTAACAACCTCCCACTTGAACTAAAGCCAATTGCCTTTGTATTTAATTCTATAGGAGAGTATATGAGAATCATATTTCTTTTGGAAAAGTGTATGAGTTGAGGGATCAATAATATTCTAATTAGTGGGCACTCTTTCTATCTTTACATCATTCCTACCAATGATTTCTCTAATCAGATAGTATATGGAATTAAACTCGTGTGTGTCCTCTCATATTGTTTCTTTTGACACATAAACTTTGAGAGAGTAATCCCATAGATCATGGGAATATATTCTCTCTTAGACTACTCCATGCTAAACCTCTTTAACATATTGTCTATGTATTTAGACTGTGAAAGACCAAGCAATCTTTTAGATCAATTTCTATAGATCCTTGTCCCCAAAATATAGACTGCTTCTCTAAGGTCTTTCATAGAGAAATTATTGGATAACCAAAATTTGACTCATTGTAAGGTTGAGACATCATTTCCCATTAACAGTTTTTCAACTTCATACAACACAAGGAATACAATTGCACTCCCACTAACCTTCTTTTATACATAAGGTTCATCCGAATTTTCTAAGAAACTAAATTGTTTGATTGTCTCATCAAACCAAATATTCTAACTCCTAGATGCTTGCTTTAATCCATAAATGGATCTTTGAAACTTGTATACCTTTTTTCCATTTTTGGATGTAAAGCCTTCTGGTTATATCATGTACACATCCTCGGTCAGATTTCCATTAAGGAAAGCAATCTTCACATCCATTTGTCATATCTCATAATCATAATGAGTAGCAATGGCTAGGAGCATCCTTATGGACTTAAACATAGCTATTGGGTTAAAAGTTTCATCATAATCAATTCCTTGTCTTTGATGATAAACTTTAGCTACAACTCTAGCTTTATAGGTGACCACATTACCATCTATGTCAGTTTTCTTTTTGAAAACCCATATGCACCCTATAGGCTTTATCCCTTTGGGTGGGTCAACTAAAGTCCAAGTTTGAAACAATGGTGGGTTATGGTGCAAGATTCTCTGCTACTTTCTCTCCTCCGATTGAAATGAGTCCCGAAGCATGGTATCTTAATGTAAGTTCGAGTTAGCGATCCAAGAAAGCAAAAGCAAGTCTCGACTAGAGAAAGGAGAAAGAATCATCCTTCATTTTTATATGATGTTTTAACCTCTCAAGCTTCTTCGCTTCCGATCTCTGGCTAAGTGTATTCGTTTACTCCTTCGCTATCTGACTAACTAGGACTATGAAAGGAAAAGGACTTCTCGATCTCAAGTTCCAAGGGTGAATGGAAGGATAAGGTCTTACTACTATTATATGTCTGTAGTTGTAGTTGCTATAGTTCTCTGTAGCGCAAAAATAGAAAGAGTTGTTTCATTCAAAGTTGAATTCTTCTAAGTTCCATTGCTCAATTTTGCATGCTCTACTTCCAAAATGTATAGAGACTTATGAGGGTAGATCCGAGTTGGTTGGTTCAAAAAGTCATGATGGGAGAGGCAGGCTAAGTTAAATAAAATAATATACTAGTGCTACTATAGAATCTTATGAATCACGCGCAACACGCTTTCTATATCTCCCCTGTCTACAAAGTGAATAGCAGTGAATAGCTTATCTTACAACGCATCAATTCATAAGTAAGATATTAAGTGTCAGTGGAAAGAGTAATATATCTCTTTTGTAGATTCCTATCACACAATATGCATCAGCTAGTGCTTATCAACTCATTAGTTTTTTTTTTTGTTAGATATGGAATTAGCTATGTATACTAATCTTATACCTAATATTGATGTTGATGACCATAATAATAATAAATTAATTATTAAAGATGTTTACAACTTTTTTCTAAAAGAAGTGAAGGTTTACTTCAATAATATATTAGCATCCGAAATTGCTGACATAGAACGAGTTTCAAACCTGTCCTCTTCGCTTCCCAAGATATTTAGGGAAAAGGGCCTTTTTAGCCACTTGATGATGGAACACAATGTCAATTAATTTATCAAGTTGTTTCTCTACTTCATTTATGAATTCTTTGAACTTTTCAAAGGCTTCAGATTTGTATCTCATAAGATACACATACCCATATCGTGAGTAGTCATCGATAAAAGTAATGAAGTAGATGAAACCACATTTGTCGTGTGTGGACATTGAACCATGATCATATTTAATCATACCATGATCATATCAGAGAAAGAAAATTACGTAAAAAAAATTCTACAAATTAATTTTTATTTTTAAACATATTGATCCAAACTCATCAAAAAATTGCAATCTCATTGCACTTTCAATTAAAATTAATTTTAATAGACACAAGAGTGCTGTGATACCACTATTGGATCTTAAAGGTGAATCTTATTCGTAAAATACAGTAAAAAAAAAAATTAAAACCCAAGAGAAGAATCTTGCTCGTGTCATTAAAACTAATTCATTAAATCATATTGATTAGAACTAATACCTTGTAATTTCTTGATTTGTTCTTCAAATTTTCACCTTATTGGATTATAAATCATAACAATCCACACTATGATGTCTCTAATACTAATCAACACAAAAATATGAAGAAGAAACTACTAGAGAATATGGTGTATGTTCTATTTGAGAGAATATGAAAAGTTTTTATTTTTTATTTCTTAATTTTCAAAAATAATTTTCAAACTTTTTAAACTTTTCAAAAATATTTTTACCTCAAAAATAGTCTAGATATAAAGTGCACAAGACAAGGAGAGGGATTTCGGGGTTTTGTCTTAATTGGCCTTAATTAGCCTTAATTGGGCATTTAAGGCCAATTAGGCCAACTACTGGCCAGCAGTGTACTGGCCAACCTAGCTGCCTTGTTTGGCAGGCCAACAGCCCACATGGGCCCCCATCGAATGATTTTTCCTTGCGATTTTATCGTAATCCATCCTAAAATAATTCTCTCATATTTTTTGATCCTATCCAATACCATTTTACTTATTCTCCATATCTCCAATGTATATCACCCATTAAGTTCCTGATTATGTTGGCCATTTAAATTAACAATTAATTTAAGCAAGTCTTGATCAGCATTTAGCAACACATCATGATCCCCAATTGACCGGAAAGTAAGTGATTTGACTACAAACCTTTGTATAGACAATTTTCATGCAATTATTCCTTTCACCTTTCTATACCCACTTGGTTCATAGTATGGACCTATTCCAACTCCCACTAGACTGATTACATCACATTTAGCCCAAGTAATGTTAGTTTTTGTCCCTAAAGCTCATTGCTTTGTTAGATATTTCATTAGAGACTATAACAAGAGTTGATATGAAAAACACCATGCCTAATAAGAGGTCAGTTAGAGTAAACCCAGTCTTGGGTTGGTTTTCATACATGACATTTTTATTATTCTTTTGGTACATGTCATGGGATGTGGGGTTATTTGTACATGTATTTACTTTAAAAATATGTAATTATATTTTATGATGTATTGGGCTAGTGTAAGCCCAAACATGTTTTATTTTATTATATTGATCTTCTATATCAAGTTTAATACATGGTGGTTTTATAGTTTGAATGAATGTTTATGTTCTAATATGATTTTAAATAAAAAGGTTTTAAATATGAAAAATTTTAATTTAACTAATTTTTTGCAAAAGGTATTGTAGTATCTCCAGTATAGTTAGGATCTTCCTGGCTATATCAACATGTGTTACATACCCCACTCAATAAATATGTAGAGGGCATCATATATGTTGAGATTGATAGATGTAGGCAATTGGAAAAGGGACTTAAGGCCCCTATTAGAGATAGAGCGGTTGTATCTCAAATAAATGATTTATCTAGACTAGTGTCAGCTGTTGAGAATATTGAGGAGGTCTTTGTTGATGAGTGGAAGTCAGCTAGAAAGAGTAATGGCAATAGACTATTTTTCTAGCTAAGTACAGGATCCTCAATTAGCAAGAGGGCCAAGTCATTTGGAGGTCAATTCTAGTTAGGGACCCAAGGTAAACCACATCAGTTAAATAGGGATATCACGCAAGACCAATACCATTCTATGTTAATGCCTTAGTGTCTATAGGGGGAAGATCAACTTATTTGACTTATTTGATTCCATTAGCAATCGAAAATTAACACTTGTCATGATGATGATTCTAGCAACCTAGATGTAAAATAAAACATGTTAGAATGTACATAAAATGCATGTTTATTAGGTATTTAATAAATCGCAGTATGACATTGGGTTATCCTTAGTTTGGTTGGTAGGTATCTAATCCATACCAATTGCATTATTCATGCAACTATCGAATATTATGCTATCAACTTATTGATGTGTGCACATACATTGGGCTATCAACTCTTGATATGTGTACATCTCATATATACAAACCCAACTTGGCCTCCAATAGACATTAACCTTGGCGCAAATCCAACAAGTTAATAATATCGATTAAGTCTAACCCATTAATCATGAAATCTAATTTCAATGGATTGAACATATTCTTATAGAGTGAGATTAAGGCAACTCAACAACCCTAACTCTAGAAGAACTTTGGTTCTCCCCCATATTAATGGAAGGCATAAGAATTAATTGTTTATTTAGCGAGGGATTTCTTTGTTAAGTTTCATCGAGTTATTATTTCATGTTTTTATATATATCATACTTTCATCACATGGATATATAAGGATAGTTACATTAACTATATGACATGATTATTGACATACTAAAGTCAATCTATTGAGCCAAAGAGAAATTGACTAGGTCTTACCTATGTATATGCATGAATTTACAACCCAAAATAGAAATCAAATTCCTATTTCTAAGTCTTCTTGTTTATGGTACCACCTCCTTTGCTATTGCTCCTTTATATATTCATTCTATCCTAATCCTATGTAATCTAATTACATATTTCAAATTATAGAAAATCTCAATTTACATTTGAGGGGAGTAAGATGAGAAGAGAAATACATAAGAAAGAAAAAGAAGGTAGGGACACGCATGCTCTATTTACCATAAAATAAAATAATTCCATGCATGCTCAATCACATTGGGCCTAAGTCCATAATCATCCATCATGCCTTTTCATACACCCCTAACATGCATTCTCTAATGTACAAAATAAAAATGACAATTTTGAATTTCAATTTGTAAATCGATTCAACGCTAGAACCGAAATTGCCTATATGTGTTCTTTCGGTTAATTTAATTTTGTATGTCATTTTAAAGTGGAATTTGATATTTAATAAAATTAAATAAAATTATATATTTTCAGAAATAATTCAAAATTAATTCTCCTTAAAATCGGAATATTATGATGCTAAAATTAAACAATTTAATTTTAATATACATTCCAATTTCTAATCATATTAGAATTACAATTGCACAACTTAAATTAATTTCAAAAAATTCTAAAAATTTCCAGAACATCAAATTATCATTCTAATCATCTTTAGGTCAGCTCAATTTCATCAAAATATTTTTGGCACAAACAAAAATTATAAAGATAAAAGAACCAATACACTTAAACGCTCAAAATGACTAATTTGACATTTAGAATTTTTTAAAATTTCAAATGCTTGAAAAATAATTTTGGCATATATATAACATCAAAATAACATATTTTTAATCACATAAAAAATATTTCAAGATGCTGGAAATAAATAAACACATACAAAAAAATCAAACAAAACAACCCTACCAGATTTGCTAAAACAGTCCCCTTTTTGTGTTTGTTTGAAAAATTAATTAAATTAATTTTTAATTAATTATTAGACACATCCAGATGCTAAAAATATTCTCAATATATCTAAATAATTTTTTCATAATTAAATTATAAGAAAAGTATAACCAGCCCCATCAATTAAGCCAAACAACAACACATGTTCATAAACAAGGTAATTTTAGACATTTTTTGAAATAAATCCTAAATTAATTATTTGAATCACATTTAAATCATTTCTTAATTAAAATAATCATCCTTAATTATCCCATGATCAGATTAGAGAAAGAAAAATGTGTAAAATCTATTTTACAAATTAATTTCAATTTTTCAAAACCTATTAATCCAAAATCATCAAAACAATGTAATCCCATTGCACTTTCAATTAAAATTAATTTTAATGGACACAAGGGGGCTCAGATACCAATGTTGGGTTTTGAAGAATAAATCATATTCAGAAACGCAGTGAAAAATAAAATTTTTAAAATTCGAAACAAAAGATCATACTTGTGCCATTAAAACTAATTTATATAGATATAAAGGTTAGAAATTATACCTTGTAATTTCTTATTTATTTTTCAAATCTTCACTTTGTTGGGTTATAGCAAATCACAACAATCCATATTAGGATGTCTCTAATGATAATCTAAGTAAAAAATAAAGATAAAACTATTAAAAGAAATGGTTTGAACAAATTCAATGTGCTAGCTTTGAAAGTGTTCTTGAGAGAATTTTTATTGTCTTAAAAATATTTTTTCACAAAAAAATATTTTCATGTCTATTTTCTGCCATTTGATATCTTTTCTATTTGAATCAAATTAAAAGAAAAGTTGAAAAGTCAAAAATGGAGAAAAGGGAAATGAATGAATAGTAATTGGCCATAATTGGAAAGCCAAAATCTGTCGTTGGACAACGGGAGGGAGGCAGCAGTGCACTGGGCCTGCTTCGGGCTGCTGCTGGGCAGGCTGGCCCTGGCAGGTCCGTGACCCTCCTAAACGATTTTTTTCATGCAATCTAATCACGATCCATCCCGAAATAATTCTCTCATATTTTGGATCATATCCAAGACCATTTTACTCATTCTCCATATCTTCAATGCGTGTGACTCATTAGGTTCCCGATTATGTTGGCCACTTAAATTAACAATTATTTAAGCAAGTCATGAACGGTATCTAATAATACATTATGACCCCCAATTGACCGGAAAGTTAGTGGTTTGACTACGAACCTTTCCATAGATAATTTCCATGCAATTAATCTTTTCACCATTTTATACCCCACTTAGTTCAGAGTATGGACATGTGTCAACTCCCACTAGACTGACTAGGTCACGTCTAGTCCAAGTAATGTTATTTCTTGTCGTTGAGGCTCATTACTCTTTTAGATATGTCATTGAAGACTATCTTTATGACATTTCCACTCTGGCCAGAGATTCTGAGTAATGACCACGACAAAAGGCCATGGGTATACACTCTTTCTATCAGGAGTGGTGAATCCTTTGTTGGTTACCCAATTACCTTTGAATAACTCAAGTTGTATCTAATCACCACCCTATGAGCAACCTCCCTGAAGCAACAAGGAATAGTGTCAGAATACAGAATCGATATTCAAGATATCCTTAGGTACCGCAAGTCTAAGGATACTTGCACCATTGCTATGATGAGACTATCATTGACATTTGAATAAATTATCCATATGATTGTCTCATGGTTGGTTATCTGATGTACTTAGCTACACTTAGCAAGCATCCACATGTTAACTCTAAATATCTCATGTTTATAAATTATGAGATCTACTACTCGATCCAATGAAGGAGTGTAACATGTGCTAGTCTGTCTGGATTAATAATGTCTTGTCTCATTAATCCTATGACTATGGATAATTTTGATACTAACATAATTACACATGATAAGAATCTCAATATCATAATCTCATCATGATTTCCTTCATGCTATGTTATGTATCAAGGACTTCATTAATTGATTTAAAATCACTTATCAATTCATATATCAAATGAACATCAAATTAATGAAAAAGTCTTTTATTAATCAAATAAATTTGTACAATAAGTGCTAAAAGTGATTGCCTTTAGAGCACTCTTCTAACATGACTGGTCACCTTTTGTTTAATTTGGAATGAATATATTAAGGTTACCTTATTAGAAATACTATTTTTAATTTAGCCTAAAATTGGATTGGACATTAATTACGCTATTAGTTTGGATAATAGTTGAATTAAGGCAAGAGTTATTGAAAACTTACTTCGTAGTGCTCAATTGAGTTAGGGAGGGGATTGCAAATTCTGAAGGCAAGCTAATTAATTTTTTTCCCATTAGTTTTAATTCATTAAAATTGTTTGATTTCTAGTTTCTTTAGTTAAATTTAATTAGTTCAATCTCAAAATTTACTAAATTTGATTATAGTGTTTAGGATTTATTTTCTTGTTAATTGGTAATCTAAGTCAATTAAAAGTTTAAGGAAAACTGTTTTTTTGAGAGATTGAACTCTAGAGTGAGCTTGCTAGTATTACAATTGGCTCATGCACTCGCGAATATATTTTGAGATACATTAGTTAGAGAGAACATAGAGACATAAACTTTAGATTATGATATAGTGTTGAGAACCCCTTAGATTATAGTAATAGGGTGAATCAACTCTATTGACAGCTACCATTAATGAGTCAGGGTGAGTTATATCCAATTAATCTGAGCTTCCATTTTATGAGTATGATATTATTTTGGGTATAGCTCACCATGGTGTTGTAGTTGATTGCACGATTAAAAGAGTCATATTTAAGAAGCTTTGATGAGAGGATAGGGTGGTACTGGATGTCAGAATGAGATTATTGGCTAATGTAATCTCTTCCAAGAAATCCCAATGGTTAATTTGGAAGGGGAATAAGGCACTATTAGCATATGTTATGGATACTAAGAAGGAGAGTCTAAGACTTCAAGATATCCCCACTGTATGCGAGTTTCCATATGTTTTTCTTGAAGATTTGTTAGGCTTGCCACTGGAGGGGGAAGTGGAATTTTTTATTGAGCATTTGCCTAGTACTACACCTATGTCCATCATTCCTTATAGAATGACAACAACAGATTTGAAGGAATTGAAAGTTTAGATATAAGAATCGCTTAATAAGGGGTTCATTGGACCCTGTGTGTCACCTTGGGGCTTGCTAGTGTTATTTGTAAAGAAGAAAGATGGTACCCTATGATTGTTATAGACTACATACAACTGATTAAGGTGATAATGAAGAATAGATATCCATTATTGTGGATTGATGATTTATTTAACCAGTTGAAAGGTGTAGAGTATTCTCCAAGATACATCTGTTGAAGATTAAGGAAGTTGATGTACCTAAGATAACTTTCAGGACTCAATATGTCTACTACAAGTTCCTGGTCATGCCTTTTGGGCTGACAAATGTACCTGAAACATTTATAGATATGATGAATCGGATTTTCAAACCTTATCTAAACAAATTTGTTGTCGATGACAGCTTTGTATACTATAGAGATTGAGAGAAGCATGATTAGTATTTGAGGATTGTGCTTCAAATTTTAAGGGAGAAACAAATGCATGTTAAGTTGTTGAAGTGTAAATTTTGTCTTGAAGAAGTTGGTTGGGATCATAGTTGACCCTAGTAAGATAAAAGTTATTCTTTATTGGAAGTTGACTCAGAATGTGACAAGGGTCAGGAGTTTCCTTGGGTTAGAAGGCCACTACAAATGATTTGTGAAGGGATTCTCATCTACAGCTGCTTTCATGGTAGGGTTACTCCATAAGGATGTGAAGTTTGAGTGTACAAATATGTGTCAAGCTAGTTTTCACTAGTTAAAGACGATGTTGACAGAGGCACCAGTTCTAACACAACCCATTCTAGAGAAAAAAAATTGTGGTATACAATAATGCTTCGTTGAATAGTTTGGCGTGTGTACTGATACAAGAGGGCAAATTAGTTTCTTATGCCTCTAGACAGTTGAAGCAACATGGAATTATCCAATGCATGATGTGGAGTTGGAAGTAATTGTATTTGCATTGAAATTTTGTAAAATTATTTGTATAAAGAGAAGTGTTATATCTATATAGATTACAAAAGTTTAAAGTACCTACCCTTACAGAAGGAGTTAAAACAGGAAATATTGAAGGAAGCATATGAATCAACATATTATATGCATCCCAACAATAATAAGATGTAATAGGATTTGAAAGTTTGCTATTGGTGGCTAGGTATGAAAATAGATATTACGGAATTCACCACCAGATGTCTGACTTGCTTGCAAGTAAAAGCAGAATATCAATTACCTTCAGGATTGCTACAACCGATTTCCATACCATAGTGGAAGTGCAAAAGAGTTAATGTGGACTTTGTATCTGACACTGATGCAGAAGAAACACAGTGCAATATGGATAATTATGGATAGATTGACCAAGTTAATGCATTTCTTGCCAGTTCAGATGGACTTTAAATTGGATAAGTTGATAGAATTATATGTGCAAGAGACAATTTGACTACATGGTGTGCCACTATCTATCATATCATATAGAAATCCTAGGTTTACATCCCACTTTTGGAAGAGTCTTCAGGGGACTCCACTTCTGTAACACCTCTTTATCCTTCTGTACCACAATCAGGTAAGTGGTATCTATAATTGATTATCTCATGTACCATCAAATAACGAAAACCTCAAGGTCCAAGATAATTACAAGATCCGGGTAAAAAATAACCACATGATCAAAAATAACATTATTTGATCCAAAATAACCATAGAAATATTCTCGATCCAAGATAACCACACATGATAGGTAAATAAATAATATGTACAGTCCAAGTTAACCATATGAGTTATACAATACCGCTTATGACCAAAATAACCACATACTATAGAATTTCTACTCTATTGGCATACTAACAATCCCGAGATTATTATATACATTTTCATATGGACTAAAAACCGTAAATTCCATTAAAAAAATACTTAGTATCACTTTTCAAGTCAAAAATAATATTTTACTATTTATAAGCAAAAATGTCAAACCATAACAACATTTAATTTTTTGAAAAGGAGCATAACAAATTATATTTAAAAATCTTTCAATAGTTCATTTTTATATAACTTCAAATAAAAATCTAATTAAATATCTTTATGGTAAGTATCATAATTTATTAAAATTCAAAAGATGATTTCATTTTAATAAATATTTGATATCAAAAACACAATATGTAATCCTTATTCCAAATGAAAATCATATATATATTCCAAATGAAGTTTGAATATATATTGTAACACCCCCTCACACCAGCCTCTCGTGCCCAAATGAGAGTGTGCTACACTGTCTTCATCGATTAAAATATCATTATATAAGTTATATATAAAGCAAAATCACTCGTACATTTTTTTTCATTTCCAATGTTTACTATTTATTTACTTTGCATTTATAAAAGAAATATATCATAAAAGTCAAACTACCTTTTTATATAGTAACATGTTCTTTACAAAAAATACTGTTTATTTTATAAATACTACAAAATAAAATTTACAAGATAATATACAAAAGTTGTGTACCCCACAATGTGTGCAACAAGCTGCTTTATTGGATTGGGTCACTGTTGGCTTTGTCTACTATCTTCTATTTATTCTTTACTAAATCTGCGTGAGAAAAACTCTCACGCTAAGCTCTTGGCTTAGTGGTGCATATAGATAAGGCAATAAACTATTTTATACAATCATGCATTATAATATATCAACTCATGCTTAATCATATGCTCATGCAAATCATGGTATTCTAGCATGTATAGACATCAAATTATATTATATTGTCTCATACTTATTTATTTTATTACCACCTTAATGTATAACACTAAACCTTCTTTTTATCCATGCCACAATTCATAATTCCATTTTTATTTTCAATAATTGTTTTATGTTCCATAACTTCCTTATTTATGTATTCATTTATGCCCAGGACACCTATGAACCACTGAATAGGATAACAGAGTTGCCATCCAGGCACTTATGATGTGCGCATATAAGTGCCAAACCCAGCGTAGTTAACCGTACCAAACTCGACATAGATAACCGTGCCAAACTCGGCGTAGATAATAATGTCATACCCGGCATAAATAATAGTGCCAAAACCGGCATAGATAACATTGTCAAACCTAGCGTAGATAATCATACAATTAATAGAATTAATCATTTTCATCATACTCCCCCCTATTTGGCATGCCAAACTATCCTAAGTTGGTTCTAGTTAGGTGTTATAGGGCTTATACAATTTGCTTAAAATTCATAACAATTAATTTCATACTTTTCATGCATGTAATATCTCAAAATAATCATATAATCATTCAATTAAAATAATATTTACATAATAAAACAAAGTTCGCATCATTTTACTCATTTAATTCCATAACTCACATGCTGCCCTATCACTGGCAGATTCTGTTCTCTGTTTTGGCCCTTCATTTGGGTCCTGTTAGGTTCTGAATTTAGTTACATGCTCTTCGTAAATATTTTAGATATGGATCTTAGCTTTAATATTCAACTTGAATCACTTAAGTATTTATTCTGTATCAAAAGATATGGTCATAGATAATTCTGCCTAGAATTTTCTGAACAGATTCTAAGTCTGAACTTTATGAATTGTTATGGACGATTAAAGATATATTCAGATATTATAGTCTAAATAATAATTTTATCTCTATGTCTTAGCTTTAAAAAAGAATAAAGATCACACAAATCCAAGCTTCAGAACTCAATTTATAACAGTTTAACTACTTACTGCTCATTACTAACAATTCTGCCCATAATTTCTAGACATATTCTATGTCCCAATTTTAAGAATTTTTCTGGAAAATTACAGACATATTCAGGTTTTATGGTCTAAATGAAAGTTATATCCCTATGTCTTATATTTCAAACCCAATAAATAGCATGCAAAACCAAGTTCCATAAATTAAGTTATAACAGTTTAAGTGAACACTGCCCATCAATTTCCAACAAGGAACATACAAGATAATCACATTCAATTTTTACCAAATTAAATCCTAAGTCTAGAAAATATGCATCCCCAAGATTTTCATCACAAAATAATATCAATTCATAATCATGAACATGCCAAATAATTAAATCATGCAAATAAAAAAAATAAAATAGGCTATTTCCTTAGGTTATGCACAAGCCTTTTTTTCCTCTCCTTTTCTTTCTCTTTACTTCTCTTTCTCCTTTCCTTTGCTCCTTTGAGCTAAATCCTTGTCACTTTGAGTTTCTAAAGTTCATAAACAGATTATTAAAACTTTATAAACCTAATATCTCTCTTTCTTCTTACTCTTTTAAGCTTTCTTAAGCATGAAAATGGAATTTCCCATGCCTTTCTCTCTCTTTTCTCACTTTCTTTCACTAGAATCATGCTTTGGTTATGGCTGTCCAAGGAAAAAACGTGGGTTGGTTTGAGAGGCAGAATTTTCCTTAATGAAAATGGATAAGGAAGAAGAAGAAACAATCAAGAACAAAATGACAAAAGTCATTATGATGGGGGACACCTAAGCTTTATCTAGAAACTCTCATTAATGTTTAATTCATGCACCTCACTTGGCTAATTGTTGTATGCCATTTGGGGTGTGGTGCTTCAAGAAACGTGGGAGACACTTAATGATGGAGGATTCTAGATCAAAAGTGATAATGAAGAAGGAAATACAATTAAGAAAAAATGACAAACTTAATTAATTATGGGACACCTAAGCTTATATACATTAAATGTCTCATTCACGCATGTTATATGGCCAATTAAGGGTTGCCACTTGGTGTGGCTATCCACCATATTCATTTTATGTCCCAATTCATGCATTTAATTTATGATTATCCCATTTAATCCTTCAATTTCTGGTAAATTGTAAACTGACCCCTAAACTTTTCAAAATTTGCAATTTAGTCCTTTACCGAAATTTAACATCTTGAAATATTTTGAACACTTTATTAGATATTTTCCATACTTAATTGCCATTATTTTCATTATTTTTCGATAAAAGTCCAAATTTAGACTTCGGTCAAACTGACGAGTTGATTTAACAACTCGCGTGACTTAGGTCTAAATTAGCGGATATGATATTCTCTCTCCCATAAAATAAATTTCATCCTCGAAATTTACCTGTTAATTATGTGAATAACTGAGGATATTGCCTCTTCATGACTTCTTCAATCTCCCATGTGGCTTCTTCAGTAGCATGATTCTGCGATAGCACTTTTAACTAATGGAACTTTCTTATTTCGTAAAACTTTTTCTTCATGTGTTAATATAGCCACCGATTCCTCTTCATAAGTCAAGTCAGTTTGCATTTCTATCTCTTCAGTTGGTATGACATGAGTCAGATCAGACCTATATCTCCTTAGCATCGACACATGAAAAACATTAGGGATTTTATCTAACTCTGGTGGAAGTGCTAACCGATATGCCACAGGTCCGATTCTTTCCAAATTCTCATAAGGACCAATGAACCTCGAAGTTAACTTTCCCTTTTTACCGAATCTCAATACTTTCTTCCAAGGTGAAACCTTGAGAAATACTTTATCTCCCACAACATACTATATATCTCGCCTTTTAAGGTTAGCATATGATTTCTGTCGATCTTGAGCTGCTTTCAATATTTCTTGGATAATTCTAACCTTTTCTTCTATTTGTTGCACTAACTCTGGCCCTATCAACTTCTTTTCACTCAATTCGGTCCAACAAACTGGTGTCCTGCATTTTTTTCCATACAATGCCTCATATGGAGCCATGCCTATGCTTGTCTGATGGCTGTTGTTATAGGCAAACTCCATAAGAGGTAGATATCTATCCCAACTTCCCTCAAATTCAAGCACACAACTTCTCATCATATCCTCTAGCAACTGAATAACTCTCTCCGATTGTCCATCCGTTTGCGAATGAAATGTCATGCTGAAATTGAGTCGAGTCCCTAAAGCTTGCTGTAGACTCTTCTAGAATTGTGAAGTAAATCTGGGATCTCTGTCAGATATGATGGATATTGGCACTCCATGCAATCTCACTATCTCACTTACATAAATTTCGACTAGCTTGTTTAATGAGTAGTCCATTCTGACTGGTAAGAAGTATGTTGACTTCATCAATCGATCCACTATCACCCACACTGCATCATGCTTTCTCTGAGTCATCGATAACCCAGACAAAAAATCCATCGTGATTCTTTCCCATTTCCATTCTAGAATTAGTATTGGTTATAACAATCCCGTAGGCAACTGGTGTTTCGCTTTCACTTGTTGACAAGTTAGACATTTAACAACATATTCAGTGATATCCTTCTTCATCCCTGGCCACCAATATTGAGTTTTCAAATCTTGATACATCTTGTTCCTGCCTAGATGCATGGTATATACTATTTCATATGCTTCTTTTAAAATATCGGACTTCAGCTCTTTTACATTAGGAGCGCAAATCCTATTCTTGAAGTATATTGTGCCATCCTCTATCAATGAAAAATCAGGCTTTTCTCCCTTTTTCACTACCTCGACTATCTCTACTAACTTTTCATCTTGCTTCTGAACATCTTTGATCCTCTTCATCAAAGTAGATTGTATTCGCATCTCAACTAAAATCTTCCTGCTTAGTGTATCTGCAACCACATTTGCTTTGCCTGGATGGTAGTCGATCACATAGTCATAATCTTTAATTAAATCCAACCATCTTCGTTGTCTCAGATTCAACTCTTTCTGTGAGGGAAGGTATTTAAGACTTTTGTGATCTGTATAAATATAACATCTTTCCCCATACAGATAATGTCTCAATAGTTTAAGAGTAAAAACTATCACAGCTAACTCCAAATTATGTGTTGGATAGTTAAGCTCATAAGGCTTAAGTTGTCTTGAGGCGTAAGCAATCACCTTTCCTTCTTGCATAAGAACACAACCTAAACCATTATGACTAGCATCACTGTATACAATAAAATCTTTTCCTGGAGTAGGTTGAGTCAAAACTGGTGCTTCAGTCAACATTGCCTTCAATCGATCAAAACTTACTTGACATTTGTCTGTCCACTAGAAACGGACCTCTTTTCGTAGCAGTCATGTCAAAGGAGTCACTAAGGATGAAAATCCCTTCACGAACCTCCTATAATATCTAGCTAATACGAGGAAACTCTTCACTTCAGTCACATTTTGTGGTGGTTTCCAATTAAGAATAGCTTTAATTTTACTAGGATCAGCCCGAATACCTTCTGTTGAAATTACATGATCCAGAAAACTGACTGCTTCAAGCCAAAACTCACACTTAGATAGCTTTGCATAGAATTGCTTCTCCGTCAGTGTTTTCAGCACTATTATGAGATGTTGATCATGTTCTTCTCGGTCTCTAGAGTACACAGAATTTCATCAACAAACACCACTACAAATTGATCAAGATATGGTCTGAACACTCAGTTCATCAGGTCCATAAAAGCTGCCGGTGTATTCGTCAATCCAAAGTGCATAACCAGGAACTCATAATGACTATAATGTGTCCTGAATGTCATCTTAGGTACATCTGACTCTTTTATCTTCAGTTGATGATACCCCAATCGAAGATCTATCTTTGAAAATATGGTTGCACCTTTTAATTGGTCAAATAAGTCATCAATCCTAGGCAACGGGTATTTATTCTTAATAGTCACCTTATTAAGCTGCTTGTAATCGATGCAAAGATGAAGAGTGTCATCTTTCTTCTTGAGAAATAATACTGGAGCACCCTATGGTGATACACTGGGTCATATAAAGCCCTTATCTAACAACTTTTGCAACTTTACCTTTAGCTCTTACAACTCTGCTGGTGCCATCCTATATGGTGTAATGGAAATAGGAGTGGTGTCGGGTACCAAATTGATAGCAAATTCAATTTCTCTATCCGGCGGTAACCCTGGAAACTCCTTTGGAAATACATCGGGAAACTCACTAACAGTAGGAATATCCACCAACTTCGGACTTGCTTTTTCCATATCAATTATATACGCTAAGTATGTTTCGCATCTCTTACTAATGAGTTTCTGAGCTTTTAACACTGATATCACATTGTCTGGGTATCTTCTATTCTCACCCATCACTACTATCTCATCTTGTTCTGGAATTCTAATGATCATCTATCTTCTTCCACAATCCACTACCACTCCATAACGAGCTAACCAATCCATTCCTAAGATCATATCGAACTCATGGAATGGTAACTCTATCAAGTCTGCTGGGAATTGCCTTCCTTAAATTTCAACTGGGCAACCTCTAAACACCCTGCTAGCCTTCACACTATGTCCTAATGGGTTAGACACAAGAATCTCAAATTCTAGAGTATGTGGTTCTAAACCTTCTCGACCCAGTGGTGGTGTGCATATGTATGAATGCGTCAACCCCAGATCTATCAATGCATGTATGTCAGATCCTAAGAGAAGGAATTTACCAATTAAGACATCCAGTGCATCCTGCTCCTCTCGACCTCGCATGGCATATGCCCTGGCTGGGGCAGCTCTACTATCTTCTGGCCTTTCAACTGTCTCTGATCTGAACTGACTGGACCCTGATCGGCCTCCTCTGCCTTGCCCTCGGCCTCTGTCTTGCCTAGAAGCCTGTGTCTGCATCAGCTCAGTGCTCACTGAACCTCTACCATATTGTAACAAAGGAAAATCTCTCCTCATATGGTCTTTAGAGCCACATCTAAAACACACTCCTGTCATCCACCAACACTCTCTAGAATGAGAACGGCCACAATGCTGGCATTCTGGTAGCGGTAGAAATCCATATGGTGTTTGTGTCGGTGCACTGGCTACTGAAGAAACAGATCTCGCGGGTTGTCCCCGCCTGAAGGAAGAAGGCCTGTTGGAACCCCCAGACTGAAATTGGCCACTAAAAGATCTAGCTCTTTTGCCACTTGACTGTACTCTACTCGGTTGTGATATGGGCCTCTTGAACCCTCTATATTGTGTTGACTGTTGTGTGGCTAGAACTCTTTCAATTGTTTTGGCAGATGCTAGCAAACTAGAAAAACTCATCAGACGTAGAGCTAAGACTTGTAGCTTGATTGGGTCTCTCAATCCATCTTCAAATCATCGACACTTATCTGCCTCAGTGGATACAATGCCTCCATCATACTTGCAAAGATGTGTGAATTCTCTTTCATATTCTATTACCGATAAGTTTCCTTGTTTCAGCATCAAAAACTCTATTTTCTTGTCGTCTGTGTAGATAGGAGGAATATAATGCTCCTTAAACTTCTCTAGAAAGAACTCTCATGTCATAGGGTCAGGAGCCTCTGTGCTCTATGATTCAGATCGCCACCAGTCATATGCATGCTCCTGTAGTAAAGATACTGCATACTCATATTTATGCTCGTTTGTGCATTGCAGCTGACCAAAAACTCTTTATGCCTGTTCTAGCCAAAACTCTGCCACTATGGGGTCATCTTCCCGTTTACCATAGAAATCGGGTGCCCCTAACTTCCTCAGTCTCTCAAATTATAATCTTGATGAGGTTGATTGTGATGCTCTTTGTAGCAAGTCTATCATGTTCCTCATAAGCTCTGTTTATCCTGTGCTAGCAATAGACTACCCTCTTGATAAGCTAGCACTGGATGTAGATACAGTAGCTTAGCGACGATTGAGTCGTGATGAAGCCTGTGTTTTAGTAGGCTCATTACTTTCACCTCCTTCGGCCACAATATGTCGTGACCCTGAAGCCATACTCTATCTATATCATAGAATAACGGCCCCAATCAGTAAGCAGCAACTTTAATACTTAATTGTGGGTGCACACATATCATAATTATTATTTTTTTTAAAAAATCATTATAAAATCCCAAAACATCCCAAACTAGGCTTTAATACCAAAATCCAGAAACACCAACCTTGCTCTGATGCCAAAAACTGTAATACCCCCTCACCCCAGCCTGTTGTGCCCAAATAAGGGTGTGCTACACTGTCTTCATCGATTAAAATATCATTATATAAGTTATATATAAAGCAAAATCACTCGTACATTTTTTTTTTCATTTCCAATATTCACTATTTATTTACTTTGCATTTATAAAAGAAATATAACATAAAAGTTAAACTACCTTTTTATATAGTAATATGTTCTTTACAAAACATACTGTTATTTTACAAATACTACAAAATAAAACTTACAAGATAATATACAAAAGTTGTGTAACCCACGATGTGTGCAACAGGCTGCTTTACTGGATTAGGTCACCGTTGGCTTTGTCTACTATCTTCTATTTATTCTTTACTAAATCTGCATGAGAAAAACTCCCACGCTAAGCTTGGCTTAGTGGTGCATATAGATAAGGTAATAAACTATTTTATGCAATCATGCATTATCATATATCAACTCATGTTTAATCATATGCTCATGCAAATCATGATATTCTAGCATGTATAGACATCAAATTATATTATATTATGTCATACTTATTCATTTTATTACCAACTTATTGTATAACACTAAACCTTCTTTTTATCCATGCCACAATTCATAATTCCATTTTTCTTTTCAATAATTCTTTTATGTTCTATAACTTCTTTATTTATGTTTTTATTTATGCCCAGGAAACCTATGAACCACTGAATAGGATAACGGAGTTTCCATCCAAGCACTCAGAAGTGTCGTCCGGGCAATATGATGTGCGCATATAAGTGCCAAATCCGGCATAGATAACCGTGCCAAACTCAGCGTAGATAACCGTGCCAAACTTGGTGTAGATAATAATGTCATACCCGGCATAAATAATAATGTCAAACCCGACATAGATAACATTGCCAAACCCGGCATAGATAATCATAACATTAATGGAATTAATCATTTTCATCATACTCCCCCCCTATTTGGCATGTCAAACTATCCTAAGTTGGTTCTAGTTAGGTGTTATAGGACTTATACAATTTCATTAAAATTCATAACAATTAATTTCATACTTTTCATGCATGAAATATCTCAAAATAATCACATAATCACTCAATTAAAATAATATTTATATAATATAACAAAGTTCTCATCATTTTACTCATTTCAATCCATAACTCACATGCTGCCCTGTCACTAGAAGATTTTGTTCTCTGTTTTGGCCCTTCATTTTGGTCCTGTTAGGTTCTGAATTTAGTTACATGCTCTTCATAAAAAGTTTAGATATGGATCTTAGCTTTAATATGCAACTTGAATCACTTAATTATTTGTTTTGTATCAAGTTATATGATAATATTAATATTGACGGATAATTTTGCCCAGAATTTTCTGGACAGATTCTAAGTCTGAACTTTATGAATTGTTCTGGATAATTAAAGATATATTCAGATATTATAGTCTAAATCAAAATTGTATCTCTATGTCTTAGCTTTAAAACTGAATAAAGAACACACAAATCCAAGCTTTAGAACTCAATTTATAACAATTTAACTACTTACTGCTCATTACTAACAATTCTGCCCATAATTTCTAGATGGATTCTATGTCCCAAATTTAATAATTTTTCTGGAAAAGTACAGATATATTCAGGTTTTATGGTCTAAATAAAAGTTATATCCCTATGTCTTATATTGCAAACCCAATAAACAACATGCAAAACCGAGTTCCATAAATTAAGTTATAACAGTTTTAGTGAACACTGCTCATCAATTTCCAACAAGGAACATACAAGATAATCACATTCAATTTTTACCAAATTAAATCCTAAGTCTAGAAAACATGCATCCCCAAGATTTTCATCACAAAATAATATCAATTCATAATCATCAATATGCTAAATAATTAAATCATGCAAATAATAAAAAAAATAAAATAGGCTATTGCCTTAGGCTATGCACAAGCCTCTTTTTTCCTCTCCTTTTCTTTCTCTTTACTTCTCTTTCTCCTTTCCTTTGCTCCTTTGAGCTAAATCCTTGTCACTTTGAGTTCCTAAAGTTCATAAATAGATTATTAAAACTTTATAAACCTAATCTCTCTCTTTCTTCTTACTCTTTTAAGCTTTCTTAAGCATGAAAATGGAATTTCCCATGCCTTTCTCTCTCTTTTCTTATTTTCTTTCACTAGAATCATGCTTTGGTTATGGCTGTCCAAGGAAAAAACGTGGGCTGGTTTGAGAGGCAGAAATTTCCTCAATGAAAATGGATAAGGAAGAAGAAGAAACAATCAAGAACAAAATGACAAAAGTCATTATGATGGGGGACACCTAAGCTTCATCTAGAAACTCTCATTAATGTTTAATTCATGCACCTCACTTGGCTAATTGTTGTATGCCATTTGGGTTGTGGTGCTTCAAGAAACGTGGGAGACACTTAATGATGGAGGATTCTAGATCAAAAGTGATAATGAAGAAGAAAATACAATTCAGAAAAAGATGACAAACTTAATTAATTATGGGACACCTAAGCTTATATACATTAAATGTCTCATTCACGCATGTTATATGGCCAATTAAGGGTTGTCACTTCGTGTGGCTGGCCTCCATATTCATTTTATGTCTCAATTCATGCATTTAATTTATGATTATCCCATTTAATCCTTTAATTTCTGGTAAATTGCAAACTGACCCCTAAACTTTTTAAAATTTCAATTTAGTCCTTTACCAAAATTTAACTTCTTAAAATATTTTGAACACTTTATTAGATAGTTTTCATACTTAATTGTCATTATTTTCATTATTTTTTGATAAAATTCCAAATTTAGATTTCGGTCAAACCGACGAATCGATTTAATATATATATATATACCCATTAAAAATATATTTCATATTGAAGTTTCAATATTTATTTCTATGACCATTAGGATAAGGATTTTGTACAAACCTCATAACAAAAATGGTCTCAATCATTGCTCTTTTCATTATACCATTTAGTCTTGAGGCATCTGCCTTGCCTTCCTAGCTGAGGATATGCCTAGCATGATATTATCTCATTTTAGATAATTGTTTATCGAGATATCATTCTAAATTAAATTCTAGCTATTGATTATTCTTTTTATTTTAGTTGTACCTTTTTGTTTACTTAAATTTATTTATTTGCATTATTTACATATTTATTAATCATTAGCTTGACTTTACTAAATCTTAAATTACTATTGTCCCATAAAATGGTCATTTTAATTCAATTGAGATTCGCTATATCGTCTGTCTTGTTGTGGCACTTTCACAAAATAATTCAATATAAACCCACTTCATTTATTTAAATTTTAACAATCTCCATTGATTATTTAATTATGCTATTCTATAAATTTTAATTCTTTTCCAATTAATTTAGCTAATTTATTTCCTTATTTTATTTTAATATATATTAATTCCACTTTTTATTCGCCATATGGTGGTTATAATAATCTTTGGTTGCACTATTTTATCTTCCACTAATCTTTGGCTTAATTTAATTATAATTTTAATTAACCTAATTCCTTGGCCCTTTAATTTAATTTTAGTCATGATTAACCCAATAAATATTTTTTTGCATCCATGTCACAGCCACAAAGCCTTTATCTACTAACTGGATCTTTATTTCCTTCAACTAATCACTAATTATACCCAATTATAACTCAATTAACTCAATCCTCCATCAGATCCAAATCAAGGCAACCTAACTCTCCTTCCTCAAGTCACGGGTCCAATGGATTCTTCCCCAAATTCATCCTTTTATGAGCCAATTTTATCAATTCCATCAAATAATTAAACTAATTCCATAAAAGCCTTACTTCATCCATTTCTTCACAAACCCAGCAAACTTTCAACCAATTCTCATCTTGGATTGAAGATTTAAAGGAAGAAAATAAGAGAATAATTCACTTACCATACTTCGTACAACTTGTCAAACCAATTCCTTTTTATCGTAGCTCAACAAATCAAAACCCAAATTTGATTTCCACCAAGTTCGAAAACCAAGCCTTCTTCTCCCCTAAGTTCTTTCTTCAATTTCTCAGTCAAAATGAAGTAATGGGTTTGACCCAAGATTTTAAGGTATTTTTTGCTCTCTATTGCTCCTACCATCGTATTCAAGGCCACCAATCATCATTTCCTCATTTAACAATGATAAAATGATATGTTCGGCATGAATACTAAGCTAATAAGTGATACTACTGATATTTCATATTTGGCAAGCAAATCAAAACAATAGGCTGAACCGAAAATACGTGATTTTCGAGCAGTGAAAAAATGATGAATTAAATACACTAGGACATAAAGAATATTAAATTGAGATTGTACGTATACTTATGAAACAAGATTCATAGGATATGGGTCCATAATTGTGGAAATATGATTCGAGGTATGGATTCGTGGCCTGATTATTTGATTGGGAACTATAGATGTGCATTTACGATCGCAACAAAAATGATGTGATTTTCATTTAAATTTAAGATTTATGGAAGTGAGAATTTGGAAATGGACTTTGGATGAATTTTTACGGCCATGATTTAGAAAAAAGACTAAATTATATAAAAACACAAATTTTGCATTGATGGTTGTTTCATGAAATCAGAAAAGACCAATATGAAGAGAAACTTATTTTATAAATATTGACATCTTCAATTTGAGAAAATTAAGTTGTTTAGGACTTGGAATTGAATGAGATGAATTTATTTAAGTATTAAATTGAGAAAATGGAAACTTTGGTCTAAAAAAGTCAAAAGTGGAAGTTTCTTTTGGATTCAATTGGATAAAAGCCAAAATATTTTATTGATTAATTTAAATTAGCTAATAGGAGCAAGGATTAAGCTAATCAAGATTAATTAGTTACTAATTAGACTATAAAAGTCAAAATTTTGCTAATTTATTTTCATTTTTTCTAACATAAAATTCGTAACAGTTTTTGATATAATTAAGAATAAACCTAATTATATCAAAGAATATTACAATGCATATGATTTTAAATGCCATAAAATTAAAACTTTGATACAACATGACCATGGTGACTTATAGAAAACACAAAACATCATACATCATTAAAAAGCTTGATAAAATTAAACGATCTCAATACAAAAATCAACGGGCATTCACAAGCCCAAAAGTTTTGCAAAAAAAAAATAGTTATAAAACTATGTCTCTAGAAATACAAGCATGTAAAACTATAACTACCTCACCCAACTAAAATCAATAAAAACCAAAGAGTACAATAGACGTATCATCCACTCTAAGTATGTATTCTCGACTCTAATTCTTGGGCATTCTTCTCTGCCGCTTCGTTCTTAAGCTATGAACCTGCGCATGGAAGCTCATACGCTAAGCAAATTAATGTTTAGTTATACATAACTACATGCAAAGCATTACATACAAATAAAACATATATGATATTCTTAGTGACATACCATTATGACTTATCTCAAAATTTGCACAGGCAATAGCTCATATGGCAAAGGTCATACCATAATGTTCTCAAACATTAATACACAAGTTGGAACATGGCATAACAATATAATCGATCAATAATAACACAAGTGTACACCACACTTAGAAAGTTAAGTAAATCATTATGTTGTCTGCTTTACTCATCAGTAGACTAAATTGGATATGTGAATAACATATGACTCTCACTTAAGCCCTTAAGACACCTATTGGAGCTTTTTAGAATACCCATATAAGGTAAAGGAGTCTACACATATAAAATACTAAGGAAAGTTCACCTAGATTAAACCCTAGCCTTTAAAAAATATCTAATATGACCAACCTAGGTCATTTGGTACGATTATCCCCTCAATGGCATGTCATCTATCCTAGCTGTAGTCCTAGGTAGAGTATAGGGATTAGTCGTTTATCACACTTATAATTTTCATATTATATACAATCCATAATTCTCACAATCATAATCATCACATGCATTCTCATACCATGTTATAACCATAAAATAGAGGTATACGACCTTGAACTAATCAATCTTGATTCACATTTAAACCTTATAATTCATCAAGTTTCATAACTTCAAGCTTTTAAACTACTTTTCACGATCATGATCACCCTTTCACATGTATGAATGAAGTTGTTAACCCAATCGTGAAACAGTCTATGAATAAGCTTGTTCCATTCAAAAATCTAGAATCACGACATTCACACCCCTGAACAACCAGTTCACGGCCGTGTATCTAGAAAAATTTCCACAAAATCAGAACTCATCAACTTAATCAATTTCCACATGCAATAATCCTCTATAGTTGACCAATGTCAGCCACCCTATTAATATTTCAGCATACATACGAGCTATTTGACATGCCAATAACATTTCTTTACTTTAACATACAACAAATTATCATCTCAAAACTACCATTTCAACCTAGCAATATAATACCTCCCCAGGTGCATTTAACCTAAAATCATAAAATTTATAACTCCAGGAATCACCCTCAACATGCATTTAAGACAAACAAATCAATTACATGCATCTCAATATTTTGAATGTGGTTATGTACAAACCTTACACCTAGGATGAAGCCTAACCAACACTTTGGCTCTTCAAGCTTGTCCTCTCCTCTAAGATAAACTCCCAGCTCCTATAACAAAAAAAATGTCTTTTAAAAGTTTTGAAATGTGAAACAAACTCAAGAACACTCTAAATCGAGCTCATCTCTTAAAAGCTCAATAACTTTCTCTTTCTTCTCTCTCTAACTTCTCTTAGGTAAAACTTGATCTTTTAAGCTTCAAAAATGGAGAAGAAAATGTTCTGAAGGTGGAAGAAGTGGAGGTTGTGTGTTAGGTTGGTTACAAAGGAGTGGGGCTAGATTTTGAGAGATTGTAGCAGAGAAAATCATGGCTATCTTACATACCTTGTCTGTTCAGAATTCACAGTCGTGACCCATCTTTTATGGGCATGAACCACTTATTCACAGTCGTAATTAACCTTTACCGCTTATTAACTAAAAATTTAACATTCATGGTTGTGACACTTTTTGTAATGAGCATGAAACCCTTGATTCTCCTACACTTTAATTTTTAACAAATCTACATAACTCCTAACTCTCACCAAAACCAGCATTAACTTATAGTCCCCATTTATAGGCATTACATTTCTCTTTCATTTAGGAAATTTTGTTCCCAAAATTACCTGATATATCGTCTTGGAACAATTAAGGGTATTATGCCATCATCACTTCCTCGTTTTCCTAAGTTGCTTCTTCGATAATATGACTCCTCCATAAGACTTTTACTAGCAATACTTGTTTGTTCTTGAGCTTTTTAACCTCATGAGCTAAGATCCCAACTGGCTCCTCTTTGTAAGATAAATTTGGTCTCACCTTTAAGCTCTCATCTGTGATAATATGGGAATGATCCAACCCGTACCTTCTAAACATTGATATATGAAAGTCATTATGTATCCTACTCAACTTTGGTGGAAAGGCGAGTCTATATGCAACTAGTATGATTCGATCTAAGATCTCATGGGATTCGATGAACCTATGGCTTAACTTGCTCCTTTTTCCAAATATGAGGACCTTCTTACATAGAGATACCTTGACAAACACCTTATCTCCTACTAGGTATTCCAAATCCTTTCTCTTGAAGCCCGTATAGGATTTCTATATGTCGAAAGTTGCCCTTAGTCAATCTCAAATGATCTTCATTTTATCTTCCATCTCTTGTACTAAGTCTGGCCCCACTAACTTCCTCCCACAAAGCTCGGTCCAACACAATGGTGTTTGATACTTTTCTACTATAAAGTGCCTCATAAGGAGCCATCTAGATACTGGAGTGATAACTATTGTTGTAGGTGAACTCCATCCACAGTAGATATTTATCTCAAATTCCTTCAAACTCAATCACATAACATCTTAACATGTCCTCTATAACTCTTTTTGACTGCCCATCTATCTAAGGATAGAAAGTCATGCTGATGTTAAGCTTAGTGCCCAAAACTCCCTATAGACTACCCAAATTTGAGATGTGAAATGTGAATCTCTGTCGAAAATGATGAAGACCAAAACTCCATAGAGTTGTACTATCTTATTCACATACAACTTTGCAAGCATGTTCAACGGATAGTCTCTTCGAATAGGTAAGAAGTGGTTGACTTCGTTACCTTATCCACAATTACCCATATGTCATCACATTTATTCGATGTCAAAGGCAACCCAATCACAAAATCCATGGTGATCCTTTTCCATTTCCATTCTAGAAATTTTGATTAGCTACAACAATCCTGAAGGTACTTGATGTTCTGCCTTGACCTGCTAACATGTATAACATCTCATGGTGAATTTTGTGATGTCTCTCTTCATCCCTGACCACCAATACTTTTCTTTTATATTTTGATACATCTTATTACTTTTACGGTGCATTGCAAATCTTGTCTCATGAACCTCTTTCATAACCTTTTGTCTCAACTCTAAAACGTCTGGCATACATAACTTACCCTAGTAGTATAAATAGCCATATGAATTAATTGTACAATTTGGTCTCTACTCCTTGAAGACCAACTCAACCAACTCCACTATCCTGTCATCAACCTTCTGTGCATCCTTAATCTCTTGTTCTAAAGTTTATTGGATGTGCAACTCTGCTAACGTCTTTGTACTTAGCGCATAGACCACCACATTGGACTTTTCTAGATGATAATTGATCACACAATTGTAATTTTTTATCAACTTTAGCCATCTTCTCTGCTTCAAATTTAAATCCCTCTGTGTAGGAAGATACTAAATCTTCAATGCGAAAATGATGGCTGTCAACTCCAAATCAACTTTGGTCCTTGTTTAATAGTAGTCATTCATCTCCTGTATTGGTATCAGAGCCATGAGATTGATTGTTCTCAACAATCTGGATGCATAGTTGATGACTTTCCTTTCCTACATCAACATGCAACCTAATTCGTTGTGAGCAGCTTCACTGTATACAACATACTCTCTATCTAGGATTGGTTGTGTCAAAACTAGAGCTTCTGTTCAAAGACTCTTAAGCTGATCGAAACTGTACTGATATTTATCTGTCCATTCGAACTTGATATCCTTTCATAACAACCTCGTCAATGGAAAAGCAATCATAGAAAACCATTTGATGAACCTCATGTAGTATCTTCCCAAGCCAAGAAAACTGATGAGTTTGGTCACGTTCTGCCAAGTTATCAAATCCAGCCCAGCTAACAAACTAGAAAAGACAGAGGGTTAAGGGTTTAAAGTTCAACCGGGGTCAAATTGGGGTTGAATCAGTCTATGTGTAATTTTCTAAAAATATAACATGTAATATATTTATATATAGTAAAATGCAAAAAATACTTATACTAAATAAGTTTCATGTACAATAATAATGGTCAAAGTTTAACACCCTCTCACCCCAGCAGCACATGCCTGGATAAGAGAACGTTACACCGATTTCTTTCATATTTAACATATTTATTGAAAATAGTCCATATTCATATATTGTTTTCTCAAATAATATAAAGAAAAATAACATACATCTTATTTACATAGGATAATGTTTATAAAATATCAAGTTAATTTTACAAAACCATAAAGATATCATATAAATCCAAATACAAAATATAAAACATAAAATATAAGATACAACAATTTGTGACCCACAGATTGTAGAAATCAGTTGCTTTACTGGACTAGGATCATCGTTGCCTTTATCTACAACTTCAGCTACCTCTTTAAATCTGCGGGGGATCTAGGCTTAGTGGTGCATATAAAGAAGGTAATAAACTATTTCATGCAACATGCATTACCATGTATATTACATACCACATAATCCTTTTTCTATATAATTCTTATCTTATTATATTCTAGTATGCATAAACATCAAATTATATTCTTATATCTCATACTAGTTTTACTTTATCAAATTATCAATATATAATCCATCATAATTAACCATATCACATATCATAATTACTTTTACTTTTGATAACTTCTTTATGCCCATAACACTTATGAACCATTGACTAGGATAACAGAGCTGTCATCCAGGTACTTAAGAGTCCCATTCAAGCATTACGATTTGCACATACAAGTGTCATCACCAGTATTTATATATATCTATATGTGTTATCACCGACTTTAATAATAGTACCATTAATGGCTTCGTTAATCATGCCATTATTGGCATTAATCATACTCCCCCCTGTTTGGCATGCCAAACTATCCCAAGTCAAGTTCTAAATTAGGTGTTCTAGGGCTTACTTAACGTCATTAAAATTTATAATTATTAACTTCACTACTCATGCATTTAATGGATCATTTAATCACATAATTACTCAATAAAAATATCATTTGCATAATATAATAAGGTCAACATTATTTTTCACAACAAATTTCTCAACTCATATTCTAGCTTGTTACTGGTAAATTCAATCCTCTATTTTGGACCTTAATTTTGAACCTGTTAGAACTAGAATTAAATTACAAGTCTTATTAATAAATTTACCCTGAATCTTATATTTAATATTCAACTTGAATTACTAAATTTTGAATTTTTTGGAAAAATATATGATCAAATGAATATTGATTGATCACTAATAATTTTGTCCAGAATTTTCTAGATATATTCTAGGTCCGAATTCATGTATTTTTCTGCAACAACTCAGACATATTGAGATTTTATGACCCAAACAAAAGTCAAAGTCCTATGTCTTAGCTTTCAAACCCAACAAATAACACACAAATTTGAATTCCACAACTTATGTTATAACAGTTTATGTACTCACTGCATCACAAGTTCCAACAACAAACATATATATTAACCACATTTAATTTTTTCCAAAATTAATCCTAAGTCTAGCAAACATGCATTACCAAAATTATATCACAAAATACTTCTAATTAACAATTATTTACATCAAATATACTAAAATCATGCACTTTATAGTAAATTATAGGTTATTGCCTTAAATTACGCATTTACCTAAAACTTTACTTTGCTTTCTTTCTCTCTTTCTCTTTTCCTTTGCTACTTTGAGCTTATTCTTTGTCAATGACCTCATAAATATATAAGAAACATCATTAACAACCTTTCTTTATCATCCCTCTCTAACCCCTAAACTCTCTCTCTCTTTTTTTTTTTTCTTATTTTCCACTTTTAACTTTTTTAAGCATGAAAATAAAATTTTCCATGTCTTTCTCTCTCTTTTTCACACTTTCTTTCTTGCTTTCTCTTTCTAGAACTAAGATTGGCTATGGAGGATTAGGGGGAAATGTGGGCTAAATTAGGGGAATAGAAAGTTCTAGATAGAAAGAGATAAGAAAGAAAGGAGAAGCAATTAAGGATGAAATGACAAAATTCATTAAGAATGGGGACACCTAACCTTAAATATCTAGATATTTAGATATTAATGTGCATTTTAATGTTTGACATTTGTATGCCTAACCACCACATGCTAATTATGTCCAATTCATGCATTTAATTGATAATTATCCAAATTAATCCTCCAATTTTTGATAAATTGCAAATTGACTCCAAAACTTTTTAACATTTGCATTTAGGTCCTTCACTGTAAAATAACATCTTTAAATACTTTAAACACTTTATTAAATATTTTTCATAATTAATTTCTATTATTTTAATTATTTTTTGGTCAAAATCTCAATTTAGACTCCGGTTGATCCGACGAATCGATTTAATAATCTGCGTGACTTAGAACCTAAATTAGCAAATATGACACAAAGACTTTCTCAAACATAATAATATTTATATATTTTATTTATTATTATAAATAATGGAATATAAATAAATTTTAAAAATCAAAACAAACAATAGTTTTTTAAAGAAATTACATTACAATGTTAATTTTCCATTTAAAATGATAATATTTTATATAAATAATTTTAAAATTAATTTATATAAAGTTCCATATTAATATATTTAATAATAAAAACACAAATAGTTAAATTAACTTTATCAATTATATGACCTTTAATAATGCGAATAATTTTGTAAATAATCTAATTTAATATTTAATTATATATATATATATATATATATATATTAATCATAGAATTTTTTAATAAGAAATCCCATTACTTATATATATTTTTGCTTAATTAAAATAATTTTTTTATATAAATAAAAATAATTATGTAATTTTTTAATAATATACATTAATAATAAAAATATAAAGAATCAATTCAATTTTATAAATTATACATATATTTAAAGTAATATATTTCTTGAATAAAATAAATAATAGCAAGTAAATTTATCATATATAAAACTGTGAGAGATAAAACAAATGGAAATAGTTGTAGTGGTAAGTGGTCTTTCTCTTTATTTGCAAAAGTGAGTTGAACTCTCCATAACAATATTTTCACTACATGTTTTTGACCGGTTCACAGTTTAATTGCCCACATGGATGGTTCTCTAGTCAATTCAATATACCCCCAAGTTAAGCATGAAAACCCGCCCAGCTCCAGGACCAGTTTCTGGTTAAACTGGTTGAATCAACTGAGCTAGTTCGAGTTTAATAACCATGCATTCTGTGGAGGTTCCCAATTCAAGATCACCTCAACCTTGGCCGAATCCACTCAAATCCTATCAGCTAATATCACATGTCCGAGGAAAGCAACATCATCAAGCCAGAACTCATATTTGGAGAGTTTGGCATAAAGCTCATGTTCCCCGAGAGTCTGTAGGATTGTCCTCAAATGTTTCTCGTGTTCATCCTTGCATTTCGAGTACACTAAGATTATTTATAAAACCACTACAAATTGGGCCAGAAATAGCCTGAAGATCTAGTTCATCAGATCCATGAAAAGCTGCTAGAGTGTTGGTCAACCCAAAAGGCATAAGCAACAACTCATAGTGACAATATATGGTTCTAAAAGTTTTCTTCTATACATCCCTGGCTTTGATTCTCAACTAATGGTACCTCGATTTCAAGTCAATCTTAGAGAACACTCTTGCACCCTTTAGTTGATTGAAGAGATTATCAATATGTGGTAACATATACTTGTTCTTAATGGTCACCCTATTCAACTGCCTGTAATCTAGACATAACCTCATAGACCCATCTTTCTTCTTGATAAATAACACCAATGCACCCCATAAAGATACACTCGGTCTAATGAAGCCCTTATCTAATAGTTCTAATAATTGTACTTTTAATTTTTTTCATTTCTAATAAAGCCATTATATAGAGTGTCACTGATATAGGAGTTGTACCTAGAGTAAGCTCAATCAAAAACTTCATATCTTTGACTAGAGGTAACCCTAGCAGATTGCCCGAAAAATACATATGGAATTCTTCCACTGTCGGAATGTCCTAAAAATCGAGATATATGGAATTCCTAATTGTTGTGAGGATCTCTCACCTTGAACAACCACTGCCTCCTCATTTGAAGTTTTTAACTCCACCGACTTCACCCTGCAGTCCACCACTGCACCATGCTGAGAAAGTTAATCCATACCTAGTATAGTGTCATACTTATGAAAAGGTAATTCAATCAATTATGCTGGAAAAGTTTCCCTTGAACAACAACATAACAGTTTCTGTATACTCGATTCACCACTATGCCATGCCCTAAAGGGCTAATAACCTCTATCTCATAATCTGGTCTCTCAACTAACTTGTTATACTGCTCAACTATATGGGTACATATATAAAAGTGTGTAGAATCCAAATCTATCAAAGCAATCAAAATAGAGTTAAAGAGAAGAAAAGTACCAACAACCACATTCGAAGCACTCGGATCCTCTCTAGCCTTTATGGCATAGGCCATTGCTGGTGCTTTACTAGATCCTGGTCTATTCACCATCTCTAACACGACCTGTCTAGATCCACCTCTACCAAAATAGGCCTATTTTTATCCCTTAGCTTGAGTCGGCACTGAACCTTGGATCTGAGTATAAGCCTTAATTATCTATAAAGGATAACCTCTCTTATAGTGGTATTGAGATCCACAACTGTAGCAAACCCCTGAGGGTCCCCAACACTCTTCTTTATGGTTTCAACCATATGATGCATACTCTAGTGTTGCCTCTCTCCATGTTTACGTGTGACTATTATGAGTTGTAAAAATGACTCCAAATGATGGTGCCTGTCTAGTATACCCTAACTGACTCTAACTCTGACCCTGTCCTCTAAATAGAAAAGGTCTAGAACTAGTGCAAGCCTTCTTTCTAGATATCTATGTAATATTATAAGTTGATCCCCTAAAGTCTCTCTTAGATGACTCATCTAATCTCTTTAGCTTCATTCTCTTCTCAATGCCGATGGTAGTAGATAACAACTTCAAAAAGTCTTATAGCTGGTGTGAAAGCATATGCAATTGGATCTCATCAATCAACTAGGAGAGAAGTTAATGGTGAAGAAGAAATCCTTTTAAGAGATGATTGGACAAAGCTTCAATGTAGAGCACACTTCAAAAACAAAAAGGCAATGACAATCCTTATAGGCTCTCTATCTATTGAAGAATGTGGCAGAATCCAACACTGCACTACCACATATAGCATATGGAAGATATTGAAGAATTATCATGAAGAAACAAAGCAAGTTAAATCCAAGAAGATTCAACTTCTCACTTCAGAATATGAACTCTTCAAGATGAAATCCAATGAATCCGTCACCGATATTGTAATACCCTCTTACCCCACTTTCGTTCAGCAAGGTAAGTGAGTATTACTTGTCTAACTGTTTCATAAATTAATGAAATGAAGAATAATTTTTCTTTTTACGAAAATAATGCAGACATTGAAATAAAAATTAATATAAGCACAAATATTCAAAATTGTATTTATTTATAAAGTACATTAATTTACATTATAATTCATGTCTATAATACATACTATGGGAAATAAAACCATAATTTAATTTACATAATGTTTTTATAAAATATACCAAAAAGAAAACCTAAAGTTTTTTGCTGCTTTCTTTCTGGTACCCTTCTTCTTCTGACAATCTATTTTCTACGGCTACCCTTCTAAACCTGCACGAGAGGAAACCACCCGTGCTAAGCTAATAGCTTAGTGGTGCTTCAATGATAAGACTTTACATACGCATATTTGGTTACATGTCATTTATAAATTTAACAAGTAAGACATAAAATAAGGAATTATTCAAAATCAAACAATTTCAGCAAATATTCAATATTTAACAACTTGAATTCATATAACATTTATAAAATCACATACTTCGATATTATTATTATTATTATTATTATTATTATTATTATTATTATTATTATTATTATTATTATTATTATTATTATTATTATTTTCTTGAGCCCATAACACCTATAATCGAACTAACAAATAGGAATAACAGAGTTGTCATTTCCGGCTTTCATAATATTGTGCCGAGCGCTTCATAATAATGTCATTACTGACATTTGTAATATTGTCATTACCAGCTTAATAATTTTGCACCGAACGCATTTATTAATTTGTCATTACCGGCTTTTATATTTAGCAACGAGTGTCTAAAATCCCCTAATTGGTATGCCAAACTATTCTCTATTCTAGTTCTAGCCTAGGTGTCTTTGGGCTTAACTATTTTTATATTAATTCACAATATTTCAAAAATGCCAATATTAGTCAACTATCATAATCATGCTTATTTAATTTTGTTCTTTATTCCCATTATTATTGCACTAAAATCTCACATATAAATAATTTGTTAGACATTCATAACTACCATTAAAATAATTATTCACATTAATTATTATATATAATTATCACAAAACATGTACAACTCCAATATTTCATGTTTTTACCTATGGTAGATTTCAGACCTATTTTTGGGCTTCATTTTTAGCCCCTTTATAATTCGAATTCAGAGTTATAGCCTTGTACAAATTTGTCGCTTATTGTCTTAGCTTTCAGATGCATTAAAAATCACTTAAATTTCATTTTTCTATCAAAAGTTATGGTTAATTTAATACTAAATCATCACAGATATTTCTGCCCAGAATTTTTCGGACAAATTCTAGGTTTGAACTTCATGTATTTTTTTGGGAAAGTCTAGACATAATTAGATGTTATGGTCTGAATACAAATTAAAGCCCTGTCTTAGCTTTTATTTCTAATAAAGAACATACAAAAAAGAGTTTCAGAACTCAAGTTATCATCAAAAGAGTCAGGGCTGTTCCTAGAATTCTGTATCTGAGCCATCAATTGGCATCAATCCATATTTCAACCACATTTATCATTTCCATTCATTTTAATACTAAAATTTCCAGAATTACAACTACATTCATGTGTCTCAATTATTTCACTCTATTTGGTCTCATTTCCATATAAAATATCAAAAACAATTACTAATTACATCACACATCAAACACACAATCATATTAAACTTTAACACCTAATTACACACATATGAACATCATGTAAAATTTTTATCAATGAAGCACATACCTAATCAGACTTGGCTCTTCCCTTAATCCTTATTTTTCTTCCCTTAATCCTTATTTTTCTTCCCTTATTAGCTAGCTTTCTCCTTGCCTTTGTCACCCTCTTGAGGGCCTCTTCCTTGTTCATTTTTTTTTCCTACACAACCATACCACATCTCAATTCCAATATCCATTTTCAATGCTTTTCATGTCAACATAGTATGCTAATGCTCCTAATATGTTTTACACCTTAATTGAGCTAAAATATACTAAGGTTAAAATTTCCTCCTACTATGTCATGGTTGCCCAAAAACTATATCCTAGTTCCCAATTCATTTTCTTCAATTCAACACTCAAATCATGCTTCACTTATCACCAATTGTTGTGCTTCTATGCTAATTTCAATTTTTTCCAAATTTCTTTAACTATGGCAGCCCCTCATTCATCCATTAACATCATATTTTCATTAGTTTTTAAGCCATAAAACAATTAACTAACTTCAATTATCATTAATTCAAAGTTTAATTACACTTTCATCAACTAATCACAAACTTAAATTTCTAAGTTCAAACTTGCAACATAACCTATATCTATCAACACTAATCACATCTATCATCAACATGGATCTCAAATGGAAGGAAAAAGGTTGAATTTAAGAAGAATAAACTCACCTTAAGTGTTCTCCAAGGTAGGCCGAAATTCCCCCTAACCAATCTCCCTTTTTTTGTCTTCCTTCATTCTTGCTCTTTTGCTCCTTTTATGGCAAGGACTCCTTAATTCCGAATTTTCCTCTCTCAAAACTACTTTTTTTTATCTCTTTTTCAAGTTTGAAATGAAGCAAAAATGGTGGCTTTGGAAGGCTAAAGTGGACAGCAAAGAGAGGAGAAAAGAAGATGAAGAAAAGTTAGATATTTTGGTGAAAGAATGGAGAATTCCTCCCATTTTTGACTTTTATACTTTGATTAAAGTGTGGGTCCCACTAATTAAAAGTAATCCTAATTCTTATTGGTTCATTAAGTTAATTAATATTGATTTACAATTAAACTTTGAGAAATTCCATATTTGCCACATCTTCCTCCATATTCACACTTTTTTCCCAAACAATTTCCATAATACTGATTTTGTCCATAGAAAATTTTATTTTCTTCTAATTCTACCCCTAATATTTTTAATTTCCAAATAATAATACCCTTAATTATTTTTTCTTATTATTAGTCATTTTTTTATGGGTTCAAATTTAGACTCTAATTGAACCTGCGTGCCTCACTACGGTCATGCACAATCGAGGCCTAAATCACTGAATGTTACAGATATGACGAACCATCTTCTAGCCATCATAAACGGCATGAGAAAGCTTAGAAAGCACTTGAGCTTGGAAGATATAAACAACAAAATTCTGAGAAGCCTTCCCCTCAAAGACTATGGTTCAAGAGTTGCTAGTATAGAAGAAGCCAATGAAGACATGAATGTTATGCATACCGTTGTGCTTATTGGCAAACTTCTAACACACAAAATGGTGGTAAAGAGAGATAGAGAAATTGAAACCTATCCAGAAAAAAGAAAGTCTCTAGCACTCAAAGCCTCTACTTCGAAATCTCAAGAAGAAGTTGAAGATGATGAAGAAAATAGTGATGATGCAAATGAGAACATTGTCATGCTCTCAAGGAGACTGAAAAGAATAATTGAAAAGAGAATTGGAAACTCTTAAAATTTTAAACAAATAAACCTTAAACACTCCTCAAATGACTATCAAAGGAATAAAGAGGAGGTAAAATATTATGAGTGTGGGAAGAAAGGATATATCAAACCAGAATGTCTAAAGCTCAAGAAACACAAGAAAATATATCAAAAAGATAATGGGGAGAAAGGTCACAAAGCCACATGGGATGACGAAAGCTCTTCAAGTGAAAAATATGACAATGAAGGTGAAGAGGTCAACCTATGCTTCATCGCTTTAGAGGATCACTTCACAGATGAGGTAGGTCTTTCTTACTCATATTCATTTAATAATGATAGTAGTGATAATAATAGTGATAGTGAAGATAATGATGAGCAAAGTCTAATAGAAGTATTGAACCTAGAATTAGAAAAATATAGATGTAAATTCAATACTTAAAAAAATAATATTTTAAATTTGAAAAACAAAATGGAAGTTTTACAAAAGGAAAATCTTAATCTTAAATCTTCTAATGAATCTCTTCAAAAATCATTAGATGAGTACTCCTATAGACCCTCAACTAAATCCTTACTTAAAGAGAACAATGTTTTGAAAAATGAAGTTGAGGAACTTAGAAACTCCATTTCCAAATTTCATAAAGGTAAGGAGAGTTTAAATACTCTCATAGTGTCCCAAAGACCACCTTTAATAAGACATGGTTTAGGATTTAATGGAACATCGTCTTCATCTCACAAGACGACATTTGTTAAGTCTAGTGCACCTCATATCTCCACATTAGAAGTAATAGTCCCAAGAGCTAAGTGCACAACACACACTAAACCCTCTATTTATAAAAAGAATGGTCAACGGTTGATTAGCCTAAGAGGAAAACCTCAAAAGGCCAATCATGCTTTTTATGTTTAAGAGGCATGCACCTAGGAAAGCACTGATTCATCATGCATATGTATGTCACTTCTTACAAATTCCATCTAATAGGATAATGAGACCTAAAAACATGGTAAAACTGAAAAATATGTTTAGAGCTAAACAATGTAATTATTGTATGAAATTTGGTCATATTAATAAACATTGTTGGATAAGGAAGGCTCATTGGGAACCTTCATGTGCTAACCCCCAAGGACCCAAGTTCATTTGGGTACCTAAACATAATACTTAAATTGTAATTTTATAGGTATGCCTCAAGTCCACTATAAAAGAAAATGTTTGGCTTGTGGATAGTGGATGCTCAAGGCATATGACCGGAAAAGTATTGATGGTGGTAAGGTAACCTTTGGAAACAATGCTAAGGGTAAGGTAATTGGCATTGTCTCCATTGGTATTAACAATACTACTTTCATTGAAAATATTTTACTTGTTGATGGTTTGAAACATAATTTGTTAAGTGTAAGTCAATTATGTGATAAAGGAAACCAAGTAATCTTTACCTCAAATGAATGTCTTGTCACCTCTTTTAGTGGCCAAGAGATATTCAAAGAAAGTAGAGATGTTAATACTTACATAATAGACTTACACAAAATTTCTAACCTTTTCTCTAAGTGTCTTATGACTACTAGTGATGAATCATGGTTGTGGCATAGAAGACTTGGTCATGCAAACATGAATTTAATTCAAAGCCTTAGCAAATAAGAGCTAGTAAGTGGACTACCAAAAGTTAAATTTGAAAAAGATAAGACATGTGAACCTTGCCAAAGAGGAAAACAACACAAGTCCTCCTTCAAATCCAAAAATATTGTAAGTACCTCGAAGTCTCTATAACATTTGCATTTAGATCTTTTTGGACCTACTAGAGTTGCAAGCTTAGGAGGTGAACACTATGCTTTTGTCATCATTGATGATTACTCTAGATTCACTTTGGTAATTTTCTTAGCTCAAAAGAGTGATGCTTTTGAATCTTTTAAAATCTTTGCTAAGAGTGTTCAAAATGAAAAGAGCTATTTTATTTCAAAAATAAGAAGTGATCATGGCAAACAATTTGAAAATAAAAACTTTGAAAACTTTTGTCTAGAACATGGTATTTCACAAAAATTTTCATCTCCTAGGACACCTCAACAAAATGGGATAGTCGAAAGGAAAAATTGAACTTTAATTGAAATGGCTCGAACATTACTCCATGAGTATGGGTTACAAACTTACTTTTGGGTTGAAACCACTAATACTGCATATTATATTTCAAATTGAGTTTTCAACAGACCACTATTAAACAAAACTTCTTTTGAGTTATGGAATGGAAGAAGGCCCATGATATCATACTTTAGAGTATTTGGATGCAAGTGTTTCATATTAAATACTAAGGACAATCTTGGAAAATTTGCCTCTAAATTTGATGAAGGTATCTTCTTAGGATACTCCACCTCTAGCAAAGCTTATAGAGTCCTTAATAAAAGGTCATTAGTTGTTGAAGAATCTATGCATGTTGTCTTTGATGAATCTAATAAGGTTGATCTTGTGAAAGGTAGTGTTCTTGATGATATCATAGGTACAATGGAAAAGTTTGATCTTGATTATGAGAAAGATGAAAATGATCAAGAAAACCCATATCAAGATGTCTCTCTACCTCAAGCTCAAGAGCAAGACAAGCAAGAGCTTCCAAAGAATGGAAAATGACAAAATATGACCCCAAGGATCAAATCATTGGTGATCCTACTAAAGGTGTAAGCACTAGATCTCATCTCAAACTTTTAGATTCTAACCTTGCTTTTGTCTCTCAAATTTAGCCTGAAAATATTGATAAGGCTTTTAATGATGAATATTGGGTGATTGCTATGCAAGAAAAACTAAACCAATTTGAGAGAAGTAAGATGTGGACCTTAGTTCCTAGACCCAAAGAGCATCAAATCATTGGTAGCAAATGGGTATTTAGAAATAAACTAGATGAACAAGGTTCAATAACTAGGATTAAGGCTAAGTTAGTTGCAAATTGTTATAATAAAAAAGAATGAATAGATTATGATGAGACCTATGCTCTAGTAGCTAGATTAGAAGCCATAAGAATTCTTTTACCATTTGCATGTCATAGGAATTTTAAACTCTTTCAAATGGATGTCAAAAGTGCTTTCTTAAATGGTTTTATAGAAGTGGAAGTTTATGTAGAACAACCACCAGGTTTTGAAAGCCATAATTTGCCTAATCATGTTTTTAAACTTTCAAAAGTTTTGTATGGTTTGAAACAAGCTTCAAGAGCTTGGTATAAAAAGACTAAGTTATTTTCTTTTAGAAAATAATTTTTCAAAGGGAAATGTTGACACAACATTATTTACTAAAAAGCATAAGCATAATATTCTAATTGTTCAAATTTATGTTGATGACATCATATTTGGGTCTACTAATGAAGTGTTTTTCTAAGAATTTGCTAAGTGTATGACTAGGGAATTTGAAATGAGCATGATGGGTGAGCTTAAGTTCTTCCTTAGTCTACAAATAAAACAAAGCAATGAGGGCATATTTATCAACCAATCCAAGTATTCCAAAGACTTAATCAAGAAATTTGGAATGGAATGATGCAAAAATGTCAAGACTCCAATGAGCACATCAACAAAATTGGACAAAGACGAAAAGGGTAAGAGCATTAATGAAAAGCTCTATATAGGTATGATTGGATCACTCTTATATCTTACTGTCTTTAGGCCCGATATAATGTATAGTATATGCTTATGTGCTAGATTTCAATCGTGTCCTAAAGAATCACATTTCAATGCTGTGAAAAGAATCTTAAAATATTTAAATGGCACATTGCATATAGGTTTATGGTATCCTAGAAATTTATCCTTCCAAATCATAGGATATTCAGATGTAGACTATGCCGACAGTCTCTTGGATAGAAAGAGTACTTCAGGCACTTGTCACTTTATTGGTGAATGCTTAGTTTCTTGGTTTAGCAAGAAACAAGTTTTAGTTGCTCTTTCTACCGCTGAAGTGGAATATGTGGCAACATAATGTTATTGTACTCAAATCCTATGGATGAGACAACAACTTAAAGATTATGGTCATAGTTTGGACCATATACCCATCAAATGTGAAAAAACAAGTGCCATAAACCTATCTAAGAATCTCATTCAACACTATAGAAGTAAGCATATTGACATAAGGCGTCATTTTCTTAGAGATCATGTTCAATATGGAGATGTTGAATTAGAATTTATCGATACAAACAATCAATTGACAAATATTTTCACCAAGTCTCTTAATGAAGAAGGATTTAACTTTATAAGAAGAGTGTTTGGTATGCTTGATGGATTAACCTTATCTTAAGCATGATTGTCAAAATTGTCAAACCTTGAATGTTCATTTCCTTCATATGTTGTTTTTTATTGTCTAATATTTTAAGGTATGAAGTGGTTAACATGATGGGAATATATGTTATAAAGCATAGAAGCATCTTAGAAATCTTTAGACTTATTTTAGACTTAGTTTTATCAATTAAAGTTTTAAGGAAATTCACGTCCGTGACATATATTCACGACCGTGATCATAATCGCCAAAAGTTCCAGTAGCTTTCACGCATTGCTTCACGGCATCCTTCACGACTGGAGGTAGTGAAGACTATGTATCACGCCTTTAACTCTTTTCATTCACTCCCGTGAAACTCTTCATTCACGTCTGTGACACTTTTTCATGACCATGAACATTAATATCAAATAATTACAAAACCGTTCACGCTTTGGTTCACGTGTTGCCTCACAGTCAAAAGTAATGAAGATTTCACTTCATGACCGTGACTCCTTTTGTCACCACCGTGAAATTCATAAGTAACGCTTGTGACTATTTAATGTCATGACCGTGAACCAGTTAGAACACCTCTTCAACAAATCGTGACCACGACTATTCATGCTCGTGATGGACGATTCATGACCGTGAATATGTCGACTATAAAATAGGATTCTGTCATTTTTTTCTCACTTTCAACTTTAAAAATTCTCTCAATTAAAACTCTCATTTAATATTTCTCACAAAATTCAGCCTTTTCATATCCTTTTCCATCTACAAAAACCTTCAAAACTCTTTCTCTTTAAAAAATCATAACATCTCAAGATTGTTCTCAAATCCTTAGTTAGAAAATCACTCTCCAAAATCCTTTTCCGAGATTATCAATGGAACCCGGCATATCAAAAGGCACGAGAAAGAAATCCCATGCTTCAAGATGCCAAATAGACTACCTTCTCAACATCATTCCGGAGCATTGTCATCTGAGATATGTTGTTCTTAAGAAAAAGCCCTTACTTTCGTCTTATTCCTTCGAATGAAGTGCTGTCAAGACTTTTAGTCTTAAGACAAGCATGACAGAACAATTGCAAGCTTGTCACCTTAAGGAATTTGTGGACATTCATCGGCCAATGCTAAGGGAACCAACTTTCGAGTTCCTTAGCACTTTGTAAGTCTCTCCCACTGGAACAATCAAATTCTAACTCTGTAAGCATCTGAACACTCTTACAGCAGCGGAGTTTGGCACTATCTTCAAACTTCCCTCATATGGCATTCTCAATGAGAGTGAAATGGAATTCTATGCCAATCTGACATGGACTCATTTTGGGTTGGATTGTAGTTGGGATGTAAAGAACTTTGGTCTCCTGTGCATAAATATTTACATAGGTTTCTTACCTATAGTATCTTTGCCAAAGGAGATAGAAACGGGGCAATCCGAAAATCGGAGCTTTTCCTATTGGAGATGGCACGAAGAGGTCTAACCGTGGCTCTGTCTCGCTGGTTTGCCAATCATCTTCTCTCAATTGCAACAAAGCCATTGGGAGATATCTTAATTGGTGGGTATGTGACTCACCTTGCAATTGAGCTCGGGTATCTAAAGCTCGATGAGCATAATTTCAACCTCATTCCAGCACATCCTCTAGACCGGCTAGATGTCGAGTCTTTTATAAAGATGGAAGCAGTTGTTCGAATAATTTATGAGAATAATGTCTATTACCGCTTCACCACTCCAGCAGGTAAAATTGATTGGGAAGACAAGATTTTGATGATTTCAAAGCTGGCCTCTAGGGTATCCAGTAAAGAAAATGAGCCCGAGTCGAAACAGCGACCCTAGAGGTTAAGCAAGAGATTGGTCAATCATCGGCTTCTACCACACCTAGCTTGGCACAGCAGGTTGCTGATATTTTAGCACCTTGCTTTGACCTATTCCAAGCTTCCATCGATGAGAGGTTGGAAAACCTCAAAGAATTCATGGAATCTCATATGGATAGCCTCGAGGCAGAGATAGCATGCCTTAGAGTGGTCTTTCAGGCTTGAAGCCTAATTAGAGTTCGAGTTTTCTTCATTTTTTTTATGTACTAGTTTTTATTTTTAAGGGTGTAGGACTTTAAATTTATATTTTTTAAACTTTGTAATCCTTCTTCTTCTTTTAATATAATTATCTCATTATTATTTTCTGGTTTGTTTTATTGATGACAAAAGGGGGAGAATCTAGCAATATATGCAAATGTGTAGTAAAAGGCAAATGTGTTGTATAGGATATACTTTACATATACTTAACTAGTTAAGCAAACAAATTTGATATACTTTGAATATATCTCACATATATTTTGCATATACTTAACTAGTTAAGCAAACAACTTTGATATAGTTTAAATATACCTCATATATACTTTGCATATACTTAACTAGTTAAGCAAACAACTTTGATATACTTTGAATATACCTCGCATATACGTAACTAGTTAGGAGAGATCCATGCTATACATTGGTCAATTCCTGCACTCTATTATATTTTTCTTAAGCATCTTTTAAGGGGGAGACTTCTCAAAAGTACATATTGCTAGATTATTTGTCACCATCAAAAAAAGGGAGATTGTTGAACCTTGAGGACCTTGAGGGGTATTTCCATCATTTTGATGCTAACAAATAAAATAGCAATAACGTATTTAACAATACTTGTGTTCTAAGTTTGTTGAACATGATATATCTTGAATAAAATATGATGCAAGAATGAAAGATAACTTTTAAAGATCAAAATAAGAAGAAATAGCATGTCACGCCCGTGACTACTTATGTCACGCCTATGATATAGCTTAGCGCCAACTCTCTAACATTTAAAGTTCACAACCATGAAAGATCATACCAATCATGAATGATTAAACTAGTCACGCCCGTGAAATAACATGTCAAGTTCTTCCAGAGAGCTTCACGATCAGAGTCACCACTTGAACCACGACTTGGAAGAATGTTCACGCCCGTGAAAGTATAAAGTCACGCTCGTGATCAAACACTTCAAGTTCTTCTAGAAAGCTTCATAGTCAGAGTCCCACTTGGACCACGACTTGGAAGAACATTTATGACTGTGACACATATAGGCACGCCCATGAATGAGGACAGAGAAACATGTTAGGCGCGAAGTTAAGAGTTGGTTCAACATCTATTTTCGCATTAAATGCACCCAAACAGCTATAATTCGCTGAGGAAGTATAAATGCAAGTCATTTATGAATCCTAACAAAAAGAACAACAATTACTTTGAATCTTTAATCTTGTTGTAGGCATTGTGCATTAACTATTTTCAACAAAACCTTTATTCTTTGTAAAAACCTAATTGCTCATAATTTCTGAACATTATAGGTTGGTGAGTGTTTTCATTGTAATCAATTACTCGAGTGAGTTTGGGTATATTGGCTTAAGATTGAATTTGTAAGGGTTTATTGTGTGAGCTATAAAACACAAGAAATTGGTTTATTGTGTGAGCCACTAAAACACAAGGGAATTTTCTAGGTTAGGTGTTAGCCATTGAGAAAAACACCATAGTTGGGAGTGAGCTTGTAAAAACTCCACTGTAACACTTAATGTGTTAGTAAAACTCCCAATTGAGATTGGAGAGAGGAGTAGGGTTTGTTAATACCTGAACCTCTATAAATCTCATATGTGATATCTCTTCATCCCTACTCTATTTAATTTTATTCCGCATTTAAAGTTAAGAAATTTTTATTTCATAAATAATTCAACCCCCTTCTTGGTTCATTGTTTGGGCAACACTAATTATATCAAAGCATATTACGATGCATATGAATTAAAAAGACATAAATTTAAAATTTTGATGCACTATGGCCATGATGACTTATAGAAAATATAAAACATCATACATCATTAAAAAGCTTGATAAAATTAAAAGATTTAAACACAATAATCAAATGAGCATTCATAAGCCTAAAGGTTTTACAAAAAAATTGGTAGTTACTAAACTACATGTCTTTGAAAATATAAGTAGGGTTGTAAATAAACTAAGTTGCTCGAGAGCTATTCGGATCTTGATTGGAAAAAAGTTCATTCGAAATCATTTAATACTGTTAACAAGCTGAGCTCAAGCTTAAATCCGAGCTCAAAAATTTTTTTTAACTTGAGCTCGAGCTTAATACTGTTTAGTTTGTTAGCTCAAAAACATGTTCATTTACAAGCTCGCAAACATGTTCATTTTAAAAAATTGCAAACGTGTTTTTTTAAAAATTTACGAACGTGTTCATTTAAAAGATCACAAATATGTTCGTTTAAAAGCACACGAATATTTTCGTTTAAGACTTGTTTATGTTTTATTTTGTTATTGAGCTCGAGCTCGAGCTTTTTTCAGTATTAGTTAACAAGCCGAACTTGAGCTTTTGTCATTATTAGTTAACCAACAAATTTTGAGCTAAATTAGTTAAATATAATATACGAGCTTTTTACAAGCCGAGCTTGAGCCACTTATGAATTTGATAATTTTCAAATGAATCGAACTCGAGCTTAAGTATAAAAGCTAGAATCAAGCTTGAACCTGTGATAAACTTAAACAAGCCAAGTTCAATTTCACCAATATTCGGCTCGGCTCGGTTCGTTTACAACCCTATATACAAACATGTAAAACTATAACTACCTAGCCCAACCAAAATCAACATTAACCAAAAAGTACAACAAGTGTATCACTAACCCCAAGTATGTATTCTTCGACTCTGATCTTTGGATGTTCTTCTCTGCCACTCCTCTTTTAAACTTCCCATATACTAAGCAAACTAATGCTTAATGGTACCTAACAACATGCAGAACACTATATACAAATACAACATACATGATATTCTTATCGACATACCATTACGACTTACCTCGAAGCTTGCACATGCAATAACTCATATACCAAAGGTCATACCATAATGTTCTCATATATTAATACATAAGTTGGAACATGCCATAACAAAATAATCCATCAATAATCACATAAGTGTACACCACACTTAGAAAGTTAAGTAAATCATTCTATTGTCTGCTTTACTCATAATTAAATAAAATTGGATATGTGAATAACATACAACTCTCTCCTAAGATTTGAGAACACCTATTTGAGCTTCCCAAAACATTTGTCTTAGGTAAAAGAGTGTGCACATATAAAATATCGAGGGAAGCTTACATGACTTAAACCCTAGCCTTTAAAAAAAACTCCAATGTGACTAATCTAAGTCATCCGGTATTGATCTTCTCTCAATGATATGTCATACATCCTAGCTCTAGTCCTAGTTAGAGTATTGAGCTTAACCATTTATCACACTTACCATTTTCATATTATATAGAATTTATGGTTCTTATAATCATAACCATAACATGCATTTTCATACCATGTTATAACTATAAAACAAAGATATGCTACCTTAAACTGATCAATCTCGATTCACATGCAAACCTTATAATTTATCAAGTTTTATAGATTCACGCCCATGAATTGAAGAATCCCTTCACTGGTAGTTTACTCATGAATCAGCAACATGTTTCACGGTCGTGATCACCCTTTCATGGCCATGAACCAAGCTATGAATCCAATCATGAAACAGCCTATGAACAAGCATGTTCCATTCAAAAATCTAGAATCATGACATTCATGCCTATGAAAAACTAGTTCACAGTTGTGAATCTAGAAAAATTCCCAGAAAAAAGAACACATAAACTTAATCAATCTCCATATGCAATAATCCTCTATGGTTGACCAATGTCAACCACCCTATCAACATTTCAGCATACATACAAGCTATTTGACATGACAATAACATTTCTTTACTTCAACATACAAAAAATTATCATCTCAAAACTACCATTTTAACCTAACACATAATACCTCCCCAAGTGCATTTAACCTAAAATTATGAAATTTATAACTCTAGGAATCACCCCCAACATGCATTTAAAAAATACAATTCAATTACATGTATTTCAAGATTTTGAATATGGTTATGTACAAACCTTGAACCTAGGATAGAGACTAACTAACACTTTGGCTCGCAATATTTTTCATGGTCGTGATCACCCCTTCATGGCCATGAACTAAGCTATGAATCCAATCATGAAACAGCCTGTGAACGAGCCTGTTCCATTCAAAAATCTAGAATCATGACATTCATGCCTATGAAAAACTAGTTCACAGTTGTGAATCTAGAAAAATTTCCAGAAAAAAGAACACATAAACTTAATCAATCTCCATATGTAATAATCCTTTATGGTTGACCAATGTCAACTACCCTATCAACATTTTAGCATACATACAAGCTATTTGACATGCCGATAACATTTCTTTACTTCAACATACAAAAAATTATCATCTCAAAACTACCATTTCAACCTAACACATAACACCTCCCCAAGTGCATTTAACCTGAAATTATGAAATTTATAACTCTAGGAATCACCCCCCAAGATGCATTTAAAAAAAACAATTCAATTACATGTATTTCAAGATTTTGAATATGGTTATGTACAAACCTTGCACCTAGGATAGAGCCTAACACACACTTTGGCTCTTCAAGCTTGTCCTCTCCTTTGAGATGAACTCCCAACTCCTATAAGAAGAAAAACATCTTTTTAAGCTTCTGGAATGTGAAACAAACTTAAGAACACTCGAAACCAAACTCATCTTTACAAGCTCAAGAACTCTTTCTCTCTATTTTCTCTCTAACTTATCTAGGTAAAACTTGATCCTTGAAGCTCCAAAAATGGAGAAGGAGATGTTATGAAGGTGGAAGAAAATAGAGGTGGTGAGTTAGGATAAAGGAGTTGGGGGTGAATTTTGAAGGATTATAGCAGAAAAAATTGCGGTTGTCTTATCTACCCTTTTTGCCCAGATTAACGGTTATAACTTATCTTTTGCGAGCGTGAACCATTCATTCACGGTCGTGATTAACCTTCATGACTTGTTAACTGAAAATCCAACATTCATGATCATGACACTCCTTTGTCATGGGCGTAAAACCCCTAATTCTCCCACACTTTAATTTTTGACAAATCGACATAACTCCTAACTCTTACCAAAACTAACATAACTTATAAATCCTATTTATGGGATTACAAAATCAAAGAAAAAAAAAAGTTGTTTTCTTCTTTCACACCACCATAGCTCCACTTTGATTTTTTTTTTCATTTTTCTCTCACAAATTACCATTATCCAAGTATAAGTAGGGCTGACAATGGGTACGGATTTCATGGGTACGGATTTCATGGGTACCCGCATCTATCCGAACCCGTTTAAATCCTAATGGGTAACTCTATTAGAGTTTTGGGATGAATTTGGATAGTAATATTTAAATCCGTAATGGATTTGGATAAGGTATGAGTAGAGATCATGATATAATTATTTATTTATTTATATATTTTCATAAATTGATGAATTACAAATATAATAGGAGTTTGAATTTTGAAATATAATTTTTCTATCATAATGAACAATATTTAATTTTATTGTTTTAATATTATTTTTGAACAATTTGAAGAATTATTTTAATTTGAATATGTTGAATTAGATTTTATGTTTTATTTTATTTTATAGTGATTTATGATAGATTGTTTGTATATTTTTAAATTTTTAATTATTTAATTAGTTTGAATTTTATTTTATTTAAATTTTTTTAATGATAAACGGATAATTTTGTGAGTTTCGGATATTAATCGGGTTTGAGACGGATATGAACGGATTCGAGATAAATTTGGATACATATGTATATATAATCGGATTTGGGTAGGATAAATTTTGCGAGTACCCTATCTCTTGTCATCTCTAAGTATAAAGAGAGTATATGAAATTAAGTAGAAGAGAAAAAAATATTTTTTTGTGTAAAAAAGAAGTTTTGACCAAAATTCAAAGAAAATATAAGAGTGAGATTTTCATTTCGGATAGAATAAATTTTGCGGTTTTCTAACTGTTGTCATCCTTAAATATAGGAGAGCATAAAAATTTAAATGGAAGTGTAAAAAATATTTTTTGAGTAAAAAGGGAGTCTTGAACCGAAATTCAAAGAAAATATAAGAGCGAAATTTCTTCATTTCTTCCAGAAATTTTACTTGATTTAAATTAATTTTAATTTTCTCTTTTAAGTTTATGAACATTCCTAATAATCGGATAATAGAACAATTTTGGCAAATATCCGTCCGTTACCACCCAACCTAATGGTAACAGTCTTGTTAATTATTAAGCCTCAATGATAAAGCTCTCAGAACAGCGGATGTGGATAGTTGTTATTTCATTTTTATTTCGCACAGCCTTTCTTCTATAATTTATTACTCTTCACCAACACCTTTCTCATCATTTTTCCCCTCTGTCAGATGAAGAAAAAAAAGGACAAACTCAGCAATCTGAAAGACTGAAGAAAACGAGACCCATACACCCATCTTTGGCTTTTGAGTTGAGTTTCGGCATAGCCACACTTGTGCCTGAATCCCAAGTGGGAGCCATGGCTGCAGCCCTAGAGTGCTGGTCCAGCAGAGCCACTAGCGATGAGGACATGGTTGAGCAAGTTCTGATGCGTACCCAAGACAGATCAGAATCAAGTTTACACCCAGAAAGTTCATCATCATCATCTTCTTCTTCTTCATCTTCATCTGGAAATCCCACCATAATCAAAGACCCATCATCCTCCGCGATGCAGAAACGGCTTCAGAAACTGAGTCGAAACGTGTCGGAAGCCATTGCGTCGCTTAAGAACTCACTGAATCTCGATTCCCTTCGTGACCCACAAGTCCTTCCTCACCAAGTGTGTAATAATGCCACTAAGATTGACACCTGTAGGAAGCTCGTATGGGCTAGTGTTGTAAGGAACCTCACTCAACTCTACCCAGGTAGCCAGTTACCGGAAAAGCTCGTCTCCAATATTAGGAAGCATTTCGATTCATTGCCTCTCAGGTTTCTTGCTCATCACCCTTATTTAAATTTCAGTATTGTTTGCGGGAAATTTAGATTTTATGTTATGTTGAAACATACCTGTATACTGACATACTGTATTAACTAGTGAAAATTTTCTCCTCTTTAATTAGTAATTTGTTTTTCTTTTTTAATTTATGTTATATGGGCAGTTATGCACAGGCGGGTTTTGATATGAAAGATGTATTTTTACATATAAAGTTGATAGAGCAGGCATCAGTAGATGAGCAACCAGCTATAATGATACATGAAGTGTCTGATTATGAGGAGCAGGGTTCTGTTTTCAAGCTCACGTTTGCTTGTAACTCTTCCATGTCTTGGCCAGCAATATCTGGTTCATTAGATAGTGCTTCCATTTGCTACAAGAACATTCAGATCTTTGAAAAGAAGGGGTTTACTCTTGGGGTTGTTCTTCTTTTAGTTCAAGCTGGGCAAGAAAAATTGTTCAAAATCCGGTTTGAAAGTGCTTTAAAATGTGCTATAAAACGACCCAAACCAACCTCAGTGAAGCTCCCATTTGGACTTTGTGGGTGCCAGGAAGAGAATAATAGAGGAAGAGATTTTGGTGACGAAGAGGATCCTGCTGAACAGAATTGTAGGAATGGTGTGGAGAATTTGACTTTGAAGATTCAACTTGAGATTCCTTTACCCACTTCATCATTTGTGGTTTCAGTTGATGAATGGCAAACAATTCAATCAGGTGGTGATGAGATTGGGAAATGGCTTTTGAACTCTGATAATCTTGAGATTATTGATCAGATTGGACCCTCTTCCTTTAAGGGAACTTACAAGGGCAAAAGGGTTGGGATTGAGAAGCTTAAAGGATGTGACAAAGGAAATTCTTATGATTTTGAACTTCGTAAAGACCTATTGGAGTTGATGACTTGTGGACATAAAAATATTCTACATTTCTATGGTGCATGTGTTGATGAAAATCATGGGTTGTGTGTGGTGACCAAATTGATGGAAGGTGGCTCTGTTAATGACTTAACGCTAAAGAACAAGAAGCTTCAGTTTAAGGAGATCATAAGAATAGCTGTTGATGTAGCTGAAGGAATTAAGTTCGTGAATGATCATGGTGTTGCATATAGGGACCTTAACACACAGAGGATTCTCCTGGATCGGCATGGGAATGCTTGCTTAGGGGACATCGGTATAGTCATTGCTTGCAAGAGTATGGGGGAGGCAATGGAATATGAAACAGATGGTTACCGTTGGCTAGCACCAGAGGTTTGTGTTCTATCTGTTTGTTAACACTTTTTCAAATTAATGCTGCTAAAAAGATGTCAAAGGTTGATTATAGTTTGGCAATTGTTGAACATCTCGTTGCTACAGCTATGATGGTAACAAATCAGAGCGCATTGTTCATTGGCAGTGATCATTAGTTGCTGTGGAAAGTGAACACTACTCAATTTTGCTTACATGCCAAAAGAATTAAGTATATTTTATTTTCATGCATTTGAAACTGAGCTTGTTTTTCTTCAATAATCCTTAATATTGCTATTTTTTTTTTTTCTAAATTCTACGATTTCTGCAATGGAATAAGTTGGCTTCTTTTGCACCCAAAAACTGTATAAAAAAATTTGTGAACTGTCTTATTGTGATGTGGACCATCATTGGTGAAATGTCAGTTTTGTAGGGCATGCTCATTATATTTCGTTTTAGATTGTATAGATGCAGCATCTTTTGTGAACTGGATTTAGAGATGCTAATTATTTATATTGCTTTTCACACTGGTAAGGTTTTCCTATAACAGATCCATGCTACACTTTCTTCTTTTGTATCTGAATTATTACAGTTTCAACTTGAATAAATAATGATAACCTTTAACTGAAAACTGTTTGTGTTGATAGGGGCATCATTTAGATTCAATGGATGAGGAAGAATATACTTTATAGCACTTGTTCCCACATAATTGCATGAGCATGCACTAACATGTATTCATAATTGTTTTTAGCTTTTACATTTCAAAATGGTAGTTGCTTCTGCATGATGTTTCCTACAAATCATCTTGGCCGATGTGGTGCCACTTATGCCAAATGATTTTAGTTAGTGGAGCCTGCTGACAGGATCTTTTGAATTTCAAGCATGATTGGCTGTCCCTTGCCATACCTAATTTGTAAGCCACCGTATAGACAACTTCTGCCAACTTGTTCAGTATACGAGTTGCAGCGTACACACACAATGATAATTCATACGTATGATGGGAGGCATCTTTAAAATGAATTCAAGCATTATTTGCAGCAAGTAATTGTATGTTATAATGAAATAGGAACATATGCATCTCTATGTATAATTTTTAGCAGTTGATAATAGCATTCTCTCTTTTCGTGATTATTGAGAACAACAGATAATTGCTGGTGATCCAGAAAGTGTGACTGAAACATGGATGAGCAATGCATATAGTTTTGGAATGGTGATTTGGGAGATGGTGGCTGGTGAGGCAGCATATTCTGCATGTTCCCCTGTTCAGGCGGCAGTCGGAATAGCTACCTGTGGCCTGAGGCCAGAGATACCTAAGGATTGTCCACAAATACTGAAATCCCTGATGATTAGGTGCTGGAACAATAGCCCATCGAAGCGACCCCAGTTCTCTGAAATTCTGTCAATTTTATCACGGTTCAGCAACAACAATGGTAAGTAAAAGTTCAATGTAGTTTGATTAATACAAATCAATTTTGTAGTAAATGGAAAAAAAAAAAAGCACCTATAGATTTTGAAGCTCAGCCAAAAATGAAGATAATGTTTTTTTTTTTCTTTTTGCCTTGAACCACGAGTATTCTCAAATCCATTTTTATGGTTGTATGAGACAATCTTGCTCGCAACAGAAAGGTAAAGGTTAAACTCTCCAATAAAATGATTTCGGTGATTCTCCACCAATAAAGCCTAGTCCTTTACCGTTAGATCGTCACCTTATAGGTTGGTTGTTTTCCTTTTAGAAATATGTATTTTGCCATATATAATGATGACGGTGGTAATGTGAAGGTGGGAATTAAATAAGGATCGCATGCATGAGCAGGGCATTTCCACTGTTGTTGCAAAAGAAAAAGTGAGGAAATAAACTAAAGAGAATAAAGATTATGTGTGCGGTGTTATGCGCCTACAGTTTTGGAGTGATGCAAGGAATTGTGTCCTAAAATTTCCTTTTTGTTTGGTGGCTATCTGGGGGGACCCCTATTGTGGTCTCCACATGTTTTTGTGTCTTGTTCCTCATTTTTTGCCGATAACTTAGTTGCACTGTCTACATTACTTTTATCATATTATTTAATGTGAATTATTTTATGAATATATAAATTTATTTATTTAAGGAATTATCATTGCTTTAGGTAGTTAAAAACTTTGAAGTCTGCCAAGTTTGAATCTCATGTCTTCTCCCCTAAATATGGAATGAAATGAATTTTATGTTTAGTTGGAATTAGAAATTGAATTCTAAGTATCATTTTCTCAAGTATACCCTTATATTTACTAATGGATAAAATCTTGTAAACATAAAAATGATTTAAACGTTTCATAGCAGCACAAAAGAAAATATATATGAAGTATTTTTTTTAATAAAAAAAGGAAATTTAACTAATATCATAAAAAATATGACAGTATTTTTCACGAAAAAAATTTATATACAGTATTTAAAAAAATAATACTTTTGTGGCATTAAATTTTTTTTTTAATCATATTTTAGAGAGAGGAGAGAGGGAGGGGGAGGGGAGGAGAGAGAGAATGAAAGATAATTTTGTCGTGGAAAACATGACTCTTAATTTCGAGATTTATTTCCAAAATTTATCAATTCTGATAAAATTTAGTTTAGTTATAATCAATTTTATGGAATTGAGTTATGAAAATTCCAAATGAATTTTTATTCAAATCACATATTAAATTTATAAATAAATTTGATAAAATTTTGCAAATTTCATTTATTCTAAACATACCTTTTTTAGTGCTTTTGAATTTCAGGCTTTAAAAGGAAAAACATATCATGGGGTTTTTGAAGATTAGCGTTTGATTGTTTTCCCAGGATACCATCAAATTCACAGTACGATTAAAATAATGATTTTATAAATATTTCATATTTATTCATAAAAAATATTTTATTTTCATTGTGACAATAATACATTGAAACAGAAAAAAAAAAAGATTAAAATCAAGAAATAGTCTAACAATGCTTCCAATAGAATTAATGTGCTTCTATGTCTATTTATTACGTTTGAAAAAAACTATTTTTTGGAAAAAACATATTTTTAAAATATTTTTGAGTTTTAAAAATTATTTTTAAAAAAAATATATAAATAAATATTTTTCACAAAAATATATATCAGAAAAATAATTTACAAAAAAAATCAATAATTAAATTAAAAAAATTATAAATATTTTTTTTGACATCCAACAGTAATATTAATTACCTCCTAAATGAATAAGACTGATGAATTGTACCAATCCACTAATTATATTCACACAACTTGATGGCAAAGGATGGTAGCTCTACCCTTTAGGTTTGTCCAAGGTCTAGGTCGACCCGTGAACAGGACCAGTTAACAACGGTTCCAAGTTCAAACCGGTCTAAACTCAAATTCTGAATGGTTTTGAGCCAGTTTTTATATTTTGTAGATCAGAATTGTCGATTCATCAGTTTCAAACAAATTTTTTATAAAAATAAAAATATAATATTAAAAAAATACCGTTTGTAATGACCAATTTACTGTACATATAGTCGAACTATTTAAAATATAAATACATTAAAAAGACCAAAAATGACTTTTACAACAAAAAAATAACATTAATATTTTGAGGTAATTTAGAATTACTATTTTTTTTCTCTATAAATAACAACTTCTACACTTTCTCTCTACATAAAATCTTTATAATCTTTATTTCTCTCTAATAACACTCTTAATTATTTTTTTTACAATTTATTTCTCTAATTATCAAATCTCAATTATTTTCTTAAATCCTCTAATTCTCCTTTAATTATCTTATTTCTCTACAATTTTTTTGTTCACTATTTCCCTAATTTGTTTTACAAAATTTAAATTTAAAAATGGCTAGCCACAATGAAAGATTAAAATTTTTGGTGAAAATCAACTTGCCATTGTTGGTTTAGACAACATGATGGATAATTTAGAGGATGATTTTCCAACTCAAGAAAGCCAAGAAAATAGGGTTGATGAACTAGCAATAAGTCCAAAACAAACAGATGATTTAAGCAAAAATTCGAATCTCCGATATTTTTCAAGTTCATTTCAAAAGGGTGCAAAAACTAGATGACTCATTTGAGATAATTTGCAATTATTGCTCACAAACTTACAAATTTAAAGCTAAAAGTTGTTATGGAACATTTAGAAGATATTTGCAAAATAAGCATGCTACCCAACTTGGAGTGCACAAAATTTCGTGTAAGCCACATATTTTTCTTCTTTTTCTTCTCAATTATTTTCAATATTCGGATGAAAAAAAAAATAAACTAGCAAAAATAAGAAATATGGAACATTTATTTTTAGTTTTTTAGTAAACAAAATTAGGCTTTGTTAATTATTGTCAAAATGCATTAAATCTATGTGCAAAACATGTATCTAGAAAATATTTTGAAATGTGCTCTATTTAATTTGTATAATGAAAATAAAAAAGCATTGTATAAATTATTTTATTCTTTAAATAGACGTGTTGCAATTTGTACTGATATTTTGAGTGATAATTGGTATGTGCATTTATACATAAGTATTACATATCATTGAATTGATAATGAATAACAATTACAAAAAAATTCTTATTAAGAGTTTTTTATGATCGTAATACCATCGATAATATTTTTATGTCTATATATATATATATATATATATATATATATATATATATATATATATATATATATATATATATATATCAAATTATAAAAACTATAGGCAAATATATATTTATAGCAATTAATGAATTAATATTTCCATCAAATTTAATTAATTAAGGCAAAATTGAATTTAGTTTTTTATTTTTAGATATATATATATATATATATATATATATATATATATATATATATATATATATATATATATATATTAATTACCTTGATAATGATCCATGCATATAATAATTATAATAATTAAAAAGATAGTGATGCAGATAATTAAGTTTAATTTATATGATATATTAAATATTAAATAAAGATATAATAGGCATCTGACTTTATCTAATGCCAGATACATAAAACATGTTGAACGTTGAGGGGTATTTCTATTATTTTGATGCTAACAAATACAATAGCAATAATGTATTTAACATACTTGTTTTCTAAGTTTATTGAATAAGGTATGAAACATGATGCAAGAATAGAGAATGAAAGACTAACCTTAAAAAGAAAAAAATTGAAGAAATAACATGTTCACGCCCGTGACCTTTTATGTCACGCCCGTGATAAAACTTTGCGTCAACTACCCAATATTTAAAGTTCATGCCCATAAAATAAAGTCACGCCTGTGAGAAAACATGTCAAATTTCTCCAGAGAGCTTCACGGTTAGAGTCACCACTTAAACCACGGCTTGGAAGGATGTTCACGCCCGTGAAAGAATAATGTCACGTCCGTGATCAAATACTTCAAATCCTTCCAGAATGCTTCACGGCCAAAGTCACCACTCAAGTCACGGCTTGGAAGAACAGTCACGACCGTGACACACATATTTACGATCGTTAAAGAGGAAAGAGAAACATGTTAGGCGCGAAATTAAGAGTTGGTGCAACGACTATTTTCACATTAAATGCAATCAAACGTCTATAATTCATCATGGAAGTATAAATGCAAGTCATTTATGAATCTAGAACAATAGAATGGCAATTACTTCGAATCAAAATCTTGTTGTAGCCATTTGTGCATTTACTACTTTCAAACAAACATTAATTCTCTATAAAAAATATTTTTGCTCATTATTTTCTGAGTATTATAGATTTGTGAGTGTTTCTCTTTGTAATCTACTACTCAAGTGAGTTTGGGTATATTGGGTTAAGAGTAGAACACTTGTAAATGTTATTTGTGTGAGCCATTAAAACATAAGGAATTGGTTTATTGTGTGAGCCATTAAAACACAAGGGATTTATGGGTTAGGTGTGATCCATTGATAGAAACACCATAGTTGGGAGTGAGCTTGTAAAACTCCATTGTAACACTTAGTGTGTTAGTGAAACTTCCTATTGAGATTGGGGAGAGGGGTATGTTTTGTTAACACCTGAACCTCTATAAAACTTCATGTGTGATATCTTCATATCCCTACTTTACTTAACTTTCTTTCCGCACTTAGAAGTTAAGAATTTTTAATATCCAATTCAACCCCCCTTATTGGTTCAATTTCTAGGCAACAAAACAGTTTTAGCCGTCTGTCTTTAGTTAATGATAGACGCATATACTATATAATAGACGTCTGTTATACTTTAAGACAGATGCCTATAAATTTTTTAAAACCAAAATACATGCGTTTTCATCTGTCGTCTGTAATAGTTAGCATATATATTCATTTTGTTTGCAACAAAACTCACGCTACTCTCTCTATGAAACTTCCTATGAAATACATTTCATCTCTAATAGTTAACATATATATACATTTCGTCTCTAATAGTTAACATATATATACATTTCGTCTTCGCCATTGGTTGTTAATAAACGTGAACTCGACCACCATTTCTCCCATGCCAGAAATCTGCTCGCCAACAGACTGTGGTCACTTTTTCTCATTTTGTGGTGTTTGAAGAGTCGTCATCACCGGCCAACAAAACACTCTCGCTCCATCAGCCACAAGAGCTCTCCCATATTTTAAGGTTTTTGATTTATTATTATTGTTTTTATTTTTTTATGGGTATGATTTCTTTTCTTAGGGGATGTTGCCTTGTGTTAATAGTATGACTTCTTTTATTTTTCTTATTGTTGTCATTTTTATAATCATTTAATAGGTATGAAAAAGTGTATTTCAAGAACAAAAGTGGAGCAGAAATGGCTAAAAAAACTTTTATTTAAATTTTATTATTATTATTATTTATATATTAATATTAGCATTATATCACATGCAGCCTATATTATCTCATAGGTATGGAATATAAGAAGATACATACATGTCCACATGATTATGTATTGTACCGAAATGAATATAAGGACTTGCATGAGTGTCCAAGGTGTGGAGCGTCATGTTACAAACATGGGAAAGTTTCTTTTGAGGATAAAAAGGGCCTCCAACTAAAGTATTATAGTGTTTACCTATAATACTAAGATTCAAACACTTGTTTGCAAATGAAAAAGATGCAAAAAACTTAAGGTGGCATGCAGAAGGTAGAAAACTTGATGAAAAACTGAGACATCATGCAGATTCTCTACAGTGGAGAACAATTGATAGAACATTCCTTGAATTTGGTGGTGAAGTTAGGAATATAAGGCTTGGACTTTGTACGAATGGAATCAACCCCATGGCACACTCAGTAGTAAACATAACACGTAGCCAGTTCTTCTTATTGTTTACAATCTTCCTCTTTGGCTGACTATGAAGCGTAAGTATATTATGTTGTTGTTGCTGATATCAGGGCCTAAACAACTGAAAAATGGTATTGATGCTTACCTTGCACCACTTATTGATGATTTGAAACTGTTATGGGATGAAGGTGTGCCGGTGTATTATGCATACAGTGAAAGCATGTTTACCTTATATGTCATGATATTTTGCACTATAAATGATTTTTTGGCTTATGGTAACTTATCTGGGTACACTGTGAAAGGAGAAAAAAACGTGTTCGATTTGTGAAGACAACACAATGGACTAATGTTTAAATCATAGCCAAAAAATACTTATATGAGTCATCAGACATTTCTCCTTCCTAATCACCCTTATCGTAAAAAGAAAAACTCTTTCAATGGACATATCGAAATGCGAGTATCTCATTTGCTATTAACAGGAAATGAGGTTTATGAATGAGTTAGAGATATTGATAATGCATTTGAAAAATCTTATAAACCTGCTCAAAGGATCCTTGGAAGAAGAGATGTATATTCTGGGATCTTCCATATTGGGAATACTTACTGGTTCGTCATTGCATTGATGTTATGCACATGGAGAAAAATGTTTGTGATGCTATAATAGGGACATTGTTGAATATACCAGAAAAAAATGAAAGATGGTATCAAAGTTAGAAAGGACATGTTAGAAATGGGCATACAGATGGAGTTAACACCTCAAGATATGGGGAAACGAACATATCTTCCCCAGGCTTGTTATACATTGTTTAAAAAAAGAAAACAAGCTTTTGTGAGTGTCTTTATGGTGTTAAAGTTCCATATGGAATTTCATCAAATATAAGAAGTCTTGTGTCAATGAAAAAATTGAAGTTTATAGGTATAAAGTCTTATGATTGTCTTGTTTTGATGTAACAATTTTTGCTGATAGCAATTCGAGGCATACTACCAAATCATGTGAGGAATGTTATTACAAGACTTTGTTTTTTCATCAACATAATTTGTAGTAAGGTGGTTGATCCACATAATTTGGATGAGTTGCAAGCCAATATTGTTGTTACTCTATGTCAAATTGAAATGTATTTTCCACCTTCCTTTTTTGACATAATGGTGCATTTGGTTGTTCTTCTTGTGAGAGAGATTAAATTGTGCGGTTTGTTGTATTTGAGGTATATGTATCCTTTTGAGAGATTCATAGGTATCTTAAAAGGGTATGTGAGGAACCAATATCGACGAGAAGGTAGTATTATTGAAGGTTACTCGGTTGAGGAGGGTATTGTATTTTGTACATACTACTTATCAGGTGTTAAACCTATTGGCATTCCTAAGTCTCATCACGAGGGAAGACTTGGAGGTAAAGGAACAATTGGATTTAAATGGTATTACCTAGTTCTCAGATGTGTGAGAAAGCATATCTCCTTGTGTTGCACCACCTTACATAGGTTCATCCATATTGAGAAGAGCACATGCCCATTTTAAGACATCTAAATCCATCTAAAGGTGAAATATGGTTGACAAATGAACATAATTGTTCTTTTATTGGATGGTTTAAAGACAAGTGATGTGTCAGTTATCAGAAGTGCCAGAGGATGTAACTGATACCATAAAATGGTTAGCCTATGGCCCTGGGTTGAATATATAGTCTTATGAAGGATATGACATCAATGAATATACCTTTTACACTAAATGTCAGGATGACAAAAACACATTGCAAAATAGCAGAGTTGCTTTGATAGCTTCATCATGAGAATTTTCTAGTGCTAAAGACACCATGCCAATAAATGCCATAATATCATATTATGGTGTAGTTGAAGACTTTTGGGAGATTGATTATAGGGAATTTAGGATTCCTATCCTCCGATGTAAATGGATTGAAAACCGATATGGTGTTCGAGTGAATGAGTTAGGAATCACTTTGGTCGATTTTAGCTGGTTGGGTTATTAAGATGATCCATTCATTTTTGCTTCACAGACCAAACAAGTTTTTTACATTGTTGACCCTAACGATAATAAATGGTCTATTGTTCTTCAAGGTAAGAGGCGTATTGTTGGTATCGATGATGTGGTTGATGAGGAAGAATATGATTAGTTTGATGAGATTCTCCCATTTTCTATCGGGTTACCTATGCCAGTTGGGGAAGATATTTTGCATTCAAATTGCATGTGTAATGATCATACTGAAGGCTTATGGTTTGAAAATCGCCAATAATTGATGCACACATGTTTATAGTAAGTTTATTTAGAAATATGTAATATGATTAATGTGGTTTGTACTCATAATTACCAGTTTTTGTTATTGTTTATCAAATAGATCTATTGTTTTTATTTCTCATGGAAATAAATCATTGTGGATTATACTAACATGTTTCTTTGATATGCTTATGTTATAGAAAATCATGTCGAATGAACAACTAGATTTTGAGCCATCAAGTAGCATGATAAAAAGGAAAACTAAAGAAGTTACCACGTGCAAAAAAATAAAAAAGAAAGGGGATGAACAAAAGACAATAGATTTCGATGAGTTTGATTGCCCAATAGGAACATATGACAATATTTTTAGTTTCTATGTTGGCCTTGTAGCACGTTCCTATGTGAATATTACAATAAAAAGCTGGGATAAGGTCGATGAGGGTCTTAAGAATACAATTTAGGAAGATGTCAAGGTAACTTCCCTTTAAAATTACTAACAAATTTGATAAAAAAAGATTAAAATTAATTAATTTAAAATATTATTTTGCAGAAAGAGTTCAACAATCTGGATGATAAGAAAAATATTATACTAAAAGCTGTTGGAATGCGGTGGAAGGATTTTAAATATCGATTGGTGGTTAAGTACATAAAGAATAAATCCATGCAAAAGTCATCATTGGAATTATATGACTTCATCACTAAGAAAGATTGGGAGGAGTTTAAACAAGCACATGAATCTGAAGAATATGAGGTACTAATTATGAAGTAGAATGCAATTTATATTTACATTTATGCAAGACATGATAATGACTTCTTCATTATTTTTTTGGTTAACAGCAAATCAGTGCCACATTTCTTGGGTCGTGTAGGCTATGCTGGGAAAAGGGCTCAATGGATTATTGAATATCTTATTTCTTCTTTTTCATCATCACCATCTATGAGCTCTGATATTATATCATCATATGATCGAAGTCTCGATTGGGTAAGAGCTAGAACAAACAAAACAGAAGAAGGAAATTATATAATCCCAGTAGAAAAGACAAAAGAGGTGGCAACAAAAATAGTAAGTATAACTTGCTAAACAAACACTAATTGCAATTATCTTTTTTATCTGTAATTTCTTATAACATATTGTTTATCTAGTGATTAGGAGATATTTCGGGAATAAGTCGCCCAAGGCAGCTGGGTACCAGAGAGGCATGATGACATATTGTCACGTGCACTTGAAAAACTCGAACATTCTGGCTTTGTGAGAGGTGTTGGAAGTGCTGTGACCATCAAAAAATTTTATGGTAATCCTGGAAAAAGAAAACTATCAACGTCCATCTCACCTGAAGTTATAGAAGAGCTTGAGACTAAAATAGAGGCCAAATTATTTGCTAGATTCTCAACACATATTGCACATCTTGAGAGTATGATAGAGTAGAGGACTAGAAAGTCATCTCAATTTGGCCTTGATATGGAGGTGGAGATGGGTCCTTAATATGCTTGCCCAACTCTTAGTTGTTGTCACTCTGTGGACCCACCATTTCGAATATTAGAATTACAGGTAAAAATTTTGAATTTCATTACTTCCATTTTCACTTTAATCTAGCTAATATTGATTTTTTGTGTTTTTGTAGACACCTACATCATGCAGACTTGCTACTATTAATGAAGGTAAGCAGGTGATTGTGGCAAGGGGGATGGTTTATCCATCCCTTATTGATGCTATGGTGCACAATCAACCTATCATGCCCAATCATGTCAAGGTGTCTGTAGCTGGAGTATTATCTGGCTGTCACGAAACCCAAATTCCCATGCCTCCTGAATACTTAACTACACTTGGGAAAGCAGAAGGTGGCTTTATTCAATGGCCACAACATCTCATGGTTCTTGGAAAGGTAATAATTCCTAAACTTATAAAACAATAAAATTTAGATTATCACATTTCATATATCATAATATGTCATAATTTATTATTAGTTGATAGAAACTCTAATCCAACCCATTAAAGAAGGCTCTAAAGAATAAATAAGGTATTAGTTTATCGAAAGAATCAGCTACAAAGCAACATGGGCCTTTAGTTAATGAGAAAATTTTGGCAATTTTAAGTGGTGACATGAGGTTGATGCATGAGATGGTTGCTAAATTTCCTACTGGATACATTTTTAAAGTTCCTACATACATTACAGTGTTTAAGTATCCAATAGATGATCTAATGATTCATGTCGGTGTGGAAGACATTGCTCAACTTTTCTCTATGGAATGACTTGATATCTTGATCATTCGTATATTTATGATGTAAGATTATACTGTTTATTACTAATATTATAAGATCAATTTAAAAAATATGAAAATAATTACTTTTGTATGTTTTGTGATTCATGCATGCAGGTACCTTCATAACTTGTTCAATACATTCCTTATATTGTAGATCATATTACTTTGTCCAGCAATGCTTCGTTTGATGTTCACATACTCCAATGCAACATAAAGATATATTATAGAAGCTTTGAAGGAACAAAGAGACAAACATTTCATTTTACTACCATACTTCCAGGAGTAAGAAACATTTACATTTATTTTTGCATAATTTTTATTCTTAACATTTTTACTAACTTCAACATATTTGTATATCTCTAGTAACCATTAGATGTTGATTTATTTTTCTATGAATAGAGTGAGGCATTTTTCATGGATCTTCTAGCCTGTGGCAACCGCGATATAAGTTTGAAACCTCATATTAACCTCTAAGTTATAATACTACTAGCTAATAGTTTCTACAATATTTGTAGAGTTTTCAATATTAATGATGATTTTGATATACACTTATTTTTCAGAGCCTATAGAACTTATGCTACAGAAGATGGAAAAAATAAAGGTGCAAGGTTAAAATGGAATGACATCTCGGTGAGAATTTTATGTTCCTAATTACTAGTTAGATTGAAGTTTTTGTGATTTTATAATCCTTTATTTGCCTTTTTCTTTGTCGTTTTTTCTATTTTAAGTGCCCTCAACAATAAGGAGGTGTTGAATGCAGATATTACTCATGAGGTATATGTATAAAATTTTTGTATATCATAACAGTGATACAACATTGCTTAATGTATGATCTTTCAAATACTAGTCAATTTATATTACAAGTATGATACATAATTAGCTATTAATATATTAATTTTTAACATGTTTTCTATTCTTTGTTTGATTTATCTTGTAGGCTTTTGAAAATGGATCATATAATTAAGATCAAATAGATGAAACTCGACATATGTGGTCGAAATTACTTTATAAGAGAGTGTATACAATCTTTTTATTTAATTTTTTAAAATATTTCATATTAATAAGAAATACAATTTAAAATTAATGAATTTTGAAGAACTTATGGATTAATTATTTTCATGTGAATTGTTTTAGGCATGTTGTGTTGCTTTGATTTATTGAATTTTTGTAGTTTGTATTGTCTTGTGAATATTTTGTAAATTGTTAATTATTGAGTATTTGTGACTTGAATGTTGGATACCTATTGTGGCTTGCAATATTGAAGCAGATTTATTATGAATTTTGAAGCAGGTTATATGAATGGTAGTAGCATAATATGAACTTTAATTTAGAAACAAAATACAATAGGTGTTTGTCAATTCATTGTGACAGACATGTATAACTTGATTATACGTGTCAATTGTTAAAAATAACATATGTGTATAACTTAATTATACGTGTCTGTCGTTAAAAATAACAGACGCGTATAACCTGATTATATGCGTCTGCTATTATGAGATGAGTGTGTAAAGGAGGTTTATATGTGCAATGTTGTGTATATATGTATGGAAAAACAAATGCACTTATGTTAAATAATCATATGAAAAATGTATATATATATATATATATATATATATATATATATATATATATATATATGTATGCTGGTAGATAAGTGCATATTGCATGAATATAATATATTGTCTTATTTATATACACCACGAAGTCTAGTGCTTAGTGTTAGAGTTCTTTTCGTGCAGATATAGCGAAAAATAGTCAGAAGATAGTAGAAAAAAATTAACAGAAACCTAATCTAGTACAACAACTATATCTTGACACTGTGGTTTCCGTATTTTTGTTTATCTTTCTATGTATTTTCTTTTATGATGTATGTAACTAAACTCAGTTTTTAGGTAAGGATGAATATTTTATAAATAATACTTTTATATATAAAGCATGTAGTTATTTTTTTTATCATAACGTTATTATATGTTTGATTTTAGAAAAAAATTTAAAAATATATATCTAAAAGATAAATAAATAAATAATATATTATCATATAAGTTACCTATGTTCAATTTATCTTGATTTATAAATGTTTTATATAAAGAGTGAGCATAACATCCCTTTATTCAGACACTAGTTATTGGGCTAAGGGTTGTTATAGAGTTTTTAGTTTCAGAGCCCAGTTTGGGTGATTTTGTGTTTTTAAAAAGAGCTTTAAAAATATATCAAGTATTATAGAACATGTGTGTACCCACATTTGTATATATACGAGCTGTTGCGTACTGATTAGGGACATTACTTTTATGGTATAGGTAGGTTATAGTTTTTGAATCGTGAAAGATTATCACTGAATAGGCAGAGAGTAATGAGTCCATAGAGATAGAGGCATCATCCAATAGAGTCATTGCCGAGTTGTTGTACTAAATCCAGTGCCAGTTCATCGTACGATCATTTTAGTGATGGACAGATAGAACTTTTGAGGAATGTTGTAGAGCTACTAAAGAGGAATGCATGGCCACCCCCACCATAATTATAGTTTGAGAGATTGAGAAAGCTAGGAGGGCCAAATTTCTATGGTAAACGGGAAAATGACCCTCTGTAGCCGAGTTCTGGTTAGAGCGGGTAGAGAGTCTTTGGCTAGCTATGCTATACTGATGAGAAAAAATATGAGTATGTAATGTCTTTATTATATGATAATGCCTATGATTGGTGGCAATCAGTGTCATAGAGTTCGGAGGCACCTGATCCCTTTATTTGGGAGTTTTTTCTGGAAAAGTTCAAGGAGTAGTATATTCCACCTATTTATATGAATTCTTAACTTTGAAACAGGGGAACATGTCAGTATTAGAGTATGAGAGAGACTTCACACACTTGTGTAAGTATGCTAGTGCCATTGTATCTATTGAAGCTGATAAATGTCGATGATTCGAGGATGGATTGAGAGATTCGATCAAGTTACAGGTCTCAACCCTGTCTGATAAAATTTCCTAGTTTGTTAGCATTTGCCAGAATAATTGACAGAGTTTTATCAACTTAATGGCTAACATAGGATAGAGAGTTCAAGAGACCCATGCCACAACCGAGTGGAGGACCATCTGGTAGTAAGAAGGTAAGACCTTTTGGTGGCCGATTTCAGATTAGGAGTACTAATAGGCCTTCTTCTTTTAGGTGAGGACAACCCATGATATCTACTTCTTCAATAGCCAGTACATTGACATCGATATACCACAGGCTATTGCTACCACCTCCATCCTCATGTCAGCATTATGACTGTCTCACATAGGAGAGTGTTCATGAACGATATGAGCCAATTTAAGATGTGACTCTAAAGATCATTTGAGATGAAATTATCCCCTATTACAGTATGGTAGGGGTTTGAAGGGAACTGAGTCAGTGCAGACATAGGCTTCCATATATCACAGAGGTCGAGGCAAAGGACAAGGTAGAAAAGGCCAAGTAAGGCCTAACCAGTTCAGATCAGAGACTGTGGAAAGGCCAAAAGGTAATAGAGCTACACCAGCTAGGGCGTATGCCATGTGAGGCCGAGAATATTAGGATGCACCTGAAGTCATCATGGGTAAACTTCTTCTCTTTGCCTCTGACATACATGTATTGATAGATTCGAGGTCTACACATTCATACATATGCACACCACCACCAAGTTGAGAGGGTTTAAAATCATATGCTTTAGAATTTGAGATTTTTGTGAGTAACCTGTTATGGTACAGTGTGAGGGTTAGTAGGGTGTTGTCCAATCAAAATACAGGGCAGACAGTTCCCAGTAGACCTGATAGAGTTACCATTCCATGAATTTGATGTGATCTTAGGAATAAATTTGCTAGCTCATCATGGAGTGGTAGTGGATTGTGGGAGGAGATAAATTATCATCATAATTCTAGAACAAAATGAGATAGTGGTGATCAGTGAGAACAAGGGATATCAAGAGAATGTGATATCAATGCTAAAAGCTTGAAAACTCATTAGTAAGGGATGTGAAGCTTATTTGGCGTATGTGACTGATACGAAAAAAGACAGTTCAAATTGGCTGACATTCCTATTATTTTTGAACTTCCTGATGTGTTTCTTGAGTAGTTGCTAGGTTTACCACCAGACCGAGAGATTAAGTTTGCTATCAATTTGGTACTTGGCACTTCTCCTATTTCTATTACACCATACAAATGACACCTGTAGAGTTGAAAGAGTTAAAAGTGCAGTTTCAAGATTTGCTAGATAAGGGTTTTATATGACCCAGTGTATCACCGTGGGGTGCTCCAGTATTGTTTCTGAAGAAGAAAGATGACACCTTATGTCTTTGCATTGATTATAGACAACTTAATAGGGCGCCTATCAAGAATAAGTACCCACTGCTAAGGATTAATGATTTATTTGATCAGTTGAAATATGCAGATGTATTTTCAAAGATAGATCTTCGATTAGACTATCATCAGCTAAAGTTCAAGGAGTCAGATGTACCTAAAACAACATTTCGGACTCATTATGGTCATTATGAATTCCTAGTTATTCCATTTAGTTTAATGAATGCACCAACGACTTTTATGGATTTGATAAACTGAGTGTTTGGGTCATATCTTGATCAATTTTGTAGTGGTGTTTATCGATAATATCCTTGTGTAATCTAGAGATAGAGAAGAACATGATCAACACCTCAGAATAGTACTGCAAACACTATAAGAAAAGAAACTGCATGGAAAGTTACCAAAGTGCAAGTTTTGTCTTGAAGTAGTTAGTTTTTTTGGGTCAAATAGTTTTAGTTGAAGGTATCTGCATAGATCTTAGCAAGATTGAGGCTAGTCTCAACCGGAACCTGCCTCGTAATGTGACAAAAGTGAGGAGTTTCCTCAAGTTAGCCGGATACTATAGGAGATTCGTGAAAGGGTTTTCATCCATAATGACTCCTTTGACTCGACTGTTGTGAAAAGATATCTATCTTGAATGGACAGATAAATGCTAAGCAAGCTTTGATTGACTGAAGAAAATGTTGATTGAAGCATCAATGTTGACTCAACCTACATTTGAAAAGGACTTTGTAGTGTACAGCAATGGTAGTCATAATGGGTTGGGTTGTGTCTTTATGCAGGAAGAAAAAGTGATTGCTTATGCTTCTAAACAGCTTAAGCCATACGGGCTTAATTATCCGATCCATGACTTGGAGTTAGCTGCTATAGTGTTTGCTTTGAAGATTTAGAGACATTTTCTATATGGGGAAAGATGTTGTATTTATACTAATCAGAAGAGCCTTAAGTATCTTCCCTCACATAAAGAGCTAAATTTGAGGCAAAGAAGATGGATGGAGTTGATCAAAGATTATAACTATGTGATTGACTATCAACTAGGAAAGGCAAATGTGGTTACAGATGCACTAAGTAAAAATATTTCAGCTGTGATGCGAGTACAATCCACCTTGATATAGAGTATCAAAGAGGCTCATAAACAAAATGAAAAGTTAGTAAAGATAGTTGAGGCAGTGAAAAAGGAAGGAAAGCCTGAAAGAAGCTTATGAGAATAATAGAGTTTATGCACCAAGTGTAGAAGAATTGAAGCAAAACATCTTGAAAGAAGCTTATGAGATAGTGTATACTATGCATCCAAGTGGAAATAAGATATATCAATATTTGAAAGCTCAATATTGGTGGCTAAGAATGAAGAAATATAGTACAGAGTATGTTTCTAAGTGTATGACTTGTCAACAAATAAAATATGAACATCAATTGCCCACATGATTGCTACAACCAATATCCATACCAGAATGGAAATGAGAGAAAGTCACTATGGATTTTGTTTCAAGTTTTCCAGTGACTCAGAAGAAGCATGATGTAGTGTAGGTGATAGTGAATTAATTGATGAAGTTAACTCATTTTCTACTAGTTCGAATGGATTATTCGTTGAATAAACTGGTCGAAATTTATGTAAATGAGATTTAAGACTACATGGAGTTCTGGTATCCATTATCTCTGACAAAGATCCTAGATTTATGTTGCAATTATGGAAGACCCTACAATAAGCTTTGGGAATCCAACTCAGTTTTAGTACGGCATTCCATCCACAAACGGATGGATAATCAAAGCGAGTTATCCAGTTATTAGAAGATATGATGAGAAATTGTGTGCTTGCATTTGAGGGAAGCTAGGATCAATATCTACCTTTTATGGAGTTTGCCTACAATAACAGTAATCAAACAAGCATAGGTATGGCTCCTTATGAGGCATTATATGGAAGAAAGTGTAGGACACCGATTTGTTGGATCGAATTGAGTGAGAAAAAGCTGAAAGAGCTAGAGTTAGTGCAACAAACAGAAGAAAATTATCAAGTAAAGATTGAAGGTAGCTCTAGATAAAAAAATTCATACACAAACCTTAAGAGGCAAGACATAGAATATGTTGTAGGTGATAAAATGTTTCTTAAGGAATTCACCTTGAATAAAGTATTAAGATTCGGTAGAAAAGGAAAATTAAGCCTAAGATTCATTGGTCTTTATGAGATATTGGAAAGAATTGGGCCAGTAGCATATCGATTAACTCTTCTGCCAGAGCTGGATATAATTCATAATGTGTTCGATGTTTCTATGCTAAGGAGGTATCATACAGATTTGACCCATATTATTCTAGCTGAGAAGATAAAAATACAAAACATTTAACATATGAAGAGAAACTAGTAGCTAATTTAGCACATGAAGAGAAAGTTCTACGACATAAAAAAGTTCTTTTAGTTAAAATAATGTGGTGGAATCATGCTGTAGAATAAGCCACGTGGGAATGCGAAGCGATTATGAGGAGGCAGTATCCACAGCTGTTAAGCATGGAATAAGCAGGTAAATTTCAATGACAAAATTTATTTTAAGGGGGAAAAGATATTATATCTGCTAATTTAGACCTTGAGTTGCGTGTGTCGCTAAGTCGATATGTTGAATCGATCAAAGTCTAAATTTGGATTTTGATTGGAAATAATTAAAATAATGGCAAATAATTGTGGAAAATACTTAATAAAGTGTTAAAAGTATTTAAAGATTCTAAATTACGGTAAGGGACTAAATTGCAAGTTTGGAAAAGTTTTAGGTCAATTTATAATTTACCAAAAATTAGAGGACTAGTTGGGAAACTTACCAATTAAAGACATAATTTGGGCACATTTTACATGTGATGGCCAACCATAACAAGTGTCATGCATTAAGATATAAATTAACATATAAATGTCTAGATATTTATATGAAAATAGGACCCATTTTTAATTTTTGTCATTTTCTTCTTCTTCTTCTTCTTCTCTCTTTTAGTCTATAATTTTATGTTCATGAACTAGCCCCGCATCCCCAATCATTGCTCCATAGCCAAAGCTTCATTTTAGTGAGAGAAAGTGAGAAAAGAGAGAGAAAAGTGAGAAAAGCCATTTTCATGCATAAAAAGAGCTTAAGAAAGCTTAAGGGAGCAAAAAGAAAGGAAGATAAGCAAGTAAATAGGAGAGACAAATCCCTAAAATTCTTGTCAGAGAAGGAAAAAGCTTGAGGTAAAGTGTTTTTCATCTTCTCTTTATATTTCTCTAAAGGAAGATGGGGTTTTAAGCTTATTTGGAGTTTAGTCTTAAAGAGATAGATTTTAGGGGTTACAGAGAGAGAAAATGGGGATTAGAGATATATGATGTAAGAAAGATTTTGATGAGTTTCTTGTATATTTTAGGTACTCAAGAGGAGAGAAAAGATAAAGGAAAGAAGAAAGAGGTATAAAAGACCAAAGAGAGAAGAAAAAAAAGGGTAAGTGTATAACTTAAGGCAATATCTTATATTTTATCATTAAATTGCGTTATTTGAGTATTTGGAATGTAAATGATTGTAAATTAGTAGTATTTTATGTTAAAATTCTGAGGATGCATATTTGCTAGACTTAGGATGATATTTGATAAAAATTGAGTTATATTGATTGTGTGTTCTTTGCTAGAATTATAGAATAGTCTGTACATATATATCTGTAACTTAGGCTTTAGAACTCATACTAATATGTTTTTTATTGGATTTTAAAGATAAGATATAGATCTAAAACTTTTATGAATAACATAAAATCTAATTGGGACCTTAACTATACTTAAATTGGCTACAAACATTAGATAATAATACAGTTCAGAAAATTCTAGGTAAAATTTTTAGTGACTAATTAATGATCTAATGATCATAACATTTTCTACAAAACTCCAAATTAAGTAATTTGAATTTTATATTAAAGATAAAATCCAGATATATAATTCTTAAGATATTATTAAATTTAATTTGGATGGAAATAAACCCAAAATTGAGATAAAAAATAGAACATGGAATCTACCTATTGAGTAATTTAATATGTAAAATAATTTGGACTTTATTATATTATGCATATAATATGTACATTAAGTAATTATGTGCTTAATTGAACTATTAGACCCATAAAATATATGAATAAAAGAGTTACAAATTTTATAATGACAAAGGTAAGTCCTAAAATACATAGTCTAAAACTAGAATTTTAGATAGTTTGACATGCTAATCAAGGGTCATATTTATACTGTGATGACACACTCATATTATACTGGTGATGTCACTCATATTTATGTCGTAATGACACACTTATATTTCATCGGTAATGACACTCATATTTATACCGATGATGACATACTTATATTTTATTGGTAATGACACTTGTATGTGCATGCTACTATGCCCAAGTGACCATTTTATTATGCTTGATTGACTAACTCCATTATTCTAATTATTGGTTCTTAGGTGTTATGGACATGAGCAACTTAATAATGACATAATATTCTTATATAAATTATAATTGATAATTGTTGATGTGTGTGTTAATCAAACTAATATGACAAGATGTGTAAAGGAGGTTTATATGTGCAATATTATATACATATGTATGAAAAAAAAATAATGCACTTGTGTTAAATAATCATATGACAAAGGTATATATATATATATATGCTGGTAGATAAGCATATATTACATGAATATAGTATATTACCTTATTTATATGCATCACCAAGCCTAGTTTTAGTGTGGGAGTTCCTCTCACATAGATATAATGAAGAATAGTAAGAAGATAGTTAAAAACAAGCTAACGGAGACTTAATCCAGTACAACAACTATATCTTGATACTGTGGTTTCCGTATTTTTGTTTATTTTTCTATGTATTTTCTTTTATGATGCATGTAACTAAATTTAGTTTTTAAGTAAGGATGAACATTTTGTAAATAATATTTTTGTATATAAAGTATGTAATTATCTTTTATCATAACATTATTATATGTTTGATTTTAGAAACAAATTTAAAAAATATATATGAAAGATAAATAAATAATATGTTATCATATAAGTTATCTATGTTCAATTTATCTTGATTTATAAATATTTTATCTGAAGAGCTAGCATAACATCCCTTTATTTGGACACTAGTTGCTACGGTAAGGGGGTGTTACAACTAGTCAGGTTTAGAGTGGACAAAGTAAAATTAGTAGGGATGATCGCCTTTTGATGTAGAAAAAAAAAAAAATACTAAGATCATCCGACGGTCTACTTGAACTTGATATTTATCTAACAACTGTATTTCAATTTAGTCACAGTAAACATTTTTCAGTCCTTGAATGTTAGAGTGGACATCAAAATACTTTTCCTATCCTAGTACAAATTGCTAGCCAAATTTGAGCAAGTCTAGTCTCAACAGTTGTTGTGAAGCAAGTTTTTAGTACAAGAGAAAATATTTTAGATGATACGAAATCTAGCTTATCCACCAAATCATTAGAAGTTCAAATATTTGTTGATAATTGGAGTAAAGCAGAATTAAGGCAATAAGAAATTGTAAAAGAATGAGATGATGACTTATATTACCTCACAACTGAAAGAATTGTAGGTACATCATTGGCCAATTCAGATTAAATTTAAAAGGTAAAAGGGATAAATAATATTTTTTTTTTAAAAAATAGAAGAATTATGTAGATTTTGATTGTTCTAAATTTTAAGAAAATACGTAGATAACTTAATAAATTGTAAAAAAATTAAGTTCATGCTTGCTCTCTCTCTATATATATGGATCAGCCGTTTTCGGATCGGTTCAAGTTTTTTAAACTGTAAACTGTCTATTTTGAACCAGAATCAACGGTTCACAGCTCATAGTCATCTCTACTACTCTTAAATGCCACTGGGCATGAACTGGTCTAACTCGATCCAATAAGATTGGTGTGTTGAACCCGATTTATTTGCTTTGTTGTTGGATCAAGTAAATTTTTAGGAGCTAAAATCACTTGTTTAGTCACAATTTCTTTATTATTTAATTCAAAATTTCAGCTAACTAACTCCAATTAAAATTTTAATTAGTATATGTCCATTATAAATAAAACTAGTCGTATTCTCGTGCTTCGTGTGTGGATTAAAAAAATTTATTAATTTTGAATAAATATTAATTTTTTTGACAAAATGTATATATGCTCATTAATTTCTTTTGTTGTTGTTGAATTTTGCACATCTTTATAAAAAAATACATAGAAATATTATAATCAAAGTTTTTGTTCAATATAATTTTATTTATGAGAGTATCTAAATATTACAAATATGAAAGATCAATAAAATTATTTTCTTGAATAATCATTTTTTGATATTAAAAAAATAAAACCTAGATGCTATAATTTGTTAATTGATTTTGCAATGAATAAAAATTGTTAGCAATTGTTGAGTTGAGTGGAGTTCTTAAGAAGTTATGTTTCTTGGCAAGTACATCTACTCATTTAGAGAATAACTTGTTAATTTGGAAAATATTTTGTATCCACCAGCAGGGGCAAATCTATGTTGAATGAGTGGAGTAATTGGACCTCACTATTTTAGAAAAAAAGTTATTGCTATAGTTATAATATAATGAAATGGACTCCATTATTTTTAAAAAGTAGATCCCAACAAAATGGGTGAACAATGCTTAAATGATTATTTAGTGACATATATAAATTATAGTGCACAAAATTTATAAATCCGCCACTTTCCACGAGTTATGTTTCTTCATCACAACTTAAATTTAAGAAGCATCAAATTAAGCATGAAATCTTGAAATTCTATAATATCAGAGACGAGAGGAGAAGCATCAAATTAAACAAATTGCAAAAGAAAAGAAGATCATTAAATCAAAGATGAAAACAAAAACAAAAGAAAAAAAGCAGAAAGAAGGAAAACTTAAAAAGAAAAAAAATCCCTAAAATGAAAAAAGAAAAAGAAAAAGAGAGAATCAAGAGGACAGAACAGATAGGTAATTGGAGGATAAGTGGTGTCTTCTCTCTCCCTCACTCTCTCTTCCCTTGAACTTATGTCGATGTGGAATTCTCTATGACATTTTTTCAATTTATTTATTTATTTTATATAGAGTTCAAGATTCTTCTATTATAATAAACATCAGTAAATTTCAGAGTTTCCAATGTCGAATTGTGTTAATTAAGTAAATGTGATTTTTTTATTTAATAAACATAGGGAGTATGATTTTTTTCCTACAGTCATATGTTTTCATATCGTATAATGTGGGACTTAGGTTTTGAAGGTGATAGATCGAGGTGGGTGATGGAGCCATACTCCATTTAGTATGGCCACCCATAAATTTTCTTTGATATTCGTCTAAAAGTAACCATAGATATTGGAAAGCACAAGAGACCCATCTTGGAGCTCAACAAATTATGTTGGGTTGTTCCACTAAAATTGGAAAATATGACAACGTCCTTGCATTCAAATAATTTATTTTGATTAAGAGCCGTTACCGTTACACAGAAAGCATGAAGATAGAAAACTTACATCGACTTAATTAAATAGGCGGCCTGGGGGACCATTAGAGTTTTGGTTGAAATAAAAATTTGATATTCTTTTATATTAATTTATGTGTAATTAGAGCTATAGTTGAAACAAAATTTACAATTAACTAATTTAAAATAAAAAATTATAAAGAAATCTCATAAGTTTATAAAAAAAAGATGAATATAAAAAATGTCGTTTTCTCTATGTCACATCAACATCCTTAATTTTGCTTTATATTAAATATGATTTCAGAAAATTATTTGTATAGTCTAAGTTCGGGTTGTTCGGGCGAATACTTGACTATGCTTACTCTTAGATGCAATTGAGATAAATAATGACAATTGCAAATAAATGCTACTTCCTCTGTCTCCTTTTAACTGTTTTAAAGCTAATTGTTTAAGGATTAAAATAACTAATTAAACAACCTTATTGCTACCAAAAAAAATAAAAAATAAAAAAGATTTTTTCAAAATGAAAAAAAAAACTTAAAGGAGACAAATGAGAAATAGAGCATTTAAAATAAAAATGTAACAAATACCTTTATTTCACTCACAATCCTATGAAGTACTTTTTGAACCTGAATCTGCAAAGTTGTCGGAATTCAACTGAAAAATATGTATTGCTAGGAAATAATCACGCATCTCATGATGAATGTAGCGAAAAATTAAAATTGTTTTTTATCCAATGGGTCAACTCTGAACTATTTTATTCAATTTACACATCTAGATAGCTCTCAAATTTTTTTTTGATTCCTTTGAGTTCGATTTTGCAAAGCACCAATTATCCAAATTATTCGGCCTCTAATAGTAATCCACATAAACAATGAATAAGAGATCCATGAAGGAGAGGACAATAAAATGGACAAGCATTTGCTAGCATGTGGATAATCTCCTCCTCTATTTTAAATTCACATTAATAAATTTTATATTGTTTGAATATATACCCCTTGCGTTGTGTCCCAAAGAAAAAATTTTGATTGTATGTAACATTTTTTTATACAATTAGAATTAATCCAACTATATAAGAGAATGTCATGAAATCACATGTTGAAAATTCGATAAAACTTTAAACTTTTTGAATCATTTTTATATATTATGGCCATAAAAATCATTTTAAATCTTCGAGAAAAGTGTGAAAAAGAATGCAAAAATATAAGATATCATTAACATTAAAAATCATAGTTTGGGCTTTAACTAGCCTCAAAGTTTACAAAATACATTTCAAAATAAATTACATATCTTTAGATGTAACACTCGTCTGTATATTAGTTGGGTAAGAAATACAACTTGTTTTTCTAGAACTATTACAGAAATATATATATATATAATTAACGTTATAAGAAGAAATGAACAAAAAATATATATAAACAAAAAGATATAATATATCAAATCACCGATAGATATACAAATGACCGCTAATATTATGATTCACAAAATTGATAGAATCAAAAATAATTTAACAGGATTTACAAATATGCACAGGATTTACAAATATTTATCCTATTGGCATGCCAACAATACTCTAGTTCAAGGACTATGCTAACACGTGAGCTAAAACCATAAATTTCATAATTAAAATTTTTTAAAATATTTGTAACATTTTTAAATTGCTCATAATTCTCCAAATAGCTTTATATTTCATAAATTATCTTTTTATAGTATAAAATATATTTCATTACAAGTCAAATAAATAAATATATACAACTTTCAAATTCCATTCCATATTTACTAATAAATTGTTATAATATTATATTAAAATTATATTTAGTATATCATAAACAATGTTTAATATTTTTTAATTATATATATATATAGCTAATATTATAAGTAATAGTACTAATCTCTTTATATTTTGCCGATATTTACCAACTTTTTTCTTTTATCTCGTATTTACACCTATCCCGATATCACACCTAATAAAAAGAAATTTTCAATTAATTATTGAGCCATACATGATATAAAATCTAGTTAAATTAAAATCTTTCGACTAGCTCCCACTCTCACATATATTGAATCCTATTATGAAATTGTTTTTCATTACGTGCATTTTTACACATGGTTCAAAGTTCCGATTGTTGATACGCTTTTCGGTAAGATAAAAAATTTCAAACATTATTTTCTATTATAACAATTATTTTTTCATATTTTTCCTCCTCCACAACTAATTTTCTCGATTATTTTTATTTTTCCTTTGATTTCGATTTTCCACCAAAATATTTCCACAAATTCAATAAATATTCTAAAACTTTCAAATAAATTTCTATAATCACTTTGTCCCCTTTTCTTTCATTTTTCATTACCAATTATACCAAAATAATAATCAATTATTCCCAAAAAAATTTTCAATAATTTTGCTAAAAATTCAAAATTCACCAAAATTCCAATTAAATTTTTTTCCATTCAAGAAATTATTTTCCATCTCCAAACATTCCATTTAACTCCATTTTCATCATTTTAAGGCATAAATTATTCAAAATAAATTCTCAAAAATTTTGCAATAATTATAAAAATTCCCAAAAAATTCCACAAAAATTCTTAAAAAATTATTTTCATTAAATTTTTATCATATCTATCTTCCTCTTGCCTCATTTTATTTATTCCCTATTTTTATCTAATTTTTCCATAATTTTCCATAAAACGCTTGTTGGGTTCTTAACATGCATCTCATACATGACATAACGGAAAATTTAAAATTAATTGAACCTAAAAACCATAGAATACCCTTTGTATATTAAAATCGAATATAACTATTCACATGGAAGAAGTTGATTACCTTGTTTGTTTCTTTTGATCTTCCATGTTTGTGTGTCTTTCCTTCAAGTTGGATTGTTGTAAACTATAATAATCTAAGGCTAGATTGTCTCTAATGGTAATCCATGCAAAAGAACAAACAAAATAATCACAAGGGTGATGAGGTGTGAAAGCACCAAAGTGCTAGCTGTTAGAGAAGTGCTCTAAAGACAATCACCTTTAACACTTATTGTACAAATTTATTTGATTAATAAAATACATTTTCATTAATTTGATATTCATTTAATATATAAATTGATAGTGATCTTAAATCAATTAATGAAGTCCTTGATACATAACATAGCATGAAGGAAATCATGATGAGATATGATATTGAGATTTTTATCATGTATAATTAAGTTAGTATCTAAATTATTCCTAGTCATAGGATTAATGAGATGAGACATTATTAATCCGGATAGACTAGCACATATTATACTCTTTGATTGGATCAAGCAGTAGATCTCATAATTTGTAAATATGAGATGTTTAGAGTTAAGATGTGGATGTTTGCTAAGTGTAGCTAAGTACATTGGATGACCCACTATGAGAGAATCATATGGATAATCTATTGAAATGTCAATGATAGTCTTGTCATAGCAATACTGCAAGTATCCTTAGACTTGAGGTACTCAAAGATATATTGGATACTGATTCTGCATTTTGACACTATTTTTTATTGTCTCAGGGAGGTTGCTCATATGGTGGTGATTGGGTTCAACTTGAGGTATTCAAAGGTAATTGGGTAACCAACAAAGGATTCACCACTCTTGATAAAAGTAGTGAATACCCATGGCCTTTTATCAGGGTTATTACTCGAAAATCTTTGGCCGGAGTGGAAAGATCATGAAGATAGTCTTCATTGACATATCTAATAGAGTAATAAACCTCAGGGACAAAAACTAACTTGGGCTAGGTGTGACTTAGTCAGTTTAGTAGGAGTTGATATATGTCCATATTCTGAACCAAGTGGGATATAGAATGGTAAAAGAAATAATTACACATAAATTGTCTATGGAAAGGTTCATTGTCAAACCATTGATTTTCTGGTCAATTAGGGGTCATGATATGTTGTTAGATACTGTTTATGACTTGCTTAAATTAATTGTTAATTTAAATGGCCAATATAACCGGAAACCTAATGGGTCACATGCATTTGAGATATGGAGAATGTCTAAAATAGTATTGGATATGATCCAAAAATATGAGTGAGTTATTTAGGATAGGATCGCGATGAGATCGTAGAAAAAATCGCTTGGGAAGGGTCAGAGGCCTGTGTGAGCCCGCACAGTCTAGCTAGGCCTACCCATAGCATGCCCAATGTGCATGGTACAGTGCGTTGATGCACCACGTTGCCCAATGGCCATCTTTGGCCTTAATTAGGCCAATTATGAACAATTACTATTCATTAAGTTTTATTTTCTTTATTTTTAACTTTTAATCTTTTTTTGAATATGATTGAAATTGAAAAGATATGAAATGACAGGAAAGAGATATGAAAATTATTTTTTGTGAAAAAATAATTTTTGAGAAATAAAACTTCTCTCAATAACAAATTCAAAGCTAGCATTTTGAAATTTATTAAAACCATTCTTCTTGTTAGTTTCTTCTTAAATCTTCGTGTGAATTATCATTAAAGACATCCTAATATGGATTTTTGTGACAAGAAAAAAATTTGAAGAATAAATCAAAAAATTACAAGGTATAATTTATAATTTATATGATTTAATGAATTAGTTTTAATAGCACAAACAAGATTATTCTCTTGGATTTTGAAATTTTATTTTTCATTGTGTTTTATTAATGATATTCGCTTTCAAAACCAAATAGTGATATTAGAACCCCCTTGTGTCTATTAAAATTAATTTTAATTGAAAGTGCAATGAGATTGCATGATTTTGACAATTTTGGATCCATAAGTTTGAAAAATTGAAATTAGTTTGTAAAATTAGTTTTATACATTTTTCTTTCTCTAATATAATCATGCGATGATTAAGGATGATTAGTTTAATTGAAAAATGGTTTGAATTTGATTGAAATAATTAATTTATTTTAAAAATGCTGAAAATTAATTTATTTTTGAACATGTGTTGTTGTTTGATTTAATTAATGGGGCTGTTTATATTTTTCTTAGAATTTAATTATGAAAAAATTATTCATGTATATTTAGAATGTGTTTAAGCCTATGGAAGTATCAAATAATTAATTAAATTTTTTTTTAATTAATTTTTCAAACAAACACAAAACATGACTATTTTGGCATACTCAACATGATTGTTTTGTTTGATTTTGTTTGCATATGATTATTTGATTTTCAAAACCTTAAAATAATTTTTATGTGATTACAAATATGTTATTTGGATTTTAGATTTATAAAAAAAATATTTTGCTCGAATATAAAATTTTAAAAAATGCTAGATATCAAATGAGTTGTTTTGAGCGTTTAGGTTTATTGGTTCGTTTATCTTAATAATTTTGGCTTGTACCAAAAATAATTTGATAAACTTGAGCTAACCCAAAGATTCTTAGAATAATGATTTAAGGTTCTGAAAATTTTTGGAATTTTTGAAAATTAATTTTGAGTTAATATAAGTTGAGCAATTGTAATTCTAGTATGAGTAGAAATTGGTATGTATATTAAAATTAAATTGTTTAATTTTGACATCATAATAATTTAATTTTAAAGGTGAGTTATTTTTGAATTAATTTTGGAAATATAAATTTAATTTAATTTAATTAAATATTAAATTCCACATTTAAATGATATACAAAATTAAATTAACCAAAACAATATAAGTAGACAGTTTCGGTTCAAGCGTTAAATCAATTTTCAAAATTGAAATCCAAAATTGTAATTATTTAATTTTATTTTATGAATTAGAAAACCCATGTTAAGGGGTATGGAATGACATGATGGATGATTATAAACTTAGGCCCAATGTGATTGAGTATGCATGAATTTATTTTGTTTTATGGTAAATAAGGCCTGCATGTTTCTGTCTCTCTATCTTTCTCATGTATTTCTTTTCTCTTCTTACTCCTCTCAAATGTAAATTGATATTTTTTATACTTTAAATTACGTAATTAGATTACATAGGATTAGGGTATAATGGTGATACAAAGGAGAAAGAAGCGAATGAGGTGGTGCAATAAAAAAAGAGGACTTAGAAATAGGAATTTGATTTCTATTTTGGGTTTATAAATTCATGCATATACCTAAGTAAGACCTAGTCAATATCTTTTTGGCTCAAGAGATTGACTTTAGTATTGTTGCCCAGATATTGAGCCAAGAAGGGGGGGGGTTCAATAAAAGTTTAAAAATTTAACTTTAAAGTGCGGAAATAAAAAGTTAAGTTTAAAAGGGATAGAGAAATTTGACACAGAGATTTTTATAGAGGTTCGGGTATTAATAAACCCTACTCCTCTCTCCAATCTCAATTGGGAGTTTCACTAACACACTAAGTGTTACAATGGAGTTTTACAAGCTCACTCCCAACTATGGTGTTCTAACAATGGCTCACACACTAAGTGTTACAATGGAGTTTTACAAGCTCACTCCCAACTATGGTGTTCTAACAATGGCTCACACCTAACTTAGAAATCCCTTGTGTTTTGATGGCTCACATAATAACCAATTCCTTGTATTTTACAGGCTCACACAAACAATCTTTCTTTGTGTTTTAGAGGCTCACACAACTAACCCTTACAAGTGTTCTACTCTTAACCCAGAAATACTCCAAACTCACTTGAGTAAATGATTATAGAGAGAAACACTTACAAATCTTTATTGCTCAATAAATAATGAGAAAAAAGACTTTTATAGAGAATAAATATCAAATGCACAAAATGACTTACAACAAGGTTTTGATTCAAAATATTTTCAATTCACTTGTTCTTTTGCTCTCCTTGTTCACTCACTTGTTCTCTTCTTGTTCTGGATGCATAAATGACTTCCATTTATACTTCCATAGCAAATTATAACCATTAGAGTGCATTTATTATGAAACTAGTCATTGCACCAACCCTAATAATCGCGCGCCTGACATTTTTCTCTTTCATCTTTCACGGGTGTGACTCTGTGTGTCATGGTCGTAACTATTCATCCAAGTCATGAATTAAGTGGTGACCTTGGCCGTGAAGCAATCTGGAAGGTTTTGGAAATGTTTGTTCACGGACGTGATAACCTTCCAAGCCGTGGTCCAAGTGGTGACTTTGGTCGTGAAGCTCTCTGGAAGAATTTGTCATGTCTTTTCACGGACGTGAATTAAATGTTCATTCATGGTTGCTATCTTCCTTCATGGCCGTGAACTTTAAATGTTGGTTTGTTGGGACTAGACTTAATCACAGGCGTGACACATAGGGTCACGGGTGTGAACATGCTACTTCTTCAATTTTATCTTTTCTTCCATTCTCCATTCTTGCTATCATGTTCCATACCCTGTTCAATGGACTTAGAAAACAAGTATGTTAAATACAATATTGCTATTTTATTTGTTATCATAAAAATGATGGAAATACCCCTCAAGGTTCAACAATCTCCCATTTTTTGATGGTGACAAATAATCTAGCAATATGTGCTTTTGAGAAGTCTCTCCTTCAAAAGATGCTTAGGATAAAAAATAATGAAGTGCAAGAATTATAGAGAATGATGAAGTGTAGCATCAAAATAAACTTTCTAGTTTTAAGTATATGCAAAGTATATCCAATGTATACCAAAATTCTCTTTAAAGCATGAAGTATATGTAAGGTATATTTAGAGTATATCAAATGCATATTCATTTATGTAACTTGCACCAAGGTATATGCAAAGTATACTTAAGATATATTTAAGGTGTATAAAGCTCAATTGCATACTTGCATATTCATTTTGAATCAAAATTTAAGTATTGCACTTAACTTTACACTTAACTCAATATATTGCTAATTTCTCCCTACTTAACTCAATATTTTGGTAGGTTCTCAATTTTGATTCAAAATTAAGTATTATTGCTTGCACTTATCTTATATTATTGCTAGTTTCTCCCCTTTTTGTCATCAACAAAAAGAATATCAATAAAGATAAAAATAATGGAAAAACAGAAGCAATCGTATTAGTTGAAGAAAAACCAAGTACAAAAGCAATTAAAAGTCAGAAAGGAAATTAAAATTTCCTACAAACAAACAAACATAGCAAGGCTAACATAAAGCCTAACATCGCGTGAAGTGTCGTGTTCACGGTTTGCTGAAAAGGTGTTCTACCCATGAAGAAAGGCATGAAATTGATCACGGTCGTGACATTTAAAGGTCACGGGCGTGAATGATGAACTTTTACGGTGGTGAAAAATAGGTCACGGGCGTGAAGTGTTGAATTTCACTACTTATGACCGTAAGGTTTTGGTAAAAATGTTCATGGGCGTGAAAATGTGTCAGGGGTGTGAACTAGGCATTTCACGGGGGTGAATGAAGTCGTGAACATAGGCTTCACAACTTTAAGCCGTGAAACATGTTGTGAATCAAGTTATGAAAGCTACTGGTTCTTTTGGCTATTTAGTTCACGAGCGTGAACATATGTCACAGGCGTGAACTGCCTAAAATTCTTATTAAAGAAAATTAAGTCCTAAAACAAGACTAAAACATTTTTATGAAGATTTTATCCCTTATAACATAAATTTTCGTCAAATTTACTACCTTATATCTAGTAAGTTGATACAAAAACAAGATTATCACTTATGGTTTGACAATTTGGCAATCACAAAGTTAATCCATCAATCATACCAAGTTCTCTTCTTATGAAATTAAATCTTTTCTCATTTAGAGACTTAGTGAATATATCTGCCAATTGATTTTTTGTGCTTATAAATTCCAGTACAACATCTCCATATTGAACATGATCTCTAATAAAATGGTGTCTAATGTCAATATGCTTACTTCTAGAATGTTGAATGGGATTTTTTGATAGATTTATAGCACTTGTATTGTCACATCTAATAGGTATATGGTTCATACTATGACCATAATCCTTAAGTTGTTGTTTCATCCGAAGGATTTGTGTACAACAACATCCTGCTGCTACATACTCTGCTTCAACAGTAAAAAGGGCAACTGAAACTTGTGTATTGCTAAACCAATAAACTAAGTACTCTCCAATAAAGTGACAAGTACCTGAAGTACTTTTTCTATCTAAAAGACTACCAGCATAATCAGCATCTGAATATTCTATAATGTAAAAGGATGAATTTCTAGGATACCACAAACCTAGATGCAATGAGACATGTAAATATCTTAGAATTCTTTTTACTGCATTTAAATGAGACTCTTTTGGACATGATTGAAATCGTGCACTTAAGCATACACTATACATTATATCGGGTCTAGAAGCAGTAAGATATAAAAGTGATCCGATCATACCTCTATAGAGCTTTTCATTAATGCTCTTACCCTTTTCATCCTTGTCTAATTTTGTTGATGTGCTCATTGGAGTCTTGGCATTCTTGCATCATTCCATTCCAAATTTCTTAAGTAAGTCTTTGGCATATTTGGATTGGTTGATGAATATTCCCTCATTGCCTTGTTTTATTTGTAGACCAAGGAAGTATTTAAGCTCACCCATCATGCTCATTTCGAATTTCCTAGTCATACACTTAGCAAATTCTTGACAAAGCAATTCATTAGTAAAACCAAATATGATATCATCCACATAAATTTGAACAATTAGAATATCATGCTTATGCTTTTTAATGAATAATGTAATGTCAACATTCCCCTTTGTAAAGTTATTTTCTAAGAGAAAAGAACTTAGTCTTTCATACCAAGCTCTTGGGGCTTGTTTCAAATCATATAAGGCTTTTGAAAGTTTAAAAACATGATTGGGAAAATCATAGCTTTCAAAACCTGGTGGTTGTTCTACAGACACTTCTTCTTCAATATAACCATTTAAGAATGCACTTTTCACATCCATTTGAAAGAGTTTGAAATTCATGTGGCATGCATATGCTAAAAGTATTCTTATGGCTTCTAATCTAGCTACAGGAGCATAAGTCTCATCATAATCTATTCCTTCTTCCTGATTATATCCTTTTGCAACTAATCTAGCCTTATTCCAAGTTATTGAACCTTGTTCATCTAATTTATTTCTAAATAACCATTTGTTACCTATAATTTGATGATCTTTGGGTCTAGGTACTAAGGTTCAGACCTTACACCTCTCAGATTAGTTGATTTCCTCTTGCATAGCAATCACCCAACTTTCATCATTAAGAGCCTTATCAATATTTTTAGGCTCAATTTGAGAAATAAAAGCAAGGTCAAAGGCTAAATGTTTGAAATGAGATTTAGTACTTACTCCCCTTGAAGGATCACCAATGATTTGCTCCTTGGGGTGATCTTTTGTCAATCTCCATTCCTTTGGGAGCTCTTGCATGATTGGGCAAATCATAGCTTTCAAAACCTGGTGGTTGTTCTACAGACACTTCTTCTTCAATATAACCATTTAAGAATGCACTTTTCACATCCATTTGAAAGAGTTTGAAATTCATATGATATGCATATGCTAAAAGTATTCTTATGGCTTCTAATCTAGCTACAGGAGCATAAGTCTCATCATAATCTATTCCTTCTTCCTGATTATATCATTTTTCAACTAATCTAGCCTTATTCCAAGTTATTGAACCTTGTTCATCTAATTTATTTCTAAATACCCATTTTGCTACCTATAATTTGATGATCTTTGGGTCTAGGTACTAAGATCCATACCTTACTTCTCTCAAATTAGTTGAGTTCCTCTTGCATAGAAATCACCCAACTTTCATCATTAAGAGCCTTATCAACATTTTTAGGCTCAATTTGAGAAATAAAAGCAAGGTCAGAGGCTAAATGTTTGAAATGAGATTTAGTACTTACTCCCCTTGAAGGATCACCAATGATTTGCTCCTTGGGGTGATCTTTTGTTAATCTCCATTCCTTTGGGAGCTCTTACCTGTTTTCCTCTTGAGCTTGAGGTAGAGAATCATCTTGATGTGAATCTTCTTGATCATTTTCTTCTTTTCCATTTCCAAGATCAAGTTTTTCCATGGTTTCTATAACATCATCAACAACACTACCTTTCACAAGATCAAGTCTACTAGATTCATTAAAAACAACATGCATAAATTCTTCAACAGTTAGTGACCTTTTATTAAATGCTCTATATGCTTTGCTAGTTGTAGAGTATCCTAAAAAGATACCTTCATCAGATTTTGAGGCAAAATTTTCAAGGTTGTCCTTGGTATTCAATATGAAGCACTTGCATCCAAATACTCTAAAGTATGATATCAAGGGCTTTCTTCCATTCCATAGCTCAAATGAGGTTTTGTTTAAAATTATAACAAGCAGTATTTGTGGCTTCTGCCCAAAAGTAAGTTGGTAGACCATACTCATTGAGCATTGTTATAGCCATTTCAATTAAAGTTCGATTTTTCCTTTCAACTACCCCATTTTGTTGGGTGTCCTAGGAGATGAAAAATTCTGCGAAATGCCATGTTCAAGACAAAAACTTTCAAAGTTTTCATTTTCAAATTCTTTGCCATGGTTACTTCTTATTTTTGAAATACAATATCTTTTTTCTTTTTGAACTCTTTTAGCAAAGTTTTTGAAATTTTCAAAAGCATCACTCTTTTGAGCTAAGAAAATTACCCAAGTAAATCTAGAGTAATCATCTACGATGACAAAGGCATAATGTTTACCTCATAAGCTTGCAATTCTAGTAGGTCCAAATAAATATAAATGCAGGAGTTATATTGGTTTTGAGGTACTTACTATGTTTTTGGCTTTGAAGGATGACTTGTGTTGCTTCCCTCTTTAGCATGGTTCATATGTCTTGTCTTTTTCAAATTTGACTTTTGGCAGTCCCTTTACTAGTTCTCCTATGCTGAGACTTTGAATTAAGTCCATGTTATCATGACCAAGCGTTCTATGCCACAACCAAGATTCATCACTAGTGGACACAAGACACTTAGAGGAATAATTAGATATTTCGTGTAAGTCTATTATGTATGTGTTGACATCTCTATTTCCTTTAAATATCTCTTGACCATCAATTGAGTTTACAAGACATTCATTGGAAGTAAAGGTTACTTTGTTTCCTTTATCACATAATTGACTAACACTTAACAAGTTATGTTTCAAGCCATCAACAAGTAAGACATTTTTAATAAAAGTAGTACCATTTGTACCAATAGAGCCAATGCCAATTACCTTACCCTTAGCATTGTTTCCAAAGGTAACTTTACCTCCTTCAATACTTTTGATTTCATTGAAGAGTTCTTTGTCTCCTGTCATATGCCTTGAGCATCCACTGTCTACTAGCCAAGCATTTTTGTTTATTGTGGACTTGAGGCATACCTATAGAATCACAATTCAAGTATGATTTTTAGGTACCCAAATGAGCTTGGGTCCTTAGGGGTTAGCACATGAAGGTTCCCAATGAGCCTTCCTTATCCAACAATGTTTATTTATATGACCAATTTTCATACAATAATTACACTGTTTAGGTCTAACATTGCTTTTTGGTCTTACAATATTTTTGAATGTCATATTTCTATTAAATTGATTTTGAGAGTAATGGCATGCACAATTATGATTAATTGGTGCTTTCCTAGATACATGCTTCTTATACATAAAGGCATGATTATTCTTTTTATGTATATAAGGTTTATTATACTTATTCCTAGGTGCTATTCAAGTAAGTGTGGAGATGTGCGATTCACTAGACTTAACAAAAATGGTTTTGTGAGAAGAAGATGATGTGTCCTTAAATCCTAGACCATGTTTAATTAAAGGTGGTCTTTGAGACATAATGAGAGTATCTAAACTCTCTTTTCCTTTGTGGAATTTTGAAATTGAATTTCTAAGTACCTCGACTTCATTTTTTATAGTATTATTTTCTTCAAGCAAGGAATTAGTTGAGGGTCTTGAAGAGTATTCATCTAATGACTTTTGAAGGGATTCATTAGATGATTTAAGCTTAAAGTTCTCCGTTTCTAAAGCATCTATTTTGATTTTTAAATTAGAAATGTTGTTCTTATAAGTACTGAATTTACTCCTATATTTTTCTAATTCTAGATTCAATTCTTCTATTAGGCTTTGTTCATCATCATCATCATCACTATCACTATTACTATCATTATCACTACTATTATTATTGAAAGAGTATGAGTGTAGTGATCTTACCTTATCGAGACGTGATCCTTAATAGACATGAAGCATAGGTTGACCTCTTCGCTTTCAATGTCATCTTTTTCACTTGAAGAGCTTTCATCATTCCATGTGGCTTTGTGGCCTTCATGATAGTTTTCTAATGTTTTCCACATGCTATATGTAGTTGAACAGTGTTGTATCCTACCAAATTCTTCAATGGACAATGAACTTCAGAGAATTGTCATTGCCTTCTTGTTTTTGAAATTTGCTGATCTTTGAGGCTCTGTCCAATCATTTCTTGACAGGATTTCTTCTTCAACATAAACTCCTTTTCTAATTGGTGGTGTCCATTCTTTCCAAATACTATTCCATACTACAATTCCTTTATTATCCAGATATGTCTCAATTCGAAACTTCCAATTAGCATAATTTACTCCATCAAAGTAAGGCTTGAGACTTTGGAATCCTTCATTGGCCATATCAGGATCTTTACAAGTGCTGTTTAGGCTTCAATGCTAGACAAAGCTCTAATACCAATTGTTGCTCAGATATTGAGCCAAGAAGGGGGTTGAATTGGAGTTTAAAAATTTAACTTTAAAGTGTAGAAATAAAAAGTTAAGTTTAGGAGGGATAGAGAAATTTGACACAAGGATTTTTATAGAGGTTCGGGTGTTAACAAACCCTACTCCTCTCCCCAATCGCAATTGGGAGTTTCACTAACACACTAAGTGTTACAATGGAGTTTTACAAGCTCACTCATAACTTTGGTGTTTCTAACAATGGCTCATACCTAACCCCGAAATCCCTTGTATTTTGATGGCTCACATAAACAACCTTTACCTTGTGTTTTACAGGCTCACACAAACAATCTTTACCTTGTGTTTTACAGGCTCACATAAACAACAATTCTTTGTGTTTTAGAGGCTCACACAACTAAACCTTACAAGTGTTCAACTCTTAACCCAGAAATACCCAAAACTCTTTTGAGTAAATGATTACAGAGAGAAACACTTACAAATCTTTATTGGTCAATAAATGATGAGCAAAAAGACTTTTATAGAGAATAAATATCAAATGCACAAAATGTCTTCCAACAAGGTTTCGATTCAAAATATTTTCAATTCACTTGTTCTTTTGTTCTCCTTGTTCACTCACTTGTTCTCTTCTTGTTCTGTATGCATAAATGACTTGCATTTATACTTCCAAAGCAAATTATAGCCGTTAGAGTGCATTTATTATGAAACTAGCCGTTGCACCAACCCTAATAATCGCGCCTGACATTTTTCTCTTTCATCTTTCACGGGCGTGACTCTGTGTGTCACGGTTGTGACTGTTCTTCCAAGTCATGACTTAAGTGGCGACCTTGGCCGTGAAGCATTCTGGAAGGTTTTGGAAATGTTTGTTCATGGGCGTGACATATATCTTCACAGGCGTGATAACCTTCCAAGCCGTGGTCCAAGTGGTGACTTTGATCGTGAAGCTCTCTGGAAGAATTCTTCATGTCTTTTCACGGGCGTGACTTAAATGTTCATTCACGGTTGCTATCTTCCTTCATGGTCGTGAACTTTAAATGTTGGTTTGTTGGCGCTAGGCTTAATCACGGGTGTGACACATAGGGTCATTGGCGTGAATATGTTACTTCTTCAATTTTATCTTTTCTTCCATTCTCCATTTTTGCTATCATGTTCCATACCCTATTCAATGGACTTAGAAAACAAGTATGTTAAATACAATATTGCTATTTTATTTGTTATCATCAAAATGATGGAAATACCCCTCAAGGTTCAACAAGTATGTCCATAATCATGTCATATAGTTAATGTAACTATCTTTATATATCCATGTGATGAATGTATGATATATAAAATCATGCATTAATAAGATGATGAGACTTAACAAAGAAATCCCTCGCTAAATAAACAATTAAGTGTTATGCCTTCTATTAATATGGGGAGAACCATAATTCTTCCAAAGTTAGAGTAGTTGAGTTGCCTCAAGCTCGCTCTATAAGAACATGTTCAAACCATTGAAATTAGATTTCACAATTAATGGGTTGGACTTCATCGATATCATTAACTTGTTGGATTTATGCCAAAGTTAATGTGTATTGGAGGTGAAGTTGGATTTTTATATGAGATATACGCATATCAAGAGTTGATAGCCAATGTATGTGCAAACATCAATTAATTCATAGCATAAGATTCAATAATTGCATGAATAATGCAATTAGTGTGAATTACATACCTACCAACCAAACCAAGGATGACTTGTTGAGTTGCCTCAAGATTATTCTTAGCTAGTTGGATATTGACCCACTAGGAGAACTTCCATATATGTTCTCTCAGGTTCATAGCGAGGGCTATGGATTCACAATAAAATAGTGAGAGTCATAATGTGATTTATTAGAGACTTAATAAACATGCATTTTCAATGTATATTTTAACATGCTCTATTTTATATCTAGGTTGCTAGAATCATCATCATGTCGACGAATATGAATTTACGATCACTAATGGAGTCAAATAGGTTGACTGGGCCTAAAATTTTAGATTGGTTAAGGAATTTGAGAATAGTTATCAAATTCGAAAGATTGGCTATGTCCTAGATGAGGCACTTCCCAATCCCCCTACATAATGGTTTTGAAGATGTTCAGAAGGCATGTCAAAAATATCTTAATGATAGTGAGATGACAAGTTGTATTATGCTTGCCACCATGTCAGATGAGTTGCAAAGGTAGCATGAGGCTATTGATGCTAATTCCATAGTCTACCATCTAAGGTAGCTTTTTTATGAGTAAGCACATTTCGAAAGGTTTGAAACTTCAAGGTTGCTCTTCATTACTAAAATGGTTGAGGAGACATCTCTAGTGCAATATACATTAAAGATGAATGACTATGTTGAGAGGTTGACACCTTGGGTTTTGTGATGGATCATGAATTAAGTATTGACTTAATTCTAATTGGTTTATCCGATAGTTTTTCACATTTTATGCTTAATTATAGAATGAACCAAATCTCCACCACTATTCCTGAGCTAATCAACATGTTCAAAATAGTTGAGTCATTTGTCAAGAAGGACAATAAGGCTATGATGCTGGTGGACTCTTCTGGTTCTAAGAAGAAAACCTTAAGAAGAAGAAAAAGTCCATAAAGTTTGAGGGAGGTGTGGCCAAGAAGAAGGCTAAAGAGATTGCTCCAAAGGGAACATGCTTCCATTGTGGCAATGATGACCATTGGAAAAGAAACTATAAGGCCTACTTAGAATTATTGAAACAGAAGGCATTTGATGACCCATCTAATTCAGTTATTTTTGTCATTAAAATTAATATTTTTTTTCTAATAATAATACATGGGTATTAGATATCAGTTGTGGCTCACACATATGCACTAATATGCAGAGCCTAAGGAATAGTAGGCAACTCAATAAGGGAGAGTTGGACCTGTGGGTTGGAAATGGAGCAAGGATTGTTGCATTAGCTATAGGAACTTATGTATTGACCCTTCCTAGTGGGCTTATGCTAAATTTGGATAATTGTTATTATGTACTTGTTTTGACTAAAAACATTATTTTTATTTCTAGTTTAAATAAAGATGGCTTCCATTTAGCTTTTAGTAACAATTGTTGTTCTATTATGTTGAATGATATTCTTTATGCTAGCGGTACATTATACAATGTAATATACATATTAGATATGTCAAATCCAATTTTAAACATCAATGATAATAAAATGAAAAAACAAGATATTTTGAAATCATCTTACTTATGGCATTGTCCATTATGACCCATACAATATGATGTTTCTTTGAAGTCAAAGGCAATCCAGTCACAAAATCCATAGTGATCCATTCCCACTTCCATTATGGAATATAAATTGGATGTAGCAACCCTGAAGGTACTTGATGTTTAGCCTTGACCTGCTGACAAGACAAATATTTTGAAGTGTATTCCGTGATATCCTTTTCATACCTGCCCACCAGTATCTGCTCTTCAAATCTTGATACATCTTGTTACTCCTTGGGTGCATAGCATATTTGATTTTAAGGGCCTCTCTAAGAATCCTCTGTCTAAGATCTTCTACATCAGGCACATATAATCTATCTTGATAGAACAGTCCACCATCTAAGTCTATAGTGAATCCAGGTCTCTCCCCTTTAGAGATCAATTCAGCTAATTCAATTAGCTTTCTATCCTATCTTTGTGCATCCTTGATTTCTGAGTAAGAGTAGGTTGAATGTGCAACTTTGCCACAATCTTTCTGCTTAAAGCATCTACTACTACATTAGCTTTGCCTTGATGGTAGTCAATCACACAATTATAATCCTTTATTAGCTCTAGTCATCTTCTTGGCCTTTAATTCAATTCTTTCTGCGAGGGAAGATATTTCAAACTCTTGTGATCTATGTAAATGAAACACTTCTCCCCATATAAATAATGGCACCAAATCTTCAATGCAAAAACTATGGCTACCAACTCCAGATCATGGGTAGGATAATTATTCTCATGCGGCTTTAACTGATTAGAAGCATAAGTAACCACCTTTCCATCTTGCATCAATACACAACCTTATCCATTATGAGAAGCATCACTATAAATGATTTACTCCTTATTAGGGATCGACTTTGTCAAAATAGGGGCCTTAGTGAGCATACTTTTAAGCTTATCAAAACTAGTTTGACACTTATTTCTCCACTCAAATTTAACAATCTTTCTCAATAGTCTTGTTAAAGGAGAAGCAATTATTGAAAAACCCTTGACAAACCTTCGATAATATCAAGCTAAACCCAATAAACTTCTAACCTTGGTCATATTCCGTGGAGGCTTCCAACTCACAATTGCCTCAACCTTGCTAGAATCCACTTTAATGCCTTCTGCAGAGATAATGTGTCCCAGAAATGTCACCTCCTTCAACCAAAACTCACATTTTGAGAGTTTGGCATAGAGTTTATAATCTCTGAGAGTCTGCAACACTATTCTCAAATGCTTTTCATCTTCTTCTGAATCTTTAGAATATACCAAAATATCATCAATGAAAATGACCACAAATTGATAAAGATGTGGCCTGAAGATCCTATTCATAAGATCCATAAATGCTACTGGAGCATTGGTCAGCCCAAATGGCATAACTAAAAACTCATAATGACTATATCTGGTTCTAAATGCGGTTTTAGCTATATCCTTCGTCTTTACTCTTAATTGATGATACCCAGATCTCAAGTCTATCTTGGAAAATACTTTTGAACCTTTTAGTTGGTCAAAGAGATCATCAATCTGCAGTAATGGGTACTTGTTCTTGATGGTTTCCTTATTCAACTGTCGATAATCAATACATAGCCTCAAAGATCCATCCTTCTTTTTCATAAAAAATACCGGTGCACCCCATGAGGACATACTTGGTCTAATGAAACCCTTATCAATGAGTTCTTGTAATTGTGTCTTAAGTTCTTTCATTTCTGATGGGACCATTTTGTATGGCGTCTTTGATATAGGCATAGTTCTTGGAACAAGATCAATAGCAAACTCTACCTCTCTCTTTAGAGGCAACCCAAGTAAATTATCAGGAAACACATATGGGAATTCATTTACCACCGGAATACCTTCAAGATTTGAACCTCCCTTTCTGGTGTCAATCACATGGGCCAAATAAGCTTCACACCCTTTTCTCATCAATCTCTGAGCTTTCATTACAGATATGACTCAAGGATGTGAGAATAATTCACCTTTCACCATAATTTCTTGCTAAGTTTCTGTCTTAAGTACCACAAATTTAAACTTGCAATCCACCACTACTCTGTGACGTGAGAGCCAGTCCATGCCTAAAATGGCATAATACTCATGGAAAGGCAACTCAATCAAATCTGCGTAAAACTCCTTCCCATGTTTAACTAAAGGACAATTCCTGAATACTTTATTCACTATTACACTGTGACCCAAAGTATTCCTTACTTCAATTTCATATTTTAGGTTTTCTTTAATCATATTATGCTGGCTAGGTGTACTAGTGCAAATATAGGAATGTGTGGAACTCAGATCTATGAGTGCACAAATGTCAAAATCATATAATGAAAACATACCAGTAATAACATCTGATGCTGGATGTAGGTCAAAATCATATAAGACCAAGCAACCTTTTAGATTTATCTATATATATCTTGATCCCAAGTATGTAGGTCGCATCTTTAAGGTCTTTCATAGAAAAATTCTTAGAAATCCAAATTTAGACTGATTGAACAATTGAGACGTCGTTTCCTATAAGAAGTATGTCATCTACATACAACACTAGTAATATAATTGCACTCCCACTAACCTTCTTGCAAATACAAGGTTCATCCACATTTTGTGAGAAACCAAACTCTTTAATTGTCTGATCAAATTGGATGTTCCAAATCCTGGATGCTTGCTTCAATCGATAAATAGATCTTTGCGATTTGCATACCTTTTTGCCATCACTTGATGTGAAATCCTCAGGTTATGTCATGAACACATCTTTAGTCAGTTTTCCATTAACAAAGATATTTTCATATCCATTTGCCAAATCTCATAATTATAATGAGCAACAATGGCTAGGAGTATCTTGATGGATTTAAGCATAACAACTAGAGAAAAGGTTTCGCCATAGTCAATGCCTTGTTTTTTATGATATCCTTTAGCTACTAGTCTAGCATTATAGGTAACTATATTATCTTTCATGTTGGTCTTCTTCTTAAAGACCCATTTGGACCCAATAGGTTTAATCCCTTCAGATGGGTCAACTAAATTCCACACTTGGTTTTCATACATGGAATCCATATCTGACTGTATAGCTTTTAGCCATCGGTTAGATTCTAAACTATTCACAACTTTTTCATAGGAAGTAGGCTCATCATCCTCTATGAGCAATACATCATTTGTGTTCACTTATGAGAAATCTATATCTCTCAGGAACAATGCATATCCTACTGATCTATGAAGTTCTCGTATTTTAGAAGGTGTAGCTATTACTTCATTTGTATGAGTAACATATTTGGATTCATTCAGTTGATTTGCATATGTTTGGGCATTTTGAACTTCATCAAGTTCAAAATTTCTTCCACTATCTTCTTTTAGAAGAATCTCTTTCTCTAAGAAGACAACATGCTTTGAAATAAATTCCTTTTGTTCCAAATGGTTGTAGAATTGATATCCAAATGACTCTTTTGGATATTCCACAAACAGACACTTATCAGACTTAACTTCTAGCTTATCTGACATTGTTCTCTTCACATAAGCAGGACAACCCCATACTTTCATATGTGAAAGAATATGTCTCTTGTTATTCCATATCTCATATGGAGTAACATCAACTGGCTTAGAAGGGACTATATTTAGTATATAAATAGAAGTCTCTAATGCATAACCCCAAAAGGACTTAGGTAAATATGCAAAGCTTATCATAGACCTCACCACTCTAACAAGGTTTGGTTTCTCTTTTTGGACACACCATTGTGTTGTAGCATGTAAAGTGGAGCCCATTGAGATAAAATCCCATTATCTCTTAGATAACCTTGAAACTTTTGGCTTAAGTATTCTCTACCTCAATCTGATCTAAGTGTTTTAATACTTTTTCCAAGTTGTTTCTCTACTTCATTTTTGAATTCTTTGAAGTTTTCAAAAGCTTCAAATTTATATGTCATTAGATATAAGTACCCAAATCATGAATAATCATTGATAAAGGTAATGAGTAAATAAAACCACCTCTGGCATGCACTGACATTGGTCCACATACATCTGTACGTACAAGGTCCAATAGCCCATTAGCACATTCACCCTTTCCATTAAAGAATGATTTTTTTTATCTTTCCTAATAAACAAGATTCACATGTGTCATGTGATTCATAATCAAATGACCACAAGTCACCATTCTTGTATAACTTAGTCATGTGCCTCTCATTTATATGGCCAAGATGACAATACCATATATATGATCATTTTAAGTTATCTAACTTTTGTATTTTATTATTGATATTGAGGATTGAATTAGACATGTTAAGAATGTAAATATCATTACATAATATGTCAGTTCCATAAAGAATATTATTCAACCATATAGAGCAACCATTGCCATTAATAGTCAGATGAAAACCATTTCTATTTAAACAATAAATAGAAATAGTATTCTTTACTAAAAATTGAACATAATAACAGTTGTCTAGTACTAAAACAAGCCCATTAGGGAGTTTCAATACATAAGTTCCTATAGCTAATGCATCAACTCTTGCTCAATTGCTTACATGCAGGTTTGACTCTCATTTTTAAAGCTTTTTACTGTTCCTTAGGCCTTTCATATATGCACATATGTGAGACCCACATCCGGTATCTAATACCCATGCATTATTTATAGAAATAGTATTAACCTCAATTACATAAATACCTAAAGTAAAAGGTGCATCCAATGTCTTATCCTTCACCTTATTCAAAGACTCCTTATAGGCCTTGCAATTCATCTTCCTTTGGCAACTCTTATCACAATGGAAACAAGTCCCTTTTGATGCCGTCTCTATGCCTTTCTTCCTAATCTTCAATGTACATTGCATTGGAGATATCCCCTCTGCCATCTTGGAGCTAAAAATCAATTTAGATATCTCATATCCCTCAGTTCGAGCTTGGTCATCGAAAAGCTCCCTTAGATGATACACAATGGTATTTGCATCCATATTCTCATGCCACTTTTAAAGCTAGGAGACATAGAGGTGAACATAATGCAACCCACCAACTCACTATCATCCACTTGTTTTTTTGTATGCCAACTGTTCATCAACAGATGCATCATTAGTAGGAGGGGAGGAAAGCGACTCTTCCAAGACATAGGCTATCTTTTCATCTTTCAAAACTATTCTTAAATTCCTTAGCCAATCTAGAAAGTTTGGGTCAGTCAATTTATTGGATTTGAGATTGAGCATAAGTTCACTTTGATGACATGATTCTAGCAACCTAGATGTAAACAAAGATCATGATAGAGAATGTACTAAATGCATGATTATTAGGTCTTTAATAAATGCACATTGTAACTTCCACTAATTTATTGCGAATCATAACCCTCACTATGAATCTGAGAGAAACCATTGGAAGCTCTCCTAGTGGGTCAATATCCAACATTCTGAATGATCTTGGGTGTGCCCAACAAGCCACCTTAGGTCAATTGGTAAATATCTCATACCAATTGCATCATATCATGCAATTACTAAATAATTGGGCTATTAACTCTTGATATATGCACATATCATGTACACTTAGCCAATACTGTCTCTAATTCACATTGATCTTGGGTGTGCCCATCAAGCCAATGTAACTAGTTAAAGCCAACCAATTAATCATGAAATCATATTTTGATGGTTTGAACATATTCTTGTAGAGTGGGCTTTGGTGTGCCCAACAACCCAAACTATAGCGCTCCCTTACCTACTAGTCATTAATAGAGTATAGAAGTGCTACTAAGCTCATTTTTGTTTAAAAAAAAAAAACCAATGCTCAATTTATTGTATAATTGTTTTCAATTTTCAAGTTTATTATTCGCGAAATATTTATTGCTTTATTTTTTTATATCATTTAAATATGTAAGTAGTAATGTAAATATTTTGATTTAAAAGAACTCATTCATTAAACCATAATATTTAAAAATACATTTACAAATAATACCAAATATATTAATTACAAAATTCACTCTTTTATAAATCCTATATACCACAAATTTACATCAAAAATAGTTTTTTAATATTTAATTATACAATATAATTCCCAAAACATACAAAGAGAAAAAAAACTGCTGTAATTTGATCTTGGGGTTCCCCTTTACTTGGTCATCCTAATGCAACAACTACGTCTATTATTCTGTACGTGAAACACACGCGCTAAGCTACTAGCTTAGTGGTATGTTTGACAACTATCTAATAATTATATAAATATTTCTAAAATAAAATTTTAGAAACTACAATTAATTTACTAATCATGCCAAAACATTCAAATAATATCAAAACTATTTACGTCAAACAAAAATATACAATTCATCAATTAACACATTTCATTCATTAAGCATGCTTGAAATTCTTTAACAATACACGACATGCAATTTAAAATATCAATTTAATAATTTACACATTTTTTTCAATTTATTTGATAGCCCACGATATCTTAGACATAAAATTAAACATTGGATACAGAGTTTCTGCTCTCCGGCAGTATACTCAGTGCCTACTTAATTATTTTATAACTCGGCATTTAACGTCTACATTTTCAATGATAACTCAACACTTGTTTAGTGCCTATGTAAATTCAAACTCAACACTATTTCTTAGTGCCTATGTAATTTCAACTCAGTATTATTCTTTGTGCCTACGTAAATTAAATTTCAGCACCATTTTCTAGTGTCTATATTTCTACCCTTTTCTTGGCATGCCAACTTATCCTAATCTCTAGTTCTCGATTAGATGTTATAGGGCTTAATTATATTTGTTACCTTTATTATTATTTACCTAAATTATGTATGTAATACTAATATAATTTCACATAAATACAATAATCTCCATTAAATATATTACAATATCAAACTTTCTCATTTAATCATTATAACTATAAGAAAAGTCAAATAATATATTCATCTGTCACAAAATTCAACAACCAACACATATATACAAACTGCCATATTTTGGACAACATTCATGTCTCATACTTCCCTAAATTTTCCATCCATTGTTAAATGGAATTTGGACAAGTGATCAACTAAGAAAATGTATGTACATATCTTATCTTTAATTTCCAACTGAAATCACATTAAACTAAATTTTGTAGCAAAAGTTATGAATTTTTCTCTAAGCTACATTCATTCCATTCTATCCAGTATTTTACTAAACAAATTTCTAGTTCAAACTTTGAGTCTATTTTACACCTAATTCCAAGCATATTCTGTAATTTTCCAAATACCAGGTTAGTCATAAACTATAGTTTCTGAAATTGATCAGCATACCCGAGGGTAAAAAATACATATGTGGATGAAAAGTATTGTATTTGATCATCAGAAAATATAGGTTATGACTAGTTCGAGAGAAACATTTAGAGTGAAAATGAGGTCAAATAAGCCCTCAAAATTCAAAATTAAGAAAAAAAAGACCCTGTTTAATTAAATAGTTGGTTGATCATACTTTGACTGTATTATAAAAAATAGCAAATGACATTTAAAAATTTATTTTAAGACATGGATAGACTCTAAATAATATTTAGAATTATTTGATAGTGAAAAACAAATTTTACGGCAACAGCAAAAATTGATTTATCAATCTGGTTTGAGTGAGTTGGATAGGAAACATACTCCGATTGAGTTGAAAATTTTTGTGTAGATATATAAAAATATTTTATGAATTATGGAATCAAATTTGGCTGAAATTGAACTTGGAAAGTGTGAGAAATAAGTTATAGTGCATAATTGGGTCTAAATGAGTTGGACTTTGTTTGGCCCAAGCATACCCACCTTAAGCCACTATATAAGGACCAAAATATCAGATTTCTCTAGAGAGAATTCTGGAACTCCTTCTTCCCCAAATCACCTAGCTTGGCCAACCCACTTTTCCATTTTCCTTCCAAAATTCTTCAATTTTCCTCAATTCTTACACCAAAATCAACCACCCAAATATAAACTCAACATCTCTAGTAGCTAGTAAAAGTTTTAAATCTTCATTTGGAAGGCTAGAGTGGAAGGAAATCAAAGAAGAAAAGTTAAGATACAAATTGGAGGTAAGTGAAATTAATAGTTATAAATTGGTTTAATGGTTCAAATAGGTAGTTTAAGGTATGTTGATGATAATTATGAAGTTTAATTGAGTTAGAAAAGAAAAATATTGGTGGATTAATGGAGTGTAATTTTTGGCCATGGTAGGTTCAAAGGGAAGTAAAGGTGTTTCCAAGGAAAAGGCTAAGAAAAAAGGAAGCTTAGGAAGGCCAAAACAAGAAATTAAGTTTTGTGATTTGAAAATCTATCTATTTCTATTGATTAAGTATGAATTAGGGTTATGGAAATTAGGAATTTTATGTGTTTTGCATGTAATTGATAATTAATGCTTAAAATATGATTAAGGGATTATAAAAAGTGAATTAGAATGGTTAATTTCAATTAAACAATTATTTAATGGAAATTGAAAAATATGATCCTATTATGTGAAAAATGCATATTAAGGTATAAATATATTTTATTGTAATATAATGATACATATGGAATAATAAAGATATAAATTAGTGAAATGAATATTTAGAAGGTGAAAGAAATTTTAATGATGAAAATTAAATATAGGCCAAAATATGAAAAAAGAGAAATTAATATTTTTCTTGCTAATTAAATGAAAATTAAGTCATGAAATGCAAGAAAATATGATATTGAGTGTGTATAAATTTATTGAGAATTTTTAAATGATATATTGAATATTTTTGTAATTATTGATTATATTATGCATGAAATAAAAATTAATGAATGAAGTGTGTTTAGTAATGCTTAATGACTTAATTGAATATTCATAATGAAATATTGATATATTAGAATGGAAAGTATGGAAAAATTTTGGTAGTGATAAATTTGTTATGAATGAATAAAATGTTAAGTGATTAATAAAGTAAAAAAATGGAATTTATGAATTTAATGGAAATTGAATTAAAGGAGTAAAATAATACCCTTAGTTATTTTTCTGATTGTTAAATGTAGCTCAAGATATAATTGGTTAGCCATAGGGACATCATTACTGCGGTGCAGGTCATGACGACTCGCTTATATAGGTCAATGATGGTCTACTTCAGTGATAGTGATTCACTAATCAGTTCATAATGCAGTGCTTGGGCGGTCCTTTGGAATTACTCTTCACTGTAGTGGACTTTTGGGTCCACATCCTGTATATCTGGTCTGAATATTTTCTACCTGATTGAATCTAGGGGCAAATGTGAATAAAAGTAGTAATAATGATAGAAGTGAAAAATATTATAAGAATGAATAAATGTGAATAAATGTTAAAAATATGACGAAAAATGAATAAAGTAAAAAATATGAGAAAAATAATAAAAATAAAAAATATGATAAAAATGATATAAGTGATAAAAATGATAAAAATGTTAAAAATGATAAAAATGTTAAATATGATAAAAATGGTATAAAAATAATAATGATAAAAGTAGTAAATATGAAAAAATGGTAAAATTGTAAAATAAAATATAAGCGGAAAAAATGTTAAATTTTGTAGATAAAAAGAAAGTAATTTATATATATATATATATATATATATATATATAGTTAGTGATAAAAGTGTAAATAAATGTAAAATAGTGGCATGATTGTAAATAAATAGAAATTTAGGAACCAAAGTGAAATTTGTAGCTAATTAAATAGAAGATTGGAAAAAAGAAAGAAAGAAAAAGTTAATTAAAGAAGTAAGGTGAAAATGGATTAAATTGAAAAAAAATGAAAATTGATGAGTAAATTGAAAAAAAGAACTATAAGATTAATTGAGAAATATTGTTAATTAAATGAAGATATTAGATAGTAAAGTAAGAGTAAAGAATAATAAAGCCTTGGCAAAAAGAATAAAAAATATATAAAAAATAAAATTTGAATAGTGTAGTAAATATAATATTGTATGTATGAATGCATGAAAATATAAGTCAATCGAAATTCTTATATTAGTAATCATCATTGGGCATTTTAATGCTCAATACATAGTTATTTGACTGCGTGTGGTTGTAGCAAGAAAGACAGGAGCAATCATACAAGTTTTGAAAACATATGGAAGAATATATAATAGTAGATTAATATAAAAAAAGACATGTATATATATGTATGGATGTGAAGTTGTATGAATAAAATTTATGTATATATTCTGATAAACAATATTTATGAATTACTATAAGTGTAAATGATGGAATTTTAATTCATGGTTGAATGAAAACTATTTTGTATTATATGTATTTTATTGTGTCCAAAAAAGGGTTGTGAATTGTTTGCAATATAGGTGAGGATAGTTAAATTATAGCTGTTATGCTGTTGAAATTTGTGGAAAATAAAAAGGACTAATTAAGTATTAATAATATCATGGTCATTAAATTAAATTAAGAAAAACATTTGGCACATCTCAGCTATAATCATATTAAATCACTTAACGTACGTATAGAATGATTATTATAAGAGTGACACATATTTAGGTCTAATAGTCTAAATGAAAGTTGATACCCTATGTCTTATCTTTCCAACCCAATAATAAACACTCAAAAAGCATTTCCAGAACTCAAGTTATGACAAAAAAAGTAAATATTGTTCATAAGACGAATTTTTCAGAACTTCAATTAATTCATATAATTTTCATCTTCATGCATCAACCTCATATTCAAATTTTTATTTTCACATTCATGACATCATTTAATCACCAACTTATCACTTAATCAAAATATCAAGAATTACATACACAATTACACATAATCTCACAAAATCGAAAATTAACATTTTCTATATTGAATTTTTTCCAAATGTATATACCTCAAAAAATCTACTTCACTTTACTTTTCTCTTCCTCCTAGTTAGCTTTCTCCTTGCCCTTACCTCATCTTTGATTTTGGCCAGAAAATTGTTCACCTCATTGGTCTAACAACAAACTTCACTCTAATCAAGTACTAAACATATTAATCAATTCTTAATCACCATAAACATACTAATAATCCTAAATTACCAACCTCAATAGTAAGTAACCCCAAAATCAAAGAAAAGAGAATAAGAAAAGTGAGAAGATGGAAAATCTAATCTCACCTTTGTAGATCTTCCAAATGACCAAAATCTTTCTTTCTCTTTTTTTCTTCTTTCCTCTTCCTTTGTTTTGCTCACTTTGCTTAACTTTCTTGTTGATCTAACTTTAATCCAAATTTATTTCATTTAACCTTGGCTTTGATTGAAGAAAAAAAAAAGAACAAATGGGGGAAAAAGGTCACGACAAAGGGGAAGAAAAAGAGAGAAAATTTGGTTTGTTTAAGATGAAGAAGAAGAAGAATAAAGGCAAAAAGTGAACTTTGACTTTTTATAGTTGGATTAGATGGGTGGTTAGGATTAATTAGATAATCTTGTCCCTCATTGGTCTATTAATTTAAATCACTCTTACTTTATTTTAATGCAAGAAATATTCCATTCCTTAGATAAATAATATTATATTTTATACCTTCTTAAAATATCTGTATCAAAAACACTGTAAATTCCAATTTCATTCAGCGAAAAATTATTTTTTTTCTTAATTTTAACTATGATCTTCAAAATTCTCAATTACTAATATCCAAATATTTTTCTCATATATTATTTTTATTTTTATTTTTTTCTTTCATGTCCGAATTTAGATCCCAATCAGTTCGGCGTGCCGAATTTCGGTCAACCGCGACTGTGACCTAAATTATCAGGCATTACAATTTTTCTCTCCTTAAAAAATTTTTGTCCTCAAAATTTACCTTTTTAACTGGATTGGAACAATTGTGGATACTGATCCTTCATCACCTCTTTATTTTTCTAAGTTGCCTCTTTCGAATTATGAATTTTCCACAGAACCTTAACTAATAGTACCTTCTTGTTTCGTAGCTCTTTCATATCTTGAGCTAGAATTTCCATTGCCTCATCTTCATAAGTTAGATCTGGTCGTATCTCTATATGTTCTACTGATATAATATAAGATGGATCTTATCGATATCTTCTCAAGATGGACACATGGAATACATTGTGAATATTGTCTAACTCTGGCTGTAGAGCTAATTTGTACACCACGGGACCAATGCATTCAAGTACCTCGTATGGTCCTATGAACCTAGGACTCAACTTTCATTTCTTTCCAAATCAGAAAATCCTTTTCCAATGTGAGACTTTTAAGAATACCTTGTCACCAACTGTATACTCAATATCCATCTTTTTCAAGTATGCGTTTGATTTATGTTTATCAGTAGCGGCTTTCAACCTATCTCTTATTACTCTCACCTTTTCTTCTATCTGCTGCACTAACTCTAGACCCACTAATTTATTTTTTTCACTAAGCTCAATATAACATAGAGCATTCTACGCTTCATCCCATACAAGGCTTCATATGGTGCCATATTGATATTGGCTTGGTGAGTATTATTATAGGCAAATTCCATCAATGGAAGATATTTGTCCCAACTGCCTTTAAATTCCATAACACAACTCCTCAACCTATCTTCCAATATCTATATGACCCTCTCTGATTGTCCATTTGTTTGTGGGTGGAAAGTTGTGCTGAAATTGAGTCGAGTACCAATTGCTTGATGCAAACTTTTCTAGAATTGTGAAGTTAACCTCGGGTCTCGATCTGAGATGATTGAAACTAGCACACCATGTAAATGAATTATCTCATTAACATAGATCTCTGCCAAATGTTTAAGTGGATAATCCATCTTGGTCGGTAGAAAATGAGCTAATTTGGTGAGCCGGTCCACCATTACCCATATTGCATCATGCCTCTTTTGTGTCAAAGGAAAACCAGAAACAAAATCCATTGTAACTCATTCCCATTTCCACTCTGAAATTGAAATTGACTGCAATAATCCACTTGGTACTTGATGCTCAGCCTTCACTTGCTGACAAATTAAACATCTAGCAGTATACTCTATGATATCTCTTTTCATTCTTGGCCATCAGTAATATGCCTTCAAGTCATGACACATTTTGTTGCTTCCAGGGTGCATTGCATAAATAACATTGTGAGTCTCTTTCAAAATATCTTGTTTCAATTCTGGTATGTCTGACACACATAACCTGCCCTTATTCCATAAACTTCCATATGCTTCAATAGTAAATTATGGTTTTTCACCCTTTTTCACCATTTCAAAGATTTCCTTTAATTTCGTGTCTTGCTTCTGATTGTCCTTTACTTATTGAATCAATGTGGGTTGAATCTGCAATTCTGCCAAAATAATATATATAAATTACCTATTATTTCATTTTTTGTTATTTAATCTTGTTCATTTAAGAAATTTAAGTTTTAGTGATTACCTGCCAGAGTTTTTCTACTTAGAGCGTCAGCTACCACATTGACCTTACCTAGCTGATAATCAATGATATAATTGTAGTCTTTGATTAATTCTAGCCATCAACTCTGTCTCAAATTGAGTTCTTTTTTGTGAAGGCAAATATTTTAGACTTTTATGGTATATATAGATATAACATTGTTTGCCATATAGGTAGTGTCACCATATTTTCAATGCAAACACAATGGCTGCTAGTTCCAAATCATGTGTCGGTTAATTTCTCTCATAAGGCTTCAGTTGTCTGGAAGCATAAGCGATCACTTTGCCTTCTTGCATTAATATGCAGCCAAAATCATTAAGGGAAGCATCACTGTACACCACATAATCGTTTCTTGCAATAGGCTGTGTCAACACTGGTGCCTCTAAACATTTTCTTCAACTTATCAAAACTAGTCTATTACTAGTCTGTCCACTCAAATCTAGTCTCCTTTTTAAGCAAATTTGTCAGTGGTGACGCTATCATTGAAAATCCTTTCACAAACCTCCGATAATAACCAGCCAAACCAAGAAAACTTTTCACCTTTGTCACATTCCGAGGCAGTTTCCAATTGAGGATTGCCTCTACTTTGTTGGAGTCAACTTTGATCCCATTGACTGAGACAATATGCCCTAGAAAGGCCACTTCATCCAACCAAAATGCATATTTTGATAACTTCGCATATAATTGATTCTCTCTCAAAGTATGGAAGACAATACGAAGATGTTGATCATGCTCTTCTCTACTTTTGGAGTACACCAGGATATCATCTATTAACACCACCACAAACTAGTCCAAATAAGGCCTAAAGATTTTATTCATTAGATCTATAAATGCTGCTGGGGCATTCGTTAGGCCAAAAGGCATTACTAAGAACTCATAATGACCATACCAAGTCCTAAATGTTGTTTTTGAAATGTCCGATTCTCTAATTCTCAATTGGTGATAACTTGATCTGAGCTCATTTTTAGAAATTACCCATTCTCCTTTCAACTGATCAAACAAGTCATGTATTCTCTACAATGGATATCTATTCTTAATTGTCATCTTGTTCAATTGATGATAATCAATGCACAAATGAAAGGTGTCATCCTTTTTTTCACAAATAAAATCAGTGTACCCCAAAGTGAGACACTGGGTCTAATAATCCCTTTCTTTAATAACTCTTGCAATTGCACTTTTAATTCCTTTAGTTTAGCAGATGCCATTCTGTAGGGAGTGATCGATATCGGGGTTGTGCCTGGCAAAACATCTATGGCCAACTCTATCTCCCTAACAGGAGGTAACCCTGACATGTCCTTAAAGAAGATATCTGGATATTCATATGGTGTAGGAATCTCCCTGAGATCTAGACTCCTTTTCTTAGTATCTACAATATGTGCAAAAACGTTTCACATCCCTTTTTGATAAGCTTACATGCCTTTGTAACATAAATGACATTAGTCAAGTATGGTCAATTCTTGCCCAAGACAATCACATCATCCTGCCCTGAATTCTTGAAAGTCACTTTCCTATATTGACAATGCACCATTTCCCTATGTTGAGTTAACCAATCCATCCCCATGATTGCATCAAACTCACGGAATAAAAACTCTATTAGGTTAGCTAGGAATTCTATATTATGAGCTTTGACTGGACTATTTTTATAGACTCAACCAGCTTTCACTCCATGACCCAAAAGATTTGTCACTAATATATCATAATCTAATTCCTCTACTACCATATTACCCTGACTAGGTGGTGACATGCATAAATATGAATTTGTAGAACCTGGATCTATTAGTGCAAATAAATCAGTATCATAAAGAGAAAATTTACCGATAATGACATTCGGGGCATTCTGCTCCTCACGAGCCCTTAAGGCATATGCTCAGGCTGGGGCTCAACTACCTTCTGCTCTATTCACTGATTCTGATACACTCTGACCAATCCTACTACTTCTAGACTATCCATGTCCCTTGCCTCTGCCTTGAGTGAAATTCTGAACTTGAACTGATACTACACCACTTGTACCTCTTCCTCTAGGGTAATCCTTTTGTTTGTGCTCAGTAGATCCGCATCGTAAGCATGCTCTAGTCATCCACCAATAATCACTTGTATGTGATCTTCCACAATGTTGACATTTGATAGATATAAATCTCCTATTACCCGAGCAGGTGCATTAGCTGTAGACTTGTCTAGCCTCGACTGTTGGTTTTGCCTAGCTAAAAATGTTAGGCTAGAACACCGTTATTGAAAAAACCTAGGCACTGCCCGCCCCCTTTTACCTGATGTTTAGACCATGCTAATTGTCGATCTCCAGGGTTGCTCTTCTATCCTTTTTCTCTTTGACCATTTTTCTACACTGATGGCCGAGGATACTAGTGTAGCAAAATCCTCAAGCTAAATGGTGGTATCCATATTTCCAATATCATCATTAAGCCCATCCTCAAATCTTCGACATCTATCTACCTCATTAACAATAATTACAGTTGCATATTTACTCAGTTTGGTGAATTCCATCTCGTATTCTGCCACTGACATGCTTCCTTGCTTCAGGTCTTGAAACTCCCTCTTCTTTTCATTAACATAAACTCTAGACACATATTTCTTGTTAAATTCTTCCTTGAAGAAATTCCATGAAGGTGGCTTCGTTGTATAGGGCTTTGATAAGATTGATTTCCATCAGTCATAGGCATGATCTTTTAAAAGGGACACTGCATACCTAACATTTTGTTCTTATGGACACTAGACACTCGAGTTCCTCAAACACCATTTCTATCGATTCCATCCAAAACTCTAATGCTACTGGGTTATTCTCTCTCCTTCCCATAAAATCTGTGGTCCCATATTTTCTCAGCTTATCAATATGGGGTTTTGGCTGAGGTGGAGGAGGAGGTGGAGCTGGTTGTGGAACTGCTTGTACTATCCATTGCAACAAATTTTCTATCTTCTCCATAAGAGGTTCCTATCCTAAATTAGCATGTCCCTCTGCTTTAGGCAAAACTATTACACTCGGCTCGACATCTCTCACTAATTGAGGTTGTCCAATATCGGCTATGTCTGAAAAACTGTTACTTAGTTCATCTTCCGAGAAATCTTGTTTTGATCTCGAATCCATATCTACCTATAAACCAGAAGAAGGGACCCCAAATCAGATAATTGCAGCATTTTATGCATATGCACGAGACACACTTTCTATTTTACACCAACTATTCAATAATCAATTAGCATGGGCTCTGATACCACTAAATGTAGCGCTCCCTTACCTTACTAGTCATTAATAGTGTATGAAAATGCTATTAAGCTCATTTTCGCAAAAAAAAAAAAAAACAATGCTCAATTTATTGTATAAGTATTTTTTCAATTTTTGAGTTGATTATTAGCGGAATATTTTGATTTAAAAGAACTCATTCATTATATGCATAACATTTTGATTTATTATTAGCAAAATATTTTTTTTATTTCATTTAAATATGTAAGTAGTAATGAAATATTTTGATTTAAAAGAACTCATTCATTAAATTATAATATTTAAAAATACATTTACAAATAATACCAAATATATTAATTACAAAATTCACTCTTTTACAAATCATACATGCCACAAATTTACATCAAAAGGAGTTTATTAATATTTAATTATGCAATACTGTTGAACCTTAAGGAGTATTTTCGTCATTTTGATACTAACAAATAAAATAGCAATAATGTATTTAACAATGCTTGTGTTATAAGTTTGTTGAACAGGATATATCTTAAATAAAATATGATGCAATAATTAAAGACAACTTTTGAAGATCAAAATAAGAAGAAATAGCAAAGTCACGCCTGTGACTACTTATACCATGCCCATGATATAGCTTAGTGCTAACTCTCCAACATTTAAAGTTTACGGCCATAAAAGATCATATCAACTGTGAATAATCAAATCAGTCACACCCGTGAAAGAAAGACACGCCCATGAAATAACATGTCAAGTTCTTCCAGAGAGCTTCACGACCAGAGTCACCATTTGAACCACGGCTTGGAAGAATGTTCACACCCGTGAAAATATAAAGTCACGCCCGTGATCAAACACTTCAAGTTCTTCCAGAGAGCATCACGATCAAAGTTACCACTTGGACCACGACTTGAAAGAACATTCATGACCGTGACACATATAGTCATGCCCATGAATGAGGATAGAGAAACATGTCAGACGCTAAGTTAAGATTTGGTTCAATGGCTATTTTCGCATTAAATGCACCCAAACAACTATAATTCGTAGAGAAAGTATAAATGCAAGTCATTTATGAATCCTAATAAGAAGAACAACAATTACTTTGAATCTTTAATCTTGTTGTAGCCATTGTGCATTAATTATTTTCAACAAAACCTTTATTCTTTGTAAAAATCTAATTGCTTATAATTTCTAAGCATTATAGGTTGGTGAGTGTTTTCATTATAATCAATTACTCAAGTGAGTTTGGGTATATAAGGTTAAGATAAAACATAAGGAATTGGTTTATTGTGTGGGCCATAAAACACAAGGAGTTGGTTTATTGTGTGAGCCATAAAACACAAGGAATTGATTTATTGTGTGAGCCATTAAAATAGAAGGGAATTTTTGGGTTAGGTGTTAGCCATTGAGAGAAACACTATAGTTGGGAGTGAGCTTATAAAACTCCATTGTAACATTTAGTGTATTAGTAAAACTCCCAATTGAGATTGGAAAGAGGAGTAGAGTTTGTTAATACCCAAACCTCTATAAATCTCATGTGTGATATCACTCCATCCCTACTTTATTTAATTTTTTTCTGCACTTAAAGTCAAGAAATTTTTATTTCATAACCAATTCAACCCCCTACTTGGTTCATTGTTAGGGAAACAAATACAATTCCCAAAACATACAAAAAGAGAATAAACTGTTGCAATTTGATCTTGGGGTTCTCCTTTTCTTCAGTCGTCCTAAAACAACAACTACGTGTATTAATCTGCACGTGAAATATATCCACTAAGCTACTAGCTTAGTGGTACGTTTGGCAATTATCCAATAATTATATAAATATTTCTAAAATAAAATTTTAGAAACTACAATTAATTTACTAATCGTGCCCAAACATTCAAATAATATCAAAACTATTTACATCATGCAAAAATATGAAATTCATCCATTATCACATTTCATTCATAAAAGCATGCTTGAAATTCTTTAACAATATAAGACATGCAATTTAAAATATTAATTTAATAATATACACATTTTTTTAATATTTATTTGATAGCCCACGATATCTTAGACCGAAATTAAACACTGGATTTAGAGTTTCTGCTCTCTGGCAGTATATTCGGTGCCTACTTAATTATTTTATAACTCGGCATTGAACGCCTACATTTTCAATAATAACTTAGCACCTTTTTGGTGCCTATGTAAATTTGAACTCAACACTATTTCTTAGTGACTACGTAATTTCAACTCAACACTATTTCTAAGTGCCTATATAAATTAAATCTCAGCACTATTTTCTAGTGCCTACATTTCTATCCTTTTATTGACATGTCAACTTATCCTAATTTCTAGTTCTCGACTAGATGTTATAGGGCTTAATTATATTTGTTACCTTTATTATTATTTACCTAAATTATGTATGTAATACTAATATAATTTCACATAAATGAAATAATCTCCATTAAATATTTTACAATATCATACTTGCTTATTTAATCATTATAACTATAAGAAAAGTCAAATAATATATTTATCTATCACAAAATTCAACAACTAACACATATATAAGCTACCCTATTCTGGATAACATTTATATCTCATATTTCCCTGCATTTTTCATCCATTTTACATGGAATTTGGACAAGTGATCAACTAGAAAAATGTAGATACATATCTTATATTTAATTTCCAACTAGAATCATATTAAACTGAACTTTTTAGTAAAAGTTCTGAATTTTTCTCTAAGCTACGTTCATTTCATTCCACCCAGTATTTTACTAGACAAATTTCTAATTCGAATTTTGAGTCCATTTTCCACCTAATTGCAGACATAGTCAGGTCTAATGATTTAAATGAAAGTTGAAACCCTATGTCTGAAATTTCCAACCCAATAAGAAACACTCAAAAACTATTTCCAGAAATCAAGTTATGATCAGAAAAGTAGACATTGTTTATAAGATGAATTTTCCAGCACTTCAATTAATTTCGACATTTTTCATCTTCATGCATCAACCTCATATTCAAATTTTTATTTGCACATTCATGGCATCATTTAATCACCAACTCAACACTCAATCAAAATATCAAGAATTACATACACAGTTACACATAATCTCACAAAATCAAAAATCAACATTTTCCATATTAAATTTTTGCCAAATGTACATATCTCAAAGAGTCTAATTCACTTTACTTTTGTAACACCCCCTTACTCAAACCGCACGTGGCCGGATGTGAAGGCGCTACTGTCTGTCTTCCTTACTTCTTTAAATCGCTATATATATTTTTTTCTATTTAATAAATAATGTACACTTTATTTACATAACATAGTATTTATAAATACCAATTTACTATTTAACAAACTTTGAAAACTACATTACAATTTATAAATATATATAATGAGGAAAAACAAAATACAGAGTTCAAAAATGTGTGACCCACTATTTTGAGATCAGCTGCTTTAATTTGAATCGGATCACCGCTTGCTTTATCTATCACCTTTAGCTACCTTTCTATATCTGCACGAAAAGAAATTTCCACGCTAAGCTCTAAGCTTAGTGGTGCATATAAATAAGGCAATATACTATATCATGCAACAAGCATTAACATGTATCATTTTATGCATTAAAATGTTTGCATGCTATTTCTATCAACATGTTACTATTTCATACAAGTATGAATATCATGCTCACATATACAACATTATTTTTATTTATCTTTGATGGTAAATTACTTTGATAATCTCTTTATTATTATATTTCAATCTCATATCATCATCATTTTTTTTCTTTTATTTTCTTATTTTCCGACATATCTTCATTATCTTGCCCACATCACTCTAACTTTGGACTGACTGGATACAGGTTATGGATCAGGAGCACTCCCAGAACTATAGCCACCCTGTCCACTATCTGGCTCAAAAGAGCTTCTCAAATCAATGGCGCTCTCCGAGCTTAAGCCACATTGATTGAGTATAATTTCATCATAGATGAATAATCGGACCAAGGGTGCTCTCCGATCTTAAGCCACCTTGTCCTCATTTATATGTGCTCATTAGAGCTTCTCTTGTCAATGGCGCTCTTCGAGTTTAAGCCACATTGACCAAGCTTCTCAGACCAATGTCGCTCTCTGAGCTTAAGCCATATTGATCGAGGAATAGTACGATACCGTTTGCCCCCTTAATGACATGTCATCTATCCTGTTTCTAGTCTGCAGGTAGAGTAATGGGCTTCTTTATATTTCCACATCAATCATATATCTTTATTAAATTTTTATTTTACACCCATTTCATCATTCTTATAATATACATCACATCATCATAATTCTCAATTTCAACACATCAATATTCTCATGTATCAACATCTCAATTCTCTTGTTTTGCAATATATCATCATGCTCATACATACTGAATAACATCTTTTCATTTATTTAACTAGATACATCAATATTCTCATGTATCAACATCTCGATTTTCTTGTTTTGCAAACATATAGTCATGCTCATACATACTGGATAACATTTTTTTCATTTGTGTAAAAATCATATTCATAATTTGTTAAAAAAAGAGCATTCACGGTTGTGACTACTATTCACACCCATGATCCAAAACCGTGAACGCTACTGGAATGAATCGCCCAAAAGCATTCACGGTCGTGAAAACTCATTCATGCCCGTGAATTAATTCACGCCCGTGATTTCCAACCGTGAACACTTTTAGAATGAATAGTACTATTTCCACATAAAAGTCACAACCGTGATACAATCAGTCACAACCGTGAACCCTCAAGTTCACGCTCGTGACTAAATAGTCACGCCCATGACTTTCAACAGGAAATCTGCATATTCACTTTTCATTCATTCTAATATCATCCAAATCATACAAAATTTCTATTTCATGCATTTCTAAGGTTCTTTACTCAACTTATTACTTTCTAATACATGTAGATGTCTTTATCATACAACATTTTCTAACATGCATCATTAATTCAATGTCTCATATGAATCTCAATTATACATGTCTAAACCTATGGTTTCATGCCATAATCATCATTCTTGAAATTCATTTATCTAAAATCATGTTCAACATGCATTATTTCAAACAAAAATAGGCTATTTCCTTAAGTTATGCACAAACCTTAATCTTTCTCCTTCACTCTTCTAGGTAGCATTCTCTTTTCCTTTGCTCTTTAGTGTTTGTTCCTTGTCACTTGGAACTCCTACAACATCATAAATCATTATTATCATATGATTTTCTCAAGACCCTAAACTCTTTTATTCTCTCTCAAAACCCTAGTTTCTCTCTCTTTCCACATAAGTCTTGGACGAGCTCAAAATTCAAACTCCTTTAAGAAAAGATGAAGAAGAAGAATAATCACTTCTTACCTTACTCTTTTCTTCACTAAATCACAACTTTGGATATTTTCTCTCTCTACCAAACTTGATTTTTCTTCCTCTTTCTTGCTCTTTCCAACTTCCTTAGGAGTTATGGACCATGAAGATCACCTTGTCTTGCTCTTTCCCTTATCTTCCATTCCTTTCTCTCTCTAGAAATCAAGATTGGCTATGGAGGAAAAGAAATGGCTAGCATGACTAGCAAAGAAGAGAGAGAAGAAGGCAAAAAATGAAGAGAAGAAGAAAAAAAAAGAAAGTCTTAAATAGGGTACCCAAAAGTCTTCATGTGGGACCCACGATTTTGACCATTTCTTGACATTAGGCTTAATGAACCCATTAATCTCATTGAGTGGCCAGCCAAACCTATTAAAATGTCCCCAAAATTAATATGTTGATTAGTAATTAATCTCATTAATCCTCCAATTTTTGGTAATTTGCAATTTGACCCTAAAACTTATCAAATTTTGCAATTTAGTCCTTCACCGTAAATCAACTTCTTTAAACTTTATAATCACTTAATTAGGCATATATCATTTAATTTAGTCATTACTTGATCAATGTTTTGTAAAAAGTAGAACTTAGACTTCGATCAGTCAAACGCGTCAATTTTGCGACACGTGCGACTCAGTGTCTAAATTAGCGGATATTACAACTTTTCTCTTCCTCCTAGTTAGCTTTCTCCTTGCCCTTACTTCATTTTTGATTTTGGCTCAACAATTGTTCACCTCCTTAGCCTAACAACAAATTTTACACTAATCATGCACTAAACACACTAATCAACCCTTAATCACCATTAATATACTAATAACCCTAAATTACCAACCTTAATGGTAAGTAACCCCAAAATAAAAAAAAAAAAAGAAGAAGAAAAGTGAGAAAATGGAAAATCTAACCTCACCTTTGTAGATCTTCCAAATCACCAAAATCTTCATTTCTCTTTTTCTCTTATTTTCTTCTTTCCTTTTCCTTTGTTTTGCTCACTTTGCTTCACTTTCTTGTTACTCTTTCTTTAATCCTAGTTTTTTTCATCTAACCTTAGCTTTGATTGAAGAAAAAAAAAGAACAAATGGGGGAAAGAGGTCACAGCAAAAAGGAAGAAAAAGAGAGAGAATTTGGTTTGTTTAAGATGAGGAAGAAGAAGAATAAAGGCAAAAAGTGGACTTTGACTTTTTATAGTTGGATTAGATGGGTGGTTAGGATTAATTAGATAATCTTGTCCCTCATTGGTCCATTAATTTAAATCACTCTAACTTTATTTTAATCTAAGGAATATTCCTTTTCTTAGGTTAAGAATATTCCATTTTTATACCTTCTTAAAATATCTGTGTCAAAAATACTGTAAATTCTAATTTCATTTAGCGAAAAATTATTTTTTTAAATTTTAATTTAGAACTTCAAAATTCTCAATTAATAATATCCAAAATATTTTTCACATATTTTATAATTTTTAAAATTTTTTCATGTCCAAATTTAGACTCTAATTGGTTCGGCGTGCCGGATTTTGAACAATTGTGACCATGGCCTAAATTATCGGGCACTACACAATCTCTAAAAAAACTTTAGCTCTTACCATATTAATGGAAGGCATTGGCCTTAATATTATTAATGAGGGATTTTTTTTTAATTTTAGGTCTCATCGTAGCAATTTGACATGCATAATATATCAATTCATTACATATAGATATGTAAGATAATTACACTAATTATATGGTTATGATTACGAACATAATCTAACATCAATCCTTTGAGCCATGAAGGATTGATTAGGTCTTACCTAAGTAGATACATGAAATTACAACACCAAAGTAGAAAACAATTTCCTATTTTATTGCTCATTTGCTTTTGACGCCATCTCCTTGGCTTCTTGCTCCTTTGTACTTCAATTCTATTATAATCCTATTTGTTCTAATTATATAAATTCTTCATAAGAAAATCTCAAGTTGCATTTGAGGGGAGTAAGACGATAAGAGAAATATAATAGAGAGAATAGAGAAGGCAGTTACTCGCATGTCCTATTTACCAAAACAACATTTCCATGCATGATCAATTTCATTGGTCAAGTCCATAATCATACCATCATGCCTATAATGGCCCAAATACCAGGTTAGTCGTAAACTGTAGTTTCCGAGATTGATCAGTATACTCGAGGGTCAAAAATACAGCTGTTGGTGAAAAATATTTTATTTGATCATCCAAAAATATATACTATGACTAGTCCAAGTGAAATATTTGGAGTAAAAATGAGGTCAAATAAGTCTCCAAAAATCAAAACTAAGAAAAAATAGGAACCGGTTTAATTAAATAGTTAGTTGATCGTATTTTGACCGGACAATGAAAAATAGCAAACGACATCCAAAATTTTATTTGAAGATATGGATAGACTCTAAATAATATTTAGGATTATTTGACAGTGAAAAAGGAATTTTATAGTATCATCAAAAATTGAATTATCAGTCCGATTTAAGTGAGTTGAACAAAAACGAGCTCCGATTTAGTTGAAAATTTTTTTGTAGACATATAAAAATATTTTAAGAATTATGGAATCAAAATTGGGTGAAATGGAGCTTGGAAAGTGAGAAACATAATTTATAGTGCATAATTAGGCTAAATGGGTTGGGCTTTGTTTGGCCTAAGCCACCCATTTAAGACCACTATAAATAGGTTCAATAGCAGAATTCTCTAGAGATAAATCTAGAACTTTTTCTTCCCCAAATCCCCTTGCTTGGCCGACCTCATATTTTCCCATTTTCCTTCCAATGTTCTTCATTTTTTCACTTTCTACACCAAAATCAACCATCCAAAAATAATTTCAGCCTCTCTAGTAGCTAATAGAAGTTTTTAATCTTCATTTGGAAGCCTAAAGTGGAAGGAAATCAAAGGAGGAAAGTTAGGATATTAATTTGGGGTAAGCAAAATTTATGGTTTTAAATTAATTTAATGGTTCAAATAGGTAGTTTGAGATATGTAGATAATAAATATGAAGTTTATTTGAGCTAAGGAAGTAAAATAATGGTTGATTACTGAAGGAAAGATTTTGGCCATGGTAGGTTCAAGAGAAGGTGAAGGTGCTTCCAAGGGAAATGCAAAGGAAAATGAAGCTTAAGAAGGCCAAAACAAGCAATTAAGGTTAGTGATTCTATAATCTACTTATTTTTATTAATTAAACATGATTTAGGGTTATATAAATTTAGAAAATTGTGTGTTTTGCATGTAATTGCCAATTAATGCTTAAAACATTATTAAAGAATTATTAAAAGTGAATTAGAATATTTATCTTCAATTAAAAAAATTAATTAGTGGAAATTATAAAATATGACCTTATTATGTAAAAAATGAATATTAAGAAATTAATAATTTTTTTTCTAATTAAATGAAAATTTAGTCATGAAATGCATAAAAATATGATTTTAACTGTGTAGAAATTTATTGAAAAATTTTAAATTAAATATTGAATATTTTTCTATTTATTGATGATATTATGTATGAAATGAAAAATAATGAATAAAATGTATTTAGTGAGTTTATAACTTAATTGATTATCCATGAAGAAATATTGATATATTAGAATGAAAAATGTGAAAAATTTTGGTAGTGATAAAATTGGTATGAAAGAATAAAATATTAAGTGATTAATAATGTAAAAATAATAGAATATATGATTTTAATAGAAATTGAATTGAAGAAATAAAATAATGTCCTTAGTTATTTTTTGATGGTTAAATCTAGCTCAGGATATAATTGGCTAGCCATAGGGATACCATTACCGCGGTGTGGGTCATGGCGACTCATTTATGTAGGTCAATGATGGTCTATTTCAGTAATTGTAACTCAGTGATCCAGTGTAGTGCTCGGGTGATCCTTTGGAATTACTCTTCAGTGTAGTGAACTTTTAGATCCATGTCCCATGTATCTAGTTCGAAGATTTTCTATCAGATGGAAATTAGGGTCAAATGATGGTTTATTTCAGTGATTGTGACTCAGTGATCCAATGTAGCACTCGGGTGATCCTTTGGGATTACTTTTCAGTGTAGTGGACTTTTAGGTCCATGTCCCATTTATCTAGTTCGAAGCTTTTCTATCAGATGGAAACTAGGGGCAAATGTGAATAAAAGTAGTAATAATAATAAATGTCAAAAATATAATGAAAATAATAAATGTGAAAAAAATATGATAAAATGAATAAAATGAAAAATATGAGAAAAATAATAAAAATAAAAAATATGATAAAAATGACAAAAGTGATAAATTTGATAAATATGATAAAAGTGGTGATTGTAACAAAAGAAAAAAATAGTAAAATTGCATATTAAAAAATAAGTGAAGATAAATATTAAATTGTGTAGTAAAAAGAAATAAAAATAAAAAAATGGAAAATAAAAATTATTAGTGGCAAAAGTGAAAATAATATATAGTTAGTGACATAATTGTAAATAAATGGAAATTTAAGAATTAAAGTGAAATTGAAGCTAATTAAATAAATAAATAAGAAATAAAAGAATGGATAATTAAAGAAATAAAGTAAAAATGGACTAAATTGAAAGAAATTGAAAGTTTAGAAAAAAAAAGAGAAATAAAGATATTAAATAGTGAATTAAGAGTAATTAAAAATAAAGTATTGATAAAAAATATATATATATATATTAAAGAGAAAAATTGAATAGTATATTAGAAATATTATTGTATGTATAATTGCATAAAAATATAGTTAGTGAAAATTTTTAGATTAATAATTATTACTGAGCATATTAATGTTCAACACGTAGTTATTTGACTGCGTGCAGGTAGTAGCGGCACAAGCAGGAGCAAGTATACAAATTTTGGAAATAGACGAAAGAACAAAATAGTAATAGGATATTACTAATAATAACATGTATATATATGTATAGATATGGAGTTGTAAGAATGAACCTTGCACATATTATAATAAATGATATTTGTAAATTATTATATTTGTGAAAAATGGAATGATGATTTGTGAATGAATATAATCTATTTTGTATTATATATGTGTTGTTGTGTCCAAAAGTAGGCTGTGGATTGTTTTCTTTACAGGTGTGTTAGTTAGTTTATAGCCGTTATGCTGCTGAAAGTTTTAGAAAAATAAGAAGGATTAATTAAGTGTTGACAATATTATTGTTATTAAATTAAAAAATTTTTGCACACTTCGGCTATAATCACAGTTACTCATATAACGTATGTATAGATTAATTGATACAAGGGTGCCACAATGTCATTCCATACACCCCTAGCATGATTTTTCTAATGCATAAATAAAGGTAATCTATTAAAGTAAGAATTTGGATTCCCTTTGTTTCAACTCTTAAAATATTGTTTTGATTATTTGGCCTTAATAAAATTCATTCTAAAATCATTATTTAATCTCATTAAATATTCATATGAACATTTAGAAATACTTTCTAAAAGGAAATCATGCATTTTAGGCATATATTTGATCATATAAAAAAGTTTCCTAAAATTGCCTACTTTACTAACTAGGTTACTTCCAAATTAAAGCATGCAATATTAAATCCAAATTTAATAATTAAATCACATAAATATTAAATTAAATATGACCAGCAATTAATTTATAATTAAATTAGTTAATAGTTATGTAACACCCCCTCACCCCAGCAGCTCGTGCCCGAATGAGGGTGTGCTATACTGACTTCATAGATTAAAATATCTTTATTAAATTTTGAACACCTGAAAATCATTCATTTTTTTTATTTACCATTTATTTACTTTGCAGCATAAAAGAAAAGTCATAACATCAAAGATAAAAATACATTTTCTTTAATAACATCTTCTTTACAAAGTGTACTGTTTATTTTATAAATACTATAAAATAAAATTTACATGATAATATACAAAAGTTGTGTAACCCACGATGTGTGCAACAAGTTGCTTTACTGGATTAGGTCACCGTTAGCTTTGTCTACTATCTTCTATTTATTCTTTACTAAATCTGCGTGAGAAAACTCTCACGCTAAGTTCTTGGCTTAGTGGTGCATATAGATAAGGCAATAAACTATTTTTAATGTCACATGCATTGTCATATAAAAATTTATGATCAAATCATGCAAATATACATTTCATAATATTCTAGTATGCATAACATCAATTTATTGTATCTCATTTTGTTTAACATAATCAAATCATCATTCTCATGCAAATCATGGTATTTTAGCATGTATAGACATCAAATTATATTATATTATCTCAGACTTATTTATTTTATTGTATAACACTAAATCTTCTTTTTATCCATGCCACAATTCATGATTCCATTTTTATTTTCAATAATTCTTTTATGTTCCATAACTTCCTTAATTATGTTTTCATTTATGCCCAAGACACCTATGAACCACTGAATAGGATAACGGAGTTGCCATCCAGGCACTTAGGAGTGCCACCCAGACAATATGATGTGCGCATATAAGTGTCAAACTCGGCGTAGATAACCGTGTCAAACTCGGCGTTGATAACTGTGTCAAACTCGGCGTAGATAATAATGTCATACCCGGCATAAATAACAGTGCCAAACCCGGAGTAGATAACATTTCCAAACCCGGTGTAGATAATCATACCATTAATGGATTTAATCATTTTCATCATACTCCCCTCCTATTTGGCATGCCAAACTATCCTAAGTTGGTTCTAGTTAGGTGTTCTAGGGCTTATACAGTTTCATTAAAATTCATAACAATTAATTTACTACTTTTCATGCATGTAATATCTCAAACTAATCACATAATCACTCAATTAAAATAATATTTATATAATATAACAAATTTCTCATCATTTTACTCATTTCATTTCTCAATTCACATGCTGCCCTGTCACTAGCAGATTTTGTTCTCTGTTTTGGACCTTAATTTTGGTCATGTTCTGTTCTTAATATAGTTACATGATCTCATAAAAATTTTAGATATGAATCGTAGCTTTAATATTCAACTTGAATCACTTAATTCGGAGTTTTGTATCAAACGATATGATAATATTAACACTAACTAGTCACTGATAATTTTGCCCAGAATTTTCTGGATAGATTCTAAGTCTAAACTTTATGAATTTTTCTGGATAATTACAAACATATTCGGATATTATGATCTGCATATAAATTGTAGCCCTATGTCTTAGATTTCATACAGAATAAAGAACACACAAATCCAAGCTCCATAACTCAAGTTATAATAGTTTAAGTACTTACTGCTCATTATTAACAATTCTGCCCAGAATTTCTGGATAGATTCTATGTTCGAACGTTATGAAATTTTCTGGAAAATTACAGACATATTCAGGTTTTATGATCTACATGAAAGTTATAGCCCTATGTCATATCTTTCAAACCCAATAAAGAACATGGAAAACCGAGTTCCAGAAATTAAGTTATAACAGTTTAAGTGTACACTGCTCATCAATTTCCAGCAAAGAACATACCAACCAATCACATTCATTTTTTACCAAATTAAATCCTAAGTCTAGCAAACATGCATCTCCAAGATTTTTCATCACAAATAATATTAATTTAGAATCATCAACATGCCAAATAATTAAATTATGCAATTAAAACAAAATTAAAATAGGCTATTGCCTTAGATTATGCACAAACCTGTTTTTTTCTCTCATTTTCTTTCTCTTTATTTCTCTTTCTCCTTTCCTTTGTCCCTTTGATCTAACTCTTTGCCACTTTGAGTTCCTAAAATTTATAATCAGATTAATAAGACTCCATAAACCTTAATCTTTCTCTTTTTCCTTACTCTTCTAAGCTACATTGAGCTTGAAAATGGAATTTTCCATGTTTTTTCTCTCCTTTTCTCACTTTCTTTTACTATAATCAAGGTTTAGCTATGGAGGAAGAAGGGAAAACGTGGCTGGTTTGAGAGAACAGAATTTTCCTCAATGAAAATAGATAAGGAAGAAGAAGAAACAATCAAGAACAAAGTGACAAAAGTCATTAAAATGGGGGGACACCTAAGCTTCATCTAGAAACTTTAATTAATACCTCATTAATGCACATCACTTGGCTAATTGTTGTATGCCATTTGGTGTGTTTTGCTTCAAGAAACGTGGGCTGATTTGAGGAAAAGATAAAAGTCTTCTAGATGTTTAAGTGATAAAGAAGAAGAGAGGCAATTAAGAGAAAATGACAAACTTAATCAATTATGGGACACCTAAGCCAAATTCTAGAAACTTTAATTAATGTTAAATTCATGTATGTCAATTATCTTCTTAAAATGTGACACTTGGTGTGGCTGGCCTCCATATGCATTTTATGTCCCAATTCATGCATTTAATTTATGATTATCCCCTTTAAATCCTCCAATTTTTGGTAAATTGCAAATTGATCCCTAAACTTTTCAAAATTTTCAATTTAGTCCTTTACCGAAATTTAACATCTTTAAATATTTTGAACACTTTATTAGATATTTTCCATACTTAATTACCATTATTTTCATTATTTTTCGATAAAAGTTCAAATTTAGATTTCGATCAAACCGACGAGTCGATTTAACAACTCGCCTGACTTTAATCTAAATTAGCGGATATGACAAGTTCGATGCCAAATAGGATTAAACAATCATAGTTAAAATTGCATACTAGAATCCTAATCAAGCTAGGACTTTAGAAAACCCTTTTTTTATTCAAATAAAATTCCATTTAAAAATTTTCAAATTTTCAGAATGCATTCTCATTATTATAGACAACTTATAATCAATTTATACTAGTTAAATTTGTTCATTAGATAATCTAAACCAGTATTTATTCAACTAGCAAACTAATTACTCAAAAATTGCCTAAATTGAATTATAAATGAATTAGAATTTTTTAGGAACTTAACCATGAATTTAATTTGAATTTAGCATAAAAATGACATCAAAATAACATCATTAATATCTCATAAACATATATTAAGGTTCTGGTCATCAAGTTACATTCTATTAAATCAAACAATACAAAATAGTCTCATCATATGGTAAGGTTTTTTACCTAGTTACTTATTTTGTTTGTTCCATAATTAAAAATGATTTTTGCATCATTATAGGTGTGATGTCTAGAAGTTTATACATATAATAAAATATGTCATAAATATATTTATTAATCAAATTAACAAACCAAAGTCGAACAACCCCTCAAACAACCCACTTGGCACAACTAGGTTTCATAAACCCTAGAAATTTAGTAACTATGCATAACTTCGAATTTCATGTTTAAATCAAATTCAAATCTTTTATGTAACACCCTCTTACCCCACTTTCGTTTATCAAGGTAAGTGAGTATTACATGTCTAACTGTTTCATAAAATTAATGAAATGAAGAATAAATTTTTTATTTTTTTTACGAAAATATTGGAGACACTGAAATAAAAATTAATATAAGCACAAATATTCAAAATTTTATTTATTTATAAAGTACATTAATTTACATTATAATTCATGTCTATAATACATACTATAGGAAATAAAACCATAATTTAATTTACATAATTTTTTTATAAAATATACTAAAAAGAAAACCCAAAACTTTTTGTTGCTTCCTTCCGGGTACCCTTATTCTTCTGACAATCTATTTTCTATAGTTACTCTTCTAAACCTGCGCGAGAGGAAACCACTCACGCTAAACTAATAGCTTAGTGGTGCTTCAATGATAAAAATTTTACATACATATATATTTTCTTACATATTAATTAACCATTGAATAAATAAGGCATAAAATAAAGAATTATATAAAATCAATAAATTTCAGCAAATACTCAATATTTAACAACTTGAATTCATATAACATTTATAAAAATCACATACTTAGATATTATTATTATTATTATTATTATTATTATTATTATTATTATTATTATTATTATTATTATTATTATTATTATTATTATTTTCTTGTGCCCATAACATCTATAACCAAACTAACTAATAGGAATAATGAGATTGCTATTTTCAATTTTCTTAATATTGCGTCGAGCGCTTCATAATAATATCATTACCAGCTTTTATATTTGGCACCAAATGCCTAAAATCCCCTGATTGGCATTCCAGATTATTCTCTATTCTAGTTCTAACCTAGGTGTCTTTGGGCTTAACTATTTTTATTTTAATTCCCAATATTTTCAAAAATGTCAATATTATTCAATTATCAGATATATGCTTATTTATTTTTGTTCTTTATTCCCATTATTATTGCACTAAAATCTCACTCATAAATAATTTGTTAAATATTTATAATTATTAATAAAGTAAATATTCACATTAATTATTACATATAATAATCATAACACATGCAAAAGCCCAAAATTTCATGTTTTTACCTATGGCAGATTTTGGACCTATGTTGGGGCTTCATTTTTAGCCCATGTATAATTCGAATTTAGAGTTCTGGCCTTCTAACAATTTTTATCTTATTGTCTTAGCTTTCAGATGCATTAAAAATCACTTAAAGCCCTTTTTTCTATCAAAAGTTATGGTTAATTGAACACTGCATCATCACAAATATTCCTACCCAGAATTCTCTAGATAGATTCTAGGTTTGACTTTTATGCATTTTTATGTGAAAATATAGACATAATTAGATGTTATGATCTAATTACAAGTTAAATCCCTATGTCTTAGGTTTCATTTCCAATAAAGAACATACACAAAGGAGTTCCATAACTCAAGTTATCAATAAAATAGTCAGGGCTATTCTTGGAATTCTGTACCCGAGCCATCAATTGGCATCAATCCATATTCATAATTTGCATTCATTTTGATACTAAAATTTCCAGAATTACAACTACATTCATATGTTTCAATTATGTCATGCCATTTGGTCTCATTTTCATGTAAAATATCAAAAACAACAACTAATTACTCAACACATCCAACACACAATTATATTAAACTTTAACACATAATTACACACATATGAACATCTTGTAAAGTTTTTATCAATGAAACACATATCTAATCAGCCTTGGATCTTCCCTTAATCCTTCTTTTTCTTCCCTTATTAGCTAGCTTTCTCCTTGCCTTTGTCACCCTTTTGAGGGCCTCTCCCTTGTTCACTTATTTTTCCTACACAACTATACCACATCTCAATTCCAATATCCATTTTCAATGTTTTTCATGTCTACATAGTATGCTAATGCTCCTAATGTGTTTTACACTTTAATTGAGCTAAAATGTATTAAGGTTAAACTTCCTTCTTCACATGTCATGGCTTCCCAAAAACCACATCCTAGTTCCCATTTTATTTTCTTCAATTCAACACTCAAATCCTACTTCACTTATCACTAATTGTGGTGTTTCTATGTTAATTTCAATTTCCCCTAAATTTCTTTAACTATGGAAACCCCTCATTCATCCCTTAACATCATATTTTATTTAGTTTTTAAGCCATAAAATAATTAACTAACTTCAATTATTATTATTTCAAAATTTAATTATACTTCCATCAACTAATTACAAACTTAAATTTCTAAGTTCAAACTTGTAACATAACCTATATCTATCAACCCTAATTACATCTATCATCAACATGGATCTCAAATGGAAGGAAAAAGGTTGAATTTAAGATGAATAAACTAACCTTAAGTGTTCTCCAAGGTGGGCCAAAATCTGTCCCACTCTTCTCCCTTTTTCTTCTTCTTTCTTCCTTCCTTTTTGCTCATTTGGTACCTTTGTAGTAAGAACTCTTTAATTTCTTGATTTTTCCTTTCTCAAACTTATTTTTTTCTGTCTTTTTTAGGTTGTGGCTAAAGCAAAAATGGGGATCTTGGGTGAGGAAGGGGACGACCAAAGTGGGAGAAAAGATAAAGAAGAGAAAGTCATGGAAGAATATGGAATTTCCTTTATCTTTTTTACTTTTATACTTTGAATAGGGAGTGAGTCCCACTAATTAAAATTAATTCTAATTCTTATTGGTTTATCAAGTTCATTAATCTTGATTAACATTTAAATTTTGAGAAATTCCATATTTGCCACATCTTCCTCTATATTCACACTTTTTCCCCAAACAATCTCTATAATACCGATTTTGTCCATAGAAACTTTTATTTTCTTATAATTCTACCCCTAATCTTTTTTATTCCCAAATAATAATACCCTTAATTATTTTTTCTTATTATTAGTCATTTTTTATGGGTTCAAATTTAGACTCCGATTGAACCTGTGCGCCTCACTGCAGTCATGCGCAATCGGGGCCTAAATCACTGAATGTTACATTTTAAGTATCATCAAAACCATCTAATATCAAATTTAAGGACAAACATAATCATATTTTTTTTAATGAAAGGAGGGAATCCAAGCTGTTCCTTTTCGATTAATCTCATTGATACTTCAATTAAATCCAAAATTAATTTACATAGAGTGGCTCGAATACCACTATTGGGTTCTTAACATACATCTCATACATGGCACAATAGAAACTTTAAAATTAATTGAACTCAAAAGTCATGGAATGCCCTATGTACATAAAAATCGAATTTAACCATTCATATGGAAAAAGATGATTAACTTGTTTGTTTGTTTTGATCTTCCAAGTTTGTGAGCCTTTACTTCAAGTTGGAATGTTGTAAACCAGAACAATCCAAGGCTAAATTGTCTCTAACAACAATCCATACGAAGGAATGAACAAAACAACCACAAGGGTGATGGAGTGTCAAAGGACTAAGGTGCTAGCTATTGTGCTTTAACTTGAAAGAGAAGACGAAGAGAGAATAACTTCTATTCCTCAAGGTGGCAACTCTAAATTTGTCCCTTAAAAGGGTTATTTATATGTCATTTAATCATATTAGGGTTGGACATAAGTTTCCCATATATAGGAATTCAATTCGAAATAGAAAACATAAAATCACAAAAGCTAATATCGGGGCCTTCATGGCCATGTTGTCATGGGCATGACAACTTTTGTCACGATTGTGACACCTGGTGCATGGCTAAATCATTTATCCCTCATGTCTTAGATCCAATCAAAAATCCATTTCACATTTTATTCATTCCTTCTATGCGTGTGACCCATTAGATTCCCAGTTATGTTGGCAGTTCATATTATGACATGATTTTGAGCAGATCATGAGCGGTATCTAGTAACACATCATGACTCCCAATTGATCGAAAAGTGAGTGGTCTGACTGTAAACCCTTCCATAGACATTACCATGTAATTTGTCCTTTCACTAGACTATACCTCATTTAGTTCAAAGCATGGTCTATGTGTTAGCTCCCACTTGATTGACTACGTCACATCTAGTCCAAATGATATTAGTTCTTATCTATAGGACTCATTACCCTGATTAGATATGTCCTTGAAGACCTTCTTTAAGATATGACCATTTCATCCAAGGATTTATGAGTAATGATCTCTACAAGAGGCTATAGGGATACTCTTATTCTATCAGGAGTGGTGAATCCTTTATTAACTACTTAAACTACCTTTGAATACCTCATGCTATAGCCAATCACCACCTTATGAGCAACCTTGAGAGGCAACAAGGAATGGAGTCAAAGTATATGATTCAACATCCAATATAACCTTGAGCATCTCAAGTCTAAGGATACTTGCACCATTGCTATGCTGAGACTATCACTGATAATGGATTGATATCCATGTAATTGCCTCATAGTAGGTCATCCAATGTACTTAGATACTCTAGTAAGCATCCACATATTAACTATAAACATCTCATGTTATCAGCTTATGATCTCATCATGAATTTCTTCATCATAGGAATCTCATCATCATGATCTTATAATGAATTCCTTCATCATAGGAATCTCATCATCATGATCTTATCATTCCTTCATGTTGTGTTACATACCAAGGACTTAATTAAATAGTCTAAGATCTATATCAATTCATATGCAATGAATACCATATAATGAAAATGCCTTTTATTAATAATCAATGAGTACATTAAGTATTCGGTTCTTTACATGCATCACATGTAACACCACATCTTTTACATTTGAGTTCAACCTATCCCTGTATCAACTAATCACATATAGCATGATGGAAAGACAAAATATCCTATTAACAATGGTAGTAAATGTTTTTTTCATATCCTGTAATCTCATTCAATGACTCTACAAGTCAACACTGAGGCTTTCGCCACAATATAATATATCACATATATTAAAATATAAACTTTACACATAAGTATTTAGAAGTTGATTTCGTTTATAAATTTTTAAAACCCATTCCAAACTGACTGTACATATTCAACCATATAAATACAAAATGCAGATGACATATTTTTATGCTTGTGTGGAATGCAAAGAGAGAGAGTGATGAGGCTCGGCCAGTGACCTGTGCTCCATGTCTTCTATACGCTACTCAAAATGAGCTATCACTTTTCTTTACCTGAAAAATGATGCAAATTGATGAGTTATGGCTCAGTGAGAATAACCATCAAATGAGCTCTGAAGTATCGAACAACTCATAATAATAAATCACAAATCCAATACATACCATGTATTCCATTCCATTCATCAGTATCATATAAATATCAATAAAGTTGAAACATATAATCATTACTCCTTATGTATGCAAATGCTTTGCTTATTTCATTTTGTTGTGACTAAGTTAAACAGATATTGCCTCATATTTCTATGTGAAAATTTGCATTTTCTAGTTAGCATGATCATTTGTTTCATTTGCACATTTGTTGGGCCATAGGCCTCTTCTTTTGCTTTACAATATCGATTAACTAGTCACAATGCCTTTTTAGTCCATATGAATATGCACTTGTATTTAAGCATTCATCAACCATTGCATCTGTATCATATACAACATACATATATTCCATATATACCTCATATGTCACGCATATACCTTGCATATACTATACATATACCATGTATATATATCACATATGTCAAACATATACCTCAAATATACCACAAGTATACCATTTGTATGTACCAAATGTCACAAATTATCCATCATCAAATTATCAAGGACCAATCATGACAATCATATGAATCACATAGCAAGCAACATTCATTTGCACTAAAGAATTCAATTGATAATTAGACTCACCGTTAACATTTCAGACCAATTGGATCATTGTAAAATATTTGGTGGAATTTCTAAGTGTGTTCTATTTTCTGCCTTGCTTTCGGCCTTTAGGCAGTTTCAGGGTACTCAATTTGGTTCATCATAACTTATAATATATAAATACTATTTTAATGAAACATTCCAGATACGTATATGGGTTCATATGGAACATTTTGTTATGTTTACAAAATTTATCAATTATGTCTCTAAGGTCTTCAAATTATAAAACACATTTCACTAGTCCAGAATAGAATTGGCTTCCGGACTAGTATGACTTCCAAAGGCCATAACTTAGTATATACATAACATATTAAGTTGACATTAGTACCACATTTTAGCTAAGACATATACTTATGTCTTTAATGTTTTTATAATTTACACAAGCTAGCTCTAAAGAGCTCAAATTAGCCAAACAAATTGCTGGATCTGCCCAGGGCACTCAGTAGGCAGTGCAAACCATGGAACAATCATGGTTCCATTCACCATAATTCAACATTTATAAGCCCTATGAACCTAAAATGTTGTATACCGATACATAACATATATATCTACAACTTTTATGTTTTGAGATACTTCAAAAAAGGGCTTTAATATATTCGCAATGAAAGAACACAGTAGCTAACTTGGTCAGGGTGTGAGTTTTAGTAGAGAGAGAATTTCTCTTCCTATATACCACATCATCCAAAGACGTTTACATATACACAAATATAAGACATAAAGGAACAACGTTTGTGTTTTAAACTTTTCCAGAATCAATTTCTATGTGCATCAGAATCAGGTTGCAATTCAGTGCCTATTAATGAACCTAAGCAACTGAAATCAACCCTATAGCAATAAGAATTTATTACTTACCAAGAACGACCTTGCAAGGGATTGATTAGCTTGAAAAACTAAGTGAAACAAGGAAGAATTGAATTCTGAAATAGAGGAAAATGAAGAAGAAGTTGGGCTGGAGAAGAAGGCAGAAATGGGGAAGGAAGATGAAAATAAAACCAACTTGTTTTTTGTCCTTTTCTCTTTTTCTCTTTTTCTCTTCTTCTCTACTCTTTTCTCTTCTCATTTATCTTTTATCTTCTCTTCTATTTCTCCTTTGTGTCATTTTCATTTTATTTTGTCTATATTATTATTATTATTATTATTTACATATATTTATAATTCCACTAATTCACACAATAATACAACTTAATCATTTAGCCCGATTTAACTAAATTAACAATGTAAATGTTTACTAATCTTAATCTAATCATTTTTCTTACTTTAATTTAGTCACCTTATTCAATTTATTTCTAATTCTTTGTTATCATCATTTAGGTTATAAGGATACATGTGTGACTCGATACAATTGCCAAATACTAGGACACATAGCTAGTGCGTGCCATGAACTTATTTCTAAGAAAATATGTATGAAATGCACGTGTTCAATTGGATTATATGGAAGATGCATAAGTTCAAATGAAATGCATGTGGGTATGCATGTGGGGATGGTCAAGGATGTTACAATTCTCCCCTCCTTTTAAAACTTTCGTCTTCGAAATTTAATACCTAGAAATAGGTGTGGATATTGCCTTTTCATATTTTCTTCTGTTTCCCATGTTGCCTTTTCTAGTAAATGGTTACGCCATAATACCTTAACTAAAGGTATTTCTCAGTTTCTTAGCTGTTTAGTCTTGTATCCAATGATTTGCACTGGTTCCTTAACATAACTCATGTCCTCTGCAATCTCAATGGCTTGATCTTTAAGTACATGTGTAGGATCTGACTTGTATCTTCTAAGCATGCTCACATGAAACACATTATGAATCTGAGCCATTTCTGGTGGTAACGCCAATCTGTATGCCAGTGGACCAACCTTCTCAAGAATTTCATAAGGCCCTACATACCTTGGGCTCAATTTACCCTTCTTGCCAAATCGGATTATCCCTTTCCATGGAGATACACGAAGAAATACCTTTTCACCCAACTCGTATTTCATTTCCCTTCTATGTTGATCAGCATAACTTTTATATCTGTCTTGTGCTGCCTTTAGCTTATTCTTGACAATTTTGATTTTATCCACTATATCTTGTACTATCTCTGGCCTTTCTAATGTACGTGCACCTTCTTCATCCCATATGATAGGGCTTCGGCACTTTCTGCCATACAATGCTTCATATGGTGCCATCTGGATACTGCTATGATACTGGTTGTTGTAAGAAAATTCAATCAATGCTATATATTCATCCCAAACACCTCTAAATTCCATTGAACATGCTCTGAGCATTTCTTCTAATGTCTGTATAGTCCTCTCTGATTGTCCATCAGTTTGTGGGTGGAATGCAGTACTGAAGTTCAATTTTGTTCCCAATGCATCTTGTAAACTCACCCAAAATCGTGAAGTAAATCGTGGGTCTCTATCAGACACAATGGACACTGGAATGCCATGCAATCCGACTATCTCATTCACATATAATTTTGCCAAACTCTCGAGTGTACACCCCCATCGGATAGGTAGAAAATGTGCTAACTTGGTTAATCTGTCAACAATTACCCATACTGCATCATTTTTCTGTGGGGTTCTTAGCAATCCATAAACGAAATCCATCGTTATTCTTTCCCATTTCCATTCTGGTATTGCCAATGGATGAAGTTTTCCAATTGGTGCCTGATGTTCAATTTTAATCTGCTGACATGTCAAGCATTTCGAAACATATTCTGCTATGTCTTTCTTCATTTTTGGCCACCAGTAATGAGGCCTTAAACTGTGATACATCTTAGTCATCCCTGGGTGCATTGCATAAGGTGCATTGTGTGCCTCTTCCATTATTTTCTGACACAAGTTCTCAGTGTCTGGAACACATATGCGTGATTTTAACATCAGTGTATCATTCTGCAAATGAAACTCTGTACTCTTTCCCTGCCTTATCATATCAACTTTCTCATATAATTGAGGATCATTGTTTTGTGCTTCTTTGATCCTCTCCTTTAGTATAGGTCTGACTTGAAGAGTAGCAATCAATGGTCCTTCATCATGTATATTTAATTCAACATTCATAGATCATAATTGAATCAAATATGGAAAAGAGGATACTTGCAAATGAGCTACACTGCTACTAGCCTTCCTACTCAATGCATCTGCTACTACATTGGCTTTCCCTGGATGGTATTCAATTGTACAGTCATAATCTTTCAATAGCTCTAACCACCTTCTCTGCCTCATGTTTAATTCTTTCTGTGTTAGCAAATAACTCAAGCTTTTATGGTCTGTGAAGATCTGGAATGTCTCACCATACAGATAATGCCTCCAAATCTTCAATGCAAATACAACTGCAGCTAATTCTAAATCATGCACTGGATATGAGATCTCATGTAGTCTCAGTTGCCTAGATGCAAAAGCTATCACCTTATCATGTTACATTAATACACATCCCAAATCTTGGTGAGAAGCATCACTATATACTGTAAACCCACCTGTACCTATAGGGATAGTTAACACTGGTGCTAAGGTTAGTCTATGTTTTAGTTCATCGAAACTCCTCTGACATTCTGAAGTCCACTTGAAAGGCACATTCTTTCTTAACAATTTAGTCAAAGGGCTAGCAATTAAGGAGAATCCATCAACAAATCTGCGATAGTATCCGGCTAAACCCAGAAAACTACGCATTTCTGAAATATTTTTAGAAGCTTCCCAATTTACCATAGCCTCAATTTTCTTTGGGTCAACCTTTATGCCCTTACACAACACCACATGTCCAAGAAATACCAAATGATCTAACCAGAATTCACATTTACTCAATTTGGCATATAATTGTTTATCCCTCAAAGTTTGCAACACAATTTTTAAATGTTGTTCATGTTCTCCCCTGTTCTTTGAGTATACCAATATGTCATCAATAAATACTATCACAAACCTATACAGATATGGTTGAAACACCTTATTCATTAATGCCATAAATGCAGTTGGAGCATTAGTCAACCCAAATGGAATTACTAAAAATTCATAATGTCCATACCTGGCTCGAAAGGCAGTCTTTGGAACATCCGCTTCTGCTACCTTCAGCTGGTAATAGCTTGATTTCAAATCAATCTTGGAGAATATTTGACCTCCTTGCAACTGGTCAAACAAATCATCTATTCTGGGCAACAAATATTTGTTCTTCACCGTCATTTTGTTCAGTTGCCTATAATCGATGCACAATCTCATTGTTCCATCTTTCTTTTTAACAAATAACACTGGAGCTCCCCATAGTGATACGCTAGGTCTAATATACCCTTTGTCAAGTAACTCTTGCAATTGGAACTTCAGTTCTTTCAACTCAACTGAGGCCATTTTGTAGGGTGACCTTGATATTGGTGCTATTCCCGGTACTAGTTCAATAGTGAATTATATCTCTCTATTTGGTGGTAAACCAGGTAGATCATCTGGGAATACATCAGCAAATTCCCTTACCACTGGTATATTTTCAAGCAAGCTATCATTGTTTCTAGTATCAGTCACATATGCCAAATATGCTTCACATCCCCCTTTGATCATTCAAAATGCCTTTACAGCTGAGACTAGACATGTAGGCACAAGTTTTATTTCACCTATAAATACTACCCTTGACTGGTTTGGTGATTCCAAAATTACTTCCTTAGTAAAGAAATTAATTATTGCATGATGCCTAGTTAACCAGTCCATTCCCAATATCACATCAAATTCATATATTGGCAATAAAATCAGATCAGCTATTAACTCAACTATATTAATGCATATCAGGCAATCACGATAGACATTATTCATAACTACCACTGTTCCTAATAGAGTACACACATTTATGTCAATCCCCAAAGGCTCATGCGTTTGATGCAGTTTAAATGCCATATGCAATGATATAAATGAATGAGTGGAGCTTGGGTCAATCAATGCATATGTTAACATATCATAAATGTAAATATTACGGGTAACTACTTCGGAAGAATCCACCACCTCTTGTCTAGTCATAGCAAACACCCTGGCCTAAGTAGGGGGTCTAGAACTCTGACCTTTAGATCTAGTTATTCCTCTGCCCATTGTACCAGTCCTGCCCCTGCCACTTCCTCTGCCCTGTGTCCCACTAGTAGGGTAGACCCTCGGTGCCTCAACTATAGTCTCAGATACTTCTCTATCTCTACCAGTCTCTGCTAGTTTGGCTCCCTTTGGACAATCTCTATACATGTGCTCCATCAATCCATAGAAATAACATGCTCCTGTGAGCCTTCTACATTCGTCCGTATGCTGTCTACCACAATGACTACATGTCGGCCTCTATTCAACATATTGGCTCTACCCTCTGCCTGGGTAAGAGAAAGTTGTGCCTCGACCTCTAGAACTAGAGTACCCACTTATGTTACCAGACTGTGCAGGCATATATCTACCTCTTTTTCCTGACCTTCAGCTAGACTCACCAAATAACTCACGTGCTGCCCTTTTAATTTGTTGCTCCCCAACTTCTTTCATTAACTGTTCAGCTCTGAGTTTGGCATAATTATCAAGATCAGTAGTCGTGATTCTATTTTTGATCTCATATTTGAGACCTTCCTCAAACTTCCTGCATTTGTCTCTTTCAGTAGAGACCATGAAGGTGGCATAGTGGGAAACTTTATTGAAATGTACTTCATACTCTGCAACAGACATGTTCCCCTATTTTAGATTCAGGAATTTATTCCTCTTCTCATCTTTATATGCTTCAGGCATGTAATTGTTCTAAAATTCGAGGAGGAAATCATTCCATGTCAACACCAGTGGTTGTGCATCACTCTTGGGGACTGTTTCCCACCATTCAAAAGCATTTCCTTGCAGCAAGGATACTGCATAATCGAATTTCTCATCCGGGGTACATCTCATCATATTTAGTACCCTCTGTGTCCTTTTCAGCCATGTCTCAGCTTCTATTGGGTCTATTGTGCCATTGAAATTAGTTGCACCATGTTTCCTCAGCTTGTCATAACGTCTTTCCTGGTACATTTCAGGACCATGCACTTCCTGATCTGGGTGTTCATATGGTGCCTCTACATGAGATGACTGTGATGCATGTGCTGGAGCTCTAGCTCTTAGCGCTGGTTGATCTCTATATAAATGAGGTGATGCCTCATAAGAATGCATTTCGGTCGACCCCTCTCTCATTGGTGAATCATGTCTTTATGTCACTACATAATGTTCAACACATAGGATGCATATGTTATCATGCTCTTATGCTTATGCATGTTCCCATGGAACCTATCCCTGATTTGATACCAAAAATGTAACACCACATTTTATACATTTAAGTTAAACCTATCCCTGTATCAATTAATCACATATAGCATGCTGGAAAGACAAAATATCATGTTAACAATGGTAGCAAATTTCTTTTTCATATCCTATAATCTCATTCAATGACTCTGTAAGTCAACACTGAGGCTTTCGCCACAATATAATATATCACATATATTAAAACATAAACTTTACACATAAGTATTTACGAGTTGATTTCATTTATACATTTTTAAAACCCATTCCAAACTGACTGTACATATTCAACCATATAAATACAAAATGTAGATGACATATTTTTATGCTTGTGTGGAATGCAAGGAGAGAGAGTGATGAGGCTCGGCCAGTGACCTGTGCTTCATGTCTTCTATACGCTACTCAAAATGAGCTATCACTTTTCCTTACCTAAAAAATGATGCAAATTGATGAGTTGCGGCTCAATGAGAATAACCATCAAATGAGCTCTGAAGTACAGAACAACTCATAATAATAAATCACAAATCCAATACATACCATGTATTCCATTCCATTCATCAGTATCATATAAATATCAATAAAGTTGAAACATATAATCATTACTCCTTATGTTTGCAAATGCTTTATTTATTTCATTTTGTTGTGACTAAGTTAAACATATATTGCCCCGGATTTCCATGTGAACATTTTCCATGTGAACATTTGCATTTGCTAGCTAGCTTGATCATTTGTTTCATTTGCACATTTGTTGGGCCATAGGCCTCTTCTTTTGATTTACAATATCGATTAACTAGTCACAATGCCTTTTTAGTCCATATGCATATGCACTTGTATTTAAGCATTCATCAACCATTGCATCTATATCATATACAACATACATATATTCCATATATATCTCATATGTCACACATATACCTTGCATATACTATACATATACCATGTATATATATCACATATGTCAAACATATACCTCAAATATACCACAAGTATACCATTTGTAAGTACCACAATGTCACAAATTATCCATCATCAAATTATCAAGGACCAATCATGACAATCATATGAATCTCATAGCAAGCAACATTCATTTGCACTAAAGAATTCAATTGATAATTAGACTCACCGTTCTCCTTCGATTCCAACCCCTAACTTATTGTCTATCAGATCCTTGTGGGTCTCCAATATGTTACGAGGCTAATATGAAAATATAATCGATTAAATCATGATTAGGGAGACTTAATTTGGCTTAAACAAATTAATATGCATCATTCATATCCATAGTTAAGATTTTTCCTATGAGGCAGTGTGATCTTAAGGGACTGTTTAGCCTATAACGTTTTCTATACTTGACCAATTAATCGGATTCTTATTCCTAATTAATATTAACATATAATTATATAACGTATTAAAATTTTAGACCAATTGGATCATTGTACATATTTTGGTGGAATTTCTAAATGTGTTATGGTTTCTGCCTTTAGGCAGTTTCAGGGTTCTCAATTTGGTTCATCATAACTTATACTATATAAGTCCTATTTTAATGAAACGTTCCAGATACTTATATGGGTTCATATGGAACATTTTACATGTTTACAACTTTTATCAATTATGTCTCTATGGTCTTTAAAATATAATACACAATGCACTGGTCCATAATAGAATTGGCTTCTGGACCAGTATTCCTTCCAAAGGCCATAACGTAGTCTATACATAACATATTAAGCTTATATTAGTATAAATATTTATCTAAGACATATACCTATAACTTTTTTGTTTTTATCATTTACACAATCTAGCTCTAACGAGCTAAAATTAGCCAAACAAGTTGCTGGATCTGCCTAGGGCACTCAGTAGGCAGTTCAAACCATGGAACAATCATGGTTCCATTTACCATAACTCAACATTTACAAGCCCTATGAACCAGTTATTTGGTATAAATATACATAACACATATCTCTACAACGTTTATGTTTTGAGATACTTCAAATAATGACTTTAACATATTCGAAATCAAAGAACACAGTAGCTAACTTGGTCAGGGTTCACACCCTGACCGTTTCAGTAGAGAGAGGATTTCTCTTCCTATACACAAAATAATGAAAAAGAATTTACATATACATAAATATAAGACTTAAAAAAATAAATTTTGTGTTTTAAACTATTCCAGAATCAATTTCTATGTGCATCAAAATTGGGTTGCAAATCAGTGCCTATTAATGAACCTAAGCAACTCAAATCAATCCTATAGCAATAAGAATTGATTACTTACCAAGAACGACCTTGCAAGGGATAAATTAGCTTCAAAAAATTAGTGAAACAAGGAATAATTGAATTCTGAAATAGAGAAAAATTAAGAAGAAGTCGGGCTGGAGAAGAAGGCAGAAATGGGGAAGGAAGATGAAAATAAAGCCAACTTGTTTTTTGTTCTTTTCTCTTTTTCTCTTTTTCTCTTCTCTTTTCTCTTCTCTTCTATTTCTCCTTTGTGTCATTTTCATTTATTTTGTCATATTATTATTATTATTATTATTATTATTATTATTATTATTATTATTATTATTATTATTATTATTATTATTATTATTATTATTATTATTTACATATATTTATAATTCAACTAATTCACATAATAATACAACTTAATCATTTGGCCCGATTTAACTAAATTAACAATGTAAATGTTTACTAATCTTAATCTATTCATTTTTCTTACTTTAATTTAGTCACCTTATTCAATATATTTCTAATGCTTTGTTATCACCATTTAGGTTATAAGGATACATGTGTGACTCGATACAATTGGCAAATACTAGCACACGTAGCTAGTGCATGCCATGAACTTGTTTCTAAGAAAATATGTATGAAATGCACGTGTTCAATTAGATTATATGGAAGATGAATATGTTCAAATTAAATGCATGTGGGTATGCATGTGGGGAAGGTCAAGGATGTTACATCACATGTATGGCACAACGGAAAATTAAAATTAATTGAACCGAAAAACCATGGAACGACCTATGAACATTAAAATCGAATCAAACCATTAATATGGAAGAAGATGATTACCTTTGTTTATAACTATTGATCCTTCAAGTTGTGAGCTTTTCCTTCTTTATTGGTTTATGGCAAACCACAACAATCCAAAGTCAGTAGTTTGACTTTTGACCCTTCCATAGACAATTACCGTGCAATTCATCCTTTCACCAAAATATACCTCATTTGGTTCAAAGCAAGGACTATGTGTCAACTCCCATTAGATTGATTACATCTCATCTCTTTGAAATGATATTAGTACTTGTTTATGAGACTCATTACTCTAATCAAATAAGTTCTTTATGACCTTCTTTAAGACATGTCCACCTCGACTATAAATTTTTGAGTAATGATCTCTATAAGGAGCCATATGTATACTCTTCTTCTATCAAGAGTGGTGAATCCTTTGTTGACTACTGAACTATCTTCAAATACCTCATGTTATAACCAATCACAACCCTATGAGTGACCTCTTCAGAGGCAATAAGGAATGAAGGCAAAGTATAAGATTTAGTATCTAAGATAACCTTTAGTATCTCAAATCTAAGGATACTTACACCATTGTTATGATGAGACTATCACTAACATTGAATAGATATCCATGTGATTGTATAATAGGTCATTCAATGTACTGGCTACTCTTAGCAAGCATCCACATGTTAACCCTAAACATCTCATTTTATCAACTTATGAGAACAACTGTTTGACCTAGTCAATGAGCATAACATGTGCTAGTCTATCCGGATTTACAATGTTATGTCTTGTTAATCCTATGATTAGAGCTTATTTAGGTATAAACACAATTACACATGGTAGAAATCTCATCATCATGATCTCATCATGAATTCCTTCATGTTGTGTTACATACTAAGGAATTCATTAAATGGTTTAAGATCTATTTCAATTCATTTATGTATGAATACCAAAATAATGAAAATGCCTTTTATTAATAATCAATTCGTACAACAAGTGTCTAAGGTGATTTCCATTATGGAATCTCTCTAACAATCTCCCATTTGGACTAATGCTAATCACCTTTATACATTATACCATATGCGAGTATATGATTGTCATGTTTCTTTTGGGGAAGTGTCTTAGTGAGAGAATCAGCTATATTCTGATTAGTGGGAACTCTCTCTATCTTTACATCATGTCTACCAATGATTTCTCAAATCAAATGTTAACGTTTGAGTACATGTTTGGATCTTTGATGAAACTATGGTTCTTTTGCTTGTGCAATGACTCCATTATTATCTCAATACAAGGGTATTATATTAACACTATTGGGGACCACTTCCAATTCTGTGATGAATCTTTTTTATCCAATCCACTTCCTTAGCTACCTTAGAAGCTACAGTGCACTATGTTTTAGTTGTAAAATCTACAGTCATTTCCTATTGGAACTCTTCTAACTGACTGCCTTAACATTTAAAGTAAAAACATAACCTAACTTGGATTTGAAGTAATCCTTGTCAGTCTAAAAGTTGATATCTGTATACCCACTTACTTTAAGGTCACCATCTCTATAAACCAAGAATGAATCCTTAGTTCTTCTCAAGTACTTAAGGATATTCTTGACAGCCACCCAATGCCGCTTGTCGGGAGTTGACTGATATCTGCCCGTGACACTCTAAGCATATGATACTTTAGGTTTAGTTCATAACATAACATACATGATGGATCCAATAGCCAAAGCATATGGTATCCTATGTCCGTTTATCCTATTTCTTTGGATACATGGACTTAGAGAGGGTAATCCCATGAGTCATTGGAATTAATCCTCTCTTGGATTGTTTCATGCTAAACCTATTTAATAGCTTATCTATGTATGTAGACTGAGAAAAACCAAAAAACCTTTTAGATCTATCTCTATAGATCTTTATCCCAGTATGTAGGTCACTTCTCTAACATATTTCATGGAGAAATTCTTAGTAAGCCAAATTTTGACTAATTGAAGAACTGAGACGTCATTTCTTATAGGAAGTCTGTCATCTACATACAATACAAGGAATAAGATTGCACTCCCACTAAACTTTTTCTAAACACAAGGTTTATCCATATTTTGTGAGAAACCAAGCTCTTTGATTGTCTCATCAAATCGGATGTTCCAACTCCTGGATGCTTGCTTCAAACCATAAATAGATCATTGCAATTTGCATACCTGTTTTCCATCACTTGATGAGAAAGCCCCCATGTTGTGTCATGTACACATCCTCAGTCAGATTTCCATTAAGGAAAGTCATTTTCACATCCATTTGCCAAATCTCATAATCATAATGAGCAGTAATGACTAAGAGTATCCTGATGGATTTAAGCATAGCAACGAGAGAAAAAATATCATAGTTAACACCTTATCTTTGACAATATCCTTTAGCTACCAACCTAGCTTTATAGGTAACTATATTACCTTCCATATCTATCTTCTTCTTAAAGATCCATTTTCACCTAATGGGATTAATCTCACACTTGGTTTTTATACATGGAATCCATCTCTGACTATATGGCTTTTAATCATCCATCAGATTCTGAACACTTAGGAGTGCCAATACATAAGTTCCTATAACTAATGCAACAACTCTTGCTCCATTGCTAAAATGTAAGTCTAACTCTCCTTTCTTGAGTTATCTACTGTTCCTTAGGCCTTTCATATCTGTGCATATGTGAGACCCACATCAAGTATCCAATACCCATGTGTTATCAATATAAATAGTATTAACCTAAATAACATAAATAATTGAAGTAGAAGGTGCATCCAATTTCTTATCCGTCTTCTTCTTTAAAGACTTCAGATAGGCCTAGCAAATTGGCAACTCTTGCCTTAATGTAAGTAAGTCCTTTTTGATGCTGTCTATAAGCCTTTCTTCCTCATCTTCAACGTACACTGTATGGGAGATGTCCCTTCTAACATCTTGGAGCTAAAGAGCAATTTAGATTTCTCATATTGCTTAGTTTGAGCTTTCTTATCAAAAAGCTCCCTTGGATGATACAAAATGGTATTTGCATCCATAGTCTCATACTGCTTTTGAATCTCGGGTGACATAGAGCTGAGCATAATACAACCCACTAACTCACTATCATCCTTATACTTTTTGTATGCCAACTGTTCATCAACAGATGTGTCCCTAGCAGGAGGGGAGGGAAACGATTATTTTAAAACATAGGCTATTTTTTCAGTTTTGAAAACTATTCTTAAATTTCTTAGCCAATCAAAGAAGTTCAGGCTAGTCAATTTATTAGATTCGAGAATTGAGCATAAGTTCATGTATGATGACATGATTCTATCAACCTAGATGTAAAGAGAGATCACGTTTAGAGAATGTACTTAAATTCATGTTTATTAAGTCTTTAATAAATGCATATTATAACTCCTACTATTTTATTGCGAACCCATAGTCCTCACTATGAATCTGAGATATCCCATTGGAAGCTCTCCTAGTGGGTCAGTATCCAACATCACTAGAATGACCTTGGGTTTGCCCAACAAGCCATCTTAAGTCAATTGGTAGGTATCTCATACTAATTACATCTTTTTTGCAACTACTGAATCATTGGGCTATCAACTCTTGATATGTGCACATTTCATGTACACTTACCCAACTTTGCCTCTAATTGACATTGATCTTAGGTTTGCCCAACAAGCCAATGTAACTAGATAAAGTCGACCCATTAATCATGAAATCATATTTCAATGGTTTGAACATATTCATGTAGAGTAGGCTTGGTTATTCCCAATAACCCAGACTCTAAAAGGACTCTAGTTCTTGCCATATTAATGGAAGGCATTGTCCTCAATATTTTTAATGAGGGGTTTCTTTAATTTTAGGTCTCATCATGGCAATTTGGCATGCATAAGATATCCATTCATCACATATAGATATATAAGATAATTATACTAATTATATGGTTATGATTATGGACATAATCTAACATCAATCCTTTGAGCTATGAAAGGATTGACTAGGTCTCACCTTGGTAGATGCATGAAATTACAACACCAAAATAGAAAACAATTTCCTATTCTAATGCTTCTTTGTTATTAGCGCCATGTCTTTAACTTCTTATTCCTCTGCATTTCAATTCTATTCCAATCCTATGTAATCAAATTACATAAATTCTTCATAAGAAAAACTCAAGTAACATTTGAGGGGAGTAAGATGAGAAGAGAAATATAATAGAGAGAAAAGAGAAATACAATAGAGTGAAAATAGAAGGCAAGGACTCGCAGGCCCTATTTACCAAAAATAAAATTCCATTCATGATCAAGCACATTGCTCAAGTGCATAATCATACCATCATACCATTCCATACACCCCTAGCATGCATTCTCTAATGCATAAATAAAGGTAATCTATTAAAGCAAGAATTTGGGTTCCTTTTGTTTCAACTCTTAGAACATTATTTTGATTGTTTGGCCTTTAGTGAAATTCATCATATATCTATTATTTAATCTTATTAAGTAATCATATGAATATTTATAAACACTTTCTAAAAGGAAATTATGCAAATTAGGAATACATTTGATCATATCAAAACGTTTCCTAAAATTGGTAACTTTGCCAACGAGGTTATTTCCAATTCAATGCATGCAATATTAAATCCGAATTTAATAATGAAATCATAATTAAATTACCTTAATTAGTTTGATGTCAAATAGAATTAAACAATTCTAATTAAAATTGCATATTTTGAATCCTAGTGAAACTAAAACTATGAAATCCCTTTTCTAATTGAAATCAAATTCCATTTAAAAATTTCCAGAATTTCTAGAATTCATTTTCAACATTATAAGAAACTTATAATCAGTTTAAACTAATTAAATTCATTCATTTGAAAATCTAAATCATTCATAATTCAATTAGCAAACCAATTACACAAAAAATTGCTTAAATTGAATCATACATGAATTAGGATTCTTTGGAAATTTAACCACGAATTTAATTTGAATTTAGCATTAAATTGACATAATAAAATCATGAAAATCTCATAAACATGAATTAAGGTTCTGATAATCAAGTTACATGCCATTAAATTAAACAACACAAAACAGTCTCATCACATGGAAAGCTTCTCAACCTAGTTACATGTTTTGTTTGTTCCATGATCAAAAATGATTTTTGTATTATTATAGGTGTTGTTCAAACACATTGTAAATATTTCATAAATATGTTTGATTAATCAAATTAACAAATGAATTTCGAACAACCCCTCAAACAACTCAAATGGAACAACTAGATTTCATAAACCCTAGAAATTCAGCAACTATGCATAAATTCAAATTTCATGTTTAAATCAAATTCAAATATTTTAATTATCATAAAAAAAACAATATCATCATATTAACATGTCATTGAATTAAAATAAAAATTTGAGGCCAAACAGAATCCAATTCGTTTTTAACAGAAGGACAAAATTCAAGTTGTTCCTTTAACAATCAATCTCATTGATACTTCAATTAAATTTGAATTTAATATACATAGGGTGGATTTGACACCACTATTGGGTTCTTAACATTCTTAACATACATGGTACAATAGAAAATTAAAATTAATTGAACCCAAAAACTATGGAACGCCCTATGAACATTAAAATCGAATCATACCATTAATATAGAAGAAGTTGATTATCTTTGTTTGCAACTCTTGATATTCCAAGTTGTGAGCTTTTCTATCTTTGTTGGGTTGTAGCAAACCACAACAATCCAAAGCTAGGATTTCCTCTAAGAGTATCCATGCAAAGGAAGAAGAAGAAAACCTCTAAGGAAATGGGGTGACAAAGGTCCAAAGTGCTACTATAAAAAATTGTCTTATGAAAGAGAAAAGGGAGAGAAGAAAAAAAAGTCTTATTTTTCTTAAAGGGGGAGCCACAAAATTGACTCCTTAAAATGAGTATTTATACACTTTCTAATCCCTTTTAGGGTTGAAAAAGAAAAAGCCCTAATGGGCCCATTTTCCTAAGGTATAGTGCCCAATGTTGACCAAGTCAACAATCCTAATCCAATTTAAATTTTGCCTATTTTTATAACTCTTATAAAAGACCCAATTCTCTTTCTTTCTCATTTGGATCTTATCCAAAACCCATTTTACATTTTCTTCATTTCCCTCTATGCATGTGACCTAATAGATTTTCTGGTCATGTTAGTAGCTCAAGTATTAGGAGGAATCCTAATCCAATTAGGATTCTATGATTCAAACACTTTTGACCCATAATGAATTTCTAATCAATTTCCCTTGACTTAGTAAATCATGATTGGTATCAAGCAACACATCATGACAACCCAATTAACTAGAAAGTCGGTGGTTTAACTTTTAACCCATCCATAGACAATTACTGTGCAATTCATCATTTCCCCAAATTATACCTCATTTGGTTCAAAGCATGGACTATGTCTCAACTCCCACTAGACTGACTATATCACATCTAGTCCAAATGATATTAGTTCTTGTCTATGAGACTCGTTACTTTGATCAGATATGTCCTTGAAGAGCTTCTTCAAGATATGTCCACCTTGGCCAAAGATTTCTAAGTAATGATTTTACAAGAGGCCAAGGTATACTCTCATTCTATCAAGAGTGGTAAATTCAAATCTAGGATTTCCTCTAAGAGTATCCACATGAAGGAAGAAGAAGAAAACCTCCAAGGAGATGGGGTGACAAAGCTCCAAAGTGCTAGCTATGAAAAATTATCTTATGAAAGAGAAAAGGGAGAGAAGAAATATAACTCTTATTTTTTTTTATGGGGGTAGCCACAAAATTGACTCCTTAAAAGGAGAATTTCTACACTTTCTAATCGCTTTTAGGGTTGAAAAAAGAAAAGCCCTAATGGGCTAATTTTCCTAAGGTATAATGCCCAATCTTGACCAAGTCAACTGTTGGGTTTTGAAGAATGAATCATATTCATAAACGCAGTGAAAAATAAAATTTTTCAAAACCCAAAACAAAAGATCATACTTGTACCATTAAAACTACTTTATATAAATATAAATGTTAACAATTATACCTTGTAATTTTTATTTGTTCTTCAAATCTTCACTTTGTTGGGTTGTAGCAAATCATAACAATCCACACTAGGATGTTTCTAATAATAATCCACATGAAGAATGAAGAAGAAACTATAAAGATAAATGGTTTGAACAAATTCAAAGTGCTAGATTTGAAAGTGTTCTTGAGAGAATTTTTGTTGTCTTAAAAATATTATTTTTTCACAAAAAAAAAAATTTAATGTCTATTTTCTGCCATTTGATGTCTTTTCTATTTGAATCAAATTCAAAAATAAGACGAAAAGTCAAAAATCGAGAAAATAGAAACAAATGAATAGTAATTGGCCATAATTGGCCTTATTAAGGCCAAAAACAGCCCAACGGATGGGAAGCTCTAGGCATGCTGGGCCTGCTGTGGGCTACTGCTGGGTAGCCCAGCTGACCCGCAAGGCTGGCCAGCAGCTTGCCTAGCCCGCGCGGGACTGTACAAGCCCGTGAAACTCCCGAATGATTTTTTGTGCGATCTCATCGCGATCCATCCTAAAATAATTCTCTTATATTTTGGATCCTATCCAAGACTATTTTACTCATTCTTCACATCTTCAATGCGTGTGACCCATTAGGTTTCCGGTTATGTTGGTCACTTAAATTAACAATTAATTTAAGTAGGTCATGAGCGGTATCTAGCAACACATCATAACCCTCAATTGACCGGAAAGTCAGTGGTTTGACTACGAACCTTTCCATATACAATTTATGTGCAATTATTCTTTTCACCATTCTATACCCCACTTGGTTCGGAGTATGGACATGTGTAAACTCCCACTAAACTGGCTATGTCACGTCTAGTCCAAGTAATGTTAGTTCTTATCCTTGAGGCTCATTACTCTATTGGATATGTCATTGAAGACTATCTTTATGACATTTCCACTCCGGCCAGAGATTCTTGAGTAATGACCACGACCAGAGGCCATGGGTATACACTCCTTCTATCAAGAGTGGTGAATCCTTTATTGGTTCCCCAAATACCTTGGAATACCTCAAGCTGTATCCAATCACCACCCTATGAGTTATCTCTCTGAGGCAACAAGGAATAGTGTCAAAATACATAATCAATATTCAAGATATCCTTAAGTACCTCAAATCTAAGGATACTTGCACCATTGCTATGATGAGACTATCATTGACATTTGAATAGATTATCCATATAATTATCTCATAGTTGGTCATCCAATGTACTACACTTAGCAAACATCCACATGTTAACTCTAAACATCTCATGTTTATAGATTATGAAATCTACTACTCGATCCAGTCAAGGAGGGTAACATGTGCTATTCTGTCTAGATTAATAATGTCCCGTGTCATTAATCCTATGACTAGGGATAATTTTGATACTAACATAATTACACATGATAAGAATCTCAATATCATGATCTCATCATGATTTCCTTCTTGCTATGTTATGTATCAAGGACTTCATTAATTGATTTAAGATCACTTATCAATTCATATATCAAATGAACATCAAATTAATGAAAAAGCCTTTTATTAATCAAATAAATTTGTACAATAAGTGCTAAAGGTGATTGCCTTTAGTGCACTCCTCTAACAAGATCCCACTTGCACTAAAGCCAATCGCCTTTGTATTGAATTCAATATGCGAGTACATGAGAATCATATTTCTTTTGGGGAAGTGGGTTAGTTAAAGGATCAACAATATTCTGATTAGTGGGCACTCTTTCTATCTTTACATCATTTCTACCAATGATTTCTCTAATCAAATGGTATCTTCTGAGTACATGTTTGGATCTCTGATGAGACCGTGGCTCTTTTGCTTGCACAATGGCTCCATTATTATCACAATAAAATTGTATTGGAACAATAATGCTGGGAACCACTCCAAGTTCTGTGATGAATCTCGTTATCCAAACTGCTTTCTTTACTGCTTCAGAAGTTGCAATGTACTCTGCTTCGGTTGTGGAATCAGCAGTCATTTCCTATTTGGTACTCTTCCAACTAACTGCTCCACCATTTAGTGTGAATATATAACCTGCCTGAGATTTTGAGTCATCTTTGTCAGATTGGAAGCTGGCATCGGTATACCCACTCACAGTAAGATCTCCATCTCCATATACCAAGAATACATCCTTAGTTCTTCTTAAGTACTTAAGGATATTCGTGACAGCCACCCAGTGACCCTAACTAGGGTCCGATTGGTATCTACTCATGACACTCAGAGCATATGATACATCGGGTCTTGTACAAATCATAGCATACATGATTGATCCTATAGCGGAAGCATATGGAATCAAACTCATGTGTGTCCTCTCATCTTGTGTCTTTGGACACAAAAACTTTGAGAGAGTAATCCCATGGGTCATGGGAAGATATCCCCTCTTGGACTGCTCCATGCTAAACCTTTTTAGCATCTTATCTATGTATGTAGACTGTGAAAGACCAAGCAATCTTTTAGATCTATCTCTATAGATCTTTGTCCCTAAAATATAGACTGCTTCTCTAAGGTCTTTCATAGAGAAATTCTTGGATAACCAAATTTTGACTGATTGTAAGGCTGAGACATCATTTCCCATTAACAATATGTCATCTACATATAATACAAGAAATATGATTGCACTCCCACTAACCTTCTTGTAAACACAAGGTTCATCCGGATTTTGTAAGAAACCAAACTATTTGATTGTCTTATCAAACTCAATATTCCAACTCCTGGATGCTTGCTTTAATCCATAAATGGATCTTTGAAGCTTACATACCTTTTTGTCATATTTGGATATGAAACCTTCTAGTTGTGTCATGTACACATCCTCAGTCAGATTTCCATTAAGAAAAGTTGTTTTCACATCCATTTGCCATATCTCATAGTCATAATGAGTAGCAATGGCTAGGAGTATCCTTATGGATTTAAGCATAACTACTGGGCTAAAAGTTTCATCGTACTCAATTCCTTGTCTTTGACGATAACCTTTAGCAACAAGTCTAGCTTTATAGGTAATCATATTACCATCCATGTCAGTTTTCTTTTTGAAAACCCATTTGTACCCTATAGGCTTTTATTCCTTTGGGTGGGTCAACCAAAGTCCATACTTGGTTTTCATACATGGAATCCATTTATGACTTCATGGTTTGAAGCCATTTGTCAGATTTTGAACTATTCAGAACCTCTTCATAGGTTGTAGGCTCATCATTTTATGTGAGCAATACATTGTTCTGTTCACTAATGAGAAATCCATATCTCTCTAGAACAGTACGTATCCTAATTGACCCACGAAGCTCTTGTCCTTCAGAAGGTTGAACTGTTATATCATCTGTATGAGTAACAAGCTCGGGTTTAGGTAGTTGATCAGCATCTGTTTGAGCATCTTGAACTTCCTCAAGTTCAATTTTGCTCCCATTATCTCCTTTTAGAAGGAATTCTCTCTCTAAAAAGATAGCATGTCTTGAAACAAAAAATTTTGTTCCAAGGGGTGGTAAAATTGATATCCATATGATACTTTTGGATATCCCATAAACATACATCGGTCAGACTTAGCTTAGCTTATCTGACATTGTCCACTTCACATAAGCAGGACAACCCCAAATTCTCATGTAAGAAAATGTGGGCCTCTTGTTATACCATTAAGATCAACTGACTTTGAAGGAACTCTATTTAATATATAAATGGCGGTCTCTAGTGCATAACCCCAAACAAATTTAGGCAATTCCGCAAAACTCATCATAGACCTTACCATGTCTAACAAGGTTCGGTTTCTTGTTTCAGCCACACCATTGTGTTATTCCGTGTAAGGTGGAGTCCATTGAGATAAAATCCTATTATCCCTAAGATAATCTAGAAAATCTTGGCTCAAGTATTCACCTCCTCGATCTGATCGAAGTGTTTTAATACTTTTGCCAAGTTGTTTCTCTACTTCATTTCTGAATTTTTTGAACTTTTCAAAAGCTTCAGATTTGTATCTCATAAGATACACATATCCATATCATGAATATTCATTCATAAAAGTAATGAAGTAGATGAAATCACCTCTAGCGTGTGTAGACATTGGACCACATACATCTGAATGTATTAAGTCTAAAAGTCCATTAACATGTTCACCCTTTCCCTTAAAGGGTAATTTAGTCATCTTGCCTAGTAAACAAGATTCACATGTGTCATATGATTCATAATCAAATGACCCCAAACTACCACTTTTGTGTAGCTTAGCCATGCGTTTCTCACTTATATGACCAAGATGACAATGCCATAAATAAGATGATTTCAACATACCTTGTTTTTTCCTTTTATTATCATTGATGTTTAAAATTGGATTTGACATATCTAATATGTATATTCCATTGCATAATGTACCATTAGCATAAAGAATTCCATTCAACATAATAGAACAACAATTGTTACTAAAAGCTAAAAGGAAACAATCTTTATTTAGACTTGAAACTGAAATAATGTTTAGTCAAATCAGGTACATAATAGCAAATATCCAAATTTAATATAAGCCCACTAGGGAGGGTCAATACATATGTTCCTATAGGTAATGCAGCAACCCTTGCTCCATTTCCAATGCGTAAGTCTGACTTTCCCTTATTGAGCTGTCTACTATTCCTTAGGTCCTGCATATCAGTGCATATATGTGAGCCACAACCGGTATCTAATACCCATATATTATTATTGGAAACAGAATTAATTTCAATGACAAAAATACCTGAAGTAGATGGGGCATCAGATGCCTTCTTCTTCAAGGACTCCAAGTAAGCCTTGCAGTTTGTCTTCCAATGGCCATCCTTGCCGCAATGGAAGTATGTCCCTTTTGGAGCAATCTCCTTGGCCTTCTTCTTGGCCACACCTCCCTTAGGCTTCATGGACTTCTTCTTCTTCTTAAGGTTCTTCCTTTTAGAACTTGAAGAGTCCACCAGCATCACAACCTTACTGTCCTTCTTGACAGATGGCTCAGCTGTTTTAAACAAGTTAATCAGCTTAGGAATAGTGGTAGAGATTTTGTTCATCCTATAGTTAAGCACAAAATATGAATAACTATTAGACAAACCGGTTAGAATTAAGTCAATACATAATTCATGGTCCATCATAAATCCCAAGGTGGCCAACCGCTCAATATAGCCATTCATCTTCAATGCATATTGCACTGGAGATGTCCCCTCAACCATCTTAGTGCGGAAGAGCAACCTTGAAGTTTTTAACCTTGCGAAATGTGCTTGCTCATCAAAAAGCTCTCTTAGATGGTATACTATGGAATTAGCATCCATAGTCTCATGCTACTTTTGCAACTCAGCTGACATAGTAGCAAGCATAATGCAGCTTGCCATCTCACTATCATCGAGATGCTTTTGATATGCCTTCTGAACATCTTCAAAAGCATTAGCAGCAGGGGATTAGGGAGTGCCTCATCTAGGACATAGCCAATCTTTTCAGATTTGAGAACTATTCTCAGATTCCTTAGCCAATCCAAAAAATTGGGCCAAGTCAACTTATTTGATTCCATTAGCAATCGCAAATTCACACTTGTCATGATGATGATTCTAGCAAACTAGATATAAAATAGAACATGTTAGAATGTACATAAAATGCATATTTATTAGGTCTTTAATAAATTGCATTATGGCTCCTACTATTTTATTGCGAATCCATAGCCCTCACTATGAACTCGAGAGAACTTATATGGAAGTTCTCCTAGTGGGTCGATATCCAACTAGCTAAGAATAACCTTGAGGCAACTCAACAAGCTATCCTTAGTTTGGTTGGTAGGTAGGTATCTAATCCATACCAATTGCATTATTCATGCAACTGTCGAATCTTGTGCTATCAACTTATTGATGTGTGCACATATATTGGGCTATTGACTCTTGATATATGTACATCTCATGTATACAACCCAACTTCACCTCTAATACACATTAACCTTGGCGCAAATCCAACAAGTTAATAATATCGGTTAAGTCTAACCCATTAATCGTGAAATCTAATTTCAATAGATTGAAAATATTCTTATAGAATGAGCTTGAGGCAACTTAACAACCCTAACTCTAGAAGAACTCTGGTTCCTCTCATATTAATGGAAGGCGTAAGACTTAATTGTTTATTTAGTGAGGGATTTCTTTGTTAAGTCTCATCAAGTTATTATTTCATGCTTTTATATATCATACATTCATCACATTGATATATAAAGATAGTTACATTAACTATATGGCATGATTATGGACATACTAAAGTCAATCTCTTGAGCCAAAGAGAAATTGACTAGGTCTTACCTAGGTATATGCATAAATTTATAACCCAAAATAGAAATCAAATTCCTATTTCTAAGTCTTCTTCTTTATGGTTACATCTCTTTTGCTTCTTGCTCCTTTGTATTTTCATTATATCCTAATCCTATGTAATCTAATTACATATTTCAAATTATAAAAAACCTCAATTTACATTTGAGGGGAGTAAGATGAGAAGAGAAATACATAAGAAAGAAAAAGAGGTAGGGACACGCAAACCCTATTTACCATAAAACAAAATAATTTTATGCATGCTCAATCACATTGGGCCTAAGTCCATAATCATCCATCATGGCTTTTCATACACTCCTAACATGCATTCTCTAATGCACAAAATAAAAATGATAATTTTGGATTTCAATTTGTAAATCGATTCAACACTTGAATCGAAATTGCATATATGTGTTCTTTCGGTTAATTTAATTTTGTATATAATTTTAAAGTGAAATTTAATATTTAATCAAATTAAATTAAATTCTATATTTCCAGAAATAATTCAAAATTAATTCTCCTTAAAATCAGAATATTATGATGTGAAAATTAAACAATTTAATTTTAATATACATACCAATTTCTAGTCATACTATAATTACAATTGCACAACTTAAATTAATTCAAACTTAATTTCTAAAAATTTTCAGAACATCAAATCACCATTCTAATTATCTTTAGGTCAGCTCAAATTCATCAAAATATTTTTGGCACAAGCCAAAATTACTAAAACAAACGAACCAATTAGACGCTCAAAATGACTAATTTGATATCTAGAATTTTTAAAATTTCAAATGCTTGCAAAATACTTTTGGCATGCATCTAAAATCAAAATAACATAAAAATTATTTTAAGGTGCTGGAAATAAAATAAACACATACAAAAAATCAAACAAAACAGTCCCACCGGGTATGCTAAAACAGTCATGTTTTTGTATTTGTTTGAAAACTTAATTAAAATAATTTTTAATTAATTATTAAAAACTTCTAGAGGCATAAACATATTCTCAATATTTCTAAATAATATTTTCATAATTAAAGTACAAGAAAAATATAACGAGCCCCATCAATTAAGCCAAACAACAACACATGTTCATAAAAAAGGCAATTTTAGGCATTTTTGAAATAAATCCGAAATTAATTATTTGAATCACATTCAAATCATTTTTCAATAAAAATAATCATTCTTAATCATCCCATGATTAAATTATATTTTACAAATTAATTTTAATTTTTCAAAACCTATTGATCCAAAATCATCAAAAACATGCAATCTCATTGCACTTTCAATTAAAATTAATTTTAATGGATACAAGTAGGCTATGATACCAATGTCGGGTTTTGAAGAATGAATCATATTTATAAATGTAGTGAAAAATAAAATTTTTCAAAACCCAAAATAAAAGATCATACTTGTACCATTAAAACTAATTTATATAAATATAAATGTTAAAAATTATACCTTGTAATTTTTATTTGTTCTTCAAATCATCACTTTGTTGGGTTGTAGCAAACCACAACAATCCACACTAGGATGTGTCTAATGATAATCCACATGAATAATGAAGAAGAAACTATCAAGAGAAATGGTTTGAACAAATTCAAAGTGCTAGCTTTGAAAGTGTTTTTGACAGAATTTTTGTTGTGTCTTAAAAAAAATTTTTTCACAAAAAAAATTTCATGTCTATTTTCTGCCATTTGATGTCTTTTCTATTTGAATCAAATTCAAAAATAAGATGAAAAGTTAAAAATAGAGAAAATGGAAACAAATAAATAGTAATTGGCCACAATTGGCCTAATTAAGGCCAAAAAAGCCATTGGCCAATGGATGGGAAGCTGCAGCCGTGCTGGGCAGCCCAGCTGGCCCATAAGGCTGGCCAGCAGCCTGCCTAGCCTACGCGGGCCCGTGACACTCCCAAACAATTTTTTCATGCGATCTCATCGCGATCCATCCTAAAATAATTCTCTCATATTTTGGATCCTATCCAAGACCATTTTACTCATTCTCCATATCTTCAATGCGTGTGACCCATTAGGTTCCCGGTTATGTTGGCCACCTAAATTAATAATTAATTTAAGTAGGTCATGAGCGGTATCTAGCAACACATCATGACCCCCAATTGACCGAAAATTCAGTGGTTTGACTACGAACCTTTCCATAGACAATTTCTGTACAATTATTCCTTTCACCATTTTATACCCCACTTGGTTCGGAGTATGGACATGTGTCAACTCCCACAAGACTGACTATGTCACGTCTAGTCCAAGTAATGTTAGTTCTTATCCTTGAGGCTTATTACTCTATTGGATATGTCATTAAAGATTATCTTTATAACATTTCCACTCCGGCCAGAGATTCCTGAGTAATGACCACGACAAGAGACCATAGGTATACACTATTTCTATCAAGAGCGGTGAATCCTTTGTAGGTTACCCAATTACCTTGGAATACCTCAAGCTGTATCCAATCACCACCCTATGAGTTATCTCTCTGAGGCAACAAGGAGTAGTGTCAAAATACATAATCAATATTCAAGATATCCTTAAGTACCTCAAGTCTAAGGATACTTGTTTCATTATTATGATGAGACTATCATTGACATTTAAATAGATTATCCATATAATTGTCTCATAGTTGGTCATCCAATGTACTTATCTACACTTAGTAAGCATCCACATGTTAACTCTAAACATCTCATGTTTATAGATTATGAGATCTACTACTCGATCCAATCAAGGAGTGTAACATGTGCTAGTCTGTCTAGATTAATAATGTCTCGTGTCATTAATCCTATGACTAGGGATAATTTTGATACTAACATAATTACCCATGATAAGAATCTCAATATCATTATCTCATTATGATTTCCTTCATGCTATGTTATTTATCATGGACTTCATTAATTGATTTAAGATCACTTATCCATTCATATATCAAATGAACATCAAATTAATGAAAAAAGCCTTTTATTAATCAAATAAATTTGTACAATAAATGCTAAAGGTGATTGCCTTTAGAGAACTCCTCTAACATCAACAATCCTAATCCAATTTGAATTTGATCCATTTTTATAGCTCTTGTAAATGGCCCAATTCTCTTTCTCATTTAGATCTTATCCAAAATTCATTTTACATTTTCTTCATTCCCTTTATGCATGTGACCTAATAGGTTTTCTGGTCATGTTGGCAGCTCAAGTCTTGGGAGAAGTCCTAATCTAATTAGGATTCTATGAGTCAAACACTTTGACCCATGATGAATTTCTAATCAATTTTTAATAGATCATGAGCAATATTTAGCAATACATTATGACCACCCAATTAACCAGAAAGTCAATGGTTTGGCGTTTAACCATTCCATAGACAATTATCGTACACTTTGTCCTTTCACTAAGCTATACCTCATTTGGTTCAAATCATGGGTTGTGTCTCAACTACCACTACACTTACTACATCACATCTAGTCTAAATAATATTAGTTCTTGTTTATGATACTCATTATTCTGATAAGATATGTCCTTAAAGACCATGTTCATGGCATATCCACCTTGGTCAAGGACTTCTGAGTAATGATCTCTACAAAAGGCCATAGGTATACTCTCCTTCTATCAAGAGTGGTGAATCCTTTGTTGACTACTCAACTACCTTTGAATACCTCATGCTATACCCAATCACCACCCTATGAGCAACCTCTTAAGAGGCAACAAAGAATGGAGTCAAAGTATAGGATTCAGTATCCAAGATAACCTTAAGTATCTCAAGTCTAAGGATACTTGCACCATTGCTATGATGAGACTATCACTGAAATTGAATAGATATCCATGTGATTGTCTCATTGCAGGTAATCCAATGTACTTGCTACTCTTAGCAAGCATCCACATGTGAACTCTAAACATCTCATGTTTATCAACTTATGAGATCCTCTGCTTGACCTAGTCAAGGAGTATAACATGTACTAGTCTATTTGAATTAACATCGTCCCGTCTTATTAATCCTATGAATATGGATTATTTAGGTATAAAAACAATAATACATAATAGGAATCTCATTATCAGGATCTCATCATGAATTCTTTCATGTTGTGTTATATACCAAGGACTTCATTAAAAGGTTTAAGATCTATATCAATTCATATATGTATGAACACCAATATAATGAAAATCCCTTTTATGAATAACCAATGAGTACAACAAGTGCCTAAGGTGATTGCCTTTAGGGCACCTCTCTAACATCAAGTGCCTAAAGTGATTGCCTTTAGGGCACCTCTGTAACAACCCTAACTCAACTGTTTCACCAAATTAAAATTTCAATTGTAACACAACTTCAATTTCTACTTTAAGCAATCATAAACTCCAACATAAATCCATAAAAATTTGAAGGAAAAGTGAAGAAAAACTCACGTTCAACTTTTCTTGGAATTTTTGGGAAAAGGAAGATTTTTTCCTAAACTTAATTCCTTTGCCTCCCAAAAATAAAAATTTCTTGCTCCAAATACTTGAATTATTGAAGACTTGATGGAAGAAAGACGAAAATAGAGCTTGAACCCTTAAATATGGTGGCCAGCTAAGGTGTAGAAAAAGAAGAAATTTTATCTTTATTTTGTAGATAATTATAGTGATTATGATTTTTGTCTGATTTATACCAAATTAAATTTAATTAATTCTACTTAAATCTTAATCTCACACCCTATTGAAATTGAGAAAAATTAATTAACCCCTAGTATTGACACATTGCCCAATTATAGCTTAATTAATTTTGACATAATCAAATTATCCACCAATTACAAATTTTCTTCAAATTAATTCATGATTAAATTTAAGTATCCAAAATCTAACTTCCAAATAACTTAATTCCATTAAATTATAAATACCAAAAATTATAAATTATTTTCTCTTCGAAACAGTCTCTTCAATTTTACAAAATGACATTCGGTGCGAAAATCGCATTTTTACAATTTAATCTTTTTTTCTAAATCATGTCTATAAAAATTCATTCACTGTCTGATAATTATTCTGAAACACAAGAGTTTCATAGGTCAATTAGGATACGTATTGTTCTAGAGAGATATGGATTTCTCATTAGTGAACACAACGACATATTGCTCATAGAAAATGATGTGTAACACCACATCTTATGCATTTTAGTATAACCTACCAAACATCAAGTAATCATACATGGCGTACTTGAAAGATAAAATACCATGTTAACAATAGCAGTAAAATTGTTTTTCATATCCTGTAATATAATTCCATGATTTTGCAAAGTTAACACTGAGGTTTTCACCACAATATAATATATCACATATATCAAAACATAAACTTTTCACATAAGTATTTTCGAGTTGATTTCATTTATACATATTTAGACTCATTCCAAAATGACTATACCTATTCAAGCATGTAAATACAAAAAAACACATATGACATATTTTCATGCTTGTGTGGAATGCAAGGAGAGAGAGAGTGATGAGGCTCGGCCAGTGACCTGTGCTCCATGTCTTTTATACGCTACTCAAAATGAGCTATCACTTCTCTTTACCTGAAAAATGATGCAAATTGATGAGTTGCGGCTCAGTGAGAATAACCATCCAATGAGCTCTAAAGTACCAAACAACTCATAGTCATAAATCACAATTCCAATATATACCATGTATTCCATCCCATTCATCAGTCAATAACATATAAATATAGATAAAATCAAGTATTCAATAATTTTTATTTACTTATGCTTTGCTTGTATATTTTATTTTGTTGTGACCAGATTAAACGAACATTGCCCCGGGTTTCGATGTGAACATTTGCATTTGCATTTGCTAGCTAGCTTGATCATTTGTTTCATTTGCACATTTGTTGGGCCATAAGCCTCTTCTTTTGCTTTGCACATTTGTTGGGCCATAGGCCTCTTCTTTTGCTTTGCAATGTCGATTAACTAGCCACAACGCCTTTTTAGCCTATATGCATATGCACTTGTATTTAAGCATTCATCAACCATTGCATCTTTATCATATACAACATACATATATTCCCTATATACCTCATATGTCAAGCATACACCTTGTATATACTATACATGTACCATGTATATATATCACATTTGTCAAACATATACCTCAAATATATCACAAGTATACCATTTATATGTACCACAATGTCACAAATTATCCATCATTACATTATCAAGGACCAATCGTGACAATCACATGAATCACATAGCAAGCAACATTCATTTGCACTAAAGAATTCAATCGATAATTAGACTCACTGTTCTCCTTTGATTCCGACCCCTAACTTATTGTCTATCCGCTCCTTGTGGTTCTCCAATATGTTGCGAGCCTAATATGAAAACATAATCGATTAACTCATGATTAGAGAGACTTAATGTGGCTTAAATAAATTAATATACATTGTTCATGTCAATAATTAAGATTTTTCCTATGAGGCAGTGTGACCTTATGGGACTTTTTAGCCTATAACTTTTTCTATAATTGACCAATTACTCTGATTCTTGTTCCTAATTAACAATAACACATATATATAGTACATATTCAAATTTCAGACCAATTGGATCATTGTATAATATTTGGTGGAATTTCTAAGAGTGTTCTGTTTTCTGCCTTGTTTTCTTCCTTTAGGCAGTTTCAAGGTACTCATTTGGGTTCATCATAACTTACACTCTATAAGTCCTATTTTAATGAAAATTTACAGAAACTTATATGGGTTCATACGGAACATGTTTCATGTTTACAACTTTTACCAATTATGTCTCTAAGGTCTTCTAATTATACCAAACATATTACTGTTCCAGAATAGAATTGGCTTCCGGACCAGTATGACTTCCAAAGGCCATAACTTAGTCTATAGATAACATATTAAGCTAAAATTAGTACCAAAATTTAGATAAGACATATATCTATAACTGTAATGTTTTTATAATTTACAGAATGTAGCTCTAACAAGCTCAAATTAGCCAACCAATGTACTGGATCTGCCCAGGGCACTCAGTAGGCAGTTCAAACCATGGAACAGTCATGGTTCCATTCACCATAACTCCAAATTTACAAGACCTATGAACCTGAAATTTGGTATACAGATAAAAAACACATATATCTACAACTTTTATGTTTTGAGAGACTTCAAATAAGGGCTTTAACATATTCTAAATCAAACCACACAGTAGCTAACTTGGTTAGGGTTTATACCCTGACCAGTTTCAGTACGAAGGGCATATCTCTCCCTATACATAACATCTTGAAAAAATGTTTACATATCCACAAATATAAGATATAAAGGAACAACTTTTGTGTTTTACACATTTCCAGAATCAATTCCTATTAATATCAAAATCGGGGTGCAATTCAGTGCCTAATATTGAACCTAAGCAACTCAAATTAACCCTATAGCAATAAGAATTGATTACTTACCAAGAACAACCTTGAAAGGGATCAATTAGCTTCAAAAACTAGGTGAAACAAGGAAGAATTTAAGTCTGAAATGGAGGAAATTAAAGAAGAAAACGGGGCTGAAGTGAGGAGGCAGAAATGGGGAAGAAAGATAAAGATAAAGCCAACTTGTTTTTTGTCCTTTTCTCTTTTTCTCTTTTTCTCTTTTTCTCTTCTCTTTTCTCTTCTCATTTCTCATTTCTCTTCTCCTATATTTCTCTTTTGTTTCATTTTCATTTTATTTTATATTTTTTTTATTATTATTTACATATAGTTATAATTCCATTAATTCACACAATAATACAACTTAATCATTTAACCTGATTTAACTAAATTAACAATGTAATTGTTTACTAATCTTAATCTAATCACTTTGCTTACTTTAATTTATACACCTTATTCAATTCATTTCTAATACTTTGTTATCCTCATTTAGGTTAAAATTACACACGTGCGACTCGATACAAGTGCCAAATACTAGGACACGTAGCTAGTGCGTGTCATAAACTTGTCCCTACGAAAATATGTATGAAATGCATGTGTTCAATTGAATTGTATGCAAGATGCTTATGTTCAATGAAATGCATGTGGGGAAGGTCAAGGATGTTACATGATGAGCCTACAACCTATGAAGAAGTTCTAAATAGTTCAAAATCTAACAAATGACTTCAATCCATAAAGTCATAAATAGATTCCTTGTATGAAAACCAAGTATGGACTTTGGTTGACCCACCCGAAAGGATAAAGCCTATAGGGTGGAAGTGGGTTCTCAAAAAGAAACTAACATGGATGGTAATGTGGTTACCTATAAAGCTAGACTTGTAGCTAAAGGTTGTCATCAAAAACAAGGAATTGACTATGATGAAACTTGTAGCCCAGTAGCTATGCATAAATCCATAAGGATACTCCTGGCTATTGCTACTCATTATGATTATGAGATAGAGCAAATGGATGTGAAGACAACTTTCCTTAATGGAAATCTGACTTAGGATATGTACATGACACAACCAGAAGGCTTTATATTCAAAGATGGCAAAAGGTATGCAAGCTTCAAAGATTCATATATGGATTCAAACAAGCATTCAAGAGTTGGAATATTCGATTTGATGAGACAATCAAATAGTTTGGTTTCTTACAAAATTCTGATGAACCTTGTGTATATAAGAAGGTTAGTGGGAGAGCAATCAAATTGCTTGTGTTGTATTTAGATGACATATTGCTAATGGGAAATGATGTCTCAGCCTTACAATTAGTCAAATTTTGGTTATCCAGTAATGTTTCTATAAAATACCTTGGAGAAATAGTTTGTATTTTGGGGATAATGTTCTATAGAAATAGATTTAAAAGATTGTTTGGTCTTTCATAGTATACATACATAGATAATATATTAAAGAGCATTAGAATGGAGCAGTCCAAGATGGAGATATATTTAGATGATCCTTGGAATTACTCTCTCAAAGTTTATGTGTCTAAAGACAGAAGATAAGAGGACACGCATGAGTTTAATTCCATATGCTTCGGCTATAGGATCAATCATGTACACTATGATATGTAAAAGACCTGATGTATCATATGCTTTGAGTGTCACGAGAAGATACCAATCGAACCTTGATGAAAGTCATTATGTGGCTAACAAGAATATCCTTAAGTACTTTTGAAAGACTAAGGATGTATTCTTAGTATATGGAGATGAAGATCTTGTTATGAGCAGGTATATCGATGTCAGTTTCCAATCTAACAAGGATGATTTAAAATCTCAGATAGGTTATATATTCACACTAAATTGTGGAGCAGTCACTTGGAAAAGTTACAAACAGGAAATGAATGCTAATTCCACAACTGAATCAGAGTACATTACAACTTTTGAAGCAACAAAAGAAGCAGTTTGGATAAAGAAATTCATCATTGAACTTGGAGTAGTTCCTAGCATTAAGCAAAAGAGTCATGGTCTCATCAGAGATCCAAACATGTACTCAAAAGATACCATTTGATTAGAGAAATCATTAGTAGGAATGATGTAAAGATAGAAAGAGTGCCCACTAATTGGAATATTGCTGATCCTTTAACTAAGCCACTGCCCTAAAAGAAATATGATTTTTATACATGACATAGGGGATGGATTTTTTCTACTTGCATACATGTCTTGTATTTTAGAGAAATATATATCTTCTGCCTTTGGAGCCCAGAAATGATATTTCATATATGATGGTGTTCTTTTTGATAAAAGGTTCATTCCATGGATTATATATATATATATATATATATATATATATATATATATATATATATATATATATATATTAGGCAAAAGATTTGATGTGATAAAGGGTTTTCAAAAAAAAAATAATTTTTACAGGTTTTTCCATAGTAGGACATGTGCACTTGCTCATTTAGTTGGATTTATCCTAATTAGATGAATGGGCATTACATCTCATCTCTCAATGGCTAACCATATCTAGCATTTCAAATCTAAATCCTTAAACTCAAAATTTCCTTCAATTTCTACTATATTCTCCTTGCCCAAACACAAATTATCAAGAAATTAAGTAAGAACAAGTCTTCCCTTATAAATCCTATTGCACCCGAGACATGTCTTAAAGGAAGTTAGGCTCAAATAAAGAGTGCTTGAGTGGATGAATAATTGCATATGAAGTCTTGAAGGAAGAAAGCATAAAGGAGGCTTTGGATGTGATATTTGAACAAAAAGGAGCCTAGCAAGTATAAGATTTGAGGTTGCGAGAAAGGTATCAAAATTTAACTTTTCCTTCTTTTGCTTTTTTAGTGGTTGAGAGAGTCCAAACTTTTTTTCCTCCTTGATCTTCTTTTCTTTCTTTTTCTTTTTATGTTATTTACCATGACATTTATGAATTAGGTCTTACATGTCAAGTATAGTTAGTGATGGTGGTGGTCAAGCTTTGCATATGTGGTGTGGGTTAAAAAAGGTTGGAAAGAAGTAAGATAGGCCTCAGTTGGGGAAGTTTGTTGAAAAGGTAAAACTTGCTCTTTATTTCTTTTGATGGTTGAAAACCATATGCCTTATTTTTCCAAATTTCCATTTTATTTTTTGTCAAATTCATGCTTAAATCTCTTTCTTGTTCTTTCTTTAGTGTTGTTGTAATTAGATTTTGAATTTGTCATTGAAGAGTTAGTTGAACCATGCAAGACAATTTGTGACCCATAGTGTTAAGAGGAGTTTTGGAAGAAATTAGTCAAGTACTAAACTGTGAGATTGGGACTTAGTGAACCGGTGATTTACAAAGGCCTAGTAGAATGCTAAAATTGTTATATGGACCAAAAAGACATAATATCTTGGCGACTATATGGGAGAATTTAACAAGTTATTAGCAATAAGAAAAAGTATGGTTATGTTGGAAATTGAAGGGTACCCAAGAGATGGAGAAACAAAAAAATGAGACTTTGGTTGCATTTTAGACATAATAAAATAAAGATAATAAGAAGGATCACCTCTAGTATGAATCAAAATTATAAAGGATTAACATTGAAACCTTACATGAATTTTGGACCTAATTGAATAAAGTATAACTTATAGAACCATAATGAAAAATATGCGATGTACATAAGACCTGTAAAAATGACAAATGTGAGTAATTATAGACTTACACAAAAAAGGAAGTGGAGATTTAGGTGAAAATGAGACAAGGCCAAAATGACATTGTAAGAGTAGGACTAAATTTATTAAATAACAATTACATAAACCTTCATTCATATTAGAAGTCAGAACCATAAACCTATATGAGAGATGTCGAGTTTAAAGGGAGAGATAATTTTTTATTTAATTAAGCATTTTGTTGGTTGTGCAAACATATATATTTATTGGATTATGTATGTTTTTGTCAAATGCCTCTACACCCCACGTGTTCGTACCGAACAAGGGAAAAATCCGATAAATGCACAATCGAAGTAGGCCAAGTTTGTTCAAGAGTGTTTGATGTATGTATGTCTATGTGTATGTTCACCACTTTCATTTGCCATGTCTATTATGTTGTGCTTGCCATATGTTTGTCTATTATATGTTTATGATCCCGACTAATGTATTAAAAATCTGGTAAGTTAAAGTAATTAAATTCATATTCAACATTATAAATAAAAGGTAATAAAAAATTTGTAAATAAAGTATCAGCAAGAAAACATGTTATACAAGAACTCTGAACAACTCTCTAGATCAGGAGCCCATAAACAAGCATGGACTAGAGTATAGTAGACTTGTTAACATGCCAATAGGGACATTCTATTTTTTTTGACATACATAGCTTTGACTGAATTATGCTTCAAATAACGCCTAGCGTTCTATTATTAGGATGTGTAGCATCACTTCTAATAGGCGCTTATATTTTTTGCTAATCTTTAGGTTGGATTACCCATTGTGCCTCCCTAGTACCAGCCAGGTCTAAGTGGTAAATTTTAGGCTCAACAGTTTAGCTTATTTGTGTGATGTGACATATATCTGCTATAAAGCTAGACCTTGGGTTGATATCTATTTTTTTAAGGTTTGATAATCTAATATTTATTTTAAACTTTGATATTAGAAAGGCATGTTAGGTTGCTTTATTATTATAAATATTTATTTATTAATTTATATTTGTAAAGCTTGCACCACTGAGCATAGCTCAAAGTGTGATTTATTTTTCTCTTGTGCAAATTGTAAACAAAAAGGTAATAGTGGCATACTAGTTGAAAACGTTATAGAACAATAAGGCCCTATGAAGGAGCATAGTAGCTGCAGCAATAGTTACCCAGTCAGGGTGGGTTGGTTTAACTTTTAGTCATGCCATGTATATATGTGTTAAACATTTCATGCATCATCTATGTATGAAACATACAAATTTATAGTTAAATATGCACATTAATTATTGTACAAATTGTTTTATTGTATATAATAAAATAATGATTTTCTCTATGAGTGGATTATATATATTTATATTTATAATATCATATTTATTAACTATAAGTCCTGTACATGCAAGTTAGTGAGTTAGTCTGTGACTCTATCTTACCTAGATGTTATAGGAGACATGCCTGAGCTCAGAGTACCTAACATGACATGGTATGTGCTAGACCCCACTAGAAGCTTCAGCCATAAAGCATTCCTGTCCATATCACCACAATATAAAAGTGACAAGAGAAATTCCAGACCTTTCTGAGGTCAAGCAAACTGCCATAATCACTTCAAAGATTGGCCCCTTTCATCATCAATACAAGAAAAATTATACCCCTCTAAATGTCTTAAGAGGTCAGGTTTTGATGGATGCCAAATAGGCAAGTGAAAGAGTGAAATGACTGCAAAGGATGAGTAATAAACATCCTGATAGAAAAAGACGATAGGAAGTATTGTGATTTCTACAAAGATCATGGCTATGAAACCGAGGAATGTTGGCAACTCAAAAAGGAGATTGAGAGATTCATCTATAAAGGTGCCTTAAAACAGTACATTTCAAAGAAAACCCAATAAGAAGACAAAACCAATCAAAAAATTGTAGTAAGATAAAAGGAAGCCCAGGGAAGAACCTTCATTGATAATCAATCACTAGAAGAAATGAATAGAATAGTGACAGAATTTAGCAATGGATTGACATCCGTAGCAGTCAGCTTCGAATCAACGACGGATCAGCGACGACAATTAAAAAAAATTAATAGTTGATTCGTCAAAAATACTGATAGATTAGCAAGGAAAATTTGCTACAAATTATGACCGTAGCTAAATGTTGTAGCTAATATGTAGGGATTATATGGCAGTAAAAATTTGCGATAGATTAGCGACGAATTTGCGACAGAAAATTAGCGACGGATATAAAACCATCGCAAAATTGATAAAATAGTGACAGAATTATATTTGTCACAAAGTTGCTACGGAAATGTCGTCGCTAAATCAAATGATAGTTACATAAATATTTAGCGACGACAATTTACCATCGCTAAATATGCGACGGCTTTTTGTCATCGCTAATATTAGCGACGACGTCTTTCTATAGCTAATATTGCGACGATAAATAGTCGTCGCTAATATAGCGACAGAACAAGCCGTCGCTAATATAGCGACGAAACTAGCCATCGCTAAAGGTAAAAAACACTGTCAAAAATTTAGCGACAGAATTGTTTGTCGCTGATATTTAGCGGTGGACAGAAACCTTATGTTGGTGACAAAAGTTAGCGACAGAAAAGTTTCGTTGCTAAAAATTAAAGAAACGACACCGTTTTGTTTGGGTGGGTTATAAATATGAAACCCAAAAAATTTCCCCCCTGCGCGTCCTTTTCCCCCCCCCCCTTCTAACCCAGCAGGCTTCTCTTCTCTCCCACTCCCACCGTCGACTGCGTCTCCCCCTCCTCCGACCGTGCTCCTCCTCTGCTCCGGCCGTGCTCCTCCTCTGCTCCCAGCCCCGATCAGCTCCGATCCTCTTCCTCCTCTGCTCTAGGTCCCGGTCAGTAGCTGCTATGTTTTTTTTATGCAAATATTTTTATTTTACTTGTTTGTATGTTTTTATTTTGTAATGTTAGAACCTATTAAATAACATATTATTTTGTAATTTAAGTATATTATTTTGTATACTTAGTAATTTACATACATATTTCATTCATATTATATAACATATTATTAATTAATTATATGACATATTATTTTGTAATTTAAGTATATTATTTTATATATTACATATTATTTTGTAATTTAAGTGTACTTAGTAATTTAAGTATATTATTTTGTAATTTTGTAATGTTGGAACATATTATATAACATATTATTAATTAATTATATGAATAAGTTACATACATATTTATAAAAATAATATAATGCTAGGACATAATATAGATAATTTAGGCAAAAAATTATAAAATGGCTAAATTTAATTACTAAGTTTAATAAAATATCTATTTAGCTATTAAGGTTGATTAAAATTATAAAATAGCTAAAATTAATTAATAAGTTTAATAAAATAGGTATTTAGCTAATAAGTTTGATTAAAAAATATAAAATAGCTAAATTTAATTACTAAGTTTAATAAAATACTTTAATTACTAAGTTTAATAAAATAATTTAATTACTAAGTTTAATAAAATAAGTTTAATAAAATAGTTTAATTACTAAGTTTAATAAAATAATTTAATTACTAAGATTAATAAAAAAACTATTTAGCTATTAGTTTGATTAAAATTAAATTTATCATTCGGTTGAAAGAATAACTAAGTTGCTGTAAAGCTAGATTAGTATAACTTGAAATCTTTATGAAAGTTAATAGTAATAGTTATAATATTAAACTATTTTATAGTTTTATTTCATTATGATTTATCAATTACAATTTCATACTTCAAATTGATTTGAATGTTTTACTTGATTTAATAGAGGTAATAAAAAATGAGACCAGATCGTAAATGGATGTATAAATAGTTGAAAGATGGACTTTTAAACCCAGAGTTCATGACTGGTATGAGACAATTCATAGAATTTGCATGCAGTCACCCGGAAATGATGGACAATGATAGGATAAGATGTCCATGTTTTTATCGCAAGTGTCAGAATCGCATGTTTCATAACGTGGATACAGTTAAGTTACATTTGTATAGAAACAGTTTTGTACCGGATTATTATTATTGGACTTTGCACCGGGAACAAGCAGTTGTAAGTAACTTAAATAGCAATGTCACAAATATGAGCGAAAGTTCTGCTGCATTTGATTATGCAGAATCATCCAGTCGGTACCATTCTATGGTTATGGATGTTGTTGGCCAAGCATTCAATGAAAATTACATGGAAGAAACACCGAATCCAAATTCCCAAAAGTTTTATGATATGCTTAGGGCTGCAGATGAGGATTTGTACCCTGGATGTAGAAGTCATTCATAGTTATCATTAGTTGCTCAATTAATGCACACACCATATGTCTAAACATAATTTTGATGACATGGTTCGATTAATGAAAGAGATTACTCCTGAAGAAAGTCTGGTACCTGAAAACTTTTATAGAACAAAGCAGTTAGTACAAGGAATGGGTCTTCTAGTTGAAAAAATTGACTGTTGTAAAAATGGCTGCATAATATACTGGAGTGAAGATAATATTTTGATTAGTTGTAAGTTTTGTGGTCATCCTTGATACAAAAGGCCATGTCATGGTAGCAGAACAGTTACTCCTGAAAAGAAGATGTATTACTTTCCCCTCACTCCTAGATTGCAAAGATTGTTTGCATCCAATGTCACAGCAGCAAATATGAGGTGGCATGTTGAGCATGAAATTGAAGATGGGGTTATGATCCACCCATCTGATTCCCCTGCATGGCAACATTTAATGATACCCATCTAGAATTTGCATCAGAGACTCGAAATGTTTGATTAAGTCTTTCCACTGATGGTTTTCAACCATTTGGACAATCTGGATAACAATATTCTTCTTGGCCAATCATTGTGACTCTATACAATTTGCCACCTTGGTTGTGTATGAAGGACACTTACATGTTCTTAATGGTATTGATTCCTGGGCCAACTAACCCTAAGGATAAGTTGGATGTGTACTTACAACCATTGATATCATAACTTAATCATCTATAGTTAGATGATGTGCAAACTTATGATATTTCGATAAATCAAAATTTTCAAATGCATGCTGCTCTTATATGGATAATTAGTGACTTTCCTGCATATGCAATGCTGTCTGGGTGGAGTACTGCTAGAAGGTTAGCTTGCTCTTATTGTATGAATCATACTGATGCTTTTACTCTTTCAGATAGCAGAAAACAATCTTGGTTTGACAACCACCATAAATTCTTACCTGAAGACCATCCATTCCGACGAAACAAAACATCATTCATGAAGAATAAGATAGTGACTATAAAAGCACCCCACATTAGATCTGGAAGTGAAATATTGTTTGAAATTGATCAGTTGGGTTTGAAGATGGTAACAGAACAAGATGCCGAGATAACTAATGGCCCTATTTACAAGCAATGTGGTTGGCGGAAAAAAAGTATCTTTTGGGATTTGCCTTATTAGAGTACCTTTCTCATTCGACATAACTTAGATGTTATGCATATTGATAAAAATGTATTTGACAATATTTTTAACACTATAATGAATGTTGTTGGGAAAACAAAAGATACACCCAAATCGTAAAAGGAATTGAATGCATACTGTCGCCGGCCAGAATTGGAACGAGATTCTGTAAGGGGAAAATATCCTAAAGCTTGTTACACCCTAGATAATCAATCAAAATCAGTCATGTGTGAATGGCTAAGAAAGTTGAGATTTCCCGATGGTTATGTTTCAAATATGGCTAGATGTGTTGATATGAGGAAACTTAAATTGTTTGGGATGAAAAGCCATGATTGTCATGTGTTTATGCAGCGTTAAATACCTATTGCATTGCGTGAACTACTTCCAAATAATGTTTGGAAGGCATTAACAGAATTAAGCTTATTCTTTAAGGATTTAACATCTGCCGTTATAACCAATGATGACATGGCATGGATTGAAGAAGAGATTCCTATTATTCTCTATAAGCTTGAGCGTATATTCCCTCCAAGCTTATTTGATTCAATGGAACATCTATCAGTGCACTTACCATATGAAGCAAGAATAGCAGGTCCAGTGCAATACCGATGGATGTATCCTTTCGAGAGTTAATATAAAATAACTTAATAATAATGCATATCAAATTTAATGGTGTTAGATTTACCATACTTGTATATTTAATATCTCAGATACCTTCGACGATTGAAAAACAATGTTCGAAATAAAGCTAGAGTTGAAGGTTCAATATCTAATGCTTATTTGGTGGAAGAAGCTTCATTGTTTTGTTCTTACTATTTTGAGGATCATGTGAATACAAAGCACCAAAAAGTGTCACGCAATGATGACGGTGGTCAATATAGGGTACAAGAATATGAAGGCAACTTATCCATATTCACACAGTCAGGTCGAGCCTTTGGAAAGAGTAAATCTCGATTTTTTACAGAGAAAGAATATGATGTTGCACAATCATATATTCTTCCTAATTGCATTCAAGTTGCACCTTTTATTAAGTAAGTCATGATTTATCAATAAATTTTAACCTTTTCATTTGAGCATTGGGTAAATTATAAAATTTAATCATTATTATTCTTTTTGTTGTATCTCGAAGAATTTATATTGAGAAGCTGAAGCAAATTCTAGTGAACATTTCTACTCAAGAAATTGATGCTAAACTTGAAAAAGAATTCCCAATTTGGTTTAATAAACATGTGAGTACTATTTTTCTTTCAAACTTTTTTTATTTACAATTAACAAGAATTCTACTTAGCTATGTTAGCTTATACAATTGATGACATTTATTTTAGGCACACAATCCATCAAGCAACATAACCAATCAGTTCATAAAGGACTTAGCAAAAGGTCCATTACCTAAAATTATGTCTTACTCGGGCTATTATGTGAATGGATATAAATTTCACACTGAGGTGCATGGATCTGGTAAATCTACAATGAACAGTGGTGTATGCATAAAAGGCTCAAATTATAGTGGAAATGAATGTGACTATTATGGTCATTTGATTGAAGTTGTTCAGTTGGAGTACCCTGCACTACCAATTAAGAAAACTATGTTATTTAAGTGTGAGTGGTTTCATCCAATGCCAAATTTGGGTACAAAAGTGCATCCACATTATAAGTTGGTCAAAGTGAATCAAAAACATAGATTTAACAAGTACGAGCCATTTGTTATGGCGGTTCAAGCTTGTCAGGTGAATTATATCACATATCCAACTATCAAACGTGAAAGAAGTGAGCGGTTGGCTGTTTGCAAAATTAAAGCAAGGGCTAAGTTTGAAATTCCACAAGCAACATCAAACAGTCAACTTTCCAATGTATCAACAGCATTTCAAGAAGATGATATTGATATTCATTTTATAGATATTGAAAATGATGAAAGTGATAATTTAGTTCGTTCAACAGGTGCATTTATTGATATCGAAGAGGATAATGAAGAAAAAGAAGAGTATGATCTTGAAAATGAATCACATGATGATGACAAAGAAACTGATATGGATGAGTGGGATTCTAACGATCATGATAGTGATTAGGTGTAATTGCTAAATGAAAGATGTTCAATATCTTTTTGATATTATGTACTATTTATAAATATTTAATCATTAGAGATATGTTTGTAAATTGTTACATTTGTATTGCTTTTATTATTCTTCTTCTTTTTAAGTAGCAATTGATATTTGTGTTCATTATTGCTTTTGATATTTTTTACTGTTATGGAGTGACTAATATGCAGATGGGTCGCACATCATCTGAAGATATATTACATGGTAGAGGCAGAGGGCCTACAAAATGAGGAGAGAGATCGAAAGATAAGAGTAATTTCTCAAATCGACCACCAATTCCACCACTATGTGTACCACCATCACCACAATTATCTACACCATCGCAACCATCGCCACATTCATCAACACCATCACAATCATTGCTACAGTCATTGGCACCACCACAACAATCAACACCACCACCACAACCATTATCATCAGCTCATCCATCAACAACTATGTCCATCTTTGGAGGTTCTACATCAGCATCTCCTATATCACAACCTACTACATCATCTCCTCCAGCTGCTTCAACTTTACATTTACAATCTGAAGCATCAGTCGCTGAGTCAACCAATAATAGACGACAACTCAATCTCGATCCTATAAGGTAATATTACTATTATTATTTCTTGAAATCTTTTCATTCATGTTTCATGATTGTTTGTTTTTGATGGATAGTTTATTTGTAATTTTCTCATAATGGGAGTTTTCTTCAGTCTCATGTAGTTTCTGCGGCTATAACCTGTAGTTTTTTATTCTGTTTGAGTGATAGAGGACATGTATGGAAGACTGTACCTGATGATGTCAGAGACTTCTATTGGCTTGAGTTTCAAGTAAAAAAACATTTCTTTAAGTAAACAATGTGATTGGGTGAATGACTTTGTTAAAAATATATTTCTTGTGATTGATTGGTTGTTAAAGACTTTGGACTTCAAGTCAAGTTACTTATGATATAGGCAAAACTCTGCCAAAATTTCAGTTTGAACTTGAATATTTAATGTCTTTTGTGCTTAATTGGTTGATTGAGACATTTACTTCAGGTCAGGTTGCTTATATTATAGATGAAACTCTGCCAAACTTTTATTTAATCTCTTTTGTTCTTAAAGAATATGTTAGAGGTCATGTAATTTAGGTGAGGTTACTTGTGTTTTAGATGAAACTCTGCCAAAATTTCAGTTTGAACTTGAATATTTAATGTCTTTTGTGCTTAATTGGTTGATTGAGACATTTACTTCAGGTCAGGTTGCTTATGCTATAGATAAAACTCTGCCAAAATTTTTATTTTGATATATATATATATATATATATATATATATATATATATATATATATATATATATATATTCATCTTAATTGGTTGTTGCAAGAAAAACTTTTGTCTTATATGTTATTGTTTTATTTATATTTTAGAAGGAATTTACTTGGGATCCATAACTTGAGATAATAGTCAAGCGTAAATGGTTACAACAGGCTGCTACACGTTATAGTGATACTTTGAGCAAGTGGAGATCTTCTGGTAGTAAACCACCACGTGTTCCAGAGCAAGTTTGGAATACTTGGCAGAAAGAATGGTCCACTCCTGAGTTCAAGAAAAAAATCTATCATTGCCTCTAAAAACAGACTTACTGAGACGGGCAGCTTAGATTCAGGTCCCTCACGACATACTGGGGGTTCTATATCTATGGTTGAGCATAGCATACAGATGGTAAATTGATAATGATAACTTAATTTGAATTTATTATTCATTTATATATTTAGGTTGTAAAATATTTCTTAATGTCTTTGTTTTTATTTGCTTATGTATTATACTTGTAATTTTGTAGTTAATGTGTTTTTAATTTTATTTTATTCTTATGATCAGGCAAAAGAGTTAGGACGTGAACCAAATCCTATAGAACTCTTTGAGGCAACACACACTAGAAAGACTTCATCAGGAATTCAGTATGTAGATCACCGGTCTAAAGTTGTTGCAGTATGTATTTACCAAACTCATTAATTGTGCATATTTAAAATTTTGTTTGCTTATTTTTCTCTTAATCTCATGGAATTTATATTTTTTCTTCTAAAAATTTATATTGAAGAATCGGGTACAAGCCCTTAAAGAGACTGCTTCTCAACCAATTGAGGGATCTAATGAGCCTTGTGATCCAGATTTGAGGCAGTTATTTTTAGAGGCTGCTGGTGGCTAGAAAAAATAGCGTGTATATGGAATGGGCACAAAGGTAGCACATTTTTACACTGGTACCTCCTCATTTCACTCTATTGCCACATCACGAGATATTAGTACAGAACAGTTGCGTGCTAGTATTATGCAAGATATGCAGCAGGAGGTTTAGACTATGTTGGAGTCACAAAAGCAGCAAATGCGAGAACAGATGCGTGAAGAACTTCGAATTGAGCTTCGAGACGAAATGCGTGCAGAGATGCGACAGTTGATAGCAGAGATGACTAATTCTACCAATATTTCATCAGCTCCATATAGTGATCCACCACAATCTGACAGGATGTAAGACTATATATCTATATTGTAGTATTTTCAATTATTGAATATTTTTCATGTTGGACTACAAAATTTTAATATTTATTTAATGAATTCAGCTAAAAAAAAATTTCGGTTTTTATTTAATTGAATTTTTAAATTGCAAAAATATTTAAATTACAAAATTTAATATATAGAGTAAATGCCCAACAAACCTTAGTGACGGACGTTGTCCGTAGCAAAATAGCGAAGGACGCTGTTTGTAGCAAACTAGCGACGGATGATGTTTGTAGCAAAATAGCAATGGACTCTTTCCGTAGCAACTAGCAATGGACTCTGTCCGTAGCAAAATTGTTCGTCGCTAAATAGCGAGGTATTTTTTGTCATCATTACAATTCCTGCAATAGACTTAGTAACAGATATTTTGTCACTAATTCTGTCGCTAAAGTTAGCGACAGAATAATAATCTGTCGCTATTGGACTTGTGAAAAGGTTTTCTGCTACGGATTTAATCCGTCGCAAATCTGTCGCTAAATTAGATTAGCGATGAAATTTTTAATTTTAGTGACGGATTTGTCCGTCGCTAAAACATATTTTTCTTGTAGTGAATGTCATCATATGAGCAATAAACCAATGTAACCACCCAACTAAGATAAGGAGATCCTTTGGAATATACTGAATAATTAAGAAGATTACACCAAATCCTATCACATTTTCAATAGACAACAGGGAGTGGATAAAGAGTGGCCATGAAAACACTTTAGTGGTTCATGAGCGAATACATAAAATCCTGATTAATTACATCCTAGTTGACAATGGTAAAGCAATTAATCTAATCACTTTAAAGGTATACAAAGCATTAGAAGGATCGACATCAGATCTCCAGTAGGTTAGAGTGCCTATAGTTAGGTTCAGAGACTGGCAAGTCCTAGTCAAAAAGTTAGTATGGATGAACATTTAGATAGGAGATGATAAAAGATACCAAGATTTTCTAGTCAATTTCATGATTGTAGACATCCCTTATGTATACAACGTCATTTTGGGGAGACTTTTCCTCTATGAAACAAGTGCCAGCACAATTTTCAGGTATCTTCTGACAGAGATCCCTATGGAAGAGAGATTGTGGTCAGAGAAGATTGGAAGGTAGCCAGCGAAGCATGTGTCGCAACATTAAAAGATGTTGTTGAAAGCCTCCCTATGAAAGCCCTGGATTTAGACCAATTGAAAGAGGAGAGAACTCGACCTCTTGAAGAACTAATAATAGTTGAAATGGAAAAAAGGAAGGTGCTCAAGGTGGGAGTAGAGATTGATAGAGATCTCAAGGAAATAATCATTAAAGCATTGAAAGAACACTCATATATCTTTGCATGGTCTCCCAAGTATATCCAAAGAGTAGGCCCTGATATCATCACGTATAACCTACAAGTGGGAGAACATTGCAAGCCCGTCAAGCAGAAGAAGAGGAAGCACACACCAAATAGACAACTACCCATAGCTCAAAAGGTAGAAAACTATTGACGATTGGCTTTATTAAAAAAGTCCACCATCCAAACTGATTTCAAACATAGTCATTTCCAAGAAATCCAATGGAAAATGGAGAATGTGTGTGGACTTCAAAGATCTCAATAAAGCATGTCCCAAAGATAGTTATCCTTTTTTAAGCACAGAAAAAAATTTGTAGACTCCATAACAGAATATCAGATTTATAGCTTTATGGATGCATATGTTGGATACCATCAAATAAGGATATTAATAGAAGATCAAGAACAAACAACATTCATAATTGACAAGGTCTCATATTGCTACAAAGCATGTCCCAAAGATAGTTATCCTTTTTTATGAACAAAAAAAATTGTAGACTCCATAACATAATACCAGATCTATAGCTTTATGGATGCATATGTTGGATACCATCAAATAAGGATATTAATAGAAGATCAAGAACAAACAGCATTCATAATTAACAAGGTCTTATATTGCTACATAACTTGCTAAATGTAGCTAAGTACATTAGATGACCACCTATGAGACAATCATATGGATAATCTATTCAAATGTCAATGATAGTCTCATCATAACAATGGTGCAAGTATCCTTAGACTTGAGAAACTCAAAGATATCTTGGAAACTGATTCTGTATTTTGACATTATTCCTTGTTGCCTTAAGAAGGTTGCACATAAGCTAGTGATTGGGTGCAGCTTGAGGTATTCAAAGGTAATTAGGTAACCAATAAAGGATTCACCACTTCTGATAGAAAGAGTATATACCCATGGCCTCTTATTGGGGTCATTACTCGATAATCTCTAGCTGAAGTGGAAATATCATGAAGATAGACTTCAATGGCATGTCTAATAGAGTAATGAGCCTCAAGGACACGAACTAACATTACTTGGGCTAGATGAGACATAGTTAGTCTAGTGGGAGTTGACACATATTCATACTCTAAACCAAGTGGGGTATAGAATTGTGAAAGGAATAATTGAATAGAAATTGTCTATGGAAAAGTTTGTAGTCAAATATTCGATTTTTTTTATCAATTGGGGGTCATGATGTGTTGCTAGATACCGCTTATGACTTGCTTAAATGAAATATCATGAAGATAGTCTTCAATGATATGTCTAATAGAGTAATGAGCCTCAGGGATAGGAACTAGCATTACTTGGGCTAGCTGTGACATAGTCAGTCTAGTGAGAGTTGACATATGTCCATACTCTAAACCAAGTGGGGTATAGAATGGTAAAAGGAATAATTATAAGGAAAAGTATCTATGGAAAGGTTCGTAGTCAAACCACTAACTTTTGGATCAATCGAGGGTCATGATGTGTTGCTAGATAGCACTTATAACTTGCTTAAATTAATTGTTAACTTAAGTGGCCAACATAACCGAAAATCTAATGAGTCACACGCATTGAAAATATGAAAAATAAGTAAAATGGTCTTGGACAGGATCCAAAAATATAATAAAATTATTTCGGGTCGGATCACAATTAGACCGCGCAAAAAATCACTTGGGAGATGTTATGGGTATGTGCGGGCCCGCTGGCCAGGCAGGCTGCCAGCCTACTAGCAGACCCATGCAGGCTACACTGCATGTTGTGTCGTTAGGCCATAATTGGCCTTAATGACCATTACTATTCATTCAAGTAATTGTTCTTCTTTTTTGATTTTTGATCTTCTTTCTGAATTTGATTCAGATGAAAAACACATCAAAAGACAGAAAAGAGACATAAAAATTATTTTTAAAGACAACAATTCTCTCAAGAACATATTCAAAGATAACACTTTGAATATTGTTCAAACCATCTATTTTGATAGTTTTTTCTTCATATTTTCGTGTGGATTATCAATAGAGACATCCTAGTGTGGATTGTTATGGTTTGTTACAACCCCATAAAGTGACGATTTGAATAAAAATCAAGAAATTACAAGGTATAATTTCTAACCATTATGTTTGATAAATTAGTTTTATTAGCACAAGTATGATCTTTTATTTTGAATTTTGAAAACTTTTATTTTTTTTACTGTGTTTATAAATGAGATTCACCTTCAAAACCTAACAGTGGTATCAATGCCCTCTTATGTCTATTGAAATTAATATTAACTGAAAGTGCAATGAGATTGCATGATTTTGAAGTTGGATCAATACGTTTTAAAAATTAAAATTAATTTGTAAATTTTGTTTTACATATTTTTTTTCTTTGATCTGATCATGAGATAATTAAGCATAATCATTTTGATTGAAAAATCATTTAAATGTGATTCAAATAATTAATTTTGAATTTATTCCAAAAATGATGAAAATTGCATTGTTTTATGAACATGTGTTGTTGTTTGGGTTAATTGATGGAACTGTTTATATTTTTTTGTAATTCAATTATGAAAATATTATTTATATATATTGAAATATTTTTAAGCTTTTGAAAGTGTCCAATAATTAATTAAAAACTATTTTAATTAATTTTTCAAACAAACCAAAAAATGAAATTATTTTGGCATATTCAGTGGGATTGTTTTGTTTTATTTTTGTATGTGATTATTTTGTTTCTAGCACATTGAAATAATTTTATGTGATTAAAAATATATTATTTTGATGCTAGATACAAAAATTAAAAATTCTAGATATCAAATGAGTCATTTTGAGCATCTAAGTGTTTGGTTTGTTTGTCCTAGTAATTTTGATTTGTGTCAAAAATATTTTGATGAACTTGGGCTGACATAAAGATGCTTAGAATGATAATTTGAGGTTTTGAAAATTTTGGAAATTTTTGGAAATTAATTTTGAATTAATTTAAGTTGAGCAATGAAATTCATAGTAGAATTTGGTATGTATATTAAAATTAAATTGTTTAATTTTGACATCATAATATTTTAATTTTAAGGCGAATTAATTTTTAATTAATTTAGGAAATATAAAATATAATTTAATTAGATTAAATATTAAATTCCACATTGAAATGACATACAAAGTTTAATTAACCAAAATAATACAAGTAGGCAATTTTGGTTCAAACGTTGAATTGACTTTCAAATTGAAATATAAAATTGTTGTTATTTAATTTTATTTTATGCATTAAAATGCATGTTAGGGGTTCATGATTATAGACTTAGGCGCAATGTGATTGAACATACATGGATTTGTTTTATTTTATGGTAAATAGGGTCCATGTGTCTTTGCCTCTCTATTTTTCTCATATATTTCTCTTCTCATCTTACTCCCCTCAAATGTAAATTGAGGCATTCTATACTTTGAAATATGTAATTAGATTACATAGGATTAGGATTGAATGAAGCAAAGGAGGTGGAGCCATAAACAACAAGACTTAGAAATAGGAATTTGACTTCTATTTTAGGTTTGTAAATTCATGCATATACCTAGGTAAACCCTAGTCAATCTCTTTTGGCTCAAAAGATTGACTTTAGTATGTCCATTATCATATCTTATAGTTAATGTAACTATCTTTATATATCCATGTGATGAATGTATGATATATAAAATCATGCAATAATAACATGATGAGACTTAATAAAGAAATCTTTCACTCAATAAGCAATTAAGTCTTATGCCTTCTATTAATATGGGGAGAACCAGAGTTCTTCTAGAGTTAGTGTTGTTGAGTTGCCTCAAGCTCACTCTATAAGAATATGTTCAAACTATTGAAATTAGATTTCAAGATTAATGGGTTGCACTTAACTGATATCATTAGCTTGTTGGATTTATGCCAAAGTTAATGTGTATTGAATGTTGGGTTAGTGTAAATGAGATGTATATATATCAAGAGTTTATAGCTCAATGTGTGTGCATACATCAATTAGTTAATAGCACAAAATTCTATAGTTGCATGAATAATGCAATTGGTATGGATTAGATACCTACCAACCAAACTAAGGATGACTTGTTGAGTTGCCTCAAGGTTATTCTTAGCTAGATAGATATCGACCCACTATGGGTTCATAGTGAGGACTATGGAATCACAATAAAATAGTGAGAGTCATAATGTAATTTATTAAAGACCTAATAAACATGCATTTTCATTTATATTCTAACCTGCTTTATTTTATATTTAGGTTGCTATAATAATCATCATGTCGATGAGTGTGAATTTGAGGTCACTGATGGAGTCAAATAAGTTGACTGGGCCTAACTTTTTGGTTGGCTAAGAAATTTAAGAATAGTTCTCAAATCAGAAAAGATTGGCTATGTTCTAGATGAGACACTCCCCAATCCCCCTGCTGTTAATGCTTCTGAAGATGTTCAGAAGGCATATCAAAAATATCTCGATGATAATGAGATGTCAAGCTGTATTATGATTGCCACTATGTCAGCCGAGTTGCAAAAGCAGCATGAGATTATGGATGCTAATTCCATAGTCTACCATTTAAAAGAGCTTTTTGATGAGCAAACACGTTCTGAAATGTTTGAAACTTCAAGGCTGTTTTTCTACACTAAGATGGTTGAGGGGACATCTGTAGTTCAATATACATTGAAGATGAATGGCTATATTGAGAGGTTGGCCACATTGGGATTTGTGATGGACCATGAATTAAGTATTGACTTAATTCTAACTGGTTTGTCTGATAGTTGAAATCATCTTACCTATGGCGTTATCACAAAAATATATGTTATACTCCTTGATTGGATCAAGTAGTAAATCTCATAATTTGTAAACATGAGATGTTTAAAGTTAACATGTGGATGTTTGCTAAGTGTAGCTAAGTACATTGGATGATCTGCAATGAATTAATCATATGGATAATCTATTCATATGTCAATGATAGTCTTATCATAACAGTGGTGCAAATATCCTTAGACTTGAGGAACTCAATGATATCTTGGATACTGATTCTATATTTTGACACTATTCCTTATTGCCTCAAAGAGGTTGGTCATAGGGTGGTAATTGGGTGCTGCTTGAGGTATTCTAAGGTAATTGGGTGATGAACAAATAATTCACCACTCCTGATAGAATGAGTGTATACACATGGCCTCATGTTGGGGTCATTACTCAGGAATCTCTAGCCAAAGTGGCAATATCATGAAGATAGCCTTCAATGACATGTCTAATAGAGTAATGAGCTTCAAGGATAGGAGCTAACATTACTTAGACTAGATGTGATAAAGTTAGTCTAATGGGAGTTGACACATGTCCATATTATAAACCAAGTAGGGTATAAAATAGTTGAAGGAATAATTGCACGGAAATTATCTATGGAAAGATTCATAGTCAAACTACTGACATTTCGGTCAATTAGGGGTCATGATGTGTTGCTAGATACCACTCATGACTTGCTTAAATTAATTGTTAATTTATGTGGTCAACATAACTAGGAACCTAATGGGTCACACATTGATGATGTGGAGAATGTGTAAAATGGTCTTGGATAGGATCCAAAAATATGAGAGAATTATTTCGGGTCAGATCACAATGAGAGCGAGGGAAAAATCACTAAGGAGATGTCATAGGCCTGCTGGCCTACTAGCAAGCCAACAGGGTCTGCGCAGCGACAGACCCATGCGGGCTGCATTATGCATAAATTTATGCAGTGTCATTAGGCCATAATTGGTCTCAATTAGGCCAATTATGGCCATTACTATTCATTCAATTGGTTTTTCTCCATTTCTGACTTTTAATCTTCTTTTTGAATATGATTTAAATTGAAAAGACATCAAATGGCAGAAAAGAGACATGAAAATTGTTTTTGGTGAAAAATAATTTTTCAGACAATAATTCTCTCAAGAACATATTCTTAGGTAGTTCTTTGAATATTTTTCAAACAATCTCATTTGATAGTTTTTTTCTTCATATCTTTGTATGAGTTATCATGAGCGATATCTTAATGTGGATTATTGTGGTTTGCTACAACCCAGCAAGGTGAAGCTTTGAATTAAAATCAAGAAATTACTAGCTATAATTTCTAACTTTTATATTTGATAAATTAGTTTTAATGGCACAAGCATGATCTTTTGTTTTGGATTTTGAAAAATTTTATTTTTCCGTTGTGTTTATGAATGACATACACCTTGAAAATCAAACACTAAAAAATTAAGACCTTACTTTGAAGGGTTTGAGGTAGTGGTCAAGACAAACTGACCTTTGAGAAAAATCCTTTAAAAACTTGAAACAATTGGCAGACTTGTGGAATGGTTGGTGAGTATAGAAAGCTATGGGGTTCACTTTGAGCCCATGAAAACACAAATATTAGTAGATTTTTGTGACTGAATGTGGAGAAGATGGAGCGATCACATGAAACCCCTTAGCTAGCTCATGAGGCCTGAATGTGGATGGGCATCAGGTCCATTAGGAGCCAACATAAGTGTTTTGTTCAAAGGTCCTAATGGAATCAATATAGAGGTTGTAATACGAATTTAATTCCATGTCTCTAATACATAGCAGAATATAAAGCAATGACTGTTGGCATCCATATGGCTAAGGAAATCAAACCTCCTTGATTGACAATTCAAAGTGACTAGCAATTAGGTAGCAGATCAGTAGAGAGCTTGAGGCCAAGGACTAGAAGATGGCTAAATACCTGACAAGAGTAAAATACCTGCTAAAGCATATAGAGATCAGAGGCACTTAGTGGGCCATAAAATAGATCTCAAGATCCAATAATCTGGAAGCAGACACCCTGACTAAGTTGGCCTTAGAAGGATGACCTTACCTTAGGAGACTGATTATGGAGACCATATATTCATCAAGTTATATAGAGGAGACCACACTATCAATTTCAGGGCACAACTGGATGAAACACCTCATTTAGTGGCTAAAGAAAACAAGCTCTCAATGGATAGAGTTGAAACAAGAAAACTTTAGAGGAAGGCAGCACCCTTCTCATACCTAGAAGAGATTCTATACAAAAGATCCATTACCCATATATGGCTCAGATGCATAGAGAAAGAAGGAGAGTACATGTTAAAAGAGATGCATGAAGGGATAAAATGAGCTCATAAGGCCTTAGAGACCACAATTAGAAAAGCCCTCCTACAAGGGTATTACTGGCCCACCATGGAAAAAGACACCAAAGAGATCACGATAAGATGTAAGAAGTGCTAGAAGCATGACAATTATATCAATATGCCTCCTATAAATCAAAAGCCCATAGAAATAGTCATACCAATCAAGATAGGTCTCCCTAATTTCAAGATGATGCACTACGCTGAGGGTTGGAATGAGCTGGAGCTGAAGACTAATGTGGATATGACAGATGAGATTGAAAAACAAGCAGCAATAAAAAAATGAAAGCATATCGAAGGAAATCTATAAGATTGTTCAATAGGAAAGTCAAACCTAAGAGCTTTAAAATGAAAGATCTAGCTCTTAGTAAATGAGACCTCAAAAAAGGAGAAGCTTGCACCAAAAATCTAAATGAAAATTGGGTTAGTCCCTATATAGTGGATCAAGTAGTTGGCCCAGCAACATATAAATTAAAAGACCATAAGGGGAAGCCATTACCTAAAACTTGGAATGCCCTAAATCTAAAGATGTTCTACTAGTAATATAAAACTATTAGTATCTGAAAAAATAAAACCGAATCTTCTACCCAGCCAGTTCACATAAAAGTTGTCTCATCATTTCACTAAGTCCCCTATGAAAACCAATACTGAAGGGAGACTGATTCGCATAAAAGTGGTCACATAGTTTCACCAAGTCCCTTATAGAGACCAATACCTTAAAAAGATCAATCTGAATAAAAGTGGCTAGATCATTTCACCAAGTCCTTTACAGGGACCAAAATCCTAAGAGAGACCAGTCCACATAAAAGTGGCTACATCGTTTAACCAAATCCCCTATAGAGACTGATACCCTGAGTAGACCAATCTGTATAAAAGTCATTGCATCGTTTCACCAAGTCATCTATGGAGACCAATATCCTAGGGAGACCGGTCCATATGAAAATGTTTACACAATTTCACTAAATCCCCTATGGAGACCAAAATGGTAGGAAGACCAGTCTGCATAAAAGTGGCACATCATTTCACTAAGTTCCCTGCGGAGTCCAAAATCCTAAGAAGACTAGTTTGTATAAAAGTGGTCGCATCGTTTCACTAAGTCCCCTATGGAGACTAATATACTAGAGAGACTGGTTTGTATAAAAGTGGCAACATTGGTTCATTAATTCCCCTACGAAAACTTACATCCTAAGGAGTTCACCTTACATAAAGATGATTGAAAAACAATTCACCAACTCTATGAAGTTCGATTTAGAAAAGATAGTCTAGGATCTACGCAAAATTAAAACCTCAACATACAAAAAAAAGATTGAGAGAGAGAATGAAGAAGTAGAAGAGAAGAGAAGAACTTACTGATATACTCATAGTTGGTCTCGAAAGTCAGTAGTAGAGACAAACTATTACAATAACGGTAGAAATCAACCCTTAATGGTGGACAAATTGCAAAATAAGGAGAAATGTAGTTAAAGCAAAAAAGAAGAAGGAAAGAAGAAAAGTTAGGATACAAAATTGAAAAGATAAAGATGAAAATTGAGAGGGAAAAAGATTAAAAAAATAATGATTTTTAAAGCTAGAACTGCATATCTCTAGACAAATGGCCTCAACCATTATTGCGTGGGAAAAATTAACAAGACGGTGCATTCAAAATTCAAAAAAAGTTGAAACCATTCTCCCTAAAAACACACATCAAGATTAGAGGCCATGTTGAACATTAATTATCGACTCTTTTTGGCAAGAACCATAATGACACAACATCTAAAATTAACCTATGAGAGCCCACTGAAAAATCAAAAGATCAGGAATGAGACTGGAGAATAGGAGAAAGGAAATAAATTAGGAATAAGACCAAAGATCTGGAGAAAGGTAAGAGATCAAGAAGGATATCAAATACCATAAAGTAAGCAAAGGATAATAAAGAATGGAGACCTTGGAAATAAAGGAGATCAATCAAATAGGAATCCCTCGTGAGCTTTACATGAACAAGGAAACAAATGAGATTTGCTACAAGACATGGGTGCATACCAAAATAAGATGTGATAGGAAGTACGAAAGGATTCTCTATAATGCCCATAAATAAGACATGGGCACATACCAAAATAAGATGTGATAGGAAGTATGAAAGGATTCTCTATAATGCCCATAAAGTAGGGCCAATGTGTTATGTGTCTAGAGAGAAAAATAATATGGTTAAGGTGTGTTAAATTTTAAATTTAATTTTTGTGAAAAGGAAAGCTTTCACACTCGTAAATAGATATTCACACTTGTGAAAAGTCGTGCTATTATTCAAACAATAGATTTTTGAACATGACATTATCATTTTACAAAGAGAGAATGTTCACTCTTATGAATGGTTGAGTAATGGTCATGAATGGCTTTCCATGCCTATGAAGGTAAGTGTCACGCCCGTGAATTGTAGGTCGGTTGGCCATGTGCAGCCACACTTTTCTCTTTACTATGAACCATATCTTACTTTAAAATCACCTCCACTTCCACAGATCACCCTATGACACACTCAAAGAATTCTTAGATATCTTATCCACCTTTTTCAACCATAAACACCATTATTAAAGCTTGAAGCTTGAGAAACATAGAGGTTAGAGTGAGTTTTGCCAAATTTGAGCTAGAACTCTATTTTTAAGATTTGTTTATGTTGTTTATGTTATGTGGTTTTGATAGGAATGTTCTTATCATGATAGGATCTTCCAGCGAGCAAGGAACCACACATTGAAGGGAAAACAAGCTTGAAAAACTTGGAAAGTTAGTTAAGGCTCCATTTTAGGAAAAAGGTTAGTACGTATGGGCATTTAAATTCATTTTCCATGCATAATGATATGTTTTGTATGCTGTAAATGTGAAAGGATCTTAAAATGGCATGTTAAGGATGATTAATAACATGGTTGTATGGGTTTCTAAGTGTCAGAATGACATATATGATATGTTATGGGTTAAATGACCTAAAATGATGTTTTAATGTGTTAAATGTTGTTAAAACATGTTGTGAACATGGTATTGCATGAAATACATGAGATACTATGTTTTGAATCGTGTTTTGGATGCTGAAAATGCATAATTCATGCATGTGAATAGGGGTGTCACGGCCATGAACGTCATTGGTGTTAGGGTTAGGAAGCCATGATGACGAGGTGTCACAGTCATAAATAAGTAATTTACGCTCGTGAATAGTGTGTTATATTTCACATAATGGTACATAAGTAAGGAAACCATGAATAACACCTTTATGGCCATGAATAGGTATTTAAGCCTATGAAGCAGAATGAATGTTAATATGTATATTTTGTTTTATGATCTCAACTGATGGATTGTTAAATTCATGTTATGAGATGTATGTCAACATAGAATATAACATGTGAAGTATATAATATGGCATTTATGTGTTGGTATGAGAATGCATAAATGGGATATAATATTTGTAATAACATGTGATGAAACTTATCGAAAGAGAAAAGGTTATGAGTTATGTGCCCAGTTCTCTAGTTTTGGACTTATCATAGGGTAGATAGTATACTATTAAGGGAGAAAATGGTACCGTAAATATCTACTTTGTGATTGATATAAGGATAAGTGGTTAAAGGTCAGGATATGAGCACACTTGATCCTAGATTTCCTAGCATGCTATATTATTCTTAGTCAATATGGCTTAAGCTAGGGTTGTTGAGCTCCATTGACTCAATGAGCTTAGATGAGTTGATATTTTATGAGCAAAGTGGCTTAAAGCTCGGGTTGTTGAGTACCTTTGTCTCATGTTCCACAACTGGATAGTCAAGCTTAAAGAGTCTTGGGCTAAATGGAATCTAAATATGTTTTGATATATGGTATTCAAAAATGATATATGTATTTGTATATATGTGAATTATTATGTGATGTCTATGGTAAGATAGGCATATTAACATGACATTGAAATATGTAACAACTAAGAAGTATGATTCTAGGAATGATCATGAAGTTAATTGTATAAGATTGTATGAGACAATATAACTAAAGAATTTTTATGCACATATGTACCATTAATCATTAGCTTGCTTAGCGTGTGGATTTTCTGCATGTAGGTTTGGAGCCGATAGAAAGAAGTTGACTGAAAGAGTAACAAGCACATCAGAGATCAGTCATAATGCACCCCATTTGGGTTGTGTTTATATTCATGGCATATTATGTATTTTACTTATGTCATGGCATTTTGAGTTTTTTTTACGTCTTTTTACACTAAGATCATATAATGATTTTTATTTTGATGCATTTGTAATTATGAGGTTGGTGAAGCCATAAATAAATTTTATATTAGTATCGATCATTGGATTAGGATTTTTAACATTATGATAGTTTTATTATTTTAATAGCATACTATTGTTTTAAACAAGTTTTAAATATTAAAATTTTAATTTAATCAGTTTTTTCGCAAAACAACTCGTAGTATTCGTTTGTATAATTGGGGGGGTTTCTAAGCTACATTGGATGGTGTTCCATTCTCTACTAAGAGAATGCCATCAATAGTCCTGCAAGTGTGCCCTTCCCTGCTGTCAAGATGGAGCGTTGCCATTTGACATAGCCAAAGGATGTCCAATCAATATAAATGTAACGCCTTCTTACCCTTATGTATAACAATCAAGTAGGTTCATGTCACCGTCTACTTGTTATATCAACCTGTATAATAAAATCAAATATATACAATCATCTCTGATCACATCTCCATGTATAATATAATATATACAATTCATATATGCATGGATTAAATTTTTCCACATTTATATTTTTTTTAAATAACATACAGATATAGCAAGTCATAAATATTTGCAGGATTCCATACAAAAAGTATACTTTTTATAGTGTGTATATATATATATATATTTGATACTAGTTTTGATTTCCTGTATTTAATTAGTATTTATTTCTTCTTCTATCTTCTATTTCTTTGTTATTTTTATCCCTTGTAATCTTTGGACTTCTTTGGTATTAGAGATTGGGGGGATAGTTTTATAAAATACTGTATTTTTTATGAGGATTTGAGTTTAAGTGTTAAGATCTCTTGAGTTTTCTTGCCTAAGAAGGTCTAGGAGGTACGTCATTGTGTCCACCCATGAATTGCTTAGGATTGTAGAGAGTTATTATTTTCTTCATAAAAATCTTTATAAAATGGATATTATTTTCTATAGGACTACATCTTTTAACTCTGTTTCCACCTGTTCCAATGATTCCAAGAAGAAAGTAAATAGTGAAGAAATAATAATAAAAGATTTTGAAAAAAACTAGATAATTGAAAAATACCAAAAGTAAATAGAGATTAGATTTATAAAACCTCTAAATAGCAATTTTTTAGAATTGATTTCTTAATCAAGACTAAAGAACACAACATATAATTATCAAAATCTTTTGAAACCATTCAGTTACTTTCTCAGAATTCTTTAAAAAAACATATAGATCGAAAACACAAATATATCTATATTGGCTTAGTCTAAGAAGGAATTAAACCCTTAACCAAAGCAGACTTGAATATATCTATTCTTGTTGTTCTCACAAACTTTAAATATTTCCTTTTAAGTTTTGTTGAATCAAGCTTATGTATGAATCCAATTTCTTTTGATTGTTATCCAAATTTCTTTGTTTTTATATGATAAAAATGTTTTAAAATCTCTAGTTTTGCAAATTAAAACTCATTATTATCAAATGTTTAAAGGTTCAATTCCTGTTGCTTTAGTTTTCAAAATTCACTATAAAGCTCTAATGTCTGCTTTTGACACAGGTGCTAGATTCTATAGTAAAAAATGTGAAACCTTTATTTTACAAACAGATCTTACTAAAGCTAATGACATCACACCTAGAAGTATTCAATGGGGAGAAATGTCTCTTCTCCAAGAATGGTTCTTAGAAGGTATTAGTAGACCTGAGCCCATTGAGTTCATAAAGCCTAATACCCAATTAAGACAAATAATCCAATACCAAGATGGAAGAGTCAAACTCTCTTTTGATAGGAAATATACTAGTAGTAGATACTCAGATGATTCCTCTATGCTAGATACTATAGATTTAGGAAACTTTTCACAAATTCCTTCAATTATTAATATATCGTATAAAGAAATGCTTAGATACACCACATTTGATATTCCTACAAATGCCATCTGAAGGAATGTAGATTACACCTCAAAGATACTTAGACCAATTTATATCATCCCTAGAATAGAGAGTTCTTCAACTCAAGTTCAAAATACCTCTTCTGTTCAGCCCAAAGCTGACCAGAACAAGAACCAACCAGCCCAACTTCTTCACCCATAACTGAAAACTTGGCACACGAGTTAAATGTAATTGAAAAAGAATTTTGAGTTGATAAAAAAAAATTCTTACATGATGATTTTTATGCTAATCATAATCTTGAAAAAAAAGATTTCGTTTTTTCAAAAATTTCTTACAAACCAGAAAATAGATTCAAGTAGAGTTCATATATTATTTTTTGATTGGTTTCAATGTTATGCTTCTCAAAATTCCATAGTAAATCCTTTCAAATATGCCAATCTAGTTAGCATTATAAATAAAACTCCTGAATGGAAAATTATAATAGACTCTAGAAAAATCCAATCCACGGATCCACCTTTTCAATGTATAAAAATCTCTTTCCATGACTAGATAGTGAATGTCACTCCTTTCAAAAAATTCCAATAATTATGATAAGGTAAACATCAAAAATATCATTAGCCAAAATGATTTCTCAAATTTCCATCTCGATTCCGTCGATAAATAACTAGGTCATATAGAGAAACAGAGAAAACTATAATTTCTTTAGATTCCCAAACTAGTCATGAAAATTAAATAATAAAAATCTCATTTTAAAACCTTTTCAGATATCCAAAACAAATACCAAAAATTTTTAAAATTATAGAACTGAATTTACTAGAGCCATCCAATACCAGTTAAATTGTATTGGTCTTAATACTAACAGTTCTAGTCAACCTATAGATTCTAACCAAGTTGCCCCTAACACTCAACCTTCTAGAATAAATGTCATAAATTAGGATTCTGATATTAGTAAAGCTTTAGAATAATTTTAGGAACCTACACCTGAAATCAACAAAATGACTTGGAGATAATTCTCACAAGTCTAACTTTTACAAATAATTCAACATTAGACTTAGGTATAATCAAGCTAGTAGAACAATCTATTTTCAATGCCTCTTCTGTATATGATTGGAACATAGATGGAATCGCTGAATATGGTATTCTTAGTCTTCTACAACATATGACTTGGTTGTCACTACTTATAAAACTCAAATAGGAATCCAAGAGAGAACTATTGTAGAACTCCATATAGCTGGATTTTCTAACCAACTTATAGGATTGTGGGATTGTTATGTTTTGAAGATGAATCTTATTCATAAAATGCAGCGAAAAAATAAAATTTTCAAAATTTGAAACAAGAATCTTACTTATGCCATTAAAACTAATTTATCAAAATATAGAGATAAGAAATTATACCTTGTAATTTCTTGATTTATTCTTCAAATTTTCACCTTGTTGGGTTGTTTCAAACCACAGTAATCCACTTTAGGATGTCTCTAATGTTAATTCATGCAAAAATATGAGAAGAAACTATAAGAGAAATGGTTGAACACACTTCAAACTGCTAGCAATGGTGTATGCTCAATTTGAGAGAAAATGAAAATTAACTATTGTTTTTCTTTTTGAATTTCATAATTTCCAAAAACAATTTTCAGTCTTTTAAACATTTCAAAAATGTTTTTATCCCAAAAATAGTCTAGGTACAATGTGCACAAGATAAGGGGAGGAATTTTGGGGTTTTTGCCTTAATTAGCCTTAATTGGTCAATTAAATTAAGCCCAAAAATAGTCTGGCTTGCCCTACAGGCCTGCAGCTTGCGCAAGACCCTTGACCCCACCAAATGATTTTTTCGTGCGATCTCATTGTGATCCGTACCAAAATAATTATCTCATATTTTTGGATTTTATCCAAGACCATTTTACTCATTCTTCACATCTCCAATGCACGTGACCCATTAGGTTCCCAGTTATGTTGGCTATTTAAATTAACAATTAATTTAAGCAAGTCATAAGTGGTATCTAGTAGCACATTATGACCCCCAATTGATCAAAAAGTCAGTGGTTTGACTGCAAACCTTTCCATAGACAATTTCCATGCAATTATTCCTTTCACCATTCTATACCCTATTTGGTTCAGAATATGGATATGTGTCAATTCCTACTAAATTGTCTACGTCACGTGTAGTCCAATTAATATTAATTCATTTCCTTGAGGCTCATTACTCTATTAGAAATTTATACTCCGGCTAGAGATTCTCAAGTAATGACCCCAACAAAAGGCCATAGATATACACTCCTTCTAATAGGAGTGGTAAATTCTTTATTAGTTATCCAATTACCTTCGAATACCTCAAGTTTTATCCAATCACCACCCTATGAACAACCTCCCTGAGGCAATAAGAAATAATGTGAAAATACAGAATTAATATCCAAGATATTCTTAAGTACCTCAAGTCTAAGGATGTTTGCACTATTGCTATAATGAGACTATCATTGACATTTGAATAGATTATCCATATGATTGTCTCATAGCTAGTCATCCAATGTATTTAGCTACACTGAGCAAGTATCCAGATGTTAACTCTAAATATCTCATGTTTATAGATTATGAGATCTAATATTTGATCCAATCAAGTAGTATAACATGTGCTAGTCTATCTGGATTAACAATGTCCCATCTTATTAATCTTATAATTAGGGATAATTTAGATACAAACATAATTACACATGATAAAAATGTCAATATTATGATCTCATCATGATTTCCTTCATGCTATGTTATGTATCAAAGACTTCATTAATAGATTTAAGATCATTATCAATTTATATATCAAATGAATATCAAATTAATGAAAATTCCTTTTATTAATCAAATAAATTTGTACAATAATTAATAAAGGTGATTGCCTTTAGAGAACATCTCTAACAAGCTTCCACCTGCACTAAAGTCAATCACTTTTGTCTTTTGGGGAAGTGACTTTGTTAAAAGATCAGCAATATTCTGATCAGTGGGCACTATTTCTATCTTTACATCATTCCTACCAATGATTTCTCTAATCAAATGGTATCTTCTTAGTACATATTTGGATCTCTGATGAGACCGTGGCTCATTTGCTTGTGCAATGGCTCCATTATTATCACAATACAATTGTATTGGATCAATAAAGCTAGGAACCACTCCAAGTTCCATGATGAATTTCTTTATCCAAACTTCTTCCTTTCCTGCTTCAGAAGCTGCAATGTACTCTGCTTTGGATGTGGAATCATCAGTCATTTTCTGTTTAGAACTCTTCCTATTGACTGCTCCACCTTTTAGTGTGAATATATAATCTGACTATGATTTTGAGTCATCTTTGTCCGATTGGAAGATGGCATCGGTATACCCGTTCATAATAAAATCTTTTTCTCCATATGCTAAGAATACATCCTTAGTCCTTCTCAAGTACTTAAGGATATTCTTGATAGCCACCTAATGACTCTCACCAGGGTCTGACTAGTATTTGCTCATGACAATCAGAGAATATGATACATCGAGTCTTGTACATATCATAACGTACGTAATTGATACTATAGCTGAAGCATGGAATCAAACTTATGTGTGTCCTCTCATCTTGTGTCTTTAGACATATAGACTTTGAGAGAGTAATCGCATAGGTCATGGGAATATATCCTCTCTTAAAGTACTCCATGCTAAACCTCTTTAGCATATTGTCTATGTATACAGATTGTGAAAGACCAAGCAATCTTTTAAATCTATCTTTATAGATCCTTATCCCCAAAATATAGACTGCTTCTCCCAGGTCTTTCATAGAGAAATTCTTAGATAACCAAATTTTGATTGATTGTAAGGCTGAGACATCATTTCCCATTAGCAGTATGTCATCTACATACAACAAAAGGAATACGATTACACTCCCACTTACTTCTTATAAACACAAGTTTTATCTGGATTTTGTAAGAAACCAAACAATTTGATTATCTCATCAAGCCAAATATTCTAACTCCTGGATGCTCGCTTTAATCCATAAATGGATCTTTGAAGCTTGCATACCTTTTTGCCATCTTTGGATATGAAGCCTTCTGGTTGTGTCATGTACACATCCTCGGTGAGATTTCCATTAAGAAAAGTTGTATTCACATCCATGTGCTATATCTCATAATCATAATAAGCAGCAATGGCTAGGAGTATCCTTATGGATTTAAGCATAGCTACTGGGCTAAAAGTTTCATCATAGTCAATTTCTTACCTTTGACAATAACCTTTAGCTACAAGTCTAGCTTTATAGGTAACCACATTACCATCCATGTCAATTTTATTCTTGAAAATCCACTTGCACCCTATAGGATCTTATGGGTCAACCAAAGTCCATAATTGGTTTTCATATATGGAATCCATTTTTATGAGCAATACGTCGTTCTATTTACTAATGAGAAATCTGTATCTCTTTGGAATAGTACGTAACCTAGTTGACCTATGAAGCTTTTGTGCATCAGAAAGTTGAGTTGTTGTATCATCTGTTTGAATAATAAGCTCAGTTTCTGGCAGTTGATCATCTTCTGCTTCAGCATCTTGAACTTTCTGAAGTTCAATTTTTCTCCCACTATCTCCTTTTAGAATAAATTTTTTTTTCTAAAAAGATAGCATGCCTTGGAACAAACATCTTTTATTCAAATGGGTGGTAAAATTGATATCCATATGATGCTTTTGGATATTCCACAAATAGACATCGATCAGACTTAGCTTCCAACTTATTTGACGTTGTCCTCTTCACATAAGTAGGACAATCCCAAACTCTTATGTAAAAAATGTGGGCTTCTTGTTATACCATATCTCATATGGAGTAACATCAACTGACTTGAAGGGGCTCCATTTAATATATAAATGGCAGTCTCTAGTGCAAAACCCCAAAAGGATTTTGGGAGTTCCGCAAAGTTCATCTTACACCTTACCATATCTAACAAGGTTCGATTTCTTCTTTCAGCCACACCATTGTATTGTGGCATGTAAGGTGGAGTCCATTGAGATAATATCCCATTATCCCTAAGATAATCTAGAAACTCTTGGCTCAAGTATTCTCCTCCTTGATCTGATCGAAGTGTTTTAATACTTTTGCCAAGTTGTTTCTCTACTTCATTTTTGAACACTTTGAACTTTTCAAAAGTTTCAGAATTGTATCTCATAAGATACATGTACCCATATCGTGAGTGGTCATCGATAAAAGTAATGAAGTAGATGAAACCTCCTCTGGTGTGTTGACATTAGACCATATACATCCAAATGTATTAAGTCTAAATGCATATTAACACGTTCGCCCTTTCCCTTAAAGGGTATTTTAGTCATCGTGCCTAATAAGTAAGATTCACATGTGTTATATGATTCATAATCAAATGACCCCAAACCACCACTCTTGTATAGCTTAGCCATGTGTTTCTCAATTATATGACCAAGGCGATAATTCCATAAGATGATTTCAACATATCTTGTTTATGCCTTTTATTATCATTGATGTTTAAAATTGGATTTGGCATATCTAATATTTATATTCCATTACATAATGTACCAGTTCTATAAAAAATTTCATTCAACATAATATAACTAAAATTATTACTAAAAGCTAAATGGAAACCATCTTTATTTAAACTTGAAATAAAAATAATGTTTTTAGGGTTCGTATAGCATTGGATTTGGGAAAAGCGCTTTCGGAGAAATTTTTTATTTTTAATTGTTTTGAGTTTTGAAAATTGCTTTTGTATAAAAACAGGTAAATAGATGTTTTTCTCAAAAGCAGGTTTGAAAAAAGCAATTTATAAGAAATTAAAAAAATCAATCAATTAAATCAAAAAAAAATCTAAACTTGCTTTTTGGACATCTAACAGCAATCCCAAACACCCCCTTAGTTAAAGCAGGTACATAATAGCAATTATCAAAATTTAACATAAGCCCACTAGGAAGGGTCAAAATATAAGTTCCTATAGCTAATATAGTAACCCTTGCTCCATTTCCAATCCATAGGTCTGACTCTCCCTTATTAAGCTATCTATTGTTCCTTAGGCCCATTTATTAGTGCATATGTGTGAGCCACAACCGGTATCTAATACTCATATATCATTATTGCAGTTTCTCTTCCAATGGTCATCCTTGTCACAATAAAAACATGTCCCCTTTGAAGCAATCTATTTGGCCTTCTTCTTAACCATGCCTCCCTTAGGTTTCACTGACTTCTTATTCTTCTTAAGGTTCTTCTTCTTAGAACCAGAAGAGTCTACCAATATTACAGCCTTACTATCATTCTTAACAGATGACTCAACTGTCTTGAGTACGTTGATCAGCTCAGGAATAGTGGTGGAGATTTGGTTCATTCTATAGTTAAACACAAAATGTAAAAAACTATCGAACAAACCAGTTAGAATTAAGTCAATACATAATTCATGCTCAATCACAAATCCCAAGGTGGCCAACCTCTCAATATAGACATTCATCTTTAGTGCATATTGCACTAGAGATGTCCCCTCAACCATCTTAGTGCTGAAGAGCAACCTTGAAGTTTCGAACCTTTCATAATGTGCTTACTCATCAAAAAACTGTCTTAGATTGTAGACTATGGAATTAGCCTCCCTAGCCTCATATTGCTTTTGCAACTCAACTGACATAGTAGCAAGCATAATACAGCTTTCCATCTCATTATCATCGAGATGCTTTTGATATGCCTTCTGAACATCTTCAGAAGCATTAATAGTAGGGGGATTTGGGAGTACCTCATCTAGGACAACCAATCTTTTTGGATTTGAGAACTATTCCCAAATTCCTTAGCCAATCCACAAAATTAGGCCCAGTCAACTTATTTGACTATATTAATGTTCACAAATTCACACTTGTCATGATCGTGATTCTAGCAATCTAGATGTAAAATACAACATGTTAGAATGTACATCAAAATGAATGTTTATTAGGTCTTTAATAAATTGCATTATGACTCTCACTATTTTATTGTGAATCCATACCCCTTAATATGAAATCGAGAGAACCTATATGAAAGTTCTCCTAATGGGTCAATATCCAACTAACTAAGAATAACCTTGAGACAACTCAACAAGTCATCATTAGTTTGGTTGGTAGGTATCTAATCCATACCAATTGCATTATTTATGCAATTATCAAATCTTGTGTTATCAACTAATTGATGTGTGCATATACTTAGGATATCAACTATTGATATGTGTACATCTCATGTACACTAACCCAACTTCACCTCTAATACATATTAACCTTGGCACAAATCCAACAAGCTAATGATATCAGTTAAATCTAACTCATTAATTGTGAAATCTAATTTCAATGGTTTGAAAATCTTCTTATAGAGTGAGCTTGAGGCAACTCAACAACCCTAACTCTAGAAAAACACTGGTTCTCCTCACATTTATGGAAGGCATAAGACTTAATTATTTATTTAGCGAGGGATTTCTTTGTTAAGTCTCATCATTTTATTAGGGTGTGCTTTTATATATCATATATTCATCACATAAAAATATAAAGATAGTTACATTAACTATACGACATGATTATGGACATACTAAAGTCAATCTCTTGAGCTAAAGAGAAATTGACTAGTTCATACCTAGGTATATGCATGAATTTACAACCCAAAATAGAAATCAAATTCCTATTTCTAAGTCTACTTATTTATGGCACCACCTCCTTTGCTTCTTGCTCCTTTGTATCTCCATTATATTCTAATCCTATGTAATCTAATTACATATTTCAAAGTATATAAAACCACAATTTACATTTAAGAGGAGTAAGATGAGAAGAGAAATACATGAGAAAGATAGAGAGATAGGGACATGCAGGCCCTATTTACTATAAAACAAAACAAATTCTTGCATGTTCAATCACATTGGTCCTAAGTTCTTAATAATCCATCAAGCTTTTCCATACATTATCTAATGCATAAAATAAAATAATGACAATTTTGGATTTCAATTTGAAAATCGATTCAATGCTTGAACTAAAATTGCCTACATGTGTTGTTTCGATTAATTTAATTTTATATATCATTTCAATGTAGAAGTTAATATTTAATCAAATTAAATTAAATTCTATATTTTCAGAATTAATTCAAAATTAATTCACCTTAAAATCAAAATATTATGATGTCAAAATTAAACAATTTAATTTTAATATACATATCAATCTCTAGTCATACTAGAATTGCTATTGCTCAACTTAAATTAATTCAAAATTAATTTCCAAATATTCTAAAAATTTCAAAACTTCAAATCATCATTCTAATCATCTTTAGGTCAGTTCAAGTTCATCAAAATATTTTTTTTCACAAGTCAAAACTACTAAGACAAATGAACCAACACCCTTAGACGCTTAAAAAGACTTATTCGACATCTAGAATTTTTAAAAATTTTAAATTCATGCAAAATAATTTTAGCATCCATTTAACATAAAAATAATATATTTTTAATCACGTAAAAATTGCTTCAAGGTGTTGGAAATAAAATAATTCTTATTACGATTTTTCCATACGGGCCTATGACTCCTCTGAACGATTTTTCAGTACGATCTAATCGTGATCCGTACCAAAATAATTCTCTCATATTTTTGGATCCCATCCAATACCATTTTACTCATTCTTCATATCTCCAATGCATGTGATCCGTCAGATTTTTGGTTATGTTGGCCACTTAAATTAACAATTAATTTAAGCAAGTCATGAGTAGTATCTAGCAACACATCATGACCCCCAATTGATCGGGAAGTCAGTGGTTTGACTATTGTTGCCCAGATATTAAGCTAAGAAAGGGGTTGAATTGGAGTTTTAAAAATTAAACTTTAAGGTGCGGAAATAAACAATTAATTTTAGGAGGGATAGAGAAAATCAGACACAAAGATTTATAGAGGTTCGGGTGTTAACAAACCCTACTCCTCTCCCCAATCGCAATTGGGAGTTTCACTAATACACTAAGTGTTACAATGGAGTTTTACAAGCTCACTCCCAACTATGGTGTTTCTCACAATGGCTCACACCTAACCCAGAAATTCCTTGTGTTTTAATGGCTCACACAATAACCAATTCCTTGTGTTTTACAGGCTCACACAAACAACCTTCTCTTTGAGTTTTACAGGTTCACACAAACAACCTTCACTTTGTGTTTTACAGGCTCACACAACTAACCCTTACAAGTGTTCTACTCTTAACCCATAAATACCCAAAGCTCACTTGAGTAAAGATTACAAAGAGAACCACTTATAAATCTTAATTGCTCAAATATGAGGAGAAAAAAGATTTTTACAAAGAATAGATTTCTTCTCAAAGTATGAAAGTACAAATAGCTTGTAATAAGAATTAAATTTGAAGTATATGCTATTCTTTTGTTTTTCTTATCATTCTCTCTTTTCTTAATGCATAAATGACTTCCATTTATACTCTCATGGCTGAATATAGCCGTTGGGGTGCATTAAATAAGAAACTAGCCATTGTACCAACCAAAAAATCGCGCCTGACATTTTTCTCTTTCAATGTTCACGGGTGTGACTATGCTTGTCACGGGGGTGACAGTTCTTCCCAAGCCATGACGAAAGTGGTGACCTTGGTCGTGAAGCTCTCTGGAATGTTTTGACATATAGAGTCACGGGCATGACAAACTTCCCAGCCACTATTCAAGTGGTGACTCTGGTCGTGAAGCTCTCTAGATGAAATTGCATGAATCTTCACGGGGGTGACACCTTGATTCACGGGGGTGACTGAAATTCCCACTTCACGGTTTGTTTTTCTTTCATGGCCGTGAACTTCAAATGTTGGTTTTGGTAACGGTTAGCTTCCTTCACGGGAGTGACTCCTAGAGTCACGGCAGTGAACATGCTACTACTTGAATTTTATCTCTCAAGGATTATTCTTCCAATTCTCCATTCTTGCTATTTTAATTCATGTCCTGTATAATATACTTACAAAAAAAGTATGTTAAATACAATATTGCTATATTATTTGTTATCATCAAAATGATGAAAATACCCCTCAAGGTTTAACAATCTCCCTCTTTTGATGGTGACAAATAATCTAGCAATATGTGATTTTGAGAAGTCTCCCCCTCAAAATATACTTAGGATAAAAATTATAATTTGCAAGAATAGTAAATGATGATGTAGCATTAAACTAGATTTTAAGCATATGCAAGTTATATGAGAAGTATATCCAATACATACCATAATTCCTTTTTAAAACATGAAGTATATGTAAGGTATATTTAAGGTATATCATGGCATATTTTTATTTGTAACTTGCTTTAAGGTATATGCAAAGTATACTTTAGTTGTATCTAAGATATATAAAGCTCAATTTTTATACTTTGCATATGAAATTTTGAATCAAGATTTTTAATCCATTTCAAAGTCAATTCACTTTTTTTTATTCAAAATTCTTATAATTGCTAGTTTGATACCATTCTCCCTTATCATATATTTCCTATCATATATTGCTAGTTTTCTCCCCCTTTTGTCATCAATCAAAAAGGATATGAAGATTGAAGTAAACAAAAGCAAATATATATATCATAAAGGAAATGATACAAACTAAGAAAGGATATTTAAAATTTCCTACACAAGCAAAAGAAATATAACAGACAAGCTAAAAAACAATAAAATCTAGGCTACATCCTAGCCTATCTCCTAGCCAGACATCCTATCACGAAACCTAGCTACTTCAGCCTTAAGACTGTCCATCCGAGACTTCATGAAGTCCTTGAGGTTCTCTAACCTCTCATCCATCGAGTTCTGCAGCTACTCAAAACGTGGTGCCAAGAGGTCAACCACCTGTTGCGCTAAGGATGGTATGGAAGCTGAGGATTGTTCGATGTCCTGCTCGACTGCTGGAGGTGCTTCCTCAACCCGAGCCCTCTTTTTCTGCTAGACTCCCTGGAAGCCTACTTTAAAATCCTCCGTGTCATTATCTTCCCAGATAATCTCTCCAGCAGTGTAAGTGAAGCGGCAGAAGATATCGTTCTGAAAAACGATTCTGATAGTCGCTCCCATCTTGATGAACGACTCGACATCCAGCCTATCTCGAGGATGTGCAGGAATGATGTTGAAGTGATGGTCATCCAGCTTCAAATAATTGAGTTTCACTGCGATATGGGTGACATATGCCCCAATCAAAATATCTCCTGTGGGCTTGGTGGCAATGGAGAGAAGATGGTTAGCAAACCATCTGGAAAGTGCCACTGTGACTCCCCTGCGAGCCATCTCAAGTAGGAAGAGTTCTGATTTCCTAATAGTTTCATTACTTTCTCCCCTAGCAAAAATTCTATAGGTTAGGAACCTATGCAAATACCTGTGTACTGGGGTCCTAAGATATGTCCTCTTAGTTTTCTTGGCATCCCAGCTGCAACCGGTGCCAAAATGTGTCCAGGCTGGAGGAGCAAAGAATTCTACCTCAGTCTCTTTAGAATGCCATCAGATGGTAGGTTGAACAATTCTCCAAATGCGATGGCGCTGAGGGTGTTAGGATTATTGCAGAGTTAGAATTTCACAACTCCAGTAGGTGAAACCTGCAAAGTGCTGAGAAATTCCAGCGTTGGCTCCCTCAGAATCGGCTGATGAGTTTCAACAAACTCTTTGAGATGACAGACTTGTAGTTGCTCTGTCATAGCCGTCTCAAGCCCGAGACTACAGACTGTCTGCCAATCGAAGGACCTTGAGGATAAAAGAGGTCTCTTCTTCAAAGTTGCATACCAAGGATGACAATTCTCCGGAATGCGGTTCATGAGGTAATCTGCATACCTCTTAGGTGCATGGGACTTCTTTCTCTTTCACTTAGATGAAGCAGACTCCATATTTGAAGAAATTTGTTGTTGATGGAGTTGAAAATAATTTTGACAGAAAATTTGATGTAAAACCCTAGAAATGTATGATTTCTGCTGAAGATTCGAATTTCTGGTGGTATTTATAGTGAAATTTCAAGTCTTTGGGGTCGGAATCTTCAATGTCTTAATGAATGAGAGTAAATGAGAGCGTTTTTGGGAGATGAGGAGTTGAAATGAAGGTTGTAACCGGCTATTCTCTTATATATTCGATACATTCACGGGCGTGAATTATGGTTTCACGGGCGTGAATGGTCGTGTTCACGGTTTGCTGAATGAGTGTTTCACCTGTGAATAAAGGCGTGAATATGTTCACGGGCGTGATATTTGAACATCACGGGTGTGAATGATCATCGGTCATGGGGGTGAATAAATGGTCACGGGCGTGAACTGTTGAATTTCACTACTTATGCCCATGAAGCAAGCCGTGACACAAGGCATGAAATCTTCTATGGGTTTTTGGAGTGTAATTGTTCATGGGAGTGAAAATGCATCACGGGCATGAAAGTCCATTTTCACGGGCGTGACACAAGCCGTGAAAATAAGTTTCACCACTTGAAGTCGTATACAATGTCGTGAACCAAAATCGTGAATGACACTGCATCTTTGGGCCACTTAAGTCACGGTTGTGACTCCCCTAAAATTTTCATCAAATTAAAATTAAGTTCTACAACGAGACTTAAATCATTTCAACAGATATTCTACTTCTTAAAACATGAATTCTCATCAAAAATTCTATCTTATAACTTGTGATATGATTTAAGATCAACAATTTAAAAATTTATATTTTTGCAATCACAAGGTTAATCCATCAATCATACCAAGTTCTCTTTTGATGAAATTAAATCTTTTCTCATTTAGAGACTTAGTGAAAATATCTGCTAATTGATTTTCTGTGCTTATAAATTCTAATGTAACATCTCCATATTGAACATGATCTCTAATAAAGTGGTGTCTAATGTCAATATGTTTGCTTCTAGAGTGTTGAATAGGATTCTTTGAAAGATTTATAGCACTAGTGTTGTCACATTTTATAGTTATATGGTTCATCTCATGACCATAGTCCTTAAGTTGTTGTTTCATCCAAAGAATTTGTAAACAACAGCATCCAACTGCTACATATTCAGCTTCAGCAGTTGAGAGAGCAACTGAAACTTGTTTCTTACTAAACTAAGAAACCAAACATTCTCCAATGAAGTGACAAGTTCCTGAAGTACTTTTCCTATCCAAAAGACTACCAGCATAGTTTGCATCTGAATATCCTATAATATAAAAAGATGAATTCCTAGGATACCATAAACCTAGATGCAATGATATATGTAAATATCTTAAAATTCTTTTTACAGCATTTAAATGAGATTCTTTAGGACATGATTGAATCGTGCACACAAGCAAACACTATACATAATATCGGGTCTAGAAGCAGTAAGATATAAAAGTGATCTGATCATACCTCTATAAAGCTTTTCATTAATGCTCTTACCCTTTTCATCTTTATCCAATTTTGTTGATGTGCTCATAGGAGTTTTGGCATTTTTGCATCCTTCCATACCAAATTTTTTTATTAAGTCTTTGGCATATTTGGATTGGTTGATGAATATGCCCTCATTGCTTTGCTTTATTTGTAGACCAAGGAAATACTTAAGTTCACCCATCATGCTCATTTCAAATTCCCTAGTCATGCACTTAGCAAATTCTTAACAAAGCAACTCATTAGTAGAACCAAATATTATATCATCAACATAAATTTGAACAATAAGTATATCATGCTTATGCTTTTTGATGAATAGTGTAGTGTCAACATTTCCCTTTGCGAAGCTATTTTCTAATAAAAAAGAACTTAGTCTCTCATACCAAGCTCTTAGAGCCTGTTTTAAACCATACAAAGCTTTTGAAAGTTTAAAAACATGATTTGGCAAATCATAACTTTCAAAACCTGGTGGTTGTTCTACATACACTTCTTCATCTATATAACCATTTAGTAATGCACTTTTCACATCCATTTGAAAAAGTTTAAAATTCATGTGACATGCATATGCTAAGAGTATTCTTATAGCTTCTAATCTAGCTACAGGTGCATATGTTTCATCATAATTTATACCTTATTCTTGATTATATCCTTTTTGCAACTTGTCTTGCTTTATTCCTGGTTATTAACCCTTGTTCATCTAATTTGTATCTAAATACCCATTTGCTACCTATGATTTGATGATCCTTGGGTCTAGGTACTAGGTTCCATACCTTATTTCTCTCAAATTGGTTGAGTTCCTCTTGCATGGCAATTATCCAACTTTCATCATTAAGAGCCTCATCAATGTTTTTAGGCTCAATTTGTGAAATAAAAGCAATATCATAGACTAAATGCTTGAAATGAGATCTAGTACTTACTCCCCTTGATAGATCACCAATTATTTGCTTTTTTGGATGATCTTTCGTCATTCTCCATTCTTTTGGAAGTTCTTGCTCCATTTGTTCTTGATTTTGAGGTAGTAAATTTTCTTGATCATTTTCTTCTTTTCCATTTTCAATATCAAGTTTTTCCATATTACCTACAACATCATCAAGAGCACTACCTTTCACAAGATCAAGTTTACTAGATTCATTAAAAACAACATGCATGGATTCTTCAACCGTTAATGATCTTTTATTAAATACTCTATATGCTTTGCTGGTTGTAGAGTATCCTAAAAAGATACCTTCATCAAACTTAGAGGCAAATTTTCCAAGATTGTCCTTGGTGTTCAATATAAAACATTTGCATCCAAATACTCTAAGGTATGATATCAAGGGCTTTCTTCCATTCCATAGCTCAAATGAGGTTTTGTTTAAAAGAGGTCTTTTGAAAACTCGATTTGAAATATAACATGCAGTGTTTGTGGCTTCTGCCCAAAAATAAGTTGGTAATTCATATTCATTAAGCATTGTTCTAGCCATTTCAATTAATGTTCGATTTTTCCTGTCAACTACCCCATTTTGTTGAGGTGTCCTAGGAGATGAGAAATTATGTGAAATGCCATGTTCAAGACAAAAGCTTTCAAAGTTTTCATTTTCAAATTGTTTCCCATGATCACTTCTTATTTTTGAAATGCAGTACCCTTTTTCATTTTGAACTCTTTTAGCAAAGTTTTTGAAATTTTCAAAAGCATCACTCTTTTGAGCTAAGAAAATGACCCAAGTAAATGTAGAGTAATCATCTATGATGACAAATGCATAATGTTTTCCTCCTAAGCTAGCAATTCTAGTAGGTCCAAACAAGTCTAAATGCAGGAGTTGAAGAGGTTTTGAAGTATGTTTTTGACTTTGAAAGATGACTTGTGTTGCTTTCCTCTTTGACAAGGATCACATGTCTTGCCTTTTTCATATTTAACTTTTGGTAATCCTTTTACTTGCTCTCTCGTGCTAAGACTTTGTATTAAGTCCATATTAGCATGACCAAGTCTTCTATGCCACAGCCAAGATTCATCACTAGTAGTCACAAGACACTTAGAGGAATGGTTAAATAGTTCTTGTAAGTTTATTATGTACATATTGATATCTCTATTTCCTTTAAATATTTCTTAACCATTGATAGAGATTACAAGACATTTATTTGAAGTAAAAATTAATTTGTTTCCTTTATCACATAATTGACTTACACTTAGCAAGTTATGTTTCAAGCCATCAACAAGTAAGACATCCTTAATAAAAGTAGTACCATTAACACCAATAGAACCAATGCCAATTACCTTACCCTTTGCATTGTTTCCAAAGGTAACTTTACCTCCATCAATACTTTTGATTTTATTGAAAAGTTCTTTGTCTCCTGTCATATGCCTTGAGCATCCACTGTCTACTAGCCACGCATTTTTGTTTATTGTGGACTTGAGCCATACCTATAGAATCACAAATCAAGTATGATTTTTAGGTACCCAAATGAGTTTGGGTCCTTGGGGGTTAGCACATGAAGGTTCCCAATGAGCCTTCCTTATCCAGCAATGTTTATTTATGTGACCTATTTTCATACAATAATTACATTGTTTAGGTCTAAACTTGCTTTTTGGTCTTACATTGTATTTAAATGCCATAATTCTATTAGACTGATTTTGAGAACAATGGCATGCACATTCATGATTAATTTGTGTTTTTCTAGATGCATGCTTCCTATACATAAAGGCATGATTATTCTTTTTCTGTATAGAAGGTTTAACATTCTTATTTCTTGGTGCAGTTCTAACAGGTGTGGAGATGTGAGATTATTTATGTTTAACAAATATAGTTTTGTGGGAAGATGATGATGTGTCCTTAAATCCCAGACCATGTCTAATTAAGGGTGACCTTTGAGACACAATGAGAGTATCTAAGCTCTCTTTACCTTTGTGAAATTTAGAAATAGAATTTCTAAGTTCCTCAACTTCATTTTTCAAAGTATTATTTTCTTTTAACAATGAAGTTGTTGAGGGTCTTGATGAATATTCGTCTAATGACTTTTGAAGAGATTCATTAGATAATTTAAGCTTTATGTTCTCTTTTTCTAAACCATCTATCTTATTTTTCAAATTAGAGATATTATTTCTATAGGTACTAAATTTAGTTCTATATTTCTCTAATTCTATATTTAATTCTTCTATTAGGCTTCGCTCATCATCATCATCATCACTATCACTATTACTATCATTATCACTACTATCATTATTGAAAGAGTATGAGTGTAGTGATCTTACTTTGTCCGAGATGTGATCCTCAATAGCCATGAAGCATAGGTTGACCTCTTCACTTTCATTATCATCTTTTTCACTTAAAGAGCTTTCGTCATCCCATGTGACTTTATGACCTTTCTCCCCATTGTCTCTTTGGTATTTGCTCTTATGCTTCTTGAGCCTTGGACATTCTAGTTTGATATGTCCTTTCTTTCCACATTCATAGCATTTTACCTCTTCCTTACTTCTATGTGTGTCATTAGAAGTTTGTTTGAGGTTTTTTTGCCTAAGTTTTCTGGAATTGCTCATTTTCTTCTTAATGATTCTTTTTAATCTCCTTGAAAGCATTGCGATGTCATCATTTTAATCATCACTCATTTCTTCATCATCTTCACTTTCTTCTTGAGATTTTGAAGTAGAGGCTTTGAATGCTAAGGGCTTTCTTTTCTCTGGCTCTACTTCAAGCTCTTTATCTCTCTTTATTGCCATCTCATGTGTGAGAAGTTTGCCAATCAGCACATCAGTATTCATGATGCTCATATCTTCATTTGTTTCTTCTATGCCAGCAACTCTTGAACCATAGTCTTTAAGAGGAAGACTTCTCAAGATTTTATTGTTTACATGTTCCAAACTCAGAAGCTTCCCAAGTTTCCTCATTCCATTTATAATGGATAGAAGTCGGTTGGTCATGTCAGTGATTGACTCATTGAATTTCATCTTGAAGAGCTCATATTCTGAGGTTGGAAGTTGAATCTTCTTGGATTTGACTTGCTTAGTTCCCTCATGATAGTTCTCCAATGTCTTCCACATGCTATATGTTGTTGAGCAGTGTTGTATTCTCCCACATTCTTCAATAGATAATGAGCTTGATAGGATTGACATTGTCTTCTTGTTTTTGAAATTTGCTCTTCTTTGAGGCTCTGTCCAATCATCTCTTGATAAGATTTCTTCTTCACCATCAGCTCCTCTTCTGGTTGGTGGTGTCCATTCTTTTCGTACACTATCCCGGACTTCAATTCCTTCACTATCCAAGTATGTCTCCATCCTAAACTTCCAATGGGCATAATTTGCTCCATCAAAGTAAGGTTTGAGACTTTGGAATCCTTCACTGGCCATATCTTACTCTTTACTAGTGCTTTTTAGGCTTCGATGCTAGACAAGTCTTTGATACCAATTGTTGCCCAGATATTAATCCAAAAAGAGGGGTTGAATTGGAGTTTTAAAAATTAAACTTTAAGGTGCGGAAATAAACAATTAATTTTAGGAGGGATAGGGAAAATCAGACACAAAGATTTATAGAGGTTCGGGTATTAACAAACCCTACTCTTATCCCCAATCGCAATTGGGAGTTTCACTAACACACTAAGTGTTACAATTGAGTTTTACAAGCTCACTCCCAACTATGGTGTTTCTCACAATGGCTCACACCTAACCCAGAAATCCCTTGTGTTTTAATGGCTCACACAAAATACAATTCCTTGTGTTTTACAGGCTCACACAAATAACCTTCTCTTTGTGTTTTATAGGCTCACACAAACAACCTTCTCTTTGTGTTTTACAGGCTCACACAACCAACCTTCTCTTTGTGTTTTAGAGGTTCACACAAACAACCTTCACTTTGTGTTTTACAGACTCACACAACTAACCCTTACAAGTGTTCTACTCTTAACCCAGAAATACCGAAAGCTCACTTGAGTAAAGATTACAGAGAGAACCACTTATAAATCTGAATTACTCAAATATGAGGAGCAAAAATATTTTTACAGAGAATAGATTTGTTCTCAAAGTATGAAAGTACAAATAGATTGTAATAAGAATTAAATTCGTAGTATATGCTATTATTTTTTTTTCTTATCATTCTTTCTTTTCTTAATGCATAAATGACTTCCATTTATACTCTCATGGCTGAATATAGCCGTTGGGGTGTATTAAATCAGAAACTAGTCGTTGTACCAACCAAAAAATTGCATCTGACATTTTTCTCTTTCAATGTTCACGGGCGTGACTACACTTGTCACGGGGATGACAGTTCTTCCCAAGCCGTGATGGAAGTGGTGACCTTGGTCGTGAAGCTCTCTAGAATGTTTTGACATATAGAGTCACGGGTGTGACATACTCATTCACGGGCATGACAAGCTTCCCAGCCGTGATTCAAGTGGTGACTCTAGTCGTGAAGCTCTCTGGATGAAATTGCATGAATCTTCACGGGGGTGACACCTTGATTCACGGGGGTGACTGAAATTCCCACTTCACGGTTTGTTTTTCTTTCATGGCCGTGAACTTCAAATGTTAGTTTTGGTAACGGTTAGCTTCCTTCACGGGAGTGACTCCTAGAGTTACGGCAGTGAACATGCTACTACTTGAATTTTGTCTCTCAAGGATTATTCTTCCAATTCTCCATTCTTGCTATTTTAATTCATGTCCTGTATAATATACTTACAAAAACAAATATGTTAAATACAATATTGGTATATTATTTGTTATGATCAAAATGATGAAAATACCCCTCAAGGTTTAACAACTATGAACCTTTCCATAGATAATTTTCATGAATTTTTAGTCATCACCTGATGGAGTTATTATAATACAGCTCAATACATCCAAAATAAAGCAGTTTTGAAACTTACACTTTAAGTTTCATAACAATCAATTTGAAAAAGAAAAATGAAGGTTCATTAAGCATCTCTTTTTTCAAAACCAATGGTTGTCAGCTTAAGTTTATAACCCTTGATCTCTAGAAATTTTGATGATCACTAAACCATGATAAACTTCTAAGCTTATAGCTTTTTATCAATTTATCTATGTTTTATAGCTCATCAACAGAAGGTCTTAAAGCAATTTAGTGATTAAAGGTTTATTCAATCCAATGAAGATTAGAGTTCTTATGTTAGAATCTCCAAGAAGATGATGGTTTGTTTGGATTGATATCAAATTGTTGGCAGAAAGAACATAAATCTTATTTGGTTCGTTTCAACTCCCATTTTAGGTGTTTCTGAAGTTTTAGGACTTGGCAGATTTTGAGACATTCTTATTGGGTAAAACTAATCAATTCACCATAAGTGAAATCACTGTAGGATATGATTTATTTTCTTGAGGATTCTTTAATCTTATTCCTTTTTTCACCTAAAGGAGTTGGTAAACCAACAAGAAATTTTTCTTCCCAAAAGGACTGATTAAAATCTTCCCTAAGCATGATTCTAGATAAAAAGATATTTTTGGAAATTACTAAGTTTCTACATTTAAGATTTGAAAGTAAGTCGATATTTTTATCTTTCAAATGAGTAGGATCTCCTATGGGTTGTAAAGAAATTGTAAGGATTAAGGTTGCTAATGCATCTTGTAGAGGGTTTCCATCCTCATCTAAAATTGATGCTTCTATTTCATCCACTTTGATGGCATTCAAGATATCTTCCTATTGTTGTGAAGTGAGATAGTAATCCTTGTTAGAGAAGTGCTCTAAAGGCAATCACCTTTAGCACTTACTGTACAAACTTATTTGATTAATAAAAGACATTTTCATCATTTTGATATTCATTTGATATATGAATTGACAGTGATCTTAAATCAATTCATGAAGTCATTGATACATAACATAGCATGAAAGAAATCATGATGAGATCATGATGTTGAGATTATTATCATGTGTAATTATGTTAGCATCTAAATTATCCCTAGTTATAGGATTAATGAGATGGGACATTGTTAATTTGAATAGACTAGCATATATTATACTACTTGATTGGATCAAACAGTAGATCTCATCATGTGTAAACATGAGATGTTTAAAGTTAACATGTGGATGCTGGTTAAGTGTAGCTAAGTACATTGGATGACTAGCTATGAGACAATCATATGGATAATCTATTCAAATTTTCAATGATAGTCTCATCATAGCAATGGTGCAAGTATCCTTAGACTTGAGGTACCTAATGATATCTTGGATACTGATTATGTATTTTGACATTATTCCTTGTTGCCTCAGGGAGGTTGCTCATAGGGTGGTGATTGGATATAGCTTGAGGTATTTGAGGTAATTAGGAAACCAACAAAGGATTCACCACTCCTAATAGAAAGAGTATATACCCATGGCCTCTTGTCGGGGTCATTACTTGGGAATCTCTGGTCGGAGTTGAAATGTCATGAAGATAGTCTTCAATGACGTGTCTAATAAAGTAATGAGCCTCAAAGACAAGAACTAATATTATTTGGACTAGACGTGATGTAATCAGTCTAGTAGGAGTTGACACATGTCCATACTCTGAACCAAGTAGGAAATTGCAAAAATAAATCATAATAAATACTCATAATAAATGTTACAAAGGTAGGAAATATTACAAGCCCTACATTGAGTTTTGCAACAATCTCATTATAAAAAAATCTAGAAAAAAAAATCTCAAAAAACCATACTCCAATAGCAAGTACAAAAACATCACTTGTTACAGATGCGGAAAAAATGTCATACTTCTAAATTATGTAAAATTAATAAAAAAAATTACATGAACTTTAATTAGATGAAGAAATCATGTTTAGAATTTTCAATCTACTTTTAGATTCATCTGATCCCAAATTTGAAAACTTCTTTTCCAACTCAGAAGATAAAAGGCCTTTTACAGACTGATGAACTAGTTACTACAAGTTCATCCAATTCTTCATAAACTAAAAAACAAATTAATGTTATCTCAAAAGAACAACAATTCCTTTTAGATGTTTTTAAAAAACATAAATAATCTCTAAATTCAAAAGAAATATATAGATAAACTTTTAAATTCCCTTAATGATAAAAAAAAATAAGAAATAAAAGATACATCAACTTCTATTCTTCCTAGTACCTCTAAAAATACTGTTAAACCTTGAGGGTATTTCCGTCATTTTGATGATAACAAATAAAATAGCAATATTGTATTTAACATACTTGTATTCTAAGTCTATTAAACTAGGTATGGAATAAAATAGCAAGAATGGAGAATGGAAGATTAATCCTTGAATGATAAAATTAAGGAAGTAGCATGTTCACTCCTGTGACCCTAGGTGTCACGCTCGTGAAGAACCTAACCGACAACAAAACCAACATTTGAAGTTCACGGCCATGAAGGAAGACAACAAACCGTGAAATGCACATTTAAGTCACGTCTGTCAACCTTCTTGACAAATTCTTCTAGAGAGCTTCACGACCAAAGTCACCACTTGGATCATGGCTGGAAAGTTTGTCACACCCATGAAGATATATGTCACGCTTGTGACCTAATATTTCAAAACCTTCCAGAATGCTCACGACCAAAGTCACCACTTCAGTCAAGGCTTGGAAGAACAGTCACGCCCGTGACAAACATAGTCACGCCCATGAAAGATGAAAGAGAAATATGTTAGGTGCAATTATTTGGGTTGGTGTAACGGCTAGTTTCGTCTTAAATGCATTCTAACGGCTATAATTCACCATGGGAGTATAAATGCAAGTCATTTATGCATTCAGTACAAGAGGATAGCTAATACTTTGAATCAAAATCTTATTACAAGCTAGTTGTACATTTAATACTTTCATAACAAATATCTATTCTCTGTGAAAATCTTTTTGCTCATCATTTATTGAGCAATAAAGATTTGTAAGAGTTTCTCTCTATAATCATTTATTACTCAAGTGAGTTTTGGGTATTTATGGGTTAAGAGTAGAACACTTGTAAGGGTTAGTTGTGTGAGCCTTTAAAACACAAAGAAAGGTTGTTTGTGTGAGCCTGTAAAACATAAGGAATTGGTTATTTTGTGAGCCATTAAAACACAAGGGATTTATGGGTTAGGTGTGAGCCATTGTGAGAAACATCATAGTTGGGAGTGAGCTTGTAAAACTCCATTGTAACACTTAGTGTGTTAGTAAAACTCCCAATTGCGATTGGAGAGAAGAGTAAGGTTTGTTAACACCCGAACCTCTATAAAAATACTTATGTCAAATTTCTCTATCCCTCCTAAACTTAACTTTTTATTTCCGCACTTTAAAGTTAAATTATTAAAACTCCAATTCAATCCCCCTTCTTGGCTTAATATCTGGGCAACAATTAGTATCAGAGCTTTTTATAGCATCTAAGCCTAAAAAGCGCTAGTGAAAGATTAATATATGGCCAGTGAAGGATTCCAAAGTCTCAAACCTTACTTTGATGGAGTAAATTATGCCCATTGGAAGTTTCGGATGGAGACATACCTGGATAGTGAAGGAATTGAAGTCTGGGATAGTGTACGAAAAGAATGGACACCACCAACCAGAAAAGGACTGATGGTGAAGAAGAAATCTTATCAAAAGATGATTGGACAGAGCCTCAAAGAAGAGCAAATTTCAAAAACAAAAAGGCAATGACAATCCTCTCAAGCTCATTATCTATTGAAGAATGTGGAAGAATACAACATTGCCCAATAGCCTACACATGTGGAAGACACTGGAAAATTATCATGAAGGAACTAAGCAAGTCAAATCCAAGAAGATTCAACTTCTTACCTCAGAATATGAGCTTTTCAAGATGAAATCCAATGAGTCAATTACTGACATGACCAACCGTCTTGTAGCCATTATAAATGGAATGAGGAAACTTAGGAAGCATCTGAGCTTGGAAGATGTAAACAACCAAATCCTGAGAAGTCTTTCTCTTAAAGACTATGGCTCAAGAGTTGCTGGCATAGAAGAAGCAAATGAAGCTATGAGCATCATGAATACTGATGTGCTTGTTGGCAAACTTCTCACACATGAAATGGCAGTGAAAAGAGATAGAGAGCTTGAAGCAGAGCTAGAGAAAAGAAAGTCTTTAGCACTTAAAGCCTCTACTTCAAAATCTCAAGAAGAAAGTGAAGATGATGAAGAAATGAGTGATGATGAAAATGAGGACGTTGCTATGCTTTTAAGAAGACTGAAAAGAATGATTGAGAAGAAAATGAGCAACTCCAGAAAATTCAGGCAAGGAAACCTCAAACAAACTTCTAATGATGCACAAAGAAGTAAGGAAGAGGTAAAGTGCTATGAGTGTGGAAAGAAAGGACATATCAAACCAGAATGTCCAAGGCTCAAGAAGCATAAGAGCAAATACCAAAGAGACAATGGGGAGAAAGGTCACAAAGCCACATGGGATGACAAAAGCTCTTCAAGTGAAAGAGATGATAATGAAAGCGAAAAGGTCAACCTATGCTTCATGGCTATTGAGGATCACGTCTCGAATAAGGTAAGATCACTACATTCATACTCTTTCAATAATGATAGTAGTAATAATGATAGTGATAGTGATGATGATGATGATAAGCAAAGCCTTATAGAATAATTAAATTTAGAACTAGAGAAATATATGAGTAAATTCAGTACTTATAGGAATAACATTTCCAATTTGAAAAACAAAATGGATTCTTTAGAAAAGGATAATCTTAAGCTTAAATCATCTAATGAATCTCTTCAAAAGTCATTAGATGAATATTCATCAAGACCCTCAACTGCTTCCTTGCTTAAAGAAAATAATACTTTGAAAAATGAAGTTGAGGAACTTAGAAATTCCATTTCTAAATTTCACAAAGGTAAAGAGAGTTTAGATACTCTCATTGTGTCTCAAAGATCACCTTTAATTAGACATGGTCTAGGATTTAAGGACACATCATCATCTTCTCACAAAACCATTTTTGTTAAGTCTAATGAACCTCACATGTCCACAATTATTGGAATAGCACCAAGGAATAAGTATATTAAACCTTCAATACATAAAAAGAATAATCATGCCTTTATGTATAAGAAGCATGCATCTAGAAAAGCATCAATTAATCATGACTGTGCATGCCATTGTTCTCAAAATCAGTTAAATATAAATATGGCATTCAAATATATTGTAAGACCAAAAAACAATGTTAGACCTAAACAGTGTAATTATTGTTTGAAGATTGGTCATATAAATAAACATTGTTGGATAAAGAAGACTCTTTGCGAACCTTCATGTGCTAACCCCCAAGGACCCAAGCTCATTTGGGTACCTAAAAATCATACTTGAACTGTGACTCTATAGGTATGCCTCAAGTCCACAATAAAGAAAAATGTTTGGCTAGTAGACAGTGGATGCTCAAGGCATATGACAGGAGATAAAGAACTCTTCAATGAAATCAAAAGTATTGATGGAGGTAAATTTACCTTTGGAAACAATGCTAAGGGTAAGGTAATTGGCATTGGTTCTATTGGTATTTATGGTACTACCTTTACTAAAGATGTCTTATTTTTTGATGACTTAAAACATAACTTGTTAAGTGTTAGTCAATTATGTGATAAAGGAAACAAAGTAATCTTTACTTCAAATGAATTTATTGTAACCTCTATCGATGGTCAAGAAATATTTAAAGGAAATAGAGATGTCAACACATACATAATAGACTTACATGAATTATCTAATCATTCCTCTAAGTGTCTTGTGACTACTAGTGATAAATATTGGTTGTGGCATAGAAAGCTTGGTCATGCTAACATGGACTTAATACAAAGCCTCAGCACAAGAGAACTAGTAAAAGGACTGTCAAGAGTCAAATTTGAAAAAGACAAGACATGTGAACCTTGCCAAAGAGAGAACCAACACAAGTCATCCTTCAAAGCCAAAAACATAGTAAGTACCTCAAAACCTCTTCAACTCCTGCATTTAGACTTATCTGTACTTACTAGAATTGCTAGCTTAGTAGGTAAACATTATGCCTTTGTCATCGTAGATGATTACTCTAGATTTACTTGGGTAATTTTCTTAGCTCAAAAGAGTGATGCTTTTGAAAATTTCAAAAACTTTGCTAAAAGAGTACAAAATGAAAAAGGATATTGTATTTCAAAGATAAGAAGTGACCATGGCAAAGAATTTGAAAACAAAAACTTTGAAAGTTTTTATCTTGAACATGGAATTTCATAGAATTTCTCATCTCATAGGACACCTCAACAAAATGGGGTAGTTGAAAGGAAAAATCGAACTTTAATTGAAAGGGCTAGAATAATGCTCAATAAGTATGGTTTACCAACTTACTTTTGGGCAGAAGCCACAAACACTGCATGTTATAATTCAAATCGAGTTTTCAAAAGACCTCTTTTAAACAAAACCTCATTTGAGCTATGGAATGGAAGAAAGCCCTTGATATCATACTTAAAAGTATTTGGATACAAGTGCTTCATATTGAATACCAAGGACAACCTTGGAAAATTTGCCTCTAAATCTGATGAAGGTATTTTTTTAAGATACACTACAACTAGCAAAGCATATAGAGTATTTAATAAAAGATCATTAACTTTTGAAGAATCTATGCATGTTGTTTTTAATGAATCTATTGGACTTGATCTTGTGAAAGGTAGTGTTCTTGATGATGTTGTAGGAACTATGGAAAGACTTGATCTAGAAAATGGAAAAGAAGAAAATGATCAAGAAGATTCACATCAAGATGATTCTCTACCTCAAGCTCAAGAAGAAAATGGGCAAGAACTCCCAAAGGAATGGAGAATGACAAAAGATCATCCCAAAGAGCAAATCATTGATGATCCTTCAAGGGGGGTAAGTATTAGATCTCATTTCAAACATTTAGCCACTGACCTTGCTTTTATTTGTCAAATTGAGCCTAAAAATGTTGATGAGGCTATTAATGATGAAAGTTGGGTAATTGCTATGCAAGAGGAACTCAACCAATTTGAGAAAAGTAAGGTATGGACTTTAGTACCTAGACCCAAGAATCATCAAATTATAGGTAGCAAATGGGTATTTAGAAATAAACTAGATGAACAAGGTTCAATAACTAAGAATAAGGCTAGATTAGTTGCAAAAGGATATAATCAGGAAGAAGGAATAGATTATGATGAGACCTATGCACCTGTAGCTAGATTAGAAGCCATAAGAATACCTTTAGCATATGCATGTCGCATGAATTTCAAACTCTTTCAAATGGATATGAAAAGTGCATTTCTAAATGGTTATATAGAAGAAGAAGTTTATGTAGAACAACCACTAGGCGTTGAAAGCTATGATTTGCCAAATCATGTTTTTAAACTTTCAAAAGCTTTATATGGTTTGAAACAAGCCCCAAGAGCTTGGTATGAAAGACTAAGTTCTTTTCTCTTAGAAAATAACTTTACAAAGGGGAATGTTGACACCACATTATTCATTAAAAAGCATAAGCATGATATACTAATTGTTCAAATTTATGTTGATGATTTAATATTTGGTTCTACTAATGAATTGCTTTGTCAAGAATTCGCTAAGTGTATGACTAGGGAATTTGAAATAAGCATGATGGGAGAGCTTAAATATTTCCTTGGTCTACAAATAAAACAAGGCAATGAGGGCATATTCATCAATCAATCCAAATATGTCAAATATTTAATCAAAAAATTTGGAATGGAAGGATGTAAGAATGCCAAGACTCCTATGAGCACATCAACAAAATTGGACAAGGATGTAAAGGGTAAGAGCATTAATGAAAAGCTCTATAGAGGTATGATCGGATCACTTTTATATCTTACTGCTTCTAGACCAGACATAATGTATAGTGTTTGCTTGTGTGCACGATTTCAATCATGTCCAAAAGAATCTCATTTACATGCAGTAAAAATAATTCTAAGATATTTACATGGATCATTGTATCTAAGTTTGTGGGATCCTATAAACTCATCCTTTTATATTGTAGGACATTCAGATGCAGACTATGCTGGTAGTCTTTTAGATAAAAAAAAGTACTTCAGGTAATTGTCACTTTATTGGAGAGTGCTTAGTTTCTTGGTTTAGCAAGAAACAAGTTTCAGTTGCTCTTTCAACTGCTGAAACAGAGTATGTAGCAGCAGGATGTTGTTGTACTCAAATCTTTTGGATGAAACAACAACTTAAGGACTATGGTCATGATATGAACCATATACCTATTACATGTGACAATACAAGTGTTATAAATCTTTCAAAGAATCCCATTCAACATTCTAAAAGTAAGCATATTGACATTAGAGACCATTTTATTAGAGATCATGTTCAATATGGAGATGTTGCATTGGAATTTATAAGCACAGAAAATTAATTGGCAGATATATTCACTAAATCTCTAAATGAGGAAAATTTTAATTTCATTAGAAGAGAACTTGGTATGATTGATGGATTAATCTTGTGATTGCCAAATTGTCAAATCTTAAGTGATAATCTTGTTTTTGTATCATATTACTAGACATAAGGTAGTAAATTTGATGAAAATTTTATGTTATAAGGGATAGAATCTTCATCAAAAATGATTTCGTCTTGTTTTAGGACTTAATTTTATTTGATAGAAATTTTAGGCAATTCATGCTCGTGACATATGTTCACGCTCGTGAAATAAATAGCCAAAAGAACCAATGTCTTTCATGACTTGATTCACGACATCGTTCACAACTTCAAGTAGTGAAGCTTATGTTCACGACTTCATTCACACTCGTGACGAATTTTTACGCCCATGAACATTTTCACCTAAAACTCACAGAGACGTTCACGCTTTTAGTCACGCTTTGTTTCACGGGCATAAGTAGTGAAATTCAACCCTTCACGACCGTGATGCGTCTTTCACCACGCCCGTGACATTCAAATGTCACGACTGTGAATCTTTCCACGCCTTTATTCATGGGTAGTGCACCCCTTCAGTAAACCGTGAACACAACTCTTCATAACTGTGACTACATATTTCACACCTGTGAATGCATCGGCTATATAACAATTCTGTCGGTTATTCTTCACATTTCAACCTTTCAACTCCTTGAAACCCTCTCATTTACACACTTTGAATGGTACATTAAAGATTTCGGCCCCCAAGTCACAAATTTCTGCTATAAATACCATCAAAAATCCCTTCCTTCATCAAAAATCATCTTTCCTTAGGGTTTTCTCAAAATTTCTGTCAAATTTTATCCAAATACTTCAAAGTTCATTTATAAGCATATTAACATTAGACACCATTTTATTAGAGATCATGTTCAATATGGAGATGTTGCATTGGAATTTATAAGCATAGAAAATTAATTGGCAGATATATTCACTAAATCTCTAAATGAGGAAAGATTTAATTTCATTAGAATAGAACTTGGTATGATTGATGGATTAACCTTGTGATTGCCAAATTGTCAAATCTTAAGTGATAATCTTATTTTTGTACCATATTACTAGACATAAGGTAGTAAATTTGATGAAAATTTTATGTTATAAGGGATAGAATCTTCATAGAAATGATTTAGTCTTGTTTTAGGACTTAATTTTATTTGATGGAAATTTTAGGCAATTCACGCTCGTGACATATGTTCATGCCTGTGAATTAAATAGCCAAAAGAACCAGTGTCTTTCACGACTTGATTCACGACATCATTCATAGCTTCAAGTAGTGAAGCTTATGTTCACGACTTCATTCACTCCGGTGATGAATTTTTACGCCCGTGAACATTTTCACCTAAAACTCACAGAGACGTTCACGCTTTGAGTCATGCTTTGTTTCACGGGCATAAGTAGTGAAATTCAACCCTTCATGACCGTGACTCATCTTTCACCACCGTGATAGTTCATCATTCATGCCCATGACATTCAAATGTCACGACCGTGAATCTTTTCACACCTTTATTCACGGGTAGAGCACCCCTTCAGCAAACTGTGAACACGACTCTTCACGACCTTGACTACATATTTCACGCCCGTGAATGCATCAGCTATATAACAATTCTGTCGGTTATTCTTCACATTTCAACCTTTCAACTCCTTGAAACCCTCTTATTTACACATATTGAATGGTACATTGAAGATTCCGGCCCCCAAGTCACAAATTTCTGCTATAAATACCATCAAAAATCCCTTCCCTCATCAAAAATCATCTTTCCTTAGGGTTTCCTCAAAATTTCTATCAAATTTTAACCAAACACTTCAAAGTTCATTTCTTCAATCCACATGGAAACTGGCTCATCAAAGGGTACTAGGAAGAAATCTCATGCTCCCAGGAGGTACTCAGACTACCTAATGAACAAAATCCCGGAGAATTGCCATCATCGGTACTCAATCTTGAAGAAAAGGCCTCTCATTTCATTAAGATATTTTGAGTGGAAAATGGTGCGCACTCTCGGGCTTGAAATAGCGATGATAGAGCAACTCCAGGCTTGTCATTTGAAGGAGTTTGTGGACATTCATCAGCCCACCTTGAGGGAGCCAACCTCGGAATTGTTTAGCACTTTGCAAGTGTCTCCCACTAGAGTAGTGAAATTTCAACTCTGCAACAATCCGAACACTCTCACTGCCATAGAATTTAGGGACTTATTCAACCTACCCTCGGAAGGCATCCTCAACGACAGCAAACTGGAGTTCTTTGCAACTCGAGCATGAACTAATTTTGGTACGGATTGCAGCTGGGATGTAAACAAGACCAAGAGCACTCATCTCCAGTCCCCAGTGCACAAATATCTGCATAGGTTTCTAACCTATAGCATATTTGCCCGAGGAGATAGCAATGGCACCATTCGGAAGTCTGAGCTCTTTCTCTTTGAGATGGCCCGAAGAGGCCTCACAATGGTGCTTTTTTGATGGTTTGCGAACCATCTCCTGTCCATTGCCACCATGTCCTCCGGAGATATACTTATTGGTGGATATGTGACCCATATGGCCTTGAAGCTTGGATATTTGAAGTTGGATGACCATCACTTTAGTCTCATCCCAGGGCATCATCGAGATCGATTGGATGAAGAGTCCTTCATTAAGATGGGAGCAGCTGTTAGAATTTTCCATGAGAACAATATTTACTACCGCTTCACTGACACTGCTGGCAAAATCATATGGGAAGACAGTGACTCAGAGGACTTCAAATCCTGCCTCTAAGGAATCCAGCAGTTGAGCAGGACATCGGATAATCCTTGGCTTTCACACCGAATTTGGTGCAGTAGGTGGTTGACCTTCTAGCACCATGATTTGAGCAGCTGCAAGCTTCCATGGATGAGAGGTTGGAGAACCTCAAGGACTTCATGGAGTCTAGGATGGACAGCCTTGAGGCTGAAGTTGCTCATCTTAAGGACATGATGTCCGGATAGATGTTAGGCTAGATGGTAGCCTTGATATGCTTGTTACTTTATTTTGTTTGCTTGTTTTGTTTGTGTGTAGGAAATTTTAAATTTCCTTTCTGAATTTTTATTATCTTTGATTGTATTTCATTTTTTTATAATATATTTGCTTTGTTTTTCCATTATGGTTTATTATCTTTATATTCTATTTGTTGATGACAAAAGGGGGAGAAACTAGCAATATATTAAGATAAATGCAAACAATACTTAATTTTGAATCAAAATGAAGAACCTACAAATATATTGAGTTAAGTAGGGAGAAAATAGCAATATTTTTAGTTTAAATGCAATACTTAAAATTTGATTCAAAATGAATATGCAAGTATGCAAATTGAGCTTTATACACCTTAAATATATCTTAAGTATACTTTGCATATACCTTAATGCAAGATACATAAATGAATATGCACTTGATGTACTCTAAATATACCTTACATATATTTCATGACTTAAAGAGAATTTTGGTATATATTGGATATACTTTGCATATAACTTGCATATACTTAAAACTAGAAAATGTATTTCAATGCTACATCATTCTTTACAATTCTTGCATTTCAACAATTTTTATCCTAAGTATCTTTTAAGTGGGAGACTTCTCAAAAGCACATACTGTCAAATTATTTGTCACCATCAAAAAGGGGGATATTGTTAAACCTTGAGGAGTATTTCCGTCATTTTGATGATAATAAATAAAATAGCAATATTGTAATTAACATACTTGTTTTCTAAGTCTATTAAACAGGGTATGGAATAAAATAGCAAGAATGTAGAATGGAAGATTAATCTTTGAATGATAAAATTAAGGAAGTAGCATGTTCACTCCCGTGAAGAAGCTAACCATCAACAAAACCAACATTTGAAGTTCACGACCATAAAGTAAGACAACAAACCGTGAAATGCATATTTAAGTCATGCCCGTGAATTAAATGTCACGCCCATGAACCTTCTTGACAAATTCATCTAGAGAGTTTCACGACCAAAGTCACCTCTTGGATCACGGCTGGGAAGTTTGTCACGCCCATGACCCAATATTTCAAAACCTTCCAGAATGCTTCACGACCAAGGTCACCACTTCAGTCATGGCTTGGAAGAACAGTCACGCCCATGACAAACATAGTCACCTGTGAAAGATGAAAGAGAAATATGTCAGGCGTGATTATTTGGGTTGGTGTAACAGCTAGTTTTGTCTTAAATGCATTCTAACGGCTATAATTCGCCATCAGAGTATAAATGCAAGTCATTTATGCATTCAATACAAGAGGATAGCTAATACTTTGAATCAAAATCTTATTACAAGCAAGTTGTACATTTAATACTTTCAAAACAAATATCTATTGTCTGTGAAAATCTTTTTTCTCATCATTTATTGAGCAATAAAGATTTGTAAGAGTTTCTCTCTGTAATCATTTATTACTCAAGTGAGTTTTGGGTATTTCTGGGTTAAGAGTAGAACACTTGTAAGGGTTAGTTGTGTGAGCCTTTAAAACACAAAGAAAGGTTGTTTGTGTGAGCCTTTAAAACACAAAGAAATGTTGTTTGTGTGAGCTTGTAAAACACAAGGTAAAGGTTGTTTGTGTGAGCCTGTAAAACACAAGGAATTGGTTATTGTGTGAGCCATTAAAACACAAGGGATTTCTAGGTTAGGTATGATCCTATCCAAAAGCCCTTGATTATAAATGAACCTGTTTCTACTGTTACAACAGAACCCATTCCTATAACTCCTTCACCACAGAAACAAAAAGAAATTGCTCATTCCCATATGGCCCAAGAATCCAAGCCCAATGTTATTACTTCTTTCCTTGAACAACAAGCCCTTCATACTTTGCCACAGCTTGAAAGTCCAAATCCAGAAGTACCATGCCTCACTTCTGAAAGCTCAGATTCAGAGATTGAATTCTCAGACGAAGATCCAGATCCAAAGCATATGCCTCCAATTCAATTTATGGCAGATCCAGCCTCTTCCCAACAGAGCGGTACAACCCGCCAACAGCCTGAATATACCACTGAAGAACCTGAGGAAGAAATCGATACCAATGTTCCACAAGGAACAAGTCCACAAGTTCCACCCATTCCTTCGAATGGCCCCTGGTTTACATTTGATGATATCCCTCCACATAAATGGACAGATAGGATACAAGAATTCTATGCTTGGATAGAACTTCAACAGAGAAGACCGAATGCAAGATTCCCAGCCATAATCCTAGAGTTCACTTCCAGATTCACTGGAACTCTTAGAGATTGTTTTGTCAGACTTCCACAAGCAGAAATGTTACGCTTTTATCATGCTCAGTCAATTGCAGAAATATTGACTACTCTTCACCAAGAGTTTGTAGGGAGTACTGCAGAATATGATGATATGGCACGAGATGAATACTTCAAAATGAAATGTTGCTCATTGCTCAGAAAAGATCTTGATAAGCATTACCAGAGAATGACCAAAAGATTCTACTTGCTTGGAGGAGCAAATGATGCCAATTTGAAGCAAGCATTCCTAATGTCGTTTCCAGAAAGTATCTCAAGTCATATTCAGTTCCAACTCCGTGAGAAGAACATTGACTTAAACTCATTAAGTCTTGGAGAAATCTATCAGAGAATATTGCTAGCAGTTGATAAGATATGTGCACAGAAGAAAATGGTCAAAGAACTCATGACCTTTGAAAATGATTCTTCATGGAAATCTGCATGTAAGAGACTAGACCTCCAGATCAAATGCAAAGACAAGAAATGTGTTTGCTCTCCTAGAAAGTCAAAAAGATTTCACAAGTGGAGACCTCCTGATGATAGATCAAGGAAGCACAGACGAAAGAAGTTTAAATTCTTTAAACAGAGAAAAGGCAGATTCAAGAAGAGTGACAAATGTTATGTGTGCGGCAAGAGAGGACATTTTGCAAAGAACTGTCCTAATAAACCAAAGAAAGCAGCAAAGATTATCCAGAAGATCCACCAAGTTACACAGGTAGATCTTGATGATGCAGATATTGAATCCTTATTCTCACTGGATGATGAATTTGATGCAAGAGCGCTGTTCGCAGCAGAATTCTCAGATTCAGATTCTGAGATTGATGAAGATTATCTTGAAGAAATTCCTACACAAGGTTCTATCTTCCCAGATCATTTCATTCCACCAGTCTTTACCATTGAACCATTCCCTCTTATCCCAGATAAGCCACCTGACAAGTCATCTACCACAGAACTCACCTTAGCTTGGTCCAACTCACCAACAGTTTATTCCACTCAAACCCTTCACCCGATACCATTAATCCCAGTAACTGTTTTTCCTCACAAATATGCAAAACCAGTCAAGATCATTGCACTCATTGATACAGGAGCTCACAGGTCAATGATGAATCCAGCCATTCTACCAGAAAGGTATTGGATCAACTATGATCAGCATTTCCAGGCAGCTGATGGAAAAATTTTTACTACCACCTTGAAAACCAGAAACCCCATCAAGTTACAGATTTTCCCAGAGCTTGCAATATGGACTCATGTCCTTGGATCAAATCTTCCTGATAAAGATTTGGTTCTTGGTTTTGATCTATATTTCAAATTAAATAAACTTTCCATTTTACCCACTGGAGTTCGTTTCAAAAATCACTTGTTACCTTTCACTACCATTCCCTCTCTTTTTACATTACAGCCTTCTCAAGTTTATCCTTCACTCTCACCAGAACTAGTCAAAGAACTTAAAGAATTTTGTTGTGCTTTCTCTCACACAGAATTTGCACAGAAACATTCTTCACCATTGTGGACTAGACCAGAGTTTTTCATAACTCTCCCATTCAAGAACTCTGAAGACATCAATCCAACAAAAGCTACTCATCCAGGAATGTCACCAGATGATATGAAGATGGCAACACAAGAATGTTCGCAGTTAATGGCAGAAGGACTCATTCAGTTAACAAAGTCCAATTGGGCATGTCAGGCATTCTATGTCAACAAAAGGTCAGAACAAGTCAGAGGAAAGAAAAGACTAGTTATTGACTACAAGCCATTGAATCACTTTCTCAAAGATGATAAATATCCTTTGCCAAGGATAGATTCTATGTTTCCCTTCATGGCCTCTGCAAAGATTTTCTCAAAGTTCGATCTCAAAGCAGGATTTTGGCAACTAGGTATCATACCAGAAGACAGATACAAGACAGCATTCTGTATACCGAATCACCACTATGAATGGACTGTTATGCCATTCGGCCTCAAAGTGGCGCCTTCTCTATTTCAGAAAGCTATGATTAAGATTTATGAACCGTTGTTGCATATGGCCCTAATCTACATAGATGACATCTTGCTGTTCAGCCCAGATATTGATTCTCATCATGAAACAGTCAAGAAGTTTATTGAGCTTACAAAAGCCCATGGAGTCATGTTGAGCCCAACAAAGATGCAACTGGCCCAAAAAACAATTGATTTCCTTGGAATGCAATTTTGTAATGGAATGTACAAGCCTCAGCCTCATTTGGCCCAAGAACTGTTGAAATTTCCAGATGTCAACCTTTCGGTAAAACAGATACAGCAATTCCTTGGGATTGCCAATTACATCAGGCAGTTCATTCAGAACTACAGTAAACTGGTAAAACCTCTCTATCAGCTTTTGAAAAAGGAACCACCGCCTTGGTCGGCCATTCACTCCAAAGCAGTACAACAAATCAAATCAGTGACTCAGACGTTACCCCACTTGTAGATTCCCTCAACAGGAAAGAGATTGCTTCAGACAGATGCGTCTGATGAATATTGGGGTGCAGTACTGTTTGAGATAAATGGAGAACAGAAAGAAGTATGTGGATACGCCAGCAGTCACTTCAAGAATAGTGAATTGCACTATCACTCAACCTTCAAGGAGATACTAGCAATGAAATACGGGATAAAGAAATTTGAATTTCATCTGATTGGACACCACTTCACAGTGGTTATGGATTGTTCATCTTTTCCACGTATGCTTGATTTCAGACAGAAGACTATTCCACACCCACAGCTTTTACGCTGGAAAGAGTGGTTCAGTCGATACAGCTTTGATGTTCAGCATATAAAAGGAGATAAGAACTTGATTCCATATTTCTTATCCAGACCTCCACCATCAATTGATCTCATTTCTTCTTCATCAGAAATCTCATTAATCTATATGGCCAGTTCAAGCACTCCACCTCCACCTCAGACACTTTCAGATTTTCCTCCCAACTGTCCAAAGACAAATCTCAAAATGATTAGAAGCTTTGCCCAGAACATGCTTTTTACTTACATGATTTTGTTTCAGGAAAAGCTCGGACCACCAAAGAAGATTGTTTATTGCCCAGCAGAATTTCCTTGGATTATTGTTTACCGTCTCACTCCAGACTTTATGCATCCGGAACAACTTTGGTATTTATGGTGTCAATCGACACTATATTATCATGCAGTCCAGATGAATATTGTTGAAATGTCTATGTTTCTTCACAAACAGGAAAATGCTCAGTCAGCTCAAGTTAAATTCTTAACTTGGTTTCAACCTCTCAGTTATTGGAAAAGGTTACTCATTGATCTTATCAAGCAGAATTCAAGTCCAAACAGGCCTTCACAAGATCTCACAGGAATTTTCATCTTCCATAGATCCTATACTACAATTATGGGAACTCAGACAATTGTAGCTTTGGCCAGATGTCAGTTATGGAGATGTGATTTTCACAAAGACTTAGCAAGTCTAGAGGAAGTCAAATCATCACTTTTAAGGAGACTCAAACAGGACAACGATTACCATCATCTTCCACCTATTAGCTTTACAACTATAGGACCTGATCCATGCAAAGGACTAAAGATGTTTCCATGGCCCCCTCTCAGAAAGCCAAAACTAAGACAAGAGGATGAAGACCAATACACAGAGCCAGACTCTCAGGAAGAAGACTCTTTCATACCACAAGAAAGAGATGTTACAATCTTAAGATCACAAGATCAACCAGGTTCAAGCTCTGCACCAAATCCTATTCCACGACCCAGTCCAATTCAAAGGCCCAGATCCATGTTCAACACAAATGAAGATGTGGACATCAACATGGCACACAATCAACCAGAATTTTGGGATCCCCCACCAGAATCATTTCAACCAAGAGGCTATGACCCACACAAGTGGCCTCCCTTCACAGATGATTGGTCAGATTCAGATCCAGATCTCGAAGATCAGAACATGTCCCCATCACATGAGCCTATCAGAAAGCACTGAAGAATTATTGTGTTTCCCACTCACTTTGTCGTATTGTAAAATAGTGTGATGTGATTGTATGCTTTAATTAGTGTGCTTTACTGTTTGTTTACTTTATGTCATGTAACATACTGTTTGTTATCACGGGGTGCATTATTAAGAATCTTATGATGTAAGCAGTGATGTCACATTCCACTGTCTTTAGTAGTATAAATGTCTCTTCCCCTCAAAGGAAGAGGGAGGATGTAATCAGTCTAAGTTCTAAGTGTTTCAATAAAGAAAATGTTTGTGTAAAACACTCTTCCTCTGATCTATTAAGTTAGTTGTAGCAACTGTTAGAGATTCTTCTCGATCCGTCAAGAAAAGCCATTAGTCTGAGAAAACCATTCAAAGTTTTCCTGAGTCAAGATTCATAATAGGACAATCCCATCAGTGGCCAAAGAGTGTGCCTATAGGGACAGTCATACCTTGTTTCTTGATCCATGTCTGCAGAGAATGTAATTCTCATTTCTGAGTCAGTCTTGATTATTCTGAGACGTTTTATGAGTTATGGTTTATAGGCTGGAAAGGCGAGCTGCAATTGGTAGCTAAGCAGGGATATTAAGGCTTTGCCAAATACCCTGGTGCTTGTCTACAACGCCACGAACTAATAATTCATAATCTCAGGATAGTTAGGGCTGTCTCTCCCCCCTATTGCTATCTCCCCCCTAACTATCCTAGAGTTCACTTCCAGATTCACTGGAACTCTTAGAGATTGGTTTGTCAGACTTCCACAAGCAGAAATGTTACGCTTTTATCATGCTCAGTCAATTGCAGAAATATGGACTACTCTTCACCAAGAGTTTGTAGGGAGTACTGCAGAATATGATGATATGGCACGAGATGAATACTTCAAAATGAAATGTTGCTCATTGCTCAGAAAAGATCTTGATAAGCATTACCAGAGAATGACCAAAAGATTCTACTTGCTTGGAGGAGCAAATGATGCCAATTTGAAGCAAGCATTCCTAATGTCGTTTCCAGAAAGTATCTCAAGTCATATTCAGTTCCAACTCCGTGAGAAGAACATTGACTTAAACTCATTAAGTCTTGGAGAAATCTATCAGAGAATATTGCTAGCAGTTGATAAGATATGTGCACAGAAGAAAATGGTCAAAGAACTCATGACCTTTGAAAATGATTTTTCATGGAAATCTGCATGTAAGAGACCAGACCTCCAGATCAAATGCAAAGACAAGAAATGTGCTTGCTCTCCTAGAAAGTCAAAAAGATTTCACAAGTGGAGACCTCCTGATGATAGATCAAGGAAGCACAGACGAAAGAAGTTTAAATTCTTTAAACAGATAAAAGGCAGATTCAAGAAGAGTGACAAATGTTATGTGTGCGGCAAGAGAGGACATTTTGCAAAGAACTGTCCTAATAAACCAAAGAAAGCAGCAAAGATTATCCAGAAGATCCACCAAGTTACACAGGTAGATCTTGATGATGCAGATATTGAATCCTTATTCTCACTGGATGATGAAGTTGATGCAAGAGCGCTGTTCGCAGCAGAATTCTCAGATTCAGATTCTGAGATTGATGAAGATTATCTTGAAGAAATTCCTACACAAGGTTCTATCTTCCCAGATCATTTCATTCCACCAGTATTTACCATTGAACCATTCCCTCTTATCCCAGATAAGCCACCTGACAAGTCACCTACCACAGAACTCACCTTAGCTTGGTCCAACTCACCAACAGTTTATTCCACTCAAACCCTTCACCCGATACCATTAATCCCAGTAACTGTTTTTCCTCACAAATATGCAAAACCAGTCAAGATCATTGCACTCATTGATACAGGAGCTCACAGGTCAATGATGAATCCAGCCATTCTACCAGAAAGGTATTGGATCAACTATGATCAGCATTTCCAGGCAGCTGATGGAAAAATTTTTACTACCACCTTGAAAACCAGAAACCCCATCAAGTTACAGATTTTCCCAGAGCTTGCAATATGGACTCATGTCCTTGGATCAAATCTTCCTGATAAAGATTTGGTTCTTGGTTTTGATCTATATTTCAAATTAAATAAACTTTCCATTTTACCCACTGGAGTTCGTTTCAAAAATCACTTGTTACCTTTCACTACCATTCCCTCTCTTTTTACATTACAGCCTTCTCAAGTTTATCCTTCACTCTCACCAGAACTAGTCAAAGAACTTAAAGAATTTTGTTGTGCTTTCTCTCACACAGAATTTGCACAGAAACATTCTTCACCATTGTGGACTAGACCAGAGTTTTTCATAACTCTCCCATTCAAGAACTCTGAAGACATCAATCCAACAAAAGCTACTCATCCAGGAATGTCACCAGATGATATGAAGATGGCAACACAAGAATGTTCGCAGTTAATGGCAGAAGGACTCATTCAGTTAACAAAGTCCAATTGGGCATGTCAGGCATTCTATGTCAACAAAAGGTCAGAACAAGTCAGAGGAAAGAAAAGACTAGTTATTGACTACAAGCCATTGAATCACTTTCTCAAAGATGATAAATATCCTTTGCCAAGGATAAATATCCTTTACTGTTTGTTTACTTTATGTCATGTAACATACTGTTTGTTATCACGGGGTGTATTATTAAGAATCTTATGATGTAAGCAGTGATGTCACATTCCACTGTCTTTAGTAGTATAAATGTCTCTTCCCCTCAAAGGAAGAGGGAGGATGTAATCAGTCTAAGTTCTAAGTGTTTCAATAAAGAAAATGTTTGTGTAAAACACTCTTCCTCTGATCTATTAAGTTAGTTGTAGCAACTGTTAGAGATTCTTCTCGATCCGTCAAGAAAAGCCATTAGTCTGAGAAAACTATTCAAAGTTTTCCTGAGTCAAGATTCATAATAGGACAATCCCATCAGTGGCCAAAGAGTGTGCCTATAGGGACAGTCATACCTTGTTTCTTGATCCATGTCTGCAGAGAATGTAATTCTCATTTCTGAGTCAGTCTTGATTATTCTGAGACGTTTTATGAGTTATGGTTTATAGGCTGGAAAGGCGAGCTGCAGTTGGTAGCTAAGCAGGGATATTAAGGCTTTGCCAAATACCCTGGTGCTTGTCTACAACGCCACGAACTAATAATTCATAATCTCAGGATAGTTAGGGCTGTCTCTCCCCCCTACACTTAGTGTGTTAGTAAAACTCCCAATTGCGATTGGAGAAAGGAGTAGGGCTTGTTAACACCCGAACCTCTATAAAAATACTTTTATCAAATTTCTCTATCCCTCCTAAACTTAACTTTTTATTTCCGCATTTTAAAGTTAAATTATTAAAACTCCAATTCAACCCCCCTTCTTGACTTAATATCTGGACAACAAATACTTATAATCTTACAAAAATCCTAGATAGAGGAAAGAAAACTAAAATATATATATATTTTTGTCCAAGATATCTAGAAAGAAATTAAAGAAATAAAATTAGAATTAAAAGAATAAAAAGAAAAACGGAAACATGATCCTTGAATTATAAATTCACTTTTATCCAACTCCCTAAAAGAAAATTTTGTTTCTGAATATTCTTCTGATAATGAAGATCATGATACTCAAAATCTTGAATCTCTTGAAGTAGCTCCAGAAGAATTTCTTTTTATTTTAAAAGAAATTACTTTAGGAAAATATCTTATAAAAATTACATTTGTTCTTTAAGAAAATTTCTGAATTGATACTATTACATTATTTAATACCAGTGTTGATTTAAATTGCATCCAAACTGACATAATACCATAACGTTTTCATAAAAAAATAAAAAAAAACAAACTAATGCAAAACTTTCTTCTACAAATAATTCAAAATTAAAAGTAAATTTCATGACCAATACTTCAATTCTTAATAATATTATTTCAATTACAACTTCATTTGTTTTAATTGATGATATACACCACACAATGATTCTTGGAACACTTTTTATGAATTTAATAACTCCTTTTAATGTTTTCCAATATCATATTTCTTTTAAATACAATCACAAAAAATTAAGCTTTTAATTCATAAAAAAATCTAAAACTAGAAGTTTAAATTTAATAAAAGCATGTTCTATATATGAAAATATCATTAATGTTTTAATAAAAGGAAAATCTTTCCAACTTGAAACTCTCAGAAAAAATGTTTCATTTAGAAAACTTGAAGCTCAATTAAAAACTCCTGAAATTTATAAAAAAAATATCTTTAAAAAATTTTTTGAAGCATATATTTGTTCTAAATTTCCAAATACTTTTTGGCAAAAAAAACAACACATTGTTGATTTTCTTTATGAAAAAAGATTTTGATGATAAATATATTTCAATAAAAGCTCAACCTATTCAAATGAATATTGAATTAAAAGAGCATTGTAAGAAAGAAATCTAGGATTTAGAATAAAAATATTTGATTTCTAAGTTCAGATCTCCTTTAAGTTGTTCCGCTTTTTATGTCCATAAAAATTTTGAAACAAATGAGATATTTCAAGACTTGTAATTAATTATAAACCCTTAATACTGCTTTCAAATGGTTTCGATACCCAATTCGAAACAAAAAGATTTGGTACAAAAACTTTATTCTGCTTTAATTTTTTCTAAGTTTGCTAAGAAGTGAGATTTTTCGCATATACAAATTTCAAAAAACCGTCATTATAAATCTGCTTTTACAGTCCCTTTTGGATAATATGAATGCAATGTAATGCCCATTGGTTTTAAAAAATGTCCCTTTTGAATTGTAGATGATTATGAATGACATTTTTAACAAATTTTTCAAATTTTGTATTGTTTATATTGATGATGGTTTATACTTTTCAAATTCCTTAGAAAAAATATTTTAAACGTCTCAAAACCTTTTCTATGTTGCAAAGAAAAAAGGCTTAGTGATTTCTAAATAAAAAAATGTCACTATTTCAATTGCAAATCCTGTTTTTGGGTCATTATATCTCACAATGATTAATAATCCCAATTGAAAGATCCATTCAATTTATAATTAAATTCTCTAACAAAATTCTTGATATAACACAATTACAAAGATTTTTAGGAAGCCTTAATTGTATTTTTTATTTTTGTCCAATTATTAATAGAATAGCTAAATATTTGTATGACAGGCTTAAGAAAATCATTGTTCCAAAAAAAAATACTATTGTTCTTCAAAAAAACAGATTTTAGAAATTTCATGTTTACATATTGCTGATCCCAATCTCCCTAAGATGGTAGAAATTGATACTTCTAATTTAGATTATAGAGGAATTCTTATATAGAAGTAGGGGAAATAGTGTATAGTAAAATATACTAGTGCACACTAGAATATATTAATATTCAATTTTAAATTTTTATATTAATAGTCAATTTTAAATTAAAAATGAAAAAAAAAATATTTAATTTCAATACAATATTTAATATTTTTAAATGAGAGCTACGAGCAAATAGAACTCCCTTTTGGAAGATACAGGAGCGAAACAATCAACCTATTGATACATTGGAAGAATCCTTTGAGTCTTCCAATATCAATAAGTTGAAAGGATAGACAATTCCTTGGGTGACCGGGGGCCAATCGATAAGAGTACAAAACTTGTGAATATTTATTAATGTGACTCCATGTTTGAATTCAAATTGAGATATTGATGCAAGTTCTTCCCTTCTAAATTAGATACATTCATATCCAAAAGAGGGATACCCAGAAAAATTATTCTACTATTAAAAAATTAATTTTAAGTATTGTTTTATGTATTCAAAAATTCTAAAGTGATTTATTGAATCAAAATTTTCTTCTTAAAATTGATTGTAAAAGTGTAAAAGATGTTTTACAAAAAGATGTTAAAAACATTGCATCAAAATAAATTTTTGCATAATGGCATGCTATATTAAGTATTTTTTTTTATTTAGATATAGAATATATTAAAAGAGATACAAATTTCATCACATATTTTCTAATTCAAAAATTTTTGGATTCTAGTAACAATGCCTAGAAAGACAAAAAAAAATAAATGCAAAAAAATATCCAAAAATTCTCCAGAATACAAATCTTACTTAGATACCCTTATTGATGAAGAAATATAAAATACTGCTTCTTTAAAAATAGCAAATTCTTCTTAAATTAGTTCTTCACAAATCTTAGCTTTTGCCTTTATCTGGAAAATTCTATATACTTTTCTCAAACCAGATCCAAAGAATCCTGAAACCTACCAATACCTTAAAAATATTCTAATGTCATTTAAGAAATAACTATAGGAATCTTTGTAGACTCAATTGATTCTAACAAAATAGAAGTAAGAACAAGAGGTTAAAATATATTCCTCTCAATTGATTCCATTTAAGGTAAATTCCTCAAACTCATTTTCAAAATTTGAGAAAGGAGATTCCTCAAAACCTTTTTTCTCAAAACCAGTTTTAAATTCTTAAGTAATTTTGTCACAAAAATTCCAAAATCTTTCTGGTTTTATTTTAAGATATATTTTTTTAAATATAGTAAATACAAAAAATAAGGATTTCATGATCTAAATCCCTTTAACACCAATGACACTGTTATCTACGCCGATAATGGCACTGTTATCTACGCTGATAATGGCAGTTATATGTGCACATCATATTGTCCGGGTGACACTTATAAGTGTCTGGATAGCAACTCCGTTATCCTAATCAGTGGTTCATAGGTGTCTTGGACATAAATGAAAACATAAATAAAGAATTTATGGAACATAAATGAATTATTGAAAATAAAAATGGAATTATGAATTGTGATATGGACAAAAAGAAGATTTAGTGTTATAGGCAGTGAAAAGCTATGGATAATAATGAGTTGATAAAGTAACATAGATATAAGATATATGAAATATAAGTTGCATGAAAAAAAATGATTGAGTATGATTTGTGACATGCATTAATAAATGATTGAGTGTCGTGGACATAAACAAATTATTGAAAATAAAATTAAAAAAAAAAATCATGAATTGTAAAACGAATAAGAATGATGTTTTGTTTATGTTAAACAAAAATGAGATACAATAAATTAAATTGATGTTATGAATACTAGAATATTATAAAATGTATGTTTGCATGATTTGATCATAAATTGTTATATGACAATGCATGTGACATTAAAATAGTTTATTGCCTTATTTATATGCACCACTAAGCCAAGGGCTTAGCGTGGAAGTTTCTCTCGCGCAGATATAGTAAAGAATAAATAGACAATAGTATATAAAGCTAATAGTGTCGTGATCCGTAGAACAGCATATTTCAACCACTGTGGGTCACACAACTTTTGTATATTATCTTTTGAATTTTATTTTTTAGTATTTGTAAAATAAACAGTATATTTTGTAAAGAATATGTTATGATATAAAAATGTATTTTATCTTTCATGCTAGGATTTTCTTTTATAATGCAAAGTAAATAAATAGTAAATAAAGAAAAAAATAATATACAAGTGATTTTCATTTATAAATAATTTAAGAAAGATATTTTAAATGATGAAGTCAGCGTAGCACTCCCTCGTCCGGACATGAGCTGCTGGGGTGAGGGGGTGTTACAAAATATCAGGCATCAAAGGAAAATAATAACTCTTGCAGTAATTAAAAGACTATCCCCTTTTTAAAAATTAACCTAGTGTCTCTCATATCGATTTCAATATGTCAATGCCTTTATTTAATTAGAATTCACATGTCTATCGTATTATTTAAAGTATAGCTTTGTGACACATATAATGAGTTACCCTAATTGTTCGCAAAATATGGTGTTGGTTAGCATCTCAAAGGTTTTACTCATTTAAGTTTAATACATCTAATTATTAACCAATAAATTAGGTCATTAATCATATTTCTCGATTTTCTAACAATTGATCAAAACCTCATTCAACCTCGTAAGGTCTCAGTCTAAGAATGGTTCTATCCACATGGTCCCAAAATAACACCATATTTTAGGTTAGGTCTTTTGATGCCTTTTTGTTTATATATTTCTCTAAAATCCTCTAATTATTCCATTTATAGCTACGAGCCTCGCTCAATTCATATCTAACATAATTTTAGTTCCTTGTTTAGTCCACAAATTTCACAATTGGTAACATAAGGTCACGAGTTCTTAAGGACTTTGGTCCTATTTTCTAAAAAATGCACTTTAACACATCCAATATCATCAATATAATTTCGGACCCATATGTTTAACTTCCCCCAAAGGCCTAACTTTATTGAACTCTACTTCTCCACCAAGATAGCTTTGGTTCGCTCAAAATAAATTAGTCTTTCCATTTTCATGATATATTCCTTTAGAATCTCTTAATTCACTACAACAACCACAAGGACATAAATTTGAATATGGATTATTCAACCAACAAAATAAAGGAAATAAAATAAAAGGAAGAGTAGAATGAAAGAAAAACAGAAGAAAATGGACCCTATATGTCTTAGCCAACAATAAAAAGAAACAACTTTCACTTTCTTTGTAACATCCAGTGATTTAGGCCTTGCACATGACCGCAGTGAGGTGCGTTTGTTCAATCAGAGTCTAATTTGAACCCACAAAAAAATGACTAATAATAAGGGATAATAATTAAGAATATTATTATTTGGGAATTAAAAAAAATTAGTGCCAAAATTAGAAAAATGTAAAATTTTCTATGGACAAAATTAGTATTATGGCAATTGTTGGGGGAAAAAATATGAATATGGAGGAAGATGTGGCAAATAAGGAATTTCTTAAAGTTTAAAATTTAATCAAAATTAATTTTTATTTTGGACCAATGGATGAACAGCTTAATGTAGCCATGGAACCACCAAATACTCACCTTTAAAAAAAAGATAAATATCTTCATTTTCTCCACCAATTAAAAACCAACTTCCCTCATCTTCTCTCCTCTCTTTGTCGTCCCACCATAGCCCCAAAGCCTCCATTTTTGCTACAACTTGAAAAAGAGAGAAAAAAAATGAGTTTTGAGAAAGGAAAAATCAAGAAAATTAAAGATTTCTTGCCAAAAGTAGAGTAAAGAAACCAGAAAGGAAGAAGAAAGAAGAGAAATAAAAGAAACAAATTGAGGGGCAATTCAGCCAGCTTTGGAAAGATCTTAAGGTGAGTTTATTTTTCTTAACTTCGACATTTTTCCTTCTATTTGAGACCCATAATGATGATAGATGTGATAAGGTTTGGTAGATTGAGCTTATGTTGCAAGATTGGAAGTAGAAATTTAAGTTTGTAATTAGTTGAGGAAAGTTGTAGTTAAGCTTTGAATTGATGATAATTGATGTTAATTAATTGTTGTATCACTTAAAACCTAGAGACATATGATGTTAATGGATGAATGAGGGGCTTCCATAATTAAATAAATTTGGAAAAAATTGAAATTAGCATAGAAGCACAACAATTGGTGATAGATTAAGTATGATTTGAGTGTTGAATTGAAGAAAATGAATTGGAAACTAGAATATGGTTTTTGGGCAGCCATGACACATGAAGAAGGAAGTTTAAGCTTAGTACATTTTATCTCAATTAAGGTATAAAATATATTAGGAGCACTAGAATATTATGTAGACATGAAAAACATTGAAAATGGATATTGGAATTGATTTAGGCCCCGATTGCACATGACCGCAGTGAGGTGCGCTTGTTCAATCAGAGTCTAAATTTGAACCCACAAAAAAATGACTAATAATAAGGGATAATAATTAAGAATATTATTATTTGGGAATTAAAAATAATTAGTGCCAAAATTAGAAAAATGTAAAATTTTCTATGGACAAAATTAGTATTATGGCAATTCTTGGGAGAAAAAATATGAATATGGAGGAAGATGTGGCAAATAAGGAATTTCTTAAAGTTTAAAATTTAATCAAAATTAATTTTTATTTTGGACCAATGGATGAACAGCTTAATGTAGCCATGGAACCACCAAATACTCACCTTTAAAAAAAAGATAAATATCTTCATTTTCTCCACCAATTAAAAACCAACTTCCCTCATCTTCTCTCCTCTCTTTGTCGTCCCACCATAGCCCCAAAGCCTCCATTTTTGCTACAACTTGAAAAAGAGAGAAAAAAAATGAGTTTTGAGAAAGGAAAAATCAAGAAAATTAAAGATTTCTTGCCAAAAGTAGAGTAAAGAAACCAGAAAGGAAGAAGAAAGAAGAGAAATAAAAGAAACAAATTGAGGGGCAATTCGGCCAGCTTTGGAAAGATCTTAAGGTGAGTTTATTTTTCTTAACTTCGACATTTTTCCTTCTATTTGAGACCCATAATGATGATAGATGTGATTAGGTTTGGTAGATTGAGCTTATGTTGCAAGATTGGAAGTAGAAATTTAAGTTTGTAATTAGTTGAGGAAAGTTGTAGTTAAGCTTTGAATTGATGATAATTGATGTTAATTAATTGTTGTATCACTTAAAACCTAGAGACATATGATGTTAATGGATGAATGAGGGGCTTCCATAATTAAATAAATTTGGACAAAATTGAAATTAGCATAGAAGCACAACAATTGATGATAGATTAAGTATGATTTGAGTGTTGAATTGAAGAAAATGAATTGGAAACTAGAATATGGTTTTTGGGCAGCCATGACACATGAAGAAGGAAGTTTAAGCTTAGTACATTTTATCTCAATTAAGGTATAAAATATATTAGGAGCACTAGAATATTATGTAGACATGAAAAACATTGAAAATGGATATTGGAATTGATTTAGGCCCCGATTGCACATGACCGCAGTGAGGTGCGCTTGTTCAATCAGAGTCTAAATTTGAACCCACAAAAAAATGACTAATAATAAGGGATAATAATTAAGGATATTATTATTTGGGAATTAAAAAAATTAGTGCCAGAATTAGAAAAATGTAAAATTTTCTATGGACAAAATTAGTATTATGGCAATTGTTGAGGGAAAAAATGTGAATATGGAGGAAGATGTGGCAAATAAGGAATTTCTTAAAGTTTAAAATTTAATCAAAATTAATTTTTATTTTGGACCAATGGATGAAGAGCTTAATGTAGTCATGGAACCACCAAATACTCACCTTTAAAAAAAAAGATAAATATCTTTATTTTCTCCACCAATTAAAAACCAACTTCCCTCATCTTCTCTCCTTTCTTTGTCATCCCACCATAGCCCCAAAGCCTCCATTTTTGCTACAACTTGAAAAAGAGAGAAAAAAAATGAGTTTTGAGAAAGGAAAAATCAAGAAAATTAAAGATTTCTTGCCAAAAGTAGAGTAAAGAAACAAGAAAGGAAGAAGAAAGAAGAGAAATAAAAGAAAAAAATTGAGGGGCAATTCGGCCAGCTTTGGAAAGATCTTAAGGTGAGTTTATTTTTCTTAACTTCAACATTTTTCCTTCTATTTGAGATCCATAATGATGATAGATGTGATAAGGTTTGGTAGATTGAGCTTATGTTGCAAGATTTGAAGTAGAAATTTAAGTTTGTAATTAGTTGAGGAAAGTTGTAGTTAAGCTTTGAATTGATGATAATTGATGTTAATTAATTGTTGTATCACTTAAAACCTAGAGACATATGATGTTAATGGATGAATGAGGGGCTTCCATAATTAAATAAATTTGGAAAAAATTGAAATTAGCATAGAAGCACAACAATTGGTGATAGATTAAGTATGATTTGAGTGTTGAATTGAAGAAAATGAATTGGGAACTAGAATATGGTTTTTGGGCAGCCATGACACATGAAGAATGACGTTTAAGCTTAGTACATTTTATCTCAATTAAGGTATAAAATATATTAGGAGCACTAGAATATTATGTAGACATGAAAAGCCTTGAAAATGGATATTGGAATTGAGATGTGGTATGGTTGTGTAGGAAAAATAAATGAACAAGTGAAAAGCCCTCAAGAGGGTGACAAAGGCAAGGAGAAAGCTAGCTAATTAGGAAAGAAAAAGAAGGATTAAAGGAAGAACCAAAGCTGTTTAGGTATGTGCTTCATTGATAAAAAGCTTACATTTTGTTGATATGTATGGAAATATATATTAAGGTTTGATATGTTTGTGTTTGTGATATGTTATGTGATTTGTTGTGGATTTTAATATTTTATATGGCAATGGAATCAAATGGTGTGAAATAATTGATACATATGAATGTAGTTGTAATTCTGGAAATTTTAGTATCAAAATGAATGCAAATGATGAATATGATTGAAATGTGGATTGATGTCAATTGATGACTCGGGTACAGAAATCTAGGAACAGCCCTGACTATTTTGATGATAACTTGAGTTCTTCAACTCCTTTTTTTATGTTCTTTATTGGAAATTAAAGCTAAGACAGGAGCTTTAATTTTGATTTATACTATAAAATCTAATTATGTCTATATTTTCCTAGAAAATTATATGAAGTTCAAACCTAGAATCTGTCTAGAAAATTCTAGGCAGAAATTTCTATGATGATGCAGTGTTCAATTGATTATAACTTTTGATAGAAAACTGGAATTTGAGTGATATTTGATAAGTCTAAAAGCTAAGCCAATAGGCTAAAAATTTAATTTTGATTTAGACTATAAAATCTAATTATGTCTATATTTTCCTAGAAAATTAGATGAAGTTCAAACCTAGAATCTGTCTAGAAAATTCTAGGCAGAAATTTCTATGATGATGCAGTGTTCAATTGATTATAACTTTTGATAGAAAACTGGAATTTGAGTGATATTTGATGAGTCTAAAAGCTAAGCCAATAGGCTAAAAATTGTTAGAAGACCATAACTCCCAATTCTAAGTAAAATGGGCTAAAAATGAAGCCCAAAAAAGGTCTGAAATCTTTTATAGGTAAAAATATGAAATATTGGGCTTTTGCTTATGTTGTGATAATTATATATACTAATTAATATGAATATTTACTTTAATGGTAATTATGAATATTTAACAAATTATTTTTATGTGAGATTTTAGTTCAATAATAATGGGAATAAAGAACAAAAATAAATAAGTATAATTATGATAATTGAATAATATTGTCATTTTTGAAAATATTGTGAATTAATATAAAAATAGTTAAGTCATATGACACCTAATCTAGAACTAGAATAGAGAATAGTTTGGCATGTCAATCAGGAAATTTAAGGCACTCGGTGCCAAATATAAAAGCCGGTAATGACAAATTTATAAATGCACTCGGCTCAAAATCATTAAGCCGGTAATGACAAAATTATTAAGTCGGTAATGACATTATTATAAAAGTGCTCGACGCAATAATATGAAAGCCGGAAATGGAAATCCCGTTATTTCTATTAGTTAGTTCGGTTATAACGATTGTGGGCACAAGGAAAAAAAATGAAAAATAATAATAATATTAAAGTATGTTATTTTGAGAATGTTATATTACTTAAATTTGTTAACTATTACATGTTGAATAAAACTTGTTTGATTTTATATAATTTTTTCTATTTGATACCTAAATTGTTAAATATATAAATGACATGTAAAAAAAAAATTATGTGTAAGTAAAATTTTTATCATTGAAGTACCACTAAGCTAGTAGTTTAGCGCGGGTGGTTTCCTCTCGCACAGGTTTTAGAATGGTAGCTATAGACAATAGGATTGTCAGAGGAAGAAGGGTACCCGAAAGAAAGCAGCAAAAGCTTTGGTTTCTTTTTTTGGTATATTTTATATTTAAATTTCTAAATTAAATTATGGTTTTATTTCCTATAATGTGCATTATAGACATGAATTATAATGTAAATTAAAGTATTTTATAAATAAATAAAATTTTGAATATTTGTACTTGTAATAATTTTATTTCAGTGTCTACAATATTTTGGAAAAAAAAATTTATACTTCATTTCATTAATTTTATAAAAAAGTTAGACGGATAATGCTCACTTTACCTTGCTGAACGAAAGTGGGGTAAGGGGGTGTTACATTCTTATTAAATTATCTTTAACCACTTCTAGCTCATCAACACCCACAACTCCCATATGTCTCGTCCAACCTTTATCAAGAAGGATTCTCTTGGTTACCTTTTTTTTTTTCTTTTTTAGCCATCATTCAAATTCAAGAACAAGAAAATAGAAAATGCAACATACCACTATCAACCAGTCAACAAAAGATCACCGCAAAGAATAGAAGACCTAAGATATAGAGACCACTCTGAGGCAAGAAGGGCTTGAGAGCCCAAGATTGCTCAAGGAATAAAAATAAGGTAGAGTTAAAGATATAAAAGGACCTTCTGACAGAACAACAGCTCCACACCCAAATCCACAAGTGCGCCCACACCAGTCATCAGGGTGACACCTTATCGTCTGACATGGGCACAGTGCTTTATGCAAATGTCCTAGTTTGCCATTAAAGTTGGTCCTGTAACTAAGAAAAAGGATCTGAAGATGGTATAAAAGGAAAGGCACATGTAAGAAAAAGGTAAGATCTAATCAACTCCATAATTCCACTACATACTAGTTTGATCTCTTTCTTAACTTCATATTCCCATCATTGATTTCACAACAGAGTATAAACATCAAGGTAGACTCAGCATCTTCTCCTAATACTTTTTTTGCTTTATAGGACAACGATCATGGCTATAGGTCATCAACTGGTGCAGTGAGCATGGAATAGTAAAAGATGTGGGAATTAATAAAGGAAATAGTTGTCTTACCCGCACATTACAACACAGAACTTCATCAAGTGGTCACCAACAGAATTTCATCTATCAATCTTGAAGAACACATGGATGCAAAACATTGGGATCAAATGGCACAGGAAATACAATTGAAACAACCCAGCCGGATCTTTTTCTCTTATGAGGGACTTTTCATCAGTAGTGAAAAAAATGAAAGAAATGCTAAAAGAGATAGAAGAGCTCAAAAGCAAAGGTATTATACCAACCACATTCTTTTAACAAAAACAACTCAAGATCTCACCACCTCATCAGAACCTCAAACTTCACCTGTTTCACACTAAGAAAGACAACCCCTAAATGCCACATTAATTGAATCCTCAGTGACACAAGCAAACTTATATGATATAGTCAAACACATGTTAAGAGAGTTACAAGTTCAATCTTAAGATTTTGACTACAACCTCAGGCACACATCTCTTTTAGTTAGTCACATCCTTAATGACTTGTTTCTTGACGTCAAGCTATCGTGACTCCCTGTGTATGACAACTTAAGGGAATCTAAAACTCACGTTTTATAATTTCATAAAATGATAGGCCTGTATACCAATTGAGACTCGGTATTGTGTAAGATTTTACTACTACCCTCATCGACCTTACATAACAATGGTACTAGAGAATAAAGCTAGAAAGTGTGCATTCATTCGAATAACTAATGGAGATGTTTAACATATGCTCATCACCTACCTACAAATCAGAAAGGTCTCTACCGACTTGCAAAAGATATATCAATGAAAGGAGGAGACATTAAATGAGTTCATGGAATGTTTTAATAGAGAAGTTGTCGTGACCACAACATCGCCAGTAAAGCATTCATTAAATTTGGAATGACCTTTAAACTCCTTTGCAAATCACTAAATTTGGACAGGCCCAGATCATTCACAAATTTGCTGGTGAGAGCACCTTAGCACATTCAGCTGGAGGAGACCATGAGGGCGGATGGAGACACACCTGAGCTCAAGGTGCCAAACATGGCTCGGTCTATTTTGGGCCTCCCTACAACTACTCATGGTTAAGAATCTCAATCTCCAAGTAGGAATGACAACAAAGATCTAAAAGCATTTTGAGGCAGAGTTGACCTCCAAAACTTCTTTAAAGATCATCATTCTCATCAGTAGTACAATAAAAATTATACTCATTTGATTGTTTCTAAGGGTCAAATATTTATGGCAGCCAAACAAACTATGAAAGGATTTGATGGCCACAAAGAATGAACAACAAACACCTTAACAGAAGAGATCATAGGAAATATTGTGATTTCCAAAAAGATCATTACCATGGAATCAAAGAATGTTGGCAACTAAGGGAAGAAATTTAATAACTTATCCAGAAAGGCATCTTGAAGCAGTATGTTATGAAAAAGGAGTAGTTGATAGACCCAAGTAGCTAGAGAGTCACTTAACCAAATGAAAGGAGGCATTGGGGAGAACCCTCCTTAATGATTAACATCATCTTGGAAGGGGTCAACTATTGTGCCCACTTTGCTAAGAAGCAGTGTCACCTCAACAGGCAAGGAATGGATAAGAAAGTTGTTCTAAGCCTGATCACATTCTTAGCATTAGACAATCAATAGTTAAAGGGAGGCCATAAGGATGCCTTAGTCATTGATGGGACAATACATAATATTTTGGTAAAGCACATTCTGATAGACAATGGAAGCATGGTCAACTTGTTCACCCTACAGGTCTACAAGGCACTCGGTAGATTGATATCTGATCTCTAATCAGTTGTTGTATTCTTGGTAGGACTAGGAGGCCAATCGATTATAGTTGAAGGCTCAACTGGCATGACCATTTAGATCGAAGATGATAAAAAATATCAAGACCTCATGGTACATTTCATAGTCATAGATATACCATTTGCTTATAATTCCATCTTAGGAAGACCATGACACATGCGCTAGCACCAATATCTAGTATTTGACAATGAAAAATTTCCACAATGGATAGAGAGATCGTAGTTAAAGGAGACTAGAAAGTAGCAACAGATATTCTGAATTTCTCTCTATTTATACTTTCAATTATCGTTTCTCTCTAATTTATTTATAATTATACTTCTACATAATCTCAATTTTTCTTCAATTCTTCAATTTTCTCTATTTCTCAATTTTTTCTTAATCCTAAAAATTGTTTTTCATAATTTTTCTCTACGCATTTTTTAATATTCTCCAATTTGTTTCACAAAATTTAATCATAAGTAATAGCAAGCCATAGTGGAAAAAGCAAATTTTTTTATGAAAATATTGTTGATTTGGAAATTTTTATTGAAAATTTGAATGAGGAGAGAGAGTTCGAAATTCCAATTGAATGAAGCCAAAGAAATAGGGGTGATAAACAATCGGGTTCAAGTTTGTCTGCGGCATCATCTAAAAAAATTCGACTATCCGATATTTTTCTAATTCATTTCAAGAAAATTCAAAAAAATAATAGGTCATTTGATGTTATGTGCAATTATTGCGCACAAACATATAAATTTAAAGTTAGAGCTGGTTATGGCAGATTTTGAATATACTTGCAAAATAAATATACTGTTTAATTAGGAATAGAGAAAAAGCAAAGTCAAATTTCTGGATACACAACATCTCCTTCTTCTTCTCAATTATTTCAATATAATGATAAAAATAAATAAAAAAGAATTACCAAAAATGATAATTATGGAACGTTTATCTTTTAGTTTTGGTAAAAAAATTAGATTTTGTTAATTATTTTCAAAATGTATTACATTCATCTGCTAAGCGTATACCTAAAAATACCCTTAACATGCTTTATATAATTTATATAAATAAAATAAAAAAAACTACTCAAAATATTTTCTTCTTTAAATGGTCGTGTTTATATTTATAGTGATATTTGGAGTGATTATTGGGAAATGCATTCTTACATGGGTGTTACATGTCATTAGATTAATGGTGAATGACAATTACAAAAAAACAATTAATTGCATTTAGAGTTTTTGATGATCGACATACAGCCGATAATATTTTTAAAATGATAAAAAAATATTTTGAAAGAATATGGCTTTGTTCATAAATTTTTTCAATTGATTTTGATAATGAAGAGTCAAATACCGCCCCAATTCAAGACCTTCAAGCATTACGTCAACCTAATATTGGAGTATATGTTTTCATATTAGATGTGCATGTCATGTGTTAAATTTGTGTGTTCAATATGGTTTGAAATCTTTCAATGGTATAATTGCTCCAATTAAAGTAACAATTTCATTTTTATAGTCACATACATAAACAATAAAATTAGAGGCTCGATTTTATCGTGAAAATTGCAAAAAACCTAAAAGATTTTCAATGAATGTTCCTACTCGTTGGAATTCAATATATGAATTACTCAATGAGTCATATGGATATAAAGAATTATTGTGCACATTTATTTCTAATAATATGTCATAAATTAATTTATATCCACAACATTTAGATGTTTGTCAACAACTTTTAGATATTTTAAAAGTTTTTAATGGTGCAACATATATTTTAAGTAGTGTTTATTATCCAACATGTCATTTATTATTGTGTGAATGCATTAATATTGTTGATACATTTCAAGATTATATTAATAATTTTATTTTGCATGATTCTATATTTATGATGAAAAATAAATGGTTGAATTATTTTAAATTTATTTATTTGATTAGTCTTATATGTTGTGTTTTTTATCCTAGATGTAAAATAGAAGATTTATTTGATTATTTGAATCTTTGTTATTCATTCTTATGTTTAGCCAATATTAGTGTTGAAGCTATAATTAATGATGTAAAAAAAATTAACTTGTGATTTATTCATGAAATTTAGTTTGATTTATAATATTCCTACTACTACTACTAGCTGTGATACTGTTAGTCAAGATTCAGGTGAATCGATAAAAATTAAAGTGAGTGATCATTTGATGATGCAAAAATATAAAAAACCAAGATCAGCATCTGGTTTACCCAAACTTGACATTTATTTAACAATTACATTTGAGTTTTCTAACAGTAAGACATATAAAGAATTTTCAGTTTTTTATTGTAGAATCGATATTAAAATACTTATTTGGTGCTCTTATAAATTGCAAAACAATTTTTTTCAATTTCAGTCTCAACTGTTGCAGGTGAACAAATTTTTAATGCGAAAGGTAATATTTTTTATGAGACGCGATCTAGTTTATCTCCTGAATCCCTAAAAGCTCAAGAAATCAATTTGATTACCAATATAAATTTACCACCAAAGGAACAACTGACACATCTAGCACCGACAGTTCCGAGTAAAAAAAAAGATAAAAGGGGTCAACAATTAAAATTTAAAAGGTAAGAGACCTACGTAAACTTTGATTACTCTAAACCCTAAGATAATACGTATGCAACTTAATTAATGGTAAAAAAAAGTTTAAGTCTAATTATTTATATTATAATTTTTTTCAATATAAATTCAAACTTTTATAATTAAATTATTTTTAAAATAAAAAAATTAAATTAATTAAGTTTTTAGCATAGTTATAATTTTTATAATTTATTAATTTATCAATTAAAAATAATCATTTCTAAATTCTAACTTATAATTTCTCTAAATTAAATTCTTCTTTTCTGTTATAACAATCTAACTTGTTACACAAAATCACAAATTAATATTCAATAAATTTTTTTCTCAAAGTTTTCATTTTTTTTAACTTATTAGTTGTTCAAATTTGTAATTTATACAAATTATTATTTCATAAGTTAATATTTTTTTAATCAAAATTATTATTCTTTCTAACTAATTTATTCCCCAATTTTTTCACTTATTTATAACTTAATATTTTTTGCTTCATTTATAAATAAATTGATAAGTTAAATTATATTTTTTGCGTCAAATTCACCAACAATTAATTTTAATTTCTAAACTTTAAATTTTAATCATTTTAATTGTATTTATTTATTGTATTAATTATAATTTTAAAAAAAGGAACCGACCAAACCGCCAGTTCATGAACCGAAATTGACCCCGTCCAGTCCATTTATTTTGGGACTGCAAAACTGGAACTGACCTGTTCGGAACTGTGGTCGGGCCTAAATATAAGCCTCCTATAGAGACCCCTAATCTAGAGAGATTGGCACGCATTAAAGTGACCACATTAATAATATAAGTCTCTCGTGGAGACCTTTAATCTAGGATGCTTGGCTCACATTTAAACGGTTTTATTTGAAAAGTTTATGTGCACCCTACCAAAATTCAGTCAAATAGAAATGACACCAAATGAAAAGAAAAAAGATCATTATATTCATTAAGGAAGTCTACAAGGAAGATGGACATAGATGTTGCGACATTAAATTACAATAAAGTTTAGCCCCTTCCTAACCAACAAGCTGGGTCTCCATCTCAACAGGGTGAGGCTGCATTTCAGCCTCACCAACAATAGGAGCAGTAAGAGTGTTTAACGGACAACTAGAGAAAATGGGCAGTCCTATAGCGACCCTTTCCTCCACCTCTACTTCAATTGCAATGCCTTATGTGCCCACTTCAAGCTCTGTTACCTCATTCTTAATGAATGACAAATCAAGGGTGGGAAATCTCTTCCTGAGGCTAGTAAGGAGTTTTTCTTTCTTCTCTTCAATCTAGATCGAGAGTTTGATCTAGGAACTCATCCAACCATTGATGAAGCTCTTCAACCTCCTTCCAATGATGTTTTATCTCCTTTTGGTGGTGTTCAATTTGGGCAGTGCTTTCTAACTAGAGTATCTTGAACTCCTCTGTCAACGTTCTTTGACATTCTTCCAATTCCCCTTTTTCACCCTTGAGCCTCGCCCTTTCCTCCTTAAGTCTCTACTTATCTGACTAAAAATTTCAGCATGAGCCTCGGCATCGTGGACTTGACCTTCAAAATGGGTGATATGGACACCCCCACTCACTTTTTTTCTCCATCTTCTCTTGTAGCGACTTCTCTAGCTCAATTTTCTCTCCTTAGATCTTTGAATGGTAAGCTCTAGCAACGTTCCTCTCCTAATGAGCAACTTCTAAATGCTCATAAGCTTTATGACTAACCTACATCAACTAAGGGAAAGCTAGCAACAACACAGGAGAGTTCAATGCACACATCGTAAATAGTAAGCTAGAGCAAGGTCGTATGTAAAACATACCTCTATCGGAAGAGACCAAAGATATCTCTTCATCTCAACATCATTAGACATATGAGGTCAGAAACCTGCATCCGCAGGCAGTTGGCAAGTCTCTCTAAGATTATAACAAATAGTAGGACACTTTATCTAAGGCTAGACATTAAAGGTATGTAGTAGAAGTCAATAAGGTCTTCTACAGATGAATGTAGGGGGAATCGAAGACCTGATTGCAGAGCCTCCTCATGCACTGCCACCCTACCCTCAAAATCCATAAGGTTGGCTCCCAGAGGCCTATGAACAGCGAAACTGTAAGTATTAAGGATATGGAATCAGCTGGCTAGAACAAGAAATTGGCTCTCAGATATCATTGACTTTTGCTCCTGGAAAATTGAAACACCCCCATGAGGCTTTGTCGGAGGAAGGGTATGCCTAGTGACGCTCGCCATAACTAGCATTTTAGCTTCCCCAATGAGGTCCGCTCTCGCTTTCGAAGATGTTACAGTGGTGGCTTCCATCATTTTCTTATGATTCCTCAAGTGGCAATATCCATCACTCAATGGAACCTCATTGGACTTCGGCCCCTCTGATAAAGGCATGGCTCCCACTCCCTATTTTTGCACAAGGAGGATTTCCTCTGATTCAGTGTCCAAGAGCACAACAACACCAATTGTCGCACCTTCTGCCCCTACAAAATGAGGAGAAGGCGACGTCTTATATGAATCAGAATTTTTGGGAGCCACACTGCTATTGTAATCCCTCACCCCTTTATCACTACCCATAAATTTTGATACTATCAAAGCCAAAGAGAAACAGGGTAAACTACCAAAACCAAATAAAAAAAATAGAGAAAGAGAAGATAGAAAAGAGATAAAAGTACTTACTAGATGAACTCATGGCATTCTAAACAAGTGACAGTATGTTGATAACGATCAATACAAGCTTTCCCAAAGGATGATGAGGCCATATGAAGCAAGAGAAATAATATGTCGCCCAAAATGAATCAGAGATATAAAATTGGGTGAATTGAAAGTTAAGGTATAAAGATGGCAGTGAAACCAAAAAGAAGACGTGTTTAATTTCAACGCCTTACATGGTAGGACGTGTGTCTTTAGGCATTATTGCGTGGGAACAATTACCGAAGCGCCAAATTTGAAGTTCAAAACAATATTTATATATAAGAAGAAAATGTGACAGAGGAATAGGGAGGAGTGATGTAAGAAAAGATTAAACATGGTACCGATTGATCTAGTCGAACATAAATGATCTACCATTTTTTGTGAGAACTATGGTAACATACCACTATCAACCGGTCAACGAGAAATCAACGCATAGAAGAAGAAACCCAAGATGTGGAGACCATCTTGAGGCAAAGGGGGCTCGAGAGCCGGAGATTGCTCAAGGAATAAGAACAAGGTAGAGCGGAAGATATGAAATGACCTTCTGACAGAACAAACACCCCCGCACACAGTCCTGCAAGTGCACCTACACAAGTCGTCAGGGTGGCACCTTGCCGTTTGACATGGGCACGGTGCTGCACTAAGAAACTCCATAATTCCACAATATACTAGTTTGACCTCTTCCCATACTTTATATTCCCGTCACTGATTTCACCATAACGTCGGGGTAGATTCGGCATGAACATTGGGGTAGATTCAACATCCTCTTCTAATATTTTTTTGCCTTACAGGACAGCGATCCCGGCTATAGGTCATCATCTGGTCTTAAATTCTTATAAAGATTTAAGAGCACACAAGTCCACGCTTAGGCCCTTCTTCAGATACAAACTCTGGTATCAGAGTCAAAATTCCGAAGTCCAAAAAAATTTTCAACTCTTCAGTATCTCAAATTCTTCTTCTTTATGGACTCCCTACTGCTGACCTTGAACTTCCAATTGAACCCTACTTAAAATCCATTTACTATGTGGAATGTTTGGCTGACCTTTATCGCCGTCTTGATTCTTGTTTGCTATCCGATAAGTTATTGTTATGCATAGAGCAGTATTCCCTTTTGCATGGCTTGGGTGATCCTAAGCTGCTTAGGCAGTGCCTCTCAGCTGCTAGGCAATTTTTTATTGGCGTGCACTCGAAGGTTGCGCTTTCTGCTTGGCTAAGATTTGAGAGGAGAGAAGATGAATGTGTTTGTGTTTCATCGGGGGAATTTGGTGGCCATGTTCTTGAATGTCCCATGACTGCTTTAGTTTCTGGGTATGATCTTAATTCAGTTTATAATCATTGCATACGTGGCCAATATTTTTCTCAATTGATTTATCCTCAAAACTTGATGGAAAATGATGATTCTTTGAGTTTGGTAGATGATAAGATTTCTTTTTATATTGATGATGAGTTGGTTCATTGTGTTAGATTCAAAATTGCAGTTCTTTCGAGTCCATTAAAGGCAATATTATATGGTAGCTTTGTGGAGTCATCAAGTAATAAAATTGATTTTTCAAAAAGTGGGATATCTTTAGAGGGAATGAGAACTGTGGACGTGTATAGTAGGAGTAGGAGTATTGAAATGTTTTCTTCTGAGATTGTCTTGGAGTTACTTTCTATTGCGAATAGGTTTTGCTGTGAGGAGATGAAGTCTGCTTGTGATGCTCATTTGGCTTCATTGTTATATGAGATTGAGGACGCATTTATTCTTATTGATTATGACTCGGAAGAAAGGGCAAATCTTCTTGTGGGTTCTTGCTTGCAAGTGTTGCTGAGAGAGCTCCCAATTTCCTTGTATAACCACAAATATATGGAAGTTTTTTGCAGTTCCCTGGCTAAGGAAAAATGGGCGATGCTTGGAGATGCTTCATTCTTGCTGTATTATTTTCTGAGCCAGGTCGCTATTGAAGAGAATATGGCATCAAACAAAACTGCGATATTGTTGAACAGGTTGCTAGATATTTGAACTGAAAAGTAGCAAAAGGCACTTGCTTTGCATCAACTGGGTTGTGCTCTGCTTGAGAGAAAAGAGTACAAGGCTTCCCAATTTAGTTCCGAGGAAGCAGTACAGGAAAGCCATGTTTATTCAGTAGCTGGTATTGCCAGGACCAAGTACAAGCAAGGGCAGCAGTATTCAGCGTTTTGGTTGACGAACTCCATTATTCTGGAACATAAGCCAGTTGGCTGAATGTACAAAGAAAGATCTTTGTATGGCGTTGGACGGGAGAAGATTATTGATTCAAATACTGCAACCGAACTGGATCCAACCCTTTCATTTCCATGTAAATATAGAGCTGTCATGAAGCTGGAAGAGAAGCAAATCAAGCAAGCTATCTCAGAGATTAGCAGAGTTATTGCATTCAAGCCCTCACCTGACTGCCTGGAATTGCGAGCTTGGTTCTTCATTTCACTTGAGGATTATGAAAGCGCATTGAGAGATGTTCTAGCATTGCTAACTTTAGAACCTAATTATATGATGTTTAATGGCAAACTTTGTGGTGATCATTTAATTAAAGTTCTCAGCCATCGAGTTCAGCAGTGGAATCTGGCTGACTGCTGGGTGCAACTTTATGAAAAATGGTCTAGTGTTGATGATGTTGGCTCTCTGGCTGTCATACGTCAAATGCTGGTATATGATCCTAGAAAGAGCCTATTATGGTTTCGTCAGTCTACTTCTGCAGTAAAGTTTTTTTTATCATGCAGTTACCTTCATTTTTAACTTCTTGACTAGCTCAAAAAAGGCTACATTTTTCTTATTTTCGAAATTGATGCCTGATTCTTCAGAAATCCATTCCTTTCTTCTTTTCTATTGTTCTTGTATGAGCTGAAAGTGGTAGTCATTTCATTAATATTATCCACTGTCTTACATGGAAGCATGGAAACATAATCCTTCTATACATAATTACAATTCTGACTATTATGATGCTTCTACTAATTATCTGTTAAATAGTGGGTTTTTTTTTTCTGGCTTCATCAGATGCTTTTCATTTTTTTTCGTTCAGTTTAAGATAATTGGGTAAGTGGTATATTTTACTTTGAATTCATAAAACACAGCAACTACAGAGGACTTTACCTAGCTCAATACTATATAATTGTGCCTTGTTATTAGCATTGACCTTCTAGTATTCAGTAACATGAAATATACCAAATTTATTGTTGTAATAGGTTGAACTGTCAGAAGGCTGCAATGCGCTGCTTGCAGTTGACAAGAAATAATTGCAGTTCAGAGCATGAAATACTGGTTTATTAAGGTTGGATCTTTTATTACACTGGCAATCGTGAAGAAGCTCTCTCTAGGGCTGAGAAATCCATTTTGATTCAGAGGTCATTTGAAGCTCTCTTCCTTAAAGCATACATTATGAGCTGATACAAATCGGGATCCTCAAGCATCATCTTTTGTCATCCAACTCCTAGAGGAAGCCCTTCGATGCCCCTCAGATGGTCTTAGGAAAGGACAAGTGAGTGAGAGCAGCATGAGGATCTTTATGACGCTGCAATTTGTGCCTTGAACTACTCATTTGATTACGCCCAATTATATTTTTGCAGGCATTGAATAATTTAGGAAATATTTATGCAGATTGTAGAAAGCTAGACCAAGCAGCACATTGCTACATGAATGCCCTTAAAATCAAGCATACAAGAGCTCATCAAGGGTTGGCATGTGTTTATTATATGCAAAATCAAAGAAAAGCTGCATTTGATGAGCTGACCAAGCTATTAGAGAAGGCACATCATAATGCATCACCATATGAGAAATGGTCTGAATATTGTGACCATGAGTTGGCAAAGAATGATCTTGATATGGCAACACAGCTGGATCCACTTCAAACATACCCATATAGATACAGGGCTGCTGGTAAATAAATCTTTCCTCTCGCTCTAATTCTATCCTTTTCAGATTCATAATTTTTGATGATTTGTTGCTCCCCTTAATGCTTGTGGTCTACCAGGATCAGAGAAATGAAGTTTTCGATTTGAATAACAATGATACAATGCTTTATCAGAGAAATGAAGTTTCTGATTTGTGATCATTTGTTAGCACATTGCTTTATCTAACACTAGTCATGTCATTTATCTTATTCAAGTACTAGGTTCAAAAGTCAGATAAGGACATGTTTGCTTATTCCATCTGTTTTTCTTTCCTAGTCTTTCCTTCTGAGAGTGGACTTTATGGTTGAACTTGAGAAAATAAAGTGTCATTTCAATTGGCTTCATTTTAGTATCCTGACACAATCGTGCTTATTATCTGCAAATTGAGAACTGGTGCTAGCACATAATCTTAATTTTCTAGTGTTAATGGATGATCAAAAAGAAACTGAAGCATTAGAAGAACTTACCAAGGCCATAGCTTTTAAACCTGAGTTGCAAATGCTTCATCTTGGAGCAGCATTTTATGAGTCAAATGGGCGACGTCTCTTCTGCTCTTCAAGATTGTGAGGCTGCTCTCTGCTTGAATCCTAACCCCATTGACGCACTTGATCTCTACAATAAGACTCGGAGTATCCATGCCTTGATTATATTTGGAAGACACGATCCACATATGCTTTCATGACGAAGTTATCACAGCATGTAAAGAAGATTGTGTGAAGAGAAGCAATGAAGTCGTCTGTGGCGATATCAAACTGATGACACAAGGGAAAAACATAAATACTTGATACAGCCTCGAGAATTCTTATTCAAGGTGGCGGTTGCAGTCAACATCCATATGATCTGTTTGCTGCATCAGATGAACAATCCAAGCTCTACTTTCTGTGACTTGCTACCATTGTTTAAACTTCGAGAGAAAAAAATAGAGGCTTCAGCACATGTTTCTCACTAGAAACAGTTTCTCTTCATTATTTTATCTTACCATTTCTCTTGTACAAGAACAAAGCCAGAAATGGATCTATATATCCCCTTCCATCATGCTTTTAAGATTAAGCAAAAGGTGCAATTCAGACACTAAATTAAACTTAAAATTACAGATGAGCTAGCCTTTGATTTTCTTTTTTCTTATAATATATATATATATATATATATATATATATATATGTCCAATTGCACCATTAATTTTCAATTTTTGGCCATTTAAGCCCCTTCTTTTAACAAAAGACTGACCTTTTTTTAACGGTGGTCCACACTAGGGAAAAAAATTAGTAGGAAAAAAGTGGGACCCGCGTGGGACCTACATAACTCTCGTATTCCTTACCCTTTCCTTTGGTTTCTCTTCCCTGCTTGCCAGATATCTCTTCTTGAGTTCTCACTCACCTAAATTCAAGGAGATTGGTCAAGGGAAGAACTGCAAGGAAGAGCAACTACTTGGTTGACACGAGCAAGTGAAAGGGCTGTTGCAATCATTCAACACAAATACATTTGAATCAGTAGAACTTAAACCAAAAAAAAGGAAAAAAAAAAATGAAGTTCATTAGAAAACTAGCCCCATTTTATATAATCAGGGCATGTGGTTGAATTTTGATTTTACTCGAGCCATAAATCAAGCACTAATTATAAAAGTTCTTGAATTCCACAAGTCATATGAAACTCGTAATCTCAAAACTTATGCATTGAAATGCAGATTTTCTTCTGAACATGAGTAATGGAACAATCCAATTTTATTTGATCTTACAAGCATTTACACAACAAATTTGCTTAGGAAGAAAGAAAAGCCCAGTAGTCTCCGTCTTTCAGTTGCGTACAAGTGACATCATTAGCCCACCTACAAGCTTTCTTTACCTTAAGATCTGAGCTAAACTGAACAGCAGGGTCGGAGCAAAGAAGAAACAACAAAGAACAATAAACGACTTCTTAAATACATCAGGCCAAAGTGCAGTTATTAACTTCCTTCTGTAGACAAAATTTCAAGTTCTGCCCACCAAAGGGGAGATAATTTGGGTGTCGCTCCATCAGGTCCCATTGCTGTGATCTTCTCCAACTCGGTTACAATCTCACTTATTGCAGGTCTCTGCTTCACATCCGGCCGTATGCAACTTAACATCACTGAAATCAATTTCTCGAGCTCATCCTCTTTAAAGTATTTAAGGGTGGGATCTACCATTCCTCTCACAGTTTTCTGCCCTTTCAGATACTCTGACGTCCCGTTTACTAGAGAGTGTTCGTCCAGTGCATATGGTATCCGACCAGTTATCATTTCATACAAAATTAACCCAAAACTGTAAATATTGCTCTCTGGATCTGCTGATGTTGGTTCCTCGAGCACCATAGATGCCAATTCCTTCTTCGCTGCAGTTACATTATTCCACAAACTGAAATCTGATATTTTTGCTGCATAGTCTTCCGTCAGAAGTATAGAAGATGATTTGAGGTTTTCAAGGATTACAGGTGGGGCTAGCTGGTGCATGTACTCGAGGCAATATGCCATGCCCATTGCTATCCGTAATCTCACTCCCCAGTCTAGATGTTCTGCTTCTTTTACTGCAACAAATCACAAATTGAGTGTCATCCAAATTGAAGAACTCTTGATATAGCTTCAGTATCCATAAACTTGGATGTTCACAAGTCCTATGATGCAAATCAATCAAACCCTTTTGGGGGTATTCAGATTCTAAGCAAATCTACTGAGCGTGCAGCCATAGTAAAGAGCATCAATTACCATGCATACTAACAGATTACAAACAACATCATTTGAGGTATGAAAGAGGATACTTGAAAAAAGTGCAACTTTTCTTGGAAATGCACAAATAGAGGTGTCAAAATGGATTGGTGGGTCATGTTTGTATCAAGTCAACCCACTCTGGTGACATAATTAGGTCAATACGATTACAACCCATTAATTAATCATATCAACCCTAACACGACACAAAACTAAACTGATTATACGAATACGACACGAGTAACGTTTAATTTTCGTGTCATGTTAAAGTCATAAAACCCAACACGAATATATCATTGCTTTCCACTTTCCAATATGACTCGACATAACCTATTTATCAATATACCAAGCACATATATTGTACACATATATATTCAAATATTTGTTTTTTGTGAAATGACATAATTAACCTTGACATTACTATAATTTTATTCGTGTTATAAATGAGTTAAGTCCAATTGACATGACCTAACACGACACATAAAAATTAAAAGGAATGCAACGGGTTCTCTTGTCAATGCATTACATGACTCACTTTGAGCCGTGTCATAAATGGATCGACCCGTTTCTGACACGAACATGTATATATTCAATACTAACCTGCTAATTTAAGTGTTTCGCAAATCAAGTTCCCTTGTCATGACCCATTTTGACACCCACAATGAATTTCTATTTTATACATAAGCCCCCGTACTCCACACAATGGATGGTTTAGTGTCTAGTATTGAACTGGCAAAACAGCCATTATGGCATTTTTCTTCAAAGTACAGCACATTAAATCAATGCATTCGATCTGGACATTTTTTTATTTATCCAACTAATTTTTCAGAAATATCCATCAAAATTGCATCAGAAACATATGACACTCACTGTGCAGGTGTTCAAAAAGAGTTCCATTTGGAGAATACTCAAAAACCATCATTCTCGTGAAAGGATCTTCTTCTTCACAATATCCAATAAGGTTGACAAAATTTTTATGGCTCACTTTTGACAATGTATCAATCTGTAAGCATTGCAGAAAGGAGCTTTAGGGATTCAGCTTGAAGAAGAAGAAGAAGATGATGAAGATGAACTTTGTGAATTTCAGTTTTAAATACCTTCTTCCTAAATTGTGCTTCTAAATTCTTTGACCATTCTTTACGGGATAAGACTCCAGCAGACGTCACAGCTATTTCAACTCCACTTGATAGAGTCCCTTTATACACTGTGCCATTTGAAAACAAGCCAATTATATTACTGAAATCTTCACAAGCAGCTTCAAGTTCAGATCGCTTGAGTTTTGGAACACCTGAAAGTCATGCTATAAGAAAATGAGATCTTTACCATGCAGAATGTTGTCAAGTAAAAATTTCAGTGATTATGTGCAAAATTGTCGAGGATGTATTAGTAATCACAAAAACTCTTAAATGAGTTCGAATTTTTAATGAGCTCAAGAATGACCTGTTATGAAGGCTTTTTGTAGCTGCCCACTTAACCCTGTGGACCAAGGTCTGACTGTGACCACCCTGCTGCTTCTAAAGAAGAAGGCACTAGCAGCTGAAATCAAAAGCAACATAGAACCCCCAACAATCAAGGCAATAGGAACTATGTGATGCTTAGAATCATTATCTACAGCTTGACTTGGACTCGATGCAGGGGTAATTAGAATTACATTGTGTTCTGGTGGAGTGAAAACTACAGTTGATGGAGGTGAAGGAACAGGTGCAGCTTGAGTTGGTGCTTCAGTGGGTGATGGCAAACGAGGTAAAGGTTGACTTGAGGAAGATTCCGCTGGAGAAAATGATGGAGAATCTGAAGGAGATGGTGAGGGAGGAAATAATGATGGTGGTAACCGTGTTGGTTCAGAGGGTGATGGTGAAGGAGACTCTGATGGTGAAAATGATGATGACAATAAAGACAAAGAAGCCGGTGATACATCATGACTGTTGGTTTTGGGTTGATTAGTGTTAGCAGCTACCTGTAGCAGCATCCGGTGAGCCATGCCTCCTGGCCCCATGTTCCTAACAAAGATCAAATGCCTTGTCATAAAGCCGATCTAGAAAAACATATCAAATAATCTTATGGAGACCAGTTTAAACTGAGAATTGAAAATCCTCATCCTTTACTATGACACAAAGAACTAATAGATTGTGAAACAAAAATAATACAGTTATGAAGGTTCAAGGTATATAAAAAGTCACTTCATGCTCCACAGTTCTGCCTCATTCACATCCGTTTCCATTTGCAAATTTATGACCTTTTGTAAGTCTTGCAGATTGAATTTTGAACCAAAGACTAAAGTTGCAAACTAAACTTCAATTATATGCAAGTTAGGTTATCCTCTTCATAGGATATGGAATTAAGCATTTCTTTAGAAGCTGATTTGTAAATCATTGGACTATATTTGACTGAGTCACTAAGTTTTATTTTCCACAGAACCACATTTTACAACTACCTACCCCACCCTATATTCGCCCTCTCTACAAATTCTCCAGAGCTACAAATTGCTAAAAGTGATTAATGAAGGGTTCTAAGTGTAATAGCACTTTTCGTACCAGATAAACTCTTTGCTGCTACAAGAAGCTCTTAGCTGGTTTTCATCTGCTTGAACTTCAGAAAGTATCTTAAGTTCATATAGTTCATGAGAAATGCTGTCTAGGAACTTGTTGTTGTCAAGTAAGCTGGTAATAAGAATCAGAAGATGACTTAGAAAAAGCACCCATGCTTGAAGGGGGAAAAGAATTTGAGTTTATGTAAATCTAAACTAAGGGTTAAAAAAAACTTACAGCATAGTAAGCGACACATTATTGGCAAACTCAGATGGAAATGGTCCACTGAAGTTATTATATCCCAAGTCCAATTCCTCCAACTCTTTCAATTCTCCAATCTCCTTAGGTACATTTCCATAGAATGAATTATTGCGTAAAATACTGCAAAAAAACTGCATATGAGATAAATTTCTTGGATGACAAAGATTTTCAAAAATAAATCAGCATAATAGCCCTGCCTTACATAGATTTTAAATGAGCCAGCCTCCCAAGTTCAGGGGCCAGTGTGCCTTCAAGACATAGATCTTTCAGATGCCTACAGGTTTAATAATTCTGACTTAAGGTCTCACAAAACAGATAGAACTTATATTTTAATGCATGCCAAATAATAAAGCCCATAATTAGAGCAATGAATTAATCCATAAACAGAGTTTCAAAACCAAAAATAAATTAAAACTGCATCAATGAAAAAGTTGCACTGGCTAGTATTTAACTCGGATAAGAAGCATTAAAAATAATGATATCGGTCTTAGTTGACAGTATCCAACATCCAACAGTAACGGCAGCACTAAGCAGAGTTGGAATTAGCTGCATAAAGTAAATTTTCTAGGGGAGAATTTTATTGAAACATTACACTGAGAACTTATTAATCCAGGAGAGAGATAGAGAGGGCAAAATCCATATCATAATTGTTTTTTTTTTTTCTGAACATGTTGAATCGTTGATTGAACAAAATAGGCTTCCAATCCTACCATTATAATATTTTCATTAAAACAAACCATGTTACAGTGAAGCTGTTAAATTAGGAGGAATTGGATAAAAACCATAAAGCTTGACTTTAAGTTACTTGGATCCAACAGCTAAAACTTCTATTTTTTCAACAAGAATCAAAATTTCAAGCACAAAAATGTCACAGTCGTGAAGCTCCTTAGCTTCAGAATCTGAATTCCACGATATTCACAGCCGTGATTAACTCTATCACGGGTATGAATGCTGGGAACTTTCACTTTTTCCCATCTTTTTCGTTATTTCACGATTTCTAACACTCATAACCACACATATACTTCCTATATACTCTTAATATACCTTTATTTAATACATAAATTTCAGGCCCTAACTTGCAAGAGTTACACTCATACACGCGATACAACCCTTCCCACCTAGGTTCAAAACTGCCTAAACCTAGGCTTTGATACCACTAAATGTAACACCCTTCGATATAATTAAGACAATCCAATTATACCAAAGGATGCTATGATGCACATGAGTTAAAATGAGATAATTTAAAACTTTCGTACACCACGACCATGATGACTTAAAAAAAATAAAACATCATAAAAGACTTAATCAAAATAAAAGATTTAAATGCAATATCAAATGGGTAGTCACAAGCCCAAAGTTTGTACAAAATGAGTAGTTATAAAACTATATATCTCTGAAATAGCTATGCAACCCAATAAAATAAAAAAGTACAACAGTTGTATCACCCACCCCACTTATGTGTCCTTGACTCTAATCCTTGAGTGTCTTCCTCTAGTAATCAGCTCCTGGGCTCCGAACCTGTGCATAGGAAGCTCATACGCTAAGCAACTAGTGCCTAGTGGTACATAACAATATGCAAAGTACACATACATGACAAGTATATAATATGCATGATATACTCACTAAGCTACTATAACGACTTACCTCGAAGTCAACACATGTACTAGCTTGCATACTACATGACATACCATAAAGATCTCATATCTATAATGCACACATTGAATATGAAATATCAAACACCAACTAGAATCATACAAGTATATACCACACTTAGAAGTATTTACTTACCATTACACTGCCCACTATACTCATAACTAGACTAAAATGGATACAGGTATTTTACGGTTCTCACTAGAGCTCTCAAGACAACTGCCTGAGCTTCCCATAATACTTGTCTGAGAAAAATGAAAACACAAAACAACTACTGAGGGAAGCCCACCTAGCTTAACCCTGAGTCTTCAAAACATCTCTTATATAACCCAACCAAGGAAGCTTTCATTGCTTACCCATGGACCTTCAAAGTGTCTCGACATAACCCAACTAAGGAAGCTCTCATTGCTTATCCCTGAGCTTCCTAAGTGTCTCAACATAACCCTATCGAGGAAGCTCTCATTGCTTATCCCTAAGCCTTCAATATAACCCAATCGATGAAGCTCTCATTGCTTACCCATGGGCCTTCAAAATATCTCAATCGTGACCAATATACATCATCCAATACCGATCTCCTCTCTTAATTGGAAAATTGGGTAAACACCCTTGGCATCATCATTCTTATCCTAAATTGATTAAGAGAAGAGGAAATATAAATTGGGCCGCGAAAGGGGAATATAATTAAATTGATTTTATATGATTAATCTTAGTTATATTCAATTTATATACAACTTTTAGATTAATTTAGTTTAATATCGTAAACGAATTCAAAACCTGATTTAGAGTGTTTAAGATTATTGTGTAGTTAAATTTGGCAATTGATCAATTTAGGGCTTCAATCTTAACGAGTCTTTTGTGAGAACAAACTCAGGGTGTCTTACTGAATCCTATATTTGGTTAGTATACTTGCAACTTATAATTGAGTAACATCACCTAACTGGAGTCACTAATTTATTTTGTCGTCACGCGTAGCAAAGACATCTCAAGTGGTACTGCTAATTTTATATTTTAATTTATTGTCGCTATTGCATCAATCGGTGTGGTTGAGGTGTCAGCAATTTGGTGATGTTGTTTGCAGCTTCGCTAATGCGCGTCGCAATTATAACAAATTCTTGCAGTGTTAATAATTTAAAAGCAGGAAAAAATAATGCAAATAATGTAGAAAATATGCTAGAAGTGATTACCAATCCAAATAGATGTATCTTATCATATTTATAAGTATATTTGGTTTCCGTATTAAAGAATGACCTATGAGACAAGTTTTTGGATCTGAGTGTGACTCTTATAAAGAAATGTTTCCTGAACAGGATTTAGATCTTTTTTCATCTTTGAGTTAAAAGTGTAATGTAAACTTCTAATCTTAAGAAAGCTTTTGTCAACTTGGATCCTATAAGTTAATTGGGCTTGATGTAGGACAATTATCACTTTCAGAAGAAGAGACTAATTATAAATAAATTGACAAGTAATATTTATTCTATGATTTTATAAGGAATATAATACTAAATAAATGTAGTATGTGAATACGATAACTATTTGACAATGGGAGAAAATTCTTATTTTGACAATACATTATTGGCAGTTATACATTGAAAAATATGCATGTAATGTAATAAAGTATAAATTAGAAGCAGTTAGAGCCATCTTTTTTATTTTGACGTGAGGATTGTAAATAACTACATCTAATCTAATGTTCCTTAGAAATGCGTTGTTAATTAATTCATTATGTATATTTCATTCATGAACAAATTAAAGGAAATTACTAGCATAAAGAATTAATAGTTTAGTGATAGTTATTTAAGAATTAGTATTATGAGATTTCAAATTCAAATTTCAATTGAATTCTTTATATATATATATATATATATATATATATATATATATATATATATATATATATATATATATATTATTTTGCATATTAAAGCCTTTTATATAGTCCTGACCCTTATAGTCTTAATCCATCTTTTCGGGTAATTTTTACATGCAGGTCCAAAAAATCTAGCACCATTTTTTTTATATGCCTGAAGCTAAAATTACCTTATATTTTGGCCATCACATGGTAACTCACTAGGAAAATAACTTTAGATAATTGTCGAATGATTATACTACACTCTTTATGGTGTATAATTTATTCAGTAGATATATTATTATATCCAAGCTTCAATAATTCAGCTACCCTCTATATACTACACGGATGTTTCAAACATTTATATAACTTTATGTCATCTCTTCATACAATAGTAATATTGTTATTTTTAATTTCTGTTGAAAGGTCACGAATTTCAATTGTAATTTTGTAAAAGTAGTATCTTTGTTACAATATCTTTTTTTACTGAAATAATCTTTGTTCTAATATGATAAAGATTTTAATTAATTTTTTTTATCATGTTTGATGTAAATATTTAAACAATTTAAATTCGCACGGGTAGGGAGATTTGTGATATATTAAATGTTTATGTTCACTTTCATAAAAGCATTATCTTAATAAGACTGTAGCTTTCTAACTTCCAAATTGTATTAAACATAGTAGCAAAAGATAGGAGAAGGCTAGTTCTTGTTTTTTATATTTTTTTTAATTTTTTGAGAGAGAGAGAGAAAGAGAGAGGAGAAGGGGTATACTTAAATATCTGACAATCCTTTGCAATGTGGGGGAGAATACTCTTTTATATGTTTGCTAAGTGGACCAACTTAAATTTGATTAGAGTACAAGTAGTTGTTAAATAATATACCAGATTGAGAAATTCAGTTGAGGAAAGAAAGAGTATAGTAGAAGAAATCTAGCTACCTTAATAATATAAATTCAATGTAAAAAGGATGACGAGATTATCAAAAGATACAAAAGAAGTCCTGGCTTTGAAGATAAGCAGTAGAGTTGGGGGAGAGGTACGATTCTGAAAGTGATGCATAATCTCATGTGATTATGATTTTAGGTGCACGGATGGCAGCGGATCGGCTGTTTATGATTTTAGGTGCACATATATTAATTTTAAAAGAATTTAATTTTGAGAATAAATATATTCTTATAAATATATTATATGTTGCCATTAATCCCTCCTTGCCCAATATTTGTTTATGTGTGTTTAGGAATACAAAACTATATTATAAATTAGTTTAACTATAAATTTAAACTATTTTGACTGATAATATTTATTTGGTAAAGTAGATTATTTGGAAAAAAAATTTATTTTCTATTATACTCTTATTTTTTTGCCAAGTGATAATTTATACCCCTTAATCCAAAACTTTTTAATAATTATACATAATAAAATATGTATGTATATATAATAATTGAATGTGTTATTATATTAATTTAAGATATTTAATATAATTTTTATATTATTTAATATGCATATATATTATATAATTTATTTGTATTATGTATTTAAATTAATATAAGAATGTCATTTTATGTCCTCTTATATAGTTTCAATTATTTTTACGAAATACTTTTAATTCAATCAGTTAAATTATTAGCTACTATAATCTCAATTATTAGATTATCAGCTTGCAATTATATTACAATAAAATAAATCTTCCCTAGTCATGAGCATATCTGAATTAAAAGATGAAGAACCACCTTATGTTATCCGATTAAGTAGTATTATTGGTATGTATTATTTACTTTTTAAAAATTTATAATAATGTCATGCTCAATCATTACAATAGATAGAATGATCGGTTTTCAAAATATAGTTTAACATATAAAATAAATAAGAACTTAATCCCTGAATTTCTATCAAGACATCCAGCAAAACAGAGCCTATATATGGTGAGATTTGTTTATTTTGTGTTGTTTCCTTATAAAAAGTAGTGTAGTCGTTTTTATATGACAAATTTTTGTTAGTTAACTTTTCGTTGTTTTGAAACGATGATAAGAAATTAATTAATCTTTAGGATTCTTTGCACGCCACAATGACACTGTCTCTTCTTTTGAATAGGATCTATCAAGTGTAATTCTTAATAAGTACAATTCATAAAGTAAATGTTTTCTTTAACCATTTTAACTAAGTTTTATTGCATGTAAATTTTATTTGATTAATAACAAATTATACATTCAAAATTAAACACTGACGATATAAAATTTTCATGATTTTAAATCAAAATCTTTGATAATTGTGTAAAAAGGGATCTTGCAAAGTCGGGCACACGTCGAAGTTGCAAGAAGAACTAACAAATTCAATATCTTGCGAGAAGAGACTCCAATGCTTAAGCTATTTATCTGAAAATTAAGTAATAATCATGTAGAGAATGTGGAGAATGAATTGATTGAGAATTTTATACACCGGTATTATGCGTATAATGCCTTATATATAGGATTTGAGTTACCTAATTTGATTATGATTTGCACTGCAAGTCTTTGAATGAGAATGGAACTCTATTGGGGTGGGTTCCTAATTAGGATCATGGTGCCTAATTGGGCTAAAGATGCCACTATTGGAGTTTAAGCTAAACTCCAATTCTTAGCTACGCATGCTAGATCGGGCCTCGTATTCGGCAAGGCCCATGGTCAAGGCCCAACTCATATTTGACATAATTACCAATTATAGGATTGTTATATCACGAATCAAGATCCATATTACATTATAAAATTCATTCATTTACAAATTGCATTTTTTTTTTCAGAATTGAATTTAGTAAACTAATAAATATAAAATATATTTATCAGTTATAATTTACAGGTTCATCGTTTTTGAACTTATAAATTTATCAATTATAACTTATATATTTATTGTTTTAAATTTATAGATTCATTGGACATACAAAAGTTTTTTGTTTAAAAGTTACAGGTTTATTATTTATAAGCTAATCATTTTGAATTTATAGGTTCATTGTTTAAAATATCAAGATTCATCGTGTATAACTTGTAGGTTCATTATTTTTAAGTTCATCGTTTAGAATTTATATATTCATCGTTTACAACTTTCAGTTTCTGCAGATTTATCATTTATAACCTGTAAATTCATCATTTTGATAAGTTCATCATTTATAATTTACATATTTATCGTTTAGATTTTACAGATTTATCGTTTACAACTTACTATTTTATCACTATAGGTTCATCGTTAACAATTTACAGATTTATCGTTTTTAACTTTTAGATTTATCATTTTGAAATTACAAGTTATTCACTTATAAATTTATCGTTTATATCTTATAAATTTATCACATGCATGCTCATTATTTTTAACAAAGCTATCGTCTTCAATTTTAAGCAACTCAATTTTCTCTCTTTATATTACTCATTTTTACTTGAAATATTTTCATTTTTAATTATTTTTTTCACAAAAAATCAAAATTAAATATTTTTTATTAAACAATAATAAAAATTATTACAATATTTAAAAATATTAAAAGTTAAATTAAATATGCAAATTAAAAAAATTTCTCCCTCCAAAAACAAACTTAAAATATACCAAAAAATTTATATCTCTGTAAATAAGAAGAAGAAGAACAAAAAGAAAAATAAAATATTTCTCTAAAAATAAACTTAAAATATACAAAAAAAATTATATTTTTGTGAATAAGAAAAAGAAAAAAAAAAAGAGAGAATTTTTTATATAAAAAAAAATATACTAAAAAATAACAAAAATACAGTGAAAATATAGTAAAAATGATATCTTATCAATGAATGATATACGAAATATCATTCATCCAGATTGATGATATAATTTGCGATATCACTTTGCTTCCTTTGGGATTTGCTTTACAATGGAACCCCTCTGCTGATCTTTTGTTGAGAAAATGACACCCTATACATATTTATGTTTATTTCTTTTTCGGGACAGAAATACCTTTTCCGTTTATACTTTTTTCCAATATTATTTTATTTTAATTAATTTTTACCAATTGAATCTATTCGTTGAATAGAAAAAATGAAGAAAGAAAGGGAAAGTTTTGTACTCTCAATGATCAGATCACTAATTGTGTAATCTTTTTTGTTTAAATATAAAAATGATGCCGGAATTTCAGACGAACAAATTTTTTTCTCTTTTTTTTTGGGTTAAGATTTTGCGTTTGATAATTCTCTCTCTCTCTCTCTCTATATATATATACCTTTAGATTGTTTTTGGTATATTGTTGATGAGAACGATGGCAACGAAATTGTCATTTAGTAAGGGATTTTGTCATATATGTAAATTTTGGGATTGGAGGGAGCTTGTGAACATCAAGGATGGAGAGATAGAGATAAGCCGATTTGATGGAGGAGGAGGACGATGACGAGAAGGGAAGTAATTTAATGGCATTAATGGCGGCCTCCAACACCATTTTGCAGAGTAAAATTTGTAATTGATGTTGCTTTAGATGATGTACTTCGTTTGAAATTTAGCTGATTAGAGTTGGTGTTGAGATCGATCTCGAGGAGAAATCTGATGTCAGTGGAGGAAATTCTCACCTGCATTTGAATTAGACTAGGTCTTCTCATAGATTATGGAAGAAGTACGAGGCTGGACGGTTGAGGTTAAAGACGGGAAGTATGGTAGCAGTGTCGATTTCGTCAAAGAGAGCTAAGACTAAAAGCCTTTTTTTTGGTATCTGTCGTTGCACTGAGCATTGCGACTCCAAGGAAAATCATGATAAGAAGACACGTATCAGGTCATGATTGAAGGACCGCTTGATCAAGGGGCCATGTTGGTTGATATTTTTACCCCTCCGGAAAAAAACAAATTTAAAAAGAAAAATAAAAAAGAGTAAACTGAAAAAATTCTACTTTTTTGCTTCTAGTGGTAATCAACATCGTTTCCTAGGGAAGGCTTTCTTTGCCTTTTTGCATGTAAAAGCCTAGCTTTTGCTCCTGACATTGGTTCAATATTATTGTTTCGCATAAATAGAGGAATATAATTAAATTAGGATATAATAACTCTTAATATACCTCAATGCTTGTGAAATATATGAGGAGATTTTATCAATGACACTGCAGGGTGTTTTCCACTTTTTTATTATTATTATTATTATTATTTTGAGCAAAAGAGCAAACCCTTTTATTGAATATCTATTCATACACCTCACATATACTAAATATTTAGTATATTTGTCATATATTTTTAACTGTATATTTAATAAAATTTCCAATCAATATTTAAATAGCACACTATATATATATATATATATATATATATATATATATATATATATATATATATATATATATATATATATATATATATATATATATATATATATATATATATATATATATATATATAGCCAATACAATCATACTGCCAATTCCAATATTTTATAAGCATAAAGCCCTCCCTTAAAGATTCATATTTTTCTACCCAATAATTATTAATTAATGTAATATGATTTACATATGCAGGACAATATTATTCTTGATACCAAATGACAAAATTTATGAACTTTTTAAAATATATGAGATTTATTAAATTTTAGTATCATATATATACTTGTCATATATTATTTAATATACATTTAATAATTCTGAATAATACAGAGATATATAAAATATATACTGCATATATAAGTACCATATAATTCATATATATTTTTTACTATACATGTAATAATTATGAGATATGTATAATAAATATAATTCGAATATACCATTTACTATGTAATTTTTAAAAGTAAAAAATGCATAATAAATTTTTATGATGTAAAAAAAACAATGAAATAGAAAAATAATATATGTTCAGTATTTTGAGGTATACGGAAAATATATGATAAAATATATATTGAACGAATAAATAAAACAAAAAAATACTACCTCAAAATTAAATATAAAAAAAAACATATATTGCATATATAAATACCATATAATTCACATATAATTTTTACTATATATTTAACAATTATAAAACTGACAAAAGAAAAAATTTGGAAAGAAGATTAAGATGGCTTCGGTAAGTATATATGACTTTGGTGTGAGTGATCAAATTTGGCGTTCCTGTGACTTTTTATTGTTTTTTAATTGTGATAAAAGTTATTATATATATTGAAACAGCAACAATTATACAAAATAATTATAATAAAGATAAAAGTGTATATTCAATATATGTGAGTTATATATATATATATATATATATATATATATATATATATATATATATATATATATATATATATATATATATATATATATATATATATAATTCACATTATATCTCTTACATTTTTCTATGTATATTTAAGTAAAAAAAATAAAAATCATCATATTTGTGTTAATCTTACAATAATATATGAAATTTTTTTGCCTTTTACATACTTTTCTCTTGCTTCATATAGTTCTATAGTTAAAACAGAATGTTCATATTAAAATAATACCATGAAAATTTTTGCGAATGAGCAAAACTATAATGTTCTTAAATAATTATAGATAAATATGAGGTATATGTTTAGTATATATGAGATATATATTTAGTATATTTAAGATATATAAATAATATACAAATTAACACATTTGGATGACCAAAATATTTCAATAACAACTATAGCCATTTTTATGCTATACAGGACAAATTATTTATCAAGACATATATTCCATTGTTTGTAATTATATTTCATTTTCTACAATAAATAATTAGTCTATCTATTGATATTGGGCTCAACTTATTAAATCAAATTATGATTTACCAATAAGAGAAATTTTGAATACTACAAATAAGCAAAAAGTTGAAAGAGCACTTGATATATATATATATATATATATATATATAGCAGTTTTATAATAAGATTTAAATTGGTCATATGTGCTGAATTTTATTGTACCAAATGAAGGTGCACATGACCACATTTCAACTAAATAAATACACAACTCTAGATATTATTGCTTTCATAATCTAAATAATAAAAAACACTCATATATATATAATTGTTAGCTCAAAGGCTACAATATTTGTATTCCTAATTTGCATGATTCTAAAACCATGATTTGAAAAATATAATTTGTAATATATATGTTTAAATTTCAGTTTATATTATACAAGAATTAGAGGTAAAAGACATATATTCCAAAAAAGAGGAACATGTGTAATAAATAGATATATTCGGATATAAATGTAAAGTCATATTGATTGGTATCTAAAAGTGAAACTTAAAGTATAAAAGTTTTTAAGATGAAGTATTTTTCTCTTAGTCAGAAAAATATTTTTATAACAGTATATTCTAGCAAGGTATTTTAATTAAATAATGTAATTGAATATTTTAATCGAATATTCTAATTTTATAACTGACAGTTTTTAACTAAAAGACAAAATAATGAATATATTTAGGAAAACAAAAATCTATCTCTATTGGTTAGTTTTTGGTATCAAAACTATAAACACATTAGAAAAATGTTTCAAATGTTGAAAAAATCAAAGATTTTACAAAAAAAAAATCTTCTACTTTTCTTAAATTATTTTTCTTCTATATTATGGTTCATTTTTAGATATCCTCCATTTTAGCTATAGTTCTTCTTTGTGTAACTTATTGTTGAGCTTTTGAGTGATTGTTTTTTGTTATAATTTGCAAGTTTAGCTTTAAAACTTAAATTTGAAAATTTTTGGGTTTGACCTTAATAGAGTTAGGTATAACTCTATGGCTATAATGGACTTGATTATTACCCTTAAAAAGAATCATTAATGGAGAGAAACTCTCAAAATTAAGTCTTGAGGAGTAGATATAGACAATAGACTGAATTATTATAAATTCAAGCATGTCAAACTATTTTTTTCCTCTTATTTTCAACTTTAATATTTTGATATGTTAGAAAAATCTCAAAGTTGATTTTTATATTAAAATATGTTTAAAAATATTTTAGCAAAAACTCACTTGTGCTTGAAATTATTAGAAATTTTTGTTGCAAATAAAATAGGTGATTTATTTATTAAAATTTGTTATTAGAGATTTATAAATATTTCTGGTCATAAACTTTAAAATTTTTCAAAAATTTTAAATTATTCTCGTGTGTATTATTAACTAAGTATTATTAACTCAGTATTAGCATATTATCATAATATTCTAAAAACGTGAGTGATTTTATAAGGGTTAGAAAATTTTAAAATTTTAATTCATCCCCTATTGAACTATTTCGGGATTTACAATAATTATTCTCATTTTAGAAACAAAAAATTTATGTAAGATGTAATAGTGCAGTGCCTATAGTGTATAATATACCTAGAAAAGAAAATTTAAATAACAACTAGAGGCTAAGCCTAAAGTTGACTAATAAAAAGCCATCAATTAATAATAAAAATCCATCATTTAATAATTAATAATTGATTAATCAATTAATTGACTTATTAATAATAATAATAATAATAATAATAATAATTAATTAACTAATAAATTAATAATTAGTAAGAAATTGGGTTAAGGTATTCTTATCAATTAATTGATTAATTGAATAATTTATTAATTGATTATTATCAATTAACATTTGTGTCATTTTAAATGTTATTACTTTTTCTGTTCTATGCCCAAAAAAGAATTTTATTTTTAATTAACAAATAGAGGCTAAGCCTAAAGCATGGCGTTCCAGTAGACATATATTAGTTTATGATTAAGTGCATGGAAATAAGTAGCTAAAAAGATGAGAAATAATAATTAGTATTATAGGAAGACTAAAAGATGAATAGGATAAATTAATAATTAATTAGTATGACTACCACAACTAGCATTTTTTGGTGTTAAAAGGATTTTCCTTAAACGTGGCCATCCAGAGGACTGTTAATAAAAGCGTCGTTTCGGAATTGTAAAACACCGGAAGGTTTTTATTGTTGGAAACTTTTCATTCTAGTGGGTGAGAATGGAATATTATTCAACAATTGTAACATATCCCTTTCTTTTTTTCCTTCAAAGTGAGTCTCAATTTGTAAATCGCGAGAAGATCTCACGAATACGGAGATTAAGTTGGGATGCTTGAATCAGATGTATGATACACTAATCCAACTTTCAAAAATTTCATTTTGGTGGTGCTTCCAAGAATTAAGGCGGTATTTTTTTTTTTTAAGATTTGTCATAATTGTCTCGTTGAGCCATCGTTGCGATTTATGCTCTGTTGAAAATTTTCAACGTGCCTAACAGTCATTGTGGCACCTTGTTTGGAAACTTTTCATAAAGAAAAAGAAAATTAAGGAAAAAAATAAATTATTTTTTCTTCTTATTTGTTTCTTTATTATGTTTGACAATTTTTTTTCAAGAAAAATATATAGAAGAAAAATAAATTTTATATTTTTCTTTTTAATTTCTTAATCATGTTTTGAATTGAGATAATTTATATAAAATAATAAGGTATATGAAAAAAATGTAGTAATTTATTGTGGTAGAAAAAAAAGTTGTAATATTACATATTTATTACAATAATAATCAAGGATAAAAAAGTAATTTTATTAATAATAGTTACATTTTTTTATCTTATCCCCCATATTTTTTCTCTATTTTGGAGAGAGTGAGAAATAAAAAATAAAAGTTATCTTACATCCCTTAAAGTGAAAATATTTTTTTTATTTTTCTTCTATCTAAATACTTCAAGGTAGAAATAAAAGCTATTTTTCTCCCCTCATTTTATTTCCTTCTCAAATAAGGTAAAAGTAAAAATATTTTTTTTTTATTTTTCCCCTATATTTTTTCTCCTGCTAAACAAGGCTTAGGGAATGGATGCAAGTGTTATTGAGCATCGTATTCCTTCCGATTTTTCTTTTCATTGCAAAAAGTGGGTTTTAAAGTGAACTAAGAGCCAATAACTAACCAAGTTATTTCTATGAGTTATTTAAAATATTTTTGAAATTGCCCCTCTTTTGATTTCATGCAATCTCTTTTGATGGAGTATAATATCTGGCCCTACTAAATAGTGCCTAATGATTGGTGCATTTTCATCGCTTTGAGGAGTTGTGTGAAAAGTACGGTGTGAGGGAAAATGAAATCACTTTTTTGTTCCAAAATGTCAAAAATACAAAGATCAGTCTCTTGTTCAAGCGCATTGGGGCTTTAAACTTCGAAGATATGCCAAAATCTATTTAAGGTTAAAAGAGCTATTTTTCCTTGTTAGTAGTGCAAACAATTCGGGGAAATCCGAAAGGGTTGGACTTCTTTTATGATGGTCCAAATACATTTAAGAGGTTGAATGTATAAAATATTTTGGCTCCAATCTGAAAATTTTAATTCTCACTTATTAATCTATAATGTATTTTGTTTGAACATAAGGAGGAACAAAATAAAGGTTTTGAAGTGTAAAAAGTAAAATATATGTGAAAGATAAATTCAGAAGCGAACACTTGTAGAACGATTACAATGTATTTTCAATGCTATAGGTAGACCAAATTACTAGAATATGATTTTGATTTCATAGTACGAATATGTCTCAAATCTCTTGGATGAATTGGGAGAGAAGAGATAGAGATAATTTTTCAAGCAATTTCTCTAAAACTGATATTATAGGAGAAGACAGTTTTTTTACTTTAATATAATGGCTCCCTTTTTATTTTTATTAACTATTATTTATAATAAGATTTTGGGTTAGGTTAAGTCCACATGAGTGATCCAGACCCACACAAAACCCAACATCTCCCACTCATCCATAATGAATTTGACTTATCCCAAAATGTCATCCTAAACTTTCAGAATAAATAAAATATTCATATAGGTGAATGGACTGTGCGAACTAAAATACACAAATATAAGGAGCTCTATAGGTCATATAGGAGACATCGACCTAAAGATGTATTTACTCTAGACAATGTGCTAGTTTATTTCAAGTATCTTTCTAAATATACATGATTGACTATCATTCAATCATTCAAGAATCCATACTCAAATTTACTAGTATTCTGAATATGCTACATAGTTAGCTTCCATCGTTGATAAGACTTTACAAGATTACTTCTTGCTATTCCATGAAATTGTACAATCATTATGTCATGACCGTAAAATAAGATCTAGATATTTATATGGATGTGAGGTTGTTAATTAATAAGCGTTTGGATTGAGGGATTAATTCTTTGGGAGAAAGGTCAAAAATAAAAGAGAAATGAATCTGTAGGCGATTCACGCCCATGAATACTTGGTCATGACCGTGAATTGCAGTATATAAAATGAACTATCCTTCATCTTTCTCCATTTTTGAGAGAACAAACCCTAGTTTCTTTCACTTCTCAAGAGAATAGAGACCTTTCTACTCATTCCTTCACTCAAACTCACCAAAATCAAATGGTTAATAGCTAATCTATTGAGGAAATCAAAGAAAAAGAAAGATTAGCTTGGATAATAGCTAGGAAAGGAAGTATATTAGGGCTTAGAATGGGGATTTCGAGACCCCAGCCATAACAACTCTTGGATTCAAGTAAATTGCTATTTCCTTCCTCTCAATCTTCCTTTGATAGTATCTTTTTTGTGGGTTTGAAGTTGGGTAAGGTTAACCTAGGATTTAGGTTAGGAAAACTCATTTTTTTTAAATGTGGGTTGTAGTAAGGTGGAACCTGTAGGAAATCTTAAGTTTTTATGTTGTTTTTGTTTTTGTTATGTGTTAGAAACAATTGTAAGAGAGGAAGCTCCCCTTTAAGAGAGGAAAATGGCTTGAATGAGGAGATAAAATAGTTTTTGAGGACTACTTTTTGATTAAGGTTTGTACATAACCCTATACAAAGTATATTATGATGCGTTAATGTGTTTTAAATGTGAAATGTGTGAATGTGGAAAGGAATTGATGCACGTGTTATGAAATGTGGCTTTCTTTGGAATTAAATGATGCATGAAAGAGGTTGAAATTCCTTAAATGTGAATTGAGTAATAAATGTTACTTGGAATATGACAAGGGATAATGGTATGTGGAAAAATTGAGATTTTAACTAATGAGAGGCGTAAATTTCCCTTAATGCATTGATTGATGAGAAAAGTTATGAAAGGTCACAAATGAATATTGTAAGTAGTGATAATTACATGTTATAGTTATGGAAATTAAATGAATTATGTGATAGTAAGAAAAATATATGCTTGAATGAGTGTTAGTAATATGGTTTATATTGGTAAACTTTAAGATTTCATGCAAAATGGTAAATGTGGTGTTTTAAGAAAGGTTTTTGCTGGGTTTCAGGATTTCATAGGTCTAAACAAAAGTTCACAGGCATAAAGCATGTGGTGATTTCGGACAGAAGCATTCATGAGCTGTGTCACTACATGGTTCATAGCCAGAGAAGTCGTGAGCAAGGGTGTTCACAGGTGTGAATAGTTATTCACATATGTGAATCACTTATATGTTAAATTTTGATGATTTTGGTTATATGAACCATGGTTGAATCTAATGTGCATGGAATAAATATAAGATTTATTTGAGAATAGAACAAATCTTGATTTCTATATATTTTTATAGGAGAAAGATTTGAGATTTATGTTGTATTAAATGAGAATTTAAGGTTTATGGTGCCTAACACTTTAACTTGGACTGAAGTTAGAATACATGACATGCCATTAAGAGAATTCGGTACTGGGAGGCCTAGGTTGGCCATGTTCAGATATGAGATTCTTATTTTAAGGGTTAAAACTCAGGTGAACACCCTTAAAGATAAATGTATGCATACTATTACTTTTCTCAGGCAGGTGTCCCAAGTGGCTCAAGTGAAAATCGGAGATCTTTTATACCTGTATCCAATTTAGTTCAATTAGAGTTATTGAGCTATGATGTTAAATAATTTTAATGGTGATGAACCTTGTATGATTGTATGAGATATACATGTGATAATTTTGATATAAATATGAGAATATTTTATTAATTATGGTATGGGATATATAATGAGGTAAGATGTAACATCTTTAACCTTCCCCACATGCATTTCATTTGAACATATGCATCTTGCATATAATTAAATTGAACACATGCATTTCATATGTATTTTCGTAGGAACAAGTTCATGGCACGCACTAGCTACGTGTCATAGTATTTGACAATTGTATCGAGTCACACGTGTATCCTTATAACCTAAATGATGATAATAAAGCATTAGAAATAAATTGAATAAGGTGACCAAAATAATGTAAGAAGAATGATTAGATTAAGATTAGTAAACATTTTACATTGTTAATTTAGTTAAATCGGGCCAAATGATTAAGTTGTATTATTGTGTGAATTAGTGGAATTACATATATATGTAAATAATAATAATAAAAATATAAAATAAAATGAAAATGAAACAAAAGAGAAATAGAAGAGAAGATAAAAGATAAATGAGAAGAGAAAAGAGAAGAGAAAAAGAGAAAAAAAGAAATGACAAAAAAACAAGTTGGCTTTATCTTCATCTTTCTTCCCCATTTCTGCCTTCTTCTCTAGCCTGACTTCTTCTTAAATTTCCTCCATTTTAGACTTCAATTCTTCCTTGTTTTACCTAGTTTTTTAATCTAATTGATCCCTTGCAAGGTTGTTCTTGGTAAGTAATCAATTCTTATTGCTATAGGGTTGATTAGAGTTGCTTAGGTTCAATATTAGGCACTGAATTGCACCAAGATTTGGATATTAATAGAAATTGATTCTGGAAAAGTGTCAAATACAAATGTTTTTCCTTTATTTCTTAGCTTTATGTATATGTAAATAGTTTTGCAATATGTGGTGTATAGAATGAGATATCCTCTTCGTACTGAAACTGACAGGGTGCGAACCCTAACCAAGTTAGCTACTGTGTTCTTTGCTTTCGAATATGTTTAAGCCATTATTGGAAGTACTTAAAAACATAAAGGTTGTATATATATTGGTTATGTATCGTTATACCAAATTTCAGGTTCATAGGTCTTGTAAATGTTGAGTTATGGTGAATGAAACCATGACTGTTTCATAGTTTGAACTGCCTATTGGGTGCACTGGGCAGAGGCAACAATTTGTTTGGCTCATTTGAGCTCGTTAGAGCTAGATTATGTAACTGATAAAAATATAAATGTTATAGGTATATGGCTTAGCTAAATTTTGGGTACTCGTTTCATCTTAATTGGCTATGTATAAACTACGTTATGGTCTTTAGAAGTCATACTGGTTTGGAAGCCAATTATGTTCTGGATCAGTGAAATGTTGCTTATGATTTGAAGACCTTAGAGGAATAATTGATAAAAGTGTAAAACATGAAAAATGTTCCATTTGAACCCATATGAGTGTATGTACAGTTTCATTAAAATAGGACTTATAGATTATAAGTTATGATGAACCAAAATGAGTACCCTGAAACTGCCTAAAGGCAGAAAACAAAACACACTTAGAAATTCCACCGAAACTTGTACAATGATCCAATTGCTCTGAAATTTTAATATGTTCTATACTTATATGTTAGTTTTAATTAGGAACAAGAATCAGATTAATTGGTCATGTATAGAAAAATATATAGGCTAAAAAGTCCCATAAGGTCACACTGCCTCATAGGAAAAATCTCAACTATATACATGAACAATGCATATTAATTTGTTTAAGTCACATTAAGTCTCCCTAATCATGAGTTAATTGATTATGTTTTCATATTAGGCTTGCAACATATTGGAGACCCACAAGAAGTGGATAGACAATAAGTTAAAGGTCGAAATAAAAAAAAACGGTGAGTCTAATTATCGATTGAATTCTTTAGTGCAAATGAATGTTGCTTGCTATGTGATTCATATGATTGTCATGATTGGTCCTTGATAATGTAATGATGGATAATTTGTGAGATTTTGGTACATATAAATGGTATACTTGTGGTATATTTGAAGTATATGTTTGACATATGTGATATATATACATGGTATATGTATGGTATTATATGCGTGACATATGAGGTATATATGGAATATATGTATGTTGTATATGATAAAGATGCAATGGTTGATGAATGATTAAATACAAGTGCATATGCATATGGACTAAAATGGCATTGTGACTAGTTAATCGATATTGTAAAGCAAAAGAAGAGGCCTATGGCCCAACAAATGTGCAAATGAAACAAATGATCAAGCTAGCTAGCAAATGCAAATGCAAATGTTCACATGGCAAATGTTCACATGGAATCCAGGGGCAATGTTTGTTTAACTTGGTCACAACATAATGAAATAAGCAAAACATTTGCATACATAAAGATTAATGATTATATGTTTTAACTTTATTGATACATATATGATACTGATGAATGGAATGAAATATGTGGTATATATTGGAATTGTGATTTATTACTATGAGTTGTTCGGTACTTTAGAGCTCATTTGATGGTTATTCTCACTGAGCCGCAACTCATCAATTTGCATCATTTTTCAGGTAAAGAAAAGTGATAGCTCATTTTGAATAGCTTATAAAAGACATGGAGCACAGGTCATTGGCCGAGCCTCATCACTCTCTCTCTTTGCATTCCACACAAGAATGAAAATATGTCATATGTGTTTTGTATTTACGTGCTTGAATATGTATAGTCATTTTGGGATGAGTCTAAAAATGTATAAATGAAATCAACTCGAAAATACTTATTTGTAAAGTTTATGTTTTAATATATGTGATATATTATATTGTGGTGAAAACCTCAGTGTTAACTTTGCAAAGTCATTGAATTATATTACAGGATATGAAAAAAATTTTTACTACTATTGTTAACAGGGTATTTTACCTTTCCAGTATGCCATGTATGATTACTTGATACAGGGATAGGTTATACTCAAATGCATAAGATGTGGTGTTACATTTTTGGTATCAGAGCAGGGATAGGTTCCATGGGAACATGCATAAGCATAAGAGCATGATAATATATGCATCCTATGTGTTAAACATTATGTAGTGACATAATTTCATTTATTTTAGGGACATCATAAGACATGATTCACCAAGGAGGGAGAGGCCGGCTGAAATGCATTCTCATAAGACATCACCTCATTTACATAGAGATCAACCAGCACTAGGAGCTAGAGCTCCAGTACATGCATCACAGTCATCTCATGCAGAAGTATCCCATGAAAACCTAGAACATGAAGTATATGGTCTTAAAATATACATGGAAAGACGTTATGACAAGCTAAGGAAACATGGTGCAACTAATTTCAATGGCACAACAGACCCAGCAGAAGCTGAGACATGGCTGAAAAGGACACAAAGGGTACTGAATATGATGAAATGTACCCCAGATGAGAAATTCGATTATGTAGTATCCTTGTTGCAAGGAAATGCTTATGAATGGTGGGAGACAGTCCCTGACAGTGATGCACAACCACCGGTGTTGGCATGGAATGATTTCCTCCTAGAATTTTAGAACAATTACATGCCTGAAGCATATAAAGATGAGAAGAGGAAGGAATTCCTGAATTTAAAACAGGGGAACATGTCTGTTGCGGAGTATGAAGTACAATTTAATAAACTTTCCCACTATGCCACCTTCATGGTCTCTACTGAAAGAGACAAATGTAGGAAGTTTGAGGAGGGCCTCAAATATGAGATCAGAAACAAAATCACAACTATTGATCTTGATAGTTATGTCAGACTCAGAGCTGCTACAATCAGAGCTGAACGGTTAATGAAAGAAGCTGGGGAACAACAAATAAAAAGGCCATCACGTGAGTTCTTTGGTGAGTCTAGCAGAAGGTTGGGGAAAAGAGGTAGATATATGCCTGCACAATCTGGTAACAAAAGTGGGTACTCCAGTTCTAGAGGTCGAGGCATGACTTTCTCTTACCCAGGCAGAGGGCAGAGCCAATATGTTGAACAGAGGCCCACATGTAGTCATTGTGGTAGACAATATACGGGCGAATGTAGAAGGCTCACATGAGCATGTTATTTCTGTGGATCGATGGAGCACATGTATAGAGACTATCCAAATAGAGCCAAACTAGCAGAGACCAGCAGAGGTAGATGAGTATCTGAGACTACAGTTGAGGCACCGAGGGTCTACCCTACTAGTGGCACACAGGGCAGAGGAAGAGGCAGGGGTAGGACTGGTACAATGGGCAGAGGAATAACCAGATCTGAAGGTCAGAGTTCTAGACCCCCTACTCAGGCCAGGGTGTTTGCTATGACTCGACAAGAGGCGGTGGATGCTCCTGAAGTAGTTACCGGTAATATTTACATCTATGATATGTTATCATATGCATTGATTGACCCAAGCTCCACTCATTCATTTATATCATTGCATATGGCATCTAAACTGCATCAAACGCATAAGCCTTTGGGGATTGATATAAATGTGAGTACTCCATTGGGAACAGTGGTAGTTGTGAATAATGTCTGTCGTGATTGCATGATATGCATTGATAGAGCTGAGTTAATAACTGATATGATTTTATTGCCAATAAATGAATTTGATGTGATACTGGGAATGGACTGGTTAACTAGACATCATGCAATAGTGAATTGCTTTACTAAGGAAGTAATTTTGGAATCACCAAACCAGCCAAGGGTAGTATTTCTAGGTGAAAGAAAACTTGTGCCTACATGTCTAGTTTCAGCTGTAAAGGCATTTCGAATGATCAAAGGGGGATGTGAAGCATATTTGGCATATGTGACCGATACTAGAACCACTGATAGCTTGCTTGAAAATATACCAGTGGTAAGGGAATTTGCTGATGTATTCCCAGATGATCTACCTAGTTTACCACCAGATAGAGAGATAGAATTCACTATTGAACTAGTACCAAGAACAACACCAATATCAAGGTCACCCTACATAATGGACCCAGTTGAGTTGAAAGAACTGAAGGCCCAATTGCAGGAGTTACTTGACAAAGGGTATATTAGACCTAGTGTATCACCTTGGGGAGCTCTAGTATTATTTGTTAAAAAGAAAGATGGAACAATGAGATTGTGTATCGATTACAGACAACTAAATAAAATGACAGTGAAGAATAAATATATGTTGCCCAGAATAGATGATTTGTTCCAAATCTTCTCCAAGATTGATTTGAAATCAGGCTATTACCAGCTGAAGGTAGCAGAAGCGGATGTTCCAAAGACTGCCTTTTGAACTAGGTATGGACATTATGAATTTTTAGTAATGCCATTTGGGTTGACTAATGCTCCAGCTGCATTTATGGCATTAATGAATAAGGTGTTTCAACCATATCTGGATAGGTTTGTGATAGTATTTATTGATGACATATTGGTGTACTCAAAGAATAGGGGAGAACATGAACAACATTTAAAAGTTGTGTTGCAAATTTTGAAGGAGAAACAATTATATGCCAAATTGAGTAAATGTGAATTCTAGTTAGATCATTTGGTATTTCTTGGACATGTGGTGTCGTGTAAGGGCATAGAGGTTGACCCAAAGAAAATTGAGGCTATGGTAAATTGGGAAGATCCTAAAAATATTTTAGAAATGCGTAGTTTTCTGGATTTAGCCGAATATTATTGCAGATTTGTTGATGGATTCTCCTTAAATGCTAGCCCTTTGACTAAATTGTTTAGAAAGAATGTGCCTTTCAAGTGGACTCCAGAATGTCAGAGGAATTTCGATGAACTAAAACACAGGCTAACCTCAGCACCAGTGTTAACCATCCCTACAGGTATAGGTGAGTTTACAATATATAGTGATGCTTCTCACCAAGGCTTGGGATATGTGTTGATGCAACATGGTAAGGTGATAGCTTATGCATCCAGACAACTGAGACCACATGAGATCTCATATCCAGTGAATGATTTAGAATTGGCTGCAGTTGTATTTGCATTGAAGATTTGGAGGCATTATTTGTATGGTGAGACATTCCAGATCTTCACAGACCATAAAAGCTTGAGTTACTTGATGACACAAAAAGAGTTAAACATGAGACAAAGACGATGGTTAGAGTTGTTAAAGGATTATGATTATACAATTGAATACCATCCAGGGAAAGCCAATGTGGTAGCAGATGCATTGAGTAGGAAGGCTAGTAGCAGTGTTGCTCACTTGCAAGTATCATCTTTTCCATATTTGATTCAATTACGATCTATGAATGTTGAATTAAATATACATGATGAAAGATCACTGATTGCTACTCTTCAAGTCAAACCTATACTAAAGGAGAGGATCAAAGAAGCACAAAGCAAAGATCCTGAATTATGTGAGAAAATTGATGTGGTAAGGCAGGGAAATAATACAGAGTTTCATTTGCAGAATGATACACTGATGTTAAAATCACGCATATGTGTTCCAGACACTGAGAACTTGCGTCAGGAAATAATGGAAGAGGCACACAATGCACCGTATGCAATGCACCCAGGGATGACAAAGATGTATCATAGTTTAAGGACTCATTACTGGTGGCCAAGAATGAAGAAAGACATAGCAGAATATGTTTCCAAATGCTTGACATGTCAGCAGATTAAAATTGAACATCAGGCACCAATTGGTAAGTTACATCCATTGCCAGTGCCAGAATGGAAATGAGAAAGAATAACGATGGATTTTGTCTATGGATTGCCAAGAACTCCACGGAAAAATGATGCAGTATGGGTAATTATTGACAGATTAACCAAGTCAGCACATTTTCTACCTATCAGATGGGGCTGTACACTTGAGAGTTTGGCCAAATTATATGTGAATGAGATAGTCAGATTGCATGGCGTTCCAGTGTCCATTATGTCTGATAGAGATCCACGATTTACCTCACATTTTTGGGTGAGTTTACAAAATGCATTGGGAAAAAAATTAAACTTTAGCACTGCATTCCACCCACAGACTGATGGACAATCAGAAAGGACTATACAAACATTAGAAGAAATGCTTAGGGCATGTTCTATGGAATTCAAAGGTGCTTGGGATGAATATATAGCATTGATTGAATTTTCTTACAACAACCAGTATCATAGCAGTATCCAGATGGTACCATATGAGGCATTGTATGGCAGAAAGTGCCGAAGCCCCATCATTAGGGATGAAGAAGGAGCACGTGCATTAGAAGGGCTAGAGATAGTGCAAGACACAGTGGATAAGATCAAGGTTGTCAAGAACAAGCTAAAGGCAGCCCAAGATAGACAGAAAAGTTACGCTGATCAGCATAGAAGGGAGATGGAATACGAGTTAGGTGAAAAGGTGTTTCTTCGTGTATCTCCATGGAAAGGGATAATCCGATTTGGTAAGAAGGGTAAGTTGAGCACAAGATCCATAGGGCCTTATGAAATTCTTGAGAAGATTGGTCCATTGGCTTATAAGTTGGCTTTACCACCCGAGACGGCTCAGATTCATAATGTGTTTCATGTGAGCATGCTTAGAAGATACAGGTCAGATGCTACACATGTACTTAAAGATCAAGCCATTAAGATTGCAGAGGACATGAGTTATGTTGAGGAACCAGTGCAAATCATCAGATACATGACTAAACAGCTAAGAAACCGAGAAATACCTTTAGTTAAGGTATTATGGCATAACCATTTACTAGAAGAGGCAACATGGGAAATGGAAGAAAATATAAAAAAGCAATATCCACACATGTTTCCAGGTATTAAATTTCGAGGACGAAATTTTTAAAAAGAGGGGAGAATTGTGACATCCTCAACCTTCCCCACATGCATTTCATTTGAACATATGCATCTTGCATGTAATTAAATTGAACACATGCATTTCATACGTATTTTCGTAGGAACAAGTTCTTGGCACGCACTAGCTACGTGTCCTAGTATTTGGCAATTTTATCGAGTCACACGTGTATCCTTATAACCTAAATGATGATAACAAAGCATTAGAAATAAATTGAATAAGGTGACCAAATTAATGTAAGCAGAATGATTAGATTCAAATTAGTAAACATTTTACATTGTTAATTTAGTTAAATCGGGCCAAATGATTAAGTTGTATTATTGTGTGAATTAGTGGAATTACATATATATGTAAATAATAATAATAAAAATATAAAATAAAATGAAAATGAAACAAAAGAGAAATAGAAGAGAAGAGAAAAGAGAAATGAGAAGAGAAAAGAGAAGAGAAAAAGAGAAAAAGAGAAATGACAAAAAAACAAGTTGGCTTTATCTTCATCTTTCTTCCCCATTTCTGCCTTCTTCTCCAGCCCTTCTTCTTCTTCTTCAATTTCCTCCATTTCAGACTTCAATTCTTCCTTGTTTCACCTAGTTTTTTTAAGATAATTGATCCCTTGCAAGGTTGTTCTTGGTAAGTAATCAATTCTTATTGCTATAGGGTTGATTAGAGTTGCTTAGGTTCAATATTAGGCTCTGAATTGCACCAAGATTTGGATATTAATAGAAATTGATTTTGGAAAAGTGTCAAAAACAAATGTTTTTCCTTTATGTCTTAGCTTTATGGATATGTAAATATTTTTGCAATATGGGATTTATAGAATGAGATATCCTCTTTGTACTGAAACTGGTCAGGGTGCGAACCCTAACCAAGTTAGCTACTGTGTTCTTTGATTTCGAATATGTTTAAGCCATTATTGGAAGTACATCAAAACATAAAGGTTGTAGAGATATGTGTTATGTATCGGTATACCAAATTTTAGATTCATATGGCTTGTAAATGTTGAGTTATGGTTAATGGAACCATGACTGTTCCATGGTTTGAACTGCCTATTGGGTGCCCTGGGCAGAGGTAGCAAATTGTTTGGCTCATTTGAGCCTGTTAGAGCTAGATTTTGTAACTGATCAAAACATGAAAGTTATAGTAATTTCATATTAATTGGCTATGTATATACTAATTTATGGTCTTTAGAAATCATACTTGTTCGGAAGCCAATTCTGTTCTAGATCAGTGCAATTGTGCTTATGATATGAAGACCTTCGAGGCATAATTGATAAAAGTTTAAAACATGAAAAATGTTCAATTTTAACCCATATGAGTGTCTGTAAAGTTTCATTAAAATATGACTTATATATCATCAGTTATAATGAACCAAAATGAGTACCCTGAAACTGGCTAAAGGCAGAAAACATAACACAGTTAGCAATTCCACCAAAAATTGTACCATGATCCAATTGCTCTGAAATTTTAATATGTTCTATAATTATATGTTATTGTTAATTAGGAACAATAATTAGATTAATTGGTCATGTATAGAAAACGTTATAGGCTAAACAGTCCCATAAGGTCACACTGCCTCATAGGAAAAATCTCAACTATATACATGAACAATGCATATTAATTTGTTTAAGTCACATTAAGTCTCCCTAATCATGAGTTAATTGATTATGTTTTCATATTAGGCTTGCAACATATTGGAGACCCATAAGAAGTGGATAGACAATAATTTAGAGGTCGGAATCAAAAAAGAACGATGAGTCTAATTATCGATTGAATTCTTTAGTGCAAATGAATGTTGCTTGCTATGTGATTCATATGATTGTCATGATTGGTCCTTGATAATGTAATGATGGATAATTTGTGACATTTTGGTACATATAAATGGTATACTTGTGGTATATTTGAAGTATATGTTTGACATATGTGATATATATATATGGTATATGTATGGTATATGCAAGGTATATGCGTGACATATGAGGTATATATGGAATATATGTATGTTGTATATGATAAAGATGCAATGGTTGATGAATGATTAAATACAAGTGCATATGCATATGGACTAAAATGGCGTTGTGACTAGTTAATCGATATTGTAAAGCAAAAGAAAAGGCCTATGACCCAACAAATGTGCAAATGAAACAACTGAGCAAGCTAGCTAGCAAATGCAAATGCAAATGTTTACATGGAAACCCGGGGCAATGTCTGTTTAACTTGGTCACAACATAATGAAATAAGCAAAGCATTTGCATACATAAAGAGTAATGATTATATGTTTCAACTTTATTGATACATATATGATACTGATGAATGGAATGGAATATGTGGTATATATTAGAATTGTGATTTATTACTATGAGTTGTTCGGTACTTTAGAGCTCATTTGATGGTTATTCTCATTGAGCCGCAACTCATCAATTTGCATCATTTTTCAGGTAAAGAAAAGTGATAGCTCATTTTGAGTAGCATATAAAAGACATGGAGCACAGGTCATTGGCCGAGCCTCATCACTCTCTCTCCTTACATTCCACACAAGCATGAAAATATGTCATATGTGTTTTATATTTACGTGCTTGAATATGTATAGTCATTTTGGAATGAGTCTAAAAATGTATCAATGAAATCAACTCGAAAATACTTATGTATAAAGTTTATGTTTTGATATATGTGATATATTATATTGTGGTAAAAACCTCAGTGTTAACTTTGCAAAGTCATTGAATTATATTACAGGATATGAAAATTTTTTTACTACTATTGTTAACAGGGTATTTTACCTTTCCAGTATGCCATGTATGATTACTTGATACAGGGATAGGTTATACTCAAATGCATAAGATGTGGTGTTACATAAGATGTAAAATGTGTGATGAAATTAACATGTTCATGCATACATATAATTGGCATGCAAAATTATTGAATGTGCATATATTCTATTATACTTTGCACATTGTTATGTACCACTAAGTGAGATAAGCATAATATGTTATCTCACAAGTTTATGTTTTTTACTTGTGTACATGCTTTAAAGCTTTTGTAAAGACATGTAATCTTGTAATTGGTCATTTCATTTTGTCAATATTTCGGAAAGTGTTAGCCCCAAATTTTATTAATTTGAGATTGAAATTTTAATTTTAGCATTGTTCTTTATCTTATGTTTTTATCTAAGTTATCATTGCCATGGTGCATAAATGAATTTTAATTGACATGGGTTTTATCTCTTGCATTGTAATCTTCTTTCCTGTAATTGGGAAGGTTCCTGATTATGTTAATGAGTGTATTAAGCAAGAATACATATCTATAAGTCCATTTGCATTGATTAAGATCATCTCTCCAATCAACATCTATATAACCAGTTAAACGCAAATCCTTCCCTTGATAGCACAAAATATAGTCTCATGTTCCTTTTAGATATGTCAATATCCTCCTGATTGTCATCTAATGTTTCAAACCTAGATTAGATTGAAATATGCTCACTAGCCCAATGGTGTAGCAAATGTCTCGACATATGCACATCATTACATACATAAGACAACTAACAACACTGGAATAAGGTATTTTGGACATTCGTTGTTTTTAATCTAATGTCTCGAGACACATATCAAGACTAAGGCTCATATTCTTTTTGACAAGGATATCCATGGTCTTGCAATCATACATATGGTAAGGCTCTAATATTTTCTTAATATAAGTCTTGAGATAAACCTATAAGCCTTTTGAGTAATCTCTTAGGATCTTAACACCAAACACATAACTAGCCTCACCCATGTCTTTCATTTTGAAGTTTGATGATAACCACTTCTTTGTAATATCAATCAACTTCTTACCATTTCTAGCTATTGAAATGTCATCGACATATAAGGATAAAATTATGAAACCATTGTTGGAATGTTTAATATACATGCAATGGTCTTCCTCTATTATCGTAAAATCATCCTTTAACATGGCTTGATGAAACTTGAGATTCCATTGTCTGAAAGTTTGCTTAGGAATAAAAATGGATCTTTTGACTTACAAACTTTGTGTTATTGACCTTTAAGCTTGAAACCTAAAGATTGATCCATATAGATCTCTTCATCTAGTTCTCCATTGAGAAAATAGTCTTAATGTCCATTCGGTATAATTCCAAGTTCATCTGTGCTACAATAGCCAAAATGAGGCGAACTGATGCAAACATGACCAAAGGTGAGAATGTCTCATCATAGTCAATTCCTTTTTGTTATGTGTAGCCTTAGGTTACTAATTGAGCTTTATATCATTCAATTGTCTCATATGTCTTACATTTAATTTTGAAAACCCACTTGTTTCCAATGTTCTTATGACCTGGTGATAAATTAGCCTAATCCCATACTTGATTAGATTTCATTGAATTCATTTCCTCTTCCATAACTTTAATCCATTCCTTAGCTTTGTGACCTAAAAGAGCTTATTATATTGTTTTAGGCCCTTCTTCATCTAGAATAATCTTAAAAGCTTCCCCCTCAATCTCAAATCGACAGCGGGGAATTCTTTCATGATTACTATGCTAAGGTTGAGATTGCTTATAATCTTGCTCCACAGGAACATAATTTTCCATCTTTTCACTCCCATTAGGTTAAGGAGGAACATGATATTCCATACCATCTTGCTTTGTTGGAGCTAAATCAATCATTCTTGCACTCCCACCAGTCTTGGGATATTCCATTTCTTACAGTCGAAAATCCTCATTTATCTCACCTCTTTTAGGAAAGTCTTATTCTAAGAAAATGACATATCATGACTCAATTTATGTTACTCTTTCATTTGCATCTTCCCCAAAAAATACATATCCTTTAGAGAATTATGAGTATCTTATAAAGATACACTTCTTCCTTTTCAGACCAAGTTTTCATATTCATAAGAAGTGTTACGGATATAAGTCACACATCTCCATAAGTGTAAATTACTTAAGTTGGGCTTTTTGCCTTTCCATAATTCATATGGGGATGAAAAAACAAACTTTGATGATACACGATTAAAAATGTAGGCTGTTATTAGTGACACATCTCCCCAAAAAGAAATGGACGAATTAGCTTGTGCCATCATTGACCAACTATGTCCAATAGGGTTTTATTCCTTTTTTCTACTATACAATTTTGTTGTGGAGTGGAAGGAATAGTTAGCTATTTAGTTGTACCCTTATCATCACAGTAACTTTTGAATAAGTTAGATATTCATGCCCTCAATTGGTCCGCAACGCTTTAATATTCATATTTAATTAATTCTCAACTAATTTACTATAACATAGGAAACAATCAAATGCTTCAAATTTATGGGAGATCAAATAAACGTGACTGTATCTGGTGAAATCATCCATGAAAGTGAAAAAATAGTAGTGCCACGTCTTGTTCTCACATTCATTGGGCCACAAATATCAGAATGGATAAGCTACAAAGGAAAATGGCTCTTTTGGCTTTACCAAATGGCAATCTTATTGCCTTTTGAGCTAGACAATGCTCACAAATAAACAAATCTATTTTTTCAAAAAATCCTAAAAGATTAGCCTTTGCTAATATTTCTAAACAAATTTTCCCAATGTGTCCTAATCTAGCATGCCATTTAATATCATCATTTAATAAAATATCACTAGAATTCCAAACAACAAAAATAGATGCATTCATGTCTATAGGAATAGTATCCAATACCATAAAACCATTCAATAAATAACTAGAACCGTAATAAACATTGTCTAATAGTACTTTCACACAACCATTTTCAAATATAACTTTAAAACCAAATCCTAACAAAAAGAAGTACATAAACCAAATTTTGTCAAACTTCAGGAGCATAGAGCACATTATGGAGATAAAAGTGTGTGACCTTCCCATAACACCAGCTTACAGATATTGATCCCAAACATGTTAGTAAAAGTATCATTCCTTATTCTACTCCCCTTTGGATCCGATGAAACTCCATAAAGTTAGATCAATCCCTCACTATGTGGTCGGTTGCTACTAAGTATACAGTCCCATAAGGAACGATTTTAGCTAGCATCAAACAACTATTAACATATAAATTAGAGGGATGAGTGTGGTCATACAATACCTTTAGCTCAGTGCAATCACAAACAAAGTGACCAAGCTTCCCACAATTCAAGTAATTCATATTCTAGCCTTTCTTACCACGAAATCTCTGTGCTTGCATTTCTTTCCACTAAGATGGCTTTGTTGCCTCCCTTGCCTTGCTTGTTATTCTTGCCCTTCCATTTCTTTCGTCTAGAACTCGAAGCTCCTTTTCCTTTGGACTTAGTCATATAAGACTTTCTAGTAGGTTTATCAGCAAAAGGGCGATCTCCTCTAGCTCAACATATCGAGCAACATCATCAAAAGTCTTGATATAGTCATTATGAGTAAGATTGACATATATATGTTCCCAAGCACTTGGAAAAGAGCGACTGACAACTTTGACTTGTTGCTCATCAATTAACTCATGACCAATAGCCTTAAATTCATTTATCATGTTAGACATGATAGTTAGGTATTGCCTTATAGTATGATTAGGATTCTTATTGTAGGCATCAAATTTTAGAGTCAACTGATGTAACCTTGTAGTCGAGGTTTCACCAAATTAGACTTTAGTAGCATCCCAAACTATTGAGAGGTACTTCTTAAAGTGCAACATTAAGTCATTTCTCATGCTGCTCAACATCAGTATGAGTAAGTTTATCCTTGTGCTTATAGGTTTGATATGCCTCCATACCATGCTTATGTTTAATAATGCTTCCATCTCAAGCTCAACCATTGGTTGTGTGATTGTTTCTAGCATATATTTCTCTTCTTAGAGATATGGAATCTTCTAATGCCAAACATCGTAATTTTTATCATTAAGCTTATCTCTATGGTTCAAGTCAGCAACTACGCTTTTTGTCACAACCATTTCAATTATTTAGAAATAATGATAACAATTAGGATTAGCATAATTCATAATCACAAAAACCATTTTATGTCACAATGTCTTAAATTAATTATTAATAACTTAACACCAGTAGCATAAACAAAAGTATTATTACACAATCCAATTTGTTCCCAAGCACTTGGAAAAGAGCGAATGACAACTTTGACTTGTTGCTCATCAATTAACTCATGACCAATAGCCTTAAATTCATTTATCATGTTAGACATGACAGTTAGATATTGCCTCATAGTATGATTAGGATTCTTATTGTAGGCATCAAATTTTAGAGTCAACTAATGTAACCTTGTAGTCGAGGTTTCACCAAATTAGACTTTAACAGCATCCCAAACTATATAGGTTGAGAGGTACTTCTTAAAGTGCAACATTAAGTCATTTCTCATGCTGCTCAACATCAGTATGAGTAACTTTATCCTTTTTCTTATAGGTTTGATATGCCTCCATACCATGCTTATGTTTAATAGTGCTTCCATGCTCAAGCTCAACCATTGGTTGTGTGATTGTTTCCAGCATATCTTGCTCTTCTTAGAGATATGGAATCTTTTAATGCCAAACATCATAATTTTTATCATTAAGCTTATCTCTCTAGTTCAAGTCAGCAACTAAGCTTTTTGTCACAACCATTTCAACTATTTAGAAATAATAATAACAATTAGGATTAGCATAATTCATAATCACAAAAACCATTTCATGTCACAAGTGTCGTCACCATTTCATGTCATAATAACTTAAATTAATCATTAATAACAAAAGTATTATTACACAATCCAATCAATTCCCTCTAACATAGTCTAGTTATTATTTTTTAACTTAAACATGCACCAATCATTCTATTAGTGAGATTTACTAATCTACCAACATAATATTCCCACAATGTCACATGCATATTATTCATATAAAACAATAACGAATATATAAACATAAATATATATATATATATATATATTTATATTGTGTTATATAAACATTCATTACATACTTTAAAGAAAACCAATACTGTAACACCCCCTCAAATTAACAACACATGATAGGATAAGGGAGCACTACGTTGTCTTTTTTGAATTGTTATTCAATAAATATCCAAAAACAACAACATTTTTTTTTATTTTAAACAATATTAAAGAAATAACATACATTTTATTTACAACATATATATATATATATATATATATATATATATATATATATATATATATATATATATATATATATCACATGTGCGTATACCATTTGATCATTTTATATCGGAATCTTATCGCTTCCAATTCATACACTCAATTTATGCAAATATTTATCATTTCCTAACCTTATGTAAAAACAAACAATTCACACATATAAACATATATTATACTATTTATTTCTTTCTTATCTTATTTATGCCCATAACACCTAGGAATCACAAATTAGGATAATAGGGTTGACCATCTAGATATGCAAAATTATTCATGTTTATTTTTTTTTTCTTCATACCTTATATACACACACACACACACACACACACATATATATATACTTGTGCGTACAACACTTGATCATTTTTTATACCAGAATCTTATCACTTCCAATTTATACACTCATTTTATGCAAATATTTTATCATTTCCTAACCTTATGTAAAAACAAGCAATTCAAATATATAAACATATATTATACTATTTATCTATTTCTTATCTTATTTATGCCCATAACACCTAGGAACCACTAACTAGGATAATAGGGTTGGCCATCTAGGCATTATAAGAGTGCCACTGGCATTATGATATGCTATACAAGTGTCATCACCAACATTAATATATAAGTGCTATTACTGATATTAAGATATGTGTTATCACCGATTTTAATATATGTGCCATCAATGACTTTAATATATATGTCATCATCGACATTAATATAAGTGTCATCATTGACAGTAATAAACCCCTTTATTGGCATGCCAAACTAACCATAACTCTAGTTCTAAGCTAGATGTTTTAGGGCTTAATTCATTTCATTACTCATATCTTCTTTATCACCCTTATACTTCATTTTATTTCATTCTTCAAATATTTTTTTTCTCTTTATCAATGTCATAATTCTCTTATTTTCTTTCATTACATTTCCTTTCATATAATTTGGTGCATAAAAATTTCTCATTTACTTATCAAATAGACAAAGCATGAAAAATAGTGTATTCACAATCGTGACTTCTTATTCACGTCCATGAACAATGCTAGAAACACTGCCTCATGGTTGTGGTTAGAATGTTCATGCCTGTAAATAACCTCATGCTCGTTACCCAAACCATTTTTCAAGCCATGAATGTTTCTAGAATGAATAGTGTCATTGCCAAGAAAAAGTCACGTTCGTGACATAATTTAACCCTCCACGCTTGTGACCAAGCTATCACACCTGTCACTAACTTCTGTAGATTTGCACTTTGACTTTCCTTATACATTTTAAGCATTTTCAAGCCATGAACATACCACAAGATACATTCCTAAGGTTTTTAATGTAACATAAGGAGTGTCACATTGTCTTCTTCATATTGTCATTTAATAAATAATGGAAAATGACATAATTTTTTTCCTTAAATAACAAAAGAGAAATATCATACATATTATTTTCAAAAACCTAATTTACAAAACATAAAATGAACAAACATAAAATTATTACAAAATTATAAAATAAAGTTGGAAATAAAGATGCAAAAATTTATGTGACCCACATTGGCTGAAATATATTGCTTTACTGGGTCGGGTTTGCTAGCTTATCTACCAATCTTAGCTCATTTTTCCCTAGATTTGCATGGAAGGAAACTCCCATGCTAAGCTTAAAGCTTAGTGGTGTATAAAGATAAAACAATAAACTATGTTCAATCAATGTGTAATCATATGCCATCATTTATACATATACCAAGTTATACCATTAATATTATTAAATGTTATTTTTCGTAATGCACATTTTCTCTTGTAAGAATACATGCATCATATGATTATTTTACACAAATACACTTTCATTACATATTCTTATATAGAAATAACAATTCATTTATGTGTACATGTCATACTCTTAATTTCTTTCTTATCTTATTTATACCCATAACATTTAAGAACCAATAATTAGGATGACAGAGTTGGCCATCTAAGCATTTAAGAGTGCCACCCGGGCATTATGGTATGTGCATATGAGTGCCATCACTGATATTAATAAAAGTGACATCACGGTATTAATAAAAATGTCACCACTGGCATTAATAATGGTGCCATCACCAGAATTAATAATGGTGCTATCACCGACATTAATAAGGGTGCCATCACCGACATTAATAAGAGTTCCATCACTGGCATTAATATATACCCCTTGATTGGCATGCCAAATTATCCAAAATTCTAGTTCTAAGCTAGGTGTTCTCGAGCTTAATTTATCTCATTACTTATTTATTCAAATTTGTTCTTTGATAATCTCATACTTCTTTTATTTCATTCATCACATACTTTCTTTCTTTATTAATTTCATAATTCTCTTATTTCCCTTCATTACAAGTTCTTTTAATATCATATAATGCACGATAAATCTCATTCTTACTTGTTCACACATACAAAATTTCCCATTTTATCAAATGTAATATCTCATTTAATTTCATTTGATATTCTAGAATGATTACAAAATATACGAATTATTAAAAATAGGGCATTCATAGCCATGATTCCTTATTCATGCTTATGAACAATGCCAGACACTACCTTACAATCGTGGTAAAAATGTTCACGTCCATGAATAGCTTACGCTTGTTACCCAAGCCGTGTTTGAAGTTGTGAATGCTTCTGGAATGAATAGTATCATTTCCAATCAAAAGTCACACATGTGGCATAATTTAGTCACTCCCGTGAATTTAACTCTTCACGCTTGTGACCAAACTGTCACATATGTGACTGACTGCTGGAGATTTACACTTTCACTTTTCTTAATGCATTTCAAGCTTTTTGAAGACACTTAGATACCACTAACATTCATTCTCAAGTTTTTAACATGACATACAATGTTTTGATCAATATTTCCATTCTTCTATCAAACTCAAATCCTAATATGTGACAACCAAAACAACAATGCACACAATATCACCTTTCTCATATAAATCGTAGTTTTCATGCAATCATTCATTATTAAATGCATTTCACACACTAGTTAACATGTCAAACATACTTATCATACAATTTATAACAAAATATAGGTATTGCCTTAAATTATGCACTAACCTCTTTCTCTTACTTCACTTCTGTAACGTCCGGTCATTTAGACACTAATCGCATGTGACCGAGTCAGGTATGCAGAATCGATCGGAGTCTATATCCGGATGTATAGAAAAATAATAATATTTAAGAGAGATTTATTAAGGATATTATTAATTGGAAATTTAAAAGTTTAGTGCTAGAATTAATTGAAATAAAATCACTCTTTGGATTAAATGAGGATTATTGGAATGGTTTGGGATTATTTTGTAAAAAGAGCAATTTATGAGCTAAATGATGTATTATTTAAGATTAAAAATTTATTATGATTCATTAATTAAATTGACTAATAGGAGAAGAGGTTAAGGAGATGTGGGGCGCAAAAATATTAAGCTAAATAAGAAACAAATCTAGAATTTAGAATCTTCCACATTAATGAGCATTAATAAGTATTAATGAGTGATATACCTGATCAACAATTCTAGAATTTCTTCATTTATAAAGCATTAATGAACCTTATTTTCTAATCGTTGTCATTAGCCTAGAAGCTTCTTCATTAATGAGGCATTAAAAGCAATTAAAAAACAAAAATCCCATCATCCCTATCTTGTATGGCCGACCACCTTCGCCACCAAGTCTCTACCATTTTATTCCAAACATAGCTAGAAAAAGAGAGGAAGAGAGGATCTAAAAGAGAAAACTCAAGAAAATAAAGGAAGTAACCTACAAAGGGTAGAAAGGAAGAAAGAAAAGAGAAAAAAAAATTTCTTTGGGTAAGTTTTCTTCTTCAATCCTCTTACTTTTCTTTATTAATTGAGATTAAAGTGATGATAATTAAGGTTAGAAATGAGGAAGAAGGGGCTGCCTATGTGATGGTGGGTTGAAACAAAAAGAAATTGGTTTGATGATATGAGATATGTTTGATGGTTTTAGGGCAAACTAAGGACAAGGGTAGAAGCAAGCTTGAGGAAGGGAAAGGAAAGGAAAAAGCCTAGGAAAGGGAGAAGAGATTAATAAGGTATGTGCTTATATGAAAAACATTTAATATGTTGATTTTTTTTTGTTAAATCTTGTGTTAATTGCATGATTAAATGAGGGGTTGTGTTGTTATATGTGTTGCTGGAAATTTTATAATAGAGCAGCATGCATTAAAAATTCTATAACCTAAGTTCTGGAACTATAAATTCAGTGTTATTTTATTTTTTTGGAAACTTAAGACATATATCTAAAACTTTCATGAAGAACATGAGATCTAATAATGACTGTAACTATGTTAAAAATTGACCTAAATATGAGACTTGAAATCCGCCTCGGAATTTCTTGGGCAGATTTTAGCTGAGCAGTTAGTACTCAATTAGTCATAACTTTGTCTACAGAGATCTGAATTAATTGATTCAAAATCAAAATTAAAGATAAGATATGTGGATAAAATTTATCAGAAGACCACTTAATTAAATTCGGCCAATAACAGGGTTAAAAGTGAGATCCAAAATAGAGCCCGAAATCTATTCAGAACAGGGCTGTTGAAAAAGCTAAAGTTTTACATGTAAATTGAGTTGGGCCTTATGATATGAGATGAATGATATTAATATGAGTGATTATTAAGTTATATAATCCATTAAGCCCATAAAAAAAATTATTGAGAAAATAAAACTATGAAATAATTGTTTGGTGTATATTTTGACCATAATGAAATTTTAAGAGATTACTTGAATAAATTGAGATGAAATAATTAAGCCCTAAAACACCTAGCTGGGAACTAGGGTAAAGGATAGATTGGCATGCCAATAAGGGGTAAGAAAGATAGAGTTCTTTTATATGTAGGCGTAAAACGCCGAGTTAATTTATGTAGGCACTACATGTGCCGAGTTGATTTATGTAGGCACTACATGTGCCGAGTTGATTTATGTAGGCACTAAATGTGCCGAGTTGATCTATGTAGTCACCACATTGTGTCGAGTTAATTTATGTAGGTGCCATGCGCCGAGTTAAGATTTTGCGGCAGATAATACTCCGTATCCTATCTGGTAGTTCTAGTTATTGGCGTTGGACATAAATTTGAATAAATAAGACAAAATAAGATATGATAAAATTTACTTGTTGTGAATAATCATTGAATAATAAAATGAGTAAAATATGGTGATATCAATAATAATAACACTAGCTATGGTTAAAAATGATATTATGCAATAATATGAGCAATTAACATAATTATCATCTATAAAAGAAATTTGTGTACTAGCAATTAACTTGCAAATTAATTTATTGCTAATAAATTTGTGAATTTCCTTTTATTTGATTTTAAATGTATGAATGCGTGAGATTTTATAAATTGCATATTAAGCTTTTGTCATATAAAGCACCACTAAGCTAGTAGCTTAGCGTGTGTGGTTTTCCCACGCGTAGGTACTAAAGGGTTGAATTGCATATTAAAAATTCTTAACTTTTAAGTGCGGAATAAAAATTTAAATAGAGTAAGGATAGGAAGATATCACACAAGAGATTTATAGAGGTTTTCCCACGCGTAGGTACCAACAAACCCTAAACTTACCACTTTGAGTGTAAGGTTTGACAAGCTTCAAAAGTATGTTGCTACCGACGTTTATGGTCGTAAAGAAGAAGATGCAGCGGTAGCAGAGTACTGGTTGGAGAGAAATGAGAGGGTGTTTGAGCAATTAGAGTGTACTCCTAATCAGAAATATCAATACACATTATCTCTTTTGCAAGAGAGTGCATATGATTGGTGGAAAACTATTCTACGAAGGCCACAAACAGATCCTCCCATGTGGAATTTCTTTTTGAAACAGTTCTGGGCCAAATATGTTCCCAGATCATACAGAGACAAAAAGAAACAATAATTCTTAGATCTAAAATAGAACACTATGACTGTAACTGAATATGAAAAAGAGTTTACTCGTCTGTGTAAGTGTACAGAGGATATTATATCAAATGAGATTGATCGGTGTAGACAATTTGAACAGGGTCTCAGGCATCCTATTAGAGACAGAGTGGCAGCCTCATAGATCAAAGACTTCTCAAGACTAGTGTCTGCAGTGGAGAGTGTTGAGGAAGCATTAGTAAATCAGTAACATGTAACAACCGAGAAGGGCTTTAAAAGACCTTTATCACAATTCAGTGTAGGCCCATCAGGTAGTAAGAGGGCTAGGTTAGCGGAAAGCTGACCACAAATAGTAAGTGTTGGCAGAGCTTCTACTTTTAGGGGAAATCAACAACACAGACCTACAGTATCCACAACCAGTGCACCTACACCCAGTTCTAGGAGATTAGTTCTAGAAATTTGTCCACATTGTGGAAGGACACATGCAGGAGAATGTTGGTGGCTGACAGGGGCTTGTTAAAAATGTGGAGCTACAGATCATAAGTAGAAAGACTGTCCAAAATGGATTGCTAGTAGGGGTACAGGTAGCACAACACCAGTTCAAATAGGAGTTTCAGTCCAGGTCAGAGGCCGAGGTCGTGGTCAGATGAGAGTAGGCCGAGCAGAGTCGAGTCATGGAGCATTAGAAATAGTTGACAGACTGGAGAGAGGTAGAGCGTCAGCCCGTGCCTATGCTATGAGAGCCCATGAAGAGTAGGATGCTCCAGATGTGATTGTTAGTAAAATTTCTCTCTTTGGTACTGATTTATTTGCTTTAATCGATCTGGGATCTACTCATTCCTATTTGTTGAACCTTGAGGGGTATTTTCATTATTTTGATGCTAACAAATAAAATAGCAATAATGTATTTAACAATACTTATGTTTTAAGTTTATTGAACAAGGTATGGAATATGATGCAAGAATGGAAGACTACTTATGCAAGTCAAATAATGAAGAAATAGCATATTCACGCCTGTGACTGATTATGTCATGCCCGTGATATAGCTTAGTGCCAATTCTCCAATATTTAAAGTTCACGACCATGAAGAATCATTGCAACCATGAATGATCAAATCAGTCACGCCCATGAGATAACATGTCAAATTCCTCCAGAGAGCTTCACAGCCAGAGTCACCACTTTGACCATGACTTAGAAGGATATTCATGCCCGTGAAAGTATAAAGTCACGCCCGTGATCAAACACTTCAAATTCTTCTAAAATGCTTCACGACTAGAGTCACCACTTGGACCACGGCTTGGAAGAACATTCACGACCGTGATACACATATTCACGACTGTGATACACATATTCACGACCGTGAAAGAGGAAAGAGAAACATGTCAGGCTATTTTCGCATTAAATGCATCCAAATGACTATAATTCGCTAAGGAAATATAAATGCAAGTCATTTATGAATCCAGAACAAGAGAACAAGCAATTACTTCGAATCAAAATCTTATTGTAGCCATTTGTGCATTAATTATTTTCAACAAAACTAAAATTCTCTATAAAAATCTATTTGCTCATAATTTCTGAGCATTGTAGATTGGTGAGTGTTTCTCTTTGTAATCTACTACTCAAGTGAGTTTGGGTATATTGGATTAAGAGTAAAACACTTGTAAGGGTTATTTGTGTGAGCCATAAAACACAAGGAATTGGTTTATGGTGTGAGCCATTAAAACACAAGGAATTTCTGGGTTAGGTGTGAGCCATTGATAAAAACACCATAGTTGGGAGTGAGCTTGTAAAACTCCATTGTAATACTTAATGTGTTAGTGAAACTCTTAATTGAGATTGGGGAGAGGAGTAGGGTTTGTTGGTACCCTAACCTCTTGTGTGATATCTTCCTATCCCTACTTTATTTAAAATTTTATTTCGCACTTAAAAGTTAAGAATTTTTAATATCCAATTTAACCCCTTTCTTGGTTCATTATCTGGGCAACAATTGGTATCAGAGCTTAGTCTAGCATCGAAGCCTTAAAAGCGCTAGCAAAGATCAAGAAATGGCCAATGAAGGATTCCAAAGTCTCAAGCCTTACTTTGATGGAGCAAATTGTGCTAATTGGAAGGTCTGGATGGAGACATATCTCGATAGTAAGGGAATTTAAGTCTGGGATAACGTTCGGAAAGAATGGACACCACCAACCAGAAGAGGAGTTGATGGTGAAGAAGAAATCCTGTCAAAAGATGATTGGACAGAGTCTCAACGAAGAGAAAATTTCAAAAACAAAAAGGCAATGACAATTCTCTCAAGCTCACTATCCATTGAAGAATGTGGCAGAATACAACACTGCCCAACCGTGTATAATATGTGGAAAACATTAGAAAATTATCATGAAGAAACAAAACAAGTTAAATCCAAAAAGATTCAACTTCTCACTTCAGAGTATGAACTCTTCAAGATGAAATCCAATGAGTCAATCACTGATATGACGAACCGTCTTCTAGCCATCATAAACAGCATGAGAAAGCTTGGGAAACACTTGAGCTTGGAAGATGTAAACAACAAAATTCCGAGAAGCCTTCCTCTCAAAGATTATGGTTCAAGAGTTGCTGGTATATAAGAAGCCAATGAAGACATGAGCATCATGAATACTGATGTGCTTATTGGCAAACTTCTAACACATGAAATGACAGTAAAGAGAGATAGAGAACTTGAAGCCGATCTAGAAAAAAGGAAGCCTCTAGCACGAAGAGCCTTTACTTCAAAATCTCAATAAGAAGTTGAAGATGATGAAGAAAAGAGTGATGATGCAAATGAGGATATAACAATGCTATTAAGAAGAATAAAAAGAATAATTGAAAAAAGAATGGGCAACTCTCGAAAATTCAAGCAAAGAAATCTCAAACACTCCTCAAATGACTCTTAAAGGAATAAAGAGAAGGTAAAGTGCTATGAGTGTGGGAAGAAGGGACATATCAAACCAAAATGTCCAAGGCTCAAGAAACACAAATACCAAAAAGACAATGGGGAGAAAGGTCACAAAGCCACATGGGATGACGAAAGCTCTTCAAGTGAAAAAGATGACAATGAAAGTGAAAAGGTCAACTTATGCTTCATGGCTATAGAGGATCACGTCTCAGATAAGGTAGGATCACTTTACTTATACTCATTCAATAATGATAATAGTGATAATGATAATGATAGTGAAGGTGATGATGAGCAAAGTTTAATAGAGGTATTGAATCTAGAACTAGAAAAATATAGATATAAATTCAATACTTATAAAAATAACATTTCTAGTTTGAAAAACAAAATGGAAGTTTTAGAAAAGGAAAATCATGAGCTTAAATCTTCTAATGAATCTCTTCAAAAATCCTTGCTTCAAGAGTAGTCAACTAAATCCTTGCTTAAAAAGAACAATGTTTTGAAAAATGAAGTTGAGAAATTAAGAAACTCCATTTCAAAACTTCATAAAGGTAAAGAGAGTTTAGATACTCTCATTGTGTTTCAAAGACCACCTTTAATAAGACATGGTCTAGGATTTAAGGGAACATCATCTTCATCTCACAAGACCACTTTTGTTAAGTCAAGTGAACCTCACATCTCCACACTAGAAGTAACAGCCCCAAGGGCTAAGCGCACAACATACGCTAAATCTTCTATACATAAAAGGAATGATCAAGGGTCAGTAAGCCTAAGAAGGAAACCTCAAGAGGCCAATCATGCTTTTATGTATAAGAAGCATGCACCTAGAAAATCACCAAGTCATCATGCATGTGCATGCCACCGCTCACAAACTCTACCTAATAGAAAAATGGTAGTTAAAAGCATGGTAAGACCAAAAAGCATATTAAGAGCTAAACAATGTAATTATTGTATGAAATTTTTCATATAAATAAACATTGATGGATAAGGAAGGCTCATTGAGAACCTTCACGTGCTAACCCCCAAGGACCCAAGCTCATTTGGGTACCTAAAAACAATACTTGAATTGTGATCTCATAGGTATGCCTCAAGTCCACAATAAAAAAAATGCTTTGCTAGTAGATAGTGAATGTTCAAGGCATATGAACGGAGACAAACAACTATTCAATGACATTAAATGTATTGATGGAGGTAGAGTAACCTTTGGAAACAATGCTAAGGGTAAGGTAATTGGCATTGACTCTATCGGTATTAATAATACTACTTTAATTGAAGATGTCTTACTTGTTGATGGTTTAAAACATAACTTGTTAAGTGTAAGTCAATTATGTAATATGGGAAACCAAATAATCTTTACTTCTAACGAATGTCTTGTAACCTCTGTTAATGGCCAAAAGATATTTAAAGGAAGTAGAGATGTCAATACCTACATAATAGACTTACACAAAATATCTAACCTTTCCTCTAAGTGTCTTGTGACTACTAGTGATGAATCTTGGCTGTAGCATAGAAGGCTTGGTCATGTAAGCATGAATTTAATTCAAAGCCTCAGCAAAGGAGAGTTGGTAAAGGGACTACCAAAAGTCAAATTTGAAAAAGACAAGACATGTGAACCTTGCCAAAGAGGAAAACAACACAAGTCATCCTTCAAATCCAAAAATATTGTAAGTACCTCAAAACCTCTATAACTTTTGCATCTAGATCTTTTTGGACCTACTAGAGTTGCAAGCTTAGGAGCTAAACACTATGCTTTTGTCATCGTCGATGACTACTCGAGATTCACTTGGGTAATTTTTGTATCTCAAAAGAGTGATGCTTTTGAATATTTTAAAAACTTTGCTAAGAGAGTTCAAAATGAAAAAGGATATTGTATTTCAAAATTAAGAAGCGATCATGGCAAAGAATTTGAAAATGAAAACTTTGAAAATTTTTGTCTAGAACATGGCATTTCACAAAATTTTTCATCTCCTAGGACGCCTCAACAAAATGAGGTGGTCGAAAGGAAAAATCAAACTTTAATTGAAATGGCTCGAACAATGCTCAATGAGTATGTATTACCAACTTATTTTTGGGCTAAAGCCACAAATACTGCATGTTATATTTCAAATCGAGTTTTCAAAAGACCACTTTTAAACAAAACTTCTTTTGAGTTATGGAATGGAAGAAAACCCATGATATCATACTTTAGAGTATTGGGATGCAAGTGTTTCATATTGAATACCAAGTACAACCTTGGAAAATTTGCCTCTAAATCTGATGAGGGTATATTTCTAGGATACTCCACCATTAGCAAAGCTTATAGAGTCTTTAATAAAAAGTCATTAGTTGTTGAAGAATCTATGCATGTTGTTTTTGATGAATCTAGTAAGCTTGATCTTGTGAAAGGTTATTCATACCTAATGATTTTCCACAAAGTGGTAACGAAAGGTATAACTTGTACAAATCTTTCCATTTTCCAATTCGATCCGATCCATTCGTTCGTAGAGCTAAAAGGAGAAAATGATCAAGAAAATTCACATCAAGATGACTCTCTACCTCCAGCTCAAGAGGAAAACAAGCAAGAGCTCCCAAAGGAATGGAGATTGACAAAAGATCACCCTAAGGAGCAAATCATTGGTGATCCTACAAAGGGAGTAAGTACTAGATCTCATCTCAAACCTTTAGATTCTAATCTTGCATTTGTCTCTCAAATTAAGCCTAAAAATATTGTTGAGGCTCTTAATGATGAAAGTTGGGTGATAGCTATGCAAGAAGAACTCAACCAATTTGAGAGAAGTAAGGTATGGACCTTAGTTCCTAGACCCAAGGAGCATCAAATTATTGGAAGCAAATGGGTATTTAGAAATAAACTAGATGAACAAGGTTCAATAACTAGGAATACGGCTAGGTTAGTTATAAAGGAATATAATCAGGAAGAAGGAATAGATTATGATGAGACCTATGCTCAAGTAGCTAGATTAGAAGCCATAAGAATACTTTTAGCATATACATGTCATATGAATTTCAAACTCTTTCAAATAGATGTCAGAAGTGTTTTGTTAAATGGTTTTATAGAAGAAGAAGTTTATGTAAAACAACCACCAGGTTTTGAAAGCCATAATTTACCTAACCATGTATTTAAACTTTCAAAAGCTTTATATGGATTGAAACAAGCCCCAAAAGCTTGGTATGAAAGACTAAGTTTTTTTCTTCTAGAAAATAATTTTTTGAAGGGAAATGTTGATACTACTTTATTTATTAAAAAGCATAAGCATGATATTCTAATTGTTCAAATTTATGTTGATGACATCATATTTGGGTCTACTAATGAATTGCTTTGCCAAGAATTTTCTAAGTGTATGACTAGGGAATTTGAAATGAGTATGATGGGTGAGCTCAAGTTCTTCCTCGGTCCTAATATGCCGAAGACTTAATCAAGAAATTTGGAATTAAAGGATGCAAAAATGCCAAGACTCCAATGAGCACATCAACTAAATTGGACATAAATGGAAAGGGTAAAAGCATTAATGAAAAGCTTTATAGAGGAATGATCGGATCACTTTTATATCTTACTGCCTCTAGACCTAATATAATGTATAGTGTATGCTTATGTGCTCGCTTTCAATCGTGTCCTAAAAAATCACATTTTAATGTTGTGAAAAGAATTTTAAAATATTTACATGGCTCATTGCATCTAGGTTTATGGTATCCTAGAAATTCATCCTTTCATATCATAGGATATTCAGATGCTGATTACGCTGGAAGTCTCTTGGATAGAAAGAGTGCTTCAGGCACTTGTCACTTTATTGGTGAATGGTTGGTTTCTTGGTTTAGCAAGAAACAAGTTTCAGTTGCTCTCTCTATCGCTGAAGTAGAGCATGTGGTAGCAGGATGTTGTTGTACTAAAATCCTATGGATGAAACAATAACTTAATGATTATGGTCATAGTTTAGACCATATACCTATTAGATGTGACAATACAAGTGCTATAAACCTATCTAAGAATCCCATTCAACACTCTAAAAGTAAGCATATTGACATAAGACATCATTTTTTTAGAGATCATGTTCAATATGGAGATGTTGTATTGGAATTTATCAATACAGACAATCAATTGGCAGATATTTTCACTAAGTCTCTTAATGAAGAAAGATTTAACTTCATAAGAAGAGAGATTGGTATGATTGATGGATTAACCTTATCCTAAGTATGATTGTCAAAATTGAATGTTAATTTCCTTCATATGTTATCATTTATTGTCTCATCTTTTTAGGTATGAAGTGACAAAACTTGATGGGAATATATGTTATACATTGGGAAACTCACAAACAATAGGGATATCAGCCAACCTCAAACTGCTATTATTTGTATTGATCACATATGCTAGATAGGCTTCATATCCCTTACTGATAACCCCTAAATACTTTGTTAACCCTCACACTGTGTGTAATGGGTTAGTCATAAAGATTTCAAATTCTAGGGCTTCTAGTTCTAAACCCTCTCAACCCTGTGGTGTGCATATGTTAGAATGCATAGACTCTGGATCTATCAAAGGATGTATATCAAAGCCATAGAGAAGGAATTTACCAATTATAACATTAGGCATATCCTACTCTTCACGGCCCCGCATGGCATATGCTCTTGCTAGAGCTACTCTACTGCCTTTCGCCCTTTCTATCATCATTGATCTAAACTGGCTAGGCCTTGCTCGACCTTCTCTATGGTGTTCTCGACCTTGACCTCTATCTTGTACCGAAGCCTATATATGTACTAGCTCAATACTTTTCGAACCTTTGCCATACTGTAGTAATGGATAATCTCTTCTCATATGGTTTTTGGAGTTGCATCTTAAACAAGATTTTGTCATCCACCAACACTCTCCTGGGTGAGGACAACCAAAATGCTAACACATTAGTAGAGGTGAAGATATGCATGGTACTTGTATCGATGCACTAGCTGCTGATGAAACAGATATTGCGGGTTGTCTCTGCTTGTAGGAAGGTGGTATGCTAGAACCCCCAGCCTGAAATCGACCACTAAAAGGTCTTGCTCTCTTTCCACTTGATGGTCCCCCACTCAACCGTGGCATGAGTCTTCTGAAGCCTCTTTCTTATGTTGGCTACTGCATTTCTAGAACTCTTTCTACTATTTTAGCAGACGCTAACAAACTGGGGAAGTTCATTAGGCATAAAACTAAAACCTGCAGCTTAATCGAATCTCTCAGGCCATCTTTAAATCTTCGACACTTATCTGCCACTGTAGATACTATGCCACCAGTATACTTGGGAAGATGTGTGAAATCTCTCTCATATTCAGATAATGACATATCCCTCTGTTTTAGCATAAAGAACTCCATATTTTTATCATTTATATCGATAGAGGGAATATACTCCTCTTTGAACTTCTCCAAAAAGAATTCCCAAGTCATGGGATCAGGTGCCTCTGTACTCTATAACTTCAACCACCACCAATCATAGGTATGATCTTGCAATAAAGACACTGCATATTCATACTTCTACTTGCTAGTGCAGTGTAGCTGGTAAAAAACTCTTTTGGCTCATTCTAACCAAAATTCTACTACATAAGGTTCATCCTCATTTTTTTTAATAAAAATCTGGTGCTCCTAACTTCCATAGTCTTTCAAATTGTAACACTAATGAGGCTGATTGTGTTGTTTTTTTGTAGCAAGTCTATCATGCATCTCATAAGCTCTATATGTCCCATGTTAATAGTTGATTGCCCATGTGATGAGCTAGTACCGATCTTGATGCCTTAGCTCGGTGATGACTTGGTCACGATGAAGCCTCTGTCTCAATAGGCTCATTACTTTTGGCCTCTTTGTTGATGATATGTTATGATCTCGAAGCCATAACCTGCTTATATCATGAAAGTAATGGCCATAATCAGTAAGCATCGACTCATATATTCAATCATAGGTACACTCGTGTCATATATATTTTGAGAACTACTTTTTGAAAACCCAAACTGCCCAAATTGGGCTCTGATACCAAAAGACTATAACACCCTCTTACCTTAGATAAGGGAGCGCTACATCTTCTTCTTCAAATCGTTATTCAAAAAATATCCAAAAACAACATTTTTTTATTTTAAATAATATAAAAGAAATAACATACATTTTATTTACAAAACTTAGAGAAAATTTATAAAACCATAAAAGACAATTTATAACTCAAAATTACAGAAGAACATGACCCACAGTATTCGAGTACGATTGCTTTACTTGATAGGATCATCGTTAGCCTTGTCAATCGGCTTTAGCTCACTTTTATCTAGATCTGCGTAAAAAAAACTCCCACGCTAAGCATGAAGCTTAGTGGTGCATAAAAATAAGACAATAAACTATTTCATGCATCATTCAACTTTTTCATCACACATATATGCCAAATTATTTATATTTCTTTCTTTTTATTGATACCTATATATATATATATCACTTGTGTGTACACCATTTGATCATTTTATACCAAAATCTTATCACTTCCAATTCATACACTCATTTTCTATAAATATTTTATTATTTCCTATCCTTATGTAAAAAAAGCAATTAATTCATATAAACATATATTATACTCTTTATTTTTTTATTATCTTATTTTTCATCTATAATACCTAGGAACTACAAATTAGGATAATGAGTTTGGCCATCCAGGCATTATAAGAGTGTCACTCAAACATTATGGTATGTGCATATCAGTGCCATCACCAGTATTAACATATAAATTCCATCACCGACATTAAGATATGTGCCATCACCGGCTATAATATATGTGTCATCACTAGCTTTAATATAAATGTCATCACAGGCATTAATATAGGTCTCATCACTGGCATTAATATAGGTATCATCACTGGCATTAATAAACCCCATGATTAGCATGCAAACTATCCATAACTCTTATTCTAAGTTAGGTGTTTTAGGGCTTAATTCATTTCATTACTCCTCTTCTTTATTAATCTCATACTTCATTTTATTTTATTCATCAAATACTTTTTTTTTCAATTTCATAATTCTCTTATTTCCCTTCATTACATTTCCTTTCATATAATTTGGTGCATAAAAATTTCTCATTTACTTATAAAATAAACAAATCATAAAAAAATAAGGTATTCATGGCTGTGACATCTTATTCACGCTTGTGAACAATACCAGACACACTGCCTCATGGTCATAGTTAGAACCTTCACGCCGGTTACCCAAACCGTGTTCAAGCCATGAATGCCTCTAGAATGAATAACGCCATTTCCAAGCAAAAGTCACAGGCATGAATTTAACCCTTCACGCCCACGACTGACAACTGAAGATTTGCACTTTCACTTTCCTTATGCATTTTAATCTTCTTCAAGGCATGAACATACCACAAGATACATTCCTAAGGTTCTTAACATATAATATAATCTATTTAACATCATTTACATGTTCAAATTCATAATATGTATGCCAATACAATCATCATCTCACTTATTGTCACATTAATCTCATTCTCTTAAGATTTATCACAATAGTTCATAATCAAATGCATTTTAAACATTAACTATCATGCCAAACATTTGTATCATGCAAATTATGGCAAAATAAAACTATTGCCTTAAATTCTGCACAAGCCTTTTTTCTTACTCTTCTTCCACTTTTAGTTTTTTTTTTCTTTTCCTTTACTAACTTAAGCTTGATCCTTCTCTCTTTGAAATCCTATAATATACAAAACAATCATAAAAAAAAAACCTTTCTTTCATCTTAACTCTTTAACACTATATTCTCTCTCTTCCACCACAAGCTCTAAATGAGCTATAAACTATGTTATGATTTAGAAAAGATGAAAGAGGAGGGAAGAAACATCTTACCTTCAATATTTTTTCCTTTTAAACAACACTTTGGATATTTCTCTCTCTTATTCTCTTGCTTATTCTCCTTCCTTTTTGCTCTTTTTAGCTTCCTTAAACCTTGATATGCATGAAGATGCTTTTAACTTGTCCTTCTTTCTCCACTTTCTTTTTCTCTCTCTCTATAATTAAGGTTGGGTATAGAGGTTTTGAGAGAAATGGTTGTGACCGATTTTGGTGTAGAAAATAAAGTTAAAAATAGACAAGTAAGAAGTAGAAAAGAAAGAAGAAAGAAGAAACCAAATTTCCAACCTTGGGTCCCACCATATGACCTTATAACATCATATTAAGCTTAATTAACATACTATTCCTCTTTTCCTTTGTTATGGTTGGCCAATATATATATAAGTGTCCAAAATTTTTCTTGTAATTGGCAAACATCTCATTTGATCCTATAATTTTTATAAATTACAAAATGACCCCAAAACTTTTTAAAATTTGAATTTTAGTCCATTTATGTAATTTAACTTCTTTACACTTTTAATATACTTTATTTAATATCTTTCATATTTCTTAATCATTATTTTGATTAATTACCGTCAAAATCTGAATTTAGACTTTGGTTGGTCCTACGCGTCAATTTAGTAATACATGCATCTCAGTGCTTAAATTAACGGATATAATAAATACTAAACATATTCAAAAATAACATATAGCCATAAAACACTAAAAATGTCCTCATGCTGCTTTTAATTTATTCATTTTTTGGGTGAACTGATGGTTCTCTCTTAGCAAATTCCCTTTTTGCCAATGTACGAGATATTTTGTTCATCCATGGGTATCCATTCATTGACTTGCTATATCACCTAATACAGTCTTATATCTAATGCTCTAGCTCCCAAATCAACTCTGCTTCAATATTATCCGAAGTTAAGTCGCTTAGTCTTTCCTTATGCGTCTTCTTTTCCTCTTCCCATTAATTAGGTTAGGAATCAAGAACTATGGATATTTGTTGTTCCATAGCCAATTCATAGTACTCACTAAATATCACAAAGAAATTCCATAGCTCATAATACATCTCAAAGATGTGCTTTTCCTAGTTAGTGATTGCCATCCTTCTTATATGCACACAATCACTCCAAAGCGATAAGCATTTGATCCCTCACTACATGTATGAAAAAATTAAAAGCAACATTAGACACACACAAAAAACAACATATATCATATGACTACAAAAATTTTAAACATACATGCTTCAATAAATTGGCACAAACAAACACATATTTGGAACTAATTCTAGTGCTACAACTAATCAAGTGAAAATCCATTTATTTCACATTAATTTTGTACCAATTTACATGATTCATACTTTTTTTTTATCTAATAATACCTCAATTGTTCTCTAAAAATTTTGGAAAAATGTCCATTAAATGGAAAATTAAAATTTGAGTATTTAAAAAAAAAGTAGAGATGACAATTTGTATTGTGTCGTATCTTAATCGGATATGACACTATTATACTAAATCCATATACGACATGATTAATTAATTATATCGTGTTGTATTAATACAGATTTTAACCATGTCGTGTCATATCATTAAATCTATCATGCACGATTATGTCTAATACAATTAACTAATTATATTTAATTAAACTAATTATATAATTAATCCACATACAAATCAATCCATCCAGTGTTATTCACAAACCAATCAATTTAATTAACCAATTTTAACTGGTCTGATTGAATAAATTAAGCTTTGATTGTTTACAATTATTCTTTTATATCATTTCTTAGTATACAGATGTGAGATTGATTATTATAAAGGAAAAGAAGAATCATACACGTTGTGAAGTGTGAACCATATGACGATGTAAAATTGAATCATTAATGGTTGCAAAGCAAAACAATTTCCTTTATATTAATTAATATTAATAAAATAAAATGTTCAACTCAAAGTGAAATTAATTAAAAATATTAAGAAGTCTACATCATATTAGTTAAAAATAACTCTAATCGTATGAAATAATTATTAACAATTTTTGTATTACAAAATACTTATACTAACTTTTGTTTATGATGATAAATAATATAATATCATATATAATAGAAAAATAATTAACTAAAATTAAAATAATATATATATATATATATTACTCAATAAAAATTACTTATTAATATTTATTTATATATACAATATACTAATATAATTAATTTTATCAAAATATATTATAAATTTATTCATATATAAATATATGTTATATATATTTATTATAATTATATATATTTGAATACTTTACATATTTTGAATTTTGAATATTGCTAAAATTATTAAATATTTTATATATTTTTAAATATGTCTAATCGTGTCTAAACAGGTTACGCAGATAAAATCTATTTATGACTGTTTTTTTGTGTTGTAAACATATTGACACAATTATAACACATATCTGTTTAGCTCAAAGCCATATACAATTAAGTATGTGTCATTTTGTGTCGCGTCAAAAATTAATGCGCCTCCCTTCTCTAAATAGAGGCTCACCACACGTCGTCGCATGCCTTGCATGCGCTTCCATGCGTGCACATGTGCCACCTAGCCTGCCTCATCTGTGGACATGTCAACGCTAGATGGCCTAACCAGTGAGCTCCACGTGGCTAAATGATGCCATTTGTTAGTGACACATGGATATGCCACGTGTCTTGCCATGTCATCAAATGGACAATATGGTCCAACTGCTAGATGACATGTGTCAACATAACTCCATATGTCATTGACACGTTGGTTGACATCTTAGCCCTACTCTCCATGTTGCACCAATTATCGCCAGACACATGGCAAACCTCACCACTCTACCATGTTTGTCATCATGGGCCATCTTTTTGTGGTGGTTTTAGATCGATTTTTAAATTTTTACACATTTTAAAGGTTTTATACCTATTTTGACCATTTTAGTCTATTTTATTTGCTCTTCTAATGCGTTTGAATAACAAACATTACAAAAGAGAGTTGGATCCGACTTAAAACAATTTCTAGAAATAAAAAACATTAAAATTCAATCAAAAATTTCAAAAAATTCGTAACAATTCAACCATATATCAGTAAAATTCGCAAAAATACTCATTAGAAAACTTGTGAAGAGAGTTTTCCAGCCACACCAATTTCGAGCTAAGAAACAAAAGCAATTTTTTTCTCTAAAAATAGAAGAAAACTTAGATTCTATGGAATTTCCATGGTTAATTGCACAAAATTCATTTCAATCTTCAATTCAAGCACAAAAACACACAAATAGACTCTAATACCAATGCAAGATAAATTCAGAAGCAGGATACTTATAGAACTAATTATAGTGTATTTTTAATGATATAAACATACTGGATTATTAGCATATGACATTGATTCTATAGTATGAACACTTCTTGATTCTATTGGAAAAATTGGAAAAGAAGAGATAAAGAAATTGTTTAGGTAGTTTCTCTAAAATTCTTTGTGTAATTTACATAGAGCAAATATTATAGGATTATAAAATTTTTACTTTAATATAATTGCTCTTTTTTTATTTAATTAACTATTATTTATAATAGAATTTTGGGTTGGGTCAAGCCCACATGGGAGGCCTAGACCCATATAAAATCCAACACTATGTATAAGGAATAAGAGATAATATAAGATATGATATAATAAAAATAAAAACTATTAAAACTTATTTTTCTAACCTTGGACAAAAATAAAAGAAGATTTTGAAGACACAAAAAATTTGTATTAAATTAAGAATAATAACTATTTTTTTTTTCAAATACAAAAATCAGTTTTTGAACAAAAACGAAGTTAAAAAATAAAAGTATATAAAGGGATAAACAAAATCAACAATACCAAATTTGTAGTAGTTCGGAAAACAAATCTACATTCTCTCTCTAAGACAATTTTATGCCTCTCTCTCTCTCTAAACTCTTTTTAATTAGGGCTCAAAGTCCAGCCTATTAGAAGCTTAATCTACCTATTCCTAATATTGCAATTTTTTGACAAACTAAAGATTGCCAAATGATTACTAACTCTAATCCTAGGTGTGAGCCAACCCTTAATCACCATTAACATACTAATAACCCTAAATTACGAATCTTAATGGTATCTTACCCCAAAATCAAAGAAAAGAGAAGAAGAAAAGTGAGAAGATGGAAAATCTAACCTCACCTTTATAGATCTTCAAAATGACCAAAATCTTCCTTCTATTTTTCTCTTCTTTTCTTCTTTCCTCTTCTTTTGTTTTTGCTCACTTAGCTTCACTTTCTTGTTGATCTTGCTTTAATCCAACTTTTTTTCATCTAACCTTAGCTTTGATTGAAGAAAAAACAAAAGAAAAAAGGGGTGTATGTCACTGCAACAAAGGAAAAGAAGAGAGACTTTTTGGTTTGTTTAAGATGAGGAAAAAGAAGAATAAAGGAAAAAAGTGAAATTTGACTTTTATAAGATTGTACTTCACGACCGTGACTCATTTGTCACCACCGTGAAATTTCATCATTCACGCCCGTGACCATTAAATGTCACAATCGTGAATTATTTCACATTCCTCATCACAAGTAGAGCGCCTCTTCAGTAAACGGTGAACACGACACTTCACACCCATCACTAGGTTCTATTCAAACATCCCATCAGTTTTTCTCTCTTCAAGAATCTATTTCTCAATCTAAAATGAAACTCGACTTCTCCAAAGGCACCAGAAAGAAGTCTCATGCTCCAAGAAGGTACACGGACTACCTTCTCAATATCATTCCGGAGCACTGTCATCCGAGGTACTCGGTTCTCAAGCAAAGACCACTCTTTTCCTCTCGATCATTTGAGTGGCACACTGTCAGGACCCCTAGTCTCGAGACAAACATGACGGAACAACTTCAGGCTTGTCATCTAAAAACCTTTGTTGATTTACATCAACCAACGCTAAGGGAACCTACCCTCGAGTTCCTCAGCACCCTGCATGTCATATATGCTAATTTAGACCTAAGTCACGCGAGTTGTTAAATTGACTCGTCAGTTTGACCGAAGTCTAAATTTGGATTTTTATTGAAAAATAATTAAAATAATGGCAATTAAGTATGGAAAATAGCTAATATGTTATATTTCGGTAAGGACTAAATTGCAAATTTTGAAAAGTTTAGGGGTCAATTTGCAATTTACCAAAAATTGGAGGATTAATTGGGATAATCATCAATTAAATACATGAATTGGGACATAATGCATGTGGAGGCCAGCCACACCAAGTAGCACATTTTAAGAAGCCAATTGACTTGCATGAATTGGAAATTAATGAAGACATCTAAAATATGGCTTAGGTGTCCCCATCCTTAATTGATTTTTGGCATTTTCTCATTAATTACTCATTCATCCTTTCTTATCTCTTTGTATCTAGAATTTTCCCATCATTGTCTTCCACGTTCCTTTTACCATACATCAAAGTAAAATGAACACATTAATTACCTAAGGAAATATCTAGATTTTTATAGCTTATGTGTCAAAATATTGATTAATTTTGTCTTTTTCCTCTTAATTGTCTCTCTTCTTCCTTATCACTTAAATATCTAGAAGACTATTATCTTCTCTACACCAGCCCCACGTTTCCCCCTTGATCATCCATGGCCAAACCTTGTTCTAAGAAGAAAAAGTGAGAAAGAGAGGGAAAAAGGCATAAAAGAGTAGAGTTCATGCAAAATTAATCAAAAGTAAGCTAGAGAAAATACAAAGAAAGAAAAATTTTATAAACTAGGAAATAAAAGAAAACCTTAAGGTCAGGTTATGGAAGCAATGAAGTGAAGGTAAGGAACTCAAATTGACCAAGAGTTAGCTCAAAGGAGCAAAGTGAAGAGAAATAAAAGTGAAAAAAAGAGGTTTGTGCATAACCTAAGGCAATAGTCGATTTTAATTTTTTTATTTGCATAATTTAATTATTTGGCATGATGATGATTCTGAATTAATATTATTTTGTGATGAAAATATTGGGGATGCATGTTTGCTAGACTTAGGATTTAATTTGGTAAAAATTGAAAGTGATTAGTTTGTATGTTCCTTCCTGGAAATTGATGAGCAGTGTGCACTAAAACTGTTATAACTTCATTTATGAAACTCGATTTTGCATGTTGTTTATTGGGTTTGAAATGTAAGATATAGGGCTATAACTTTCATTCGTACCATAAAACCTGAATATGTATGTAATTGTCCAAAAAAATTCATGAAATTCGGATTTAGAATTTGTCCAGAAAATTCTGGGCAAAATTGATAGTGAACAGTCAATGTTCATGTTATCATATCTTTTGATACATAACTCCGAATTAAGTGATTTAAGTTGCATATTAAATCTAAGCTTCAGACCTAAAATTGTTAAGAAGATCGTGTAACTACATTCAGAAATTAACAGGACCAATATTAAGGTCCAAAACAGAGTACAGAATCTGTCAGTGACAGGGCAGCATATAAGTTGAGGAATGAAATGAGTAAAATGATGAGAACTTGGTTATATTATGTAAATATTATTTTAATTGCGTGATTATGTGATTATTTTGAGACATTACATGCATGAAAAGTGTGAATTTAATTGTTATGAATTTTAATGAAATTGTATAAGCCCTAGAACACCTAACTAGAACCAACTTAGGATAGTTTGGCATGCCAAATAGGGGGGGAGTATGATAAAAATTATTAAATCCATTAATGGTATGATTATCTATGCTGGGTTTGGCATTGTTATCTATGCTGGATTTGACATTGTTATCTACGTCGGGTTTGGCATTGTTATTTATGTCAGGTTTGGCATTGTTATTTATGTCGAGTAGGACATTATTATTTACGCCGGGTTTGGCATTGTTATCTACACTGGGTTTGACATTGTTATTTATGCCGAGTATGGAATTATTATCTATGCCGAGTTTGACATGGTTATCTATGCCAATAATGACACTTATATGCGCACATCATATTGCCCGAGTGGCACTCCTAAGTGTTTGGATGACAACTCTGTTATCCTAGTTAGTGGTTCATAGGTGTGTTGGGCATAATTGAAAACATAAATAAAGAAGTTATGGAACATAAATGAATTTTTGAAAATAAAAATGGAATTACAAATTTTGACATGGATAAAAAGAAGATTTAGTGTTATGGGCAATGAAAAGCTATGGATAATAATGCGTTGATAGAGTAAAATAAATATAAGATATAAAAGAATAAAATTTATGAAATGTAAGTTGCATGGAAAAAAATGATTGAGTATGATTGTGACATGCATTAATAGATGATTGAGTGTTGTGGACATAAATAAATTATTGAAAAAAAAAGAATCATGAATTGAAAAATGAATAAGAATGATGATTTGATTATGTTAAACAAAAATGAGATACAATAAAATAAATTGATGTTATGCATACTAGAATATTATGAAATGTATGTTTGCATGATTTGATCATAAATTGATATATGACAATACATGTGGCATTAAAATAGTTTATTGCCTTATATATATGCACCACTAAGCCAAGGGCTTAGCGTGGGAGTTTCTCTCGTGCAGGTATAGCAAAGAATAAGTAGACAGTAGTAGATAAAGCTAACGGTGACCTGATCCGTAGAGCAACATATTTCAACCACTATGGGTCACACAACTTTTGTATATTATCTTTCGAATTTTATTTTGTAGTATTTGTAAAATAAACAGTATGTTTTGTAAAGAACATGTTATAATATGAAATTGTAGTTTATCTTTAATGCTATGATTTCTTTTATAATGCAAAGTAAACAAATAGTAAATAAAGAAAAATATATATATATACAAGTGATTTTCCTTTATATATAATTTATATAATGATATTTTAACTGATGATGTCAGCGTAGCACAACCTCATCCGGGCACGAGCTGCTGGGGTGAGGGGGTGTTACACTGCAAGTCTCTCCCACAGGCACTGTGAAATTTCAACTCTGCAAACATCCGAACACCCTCACTACAAAATAATTTGGTGACATGTTCAACCTTCCATCTTATGGTATACTTAATGAAAGTGAGGTGGAGTTCTTTGCCTCTCAGGCATGGACGCATTTCGGGCTCGACTGCAGTTGGGACATCAAGAAGACGAAAATCACCCACCTTCGATCACCAGTGCACAAGTATATGCATAGGTTTCTAACCTATAGCATTTTTGCCAGAGGAGACAGCAACTGATCGATTCGGAAATCCAAGCTCTTTCTCTTGGAGATGGCCCGAAAAGGCCTAACAGTGGCTTTATTTAGATGGTTTGCAAACCATCTACTATCTATTGCCATGAAGCCCTCCGGAGACATTTTGATTGGTGGGTACGTGACTCACCTTGCTATTAAGCTTTGGTATTTGAAGCTAGAGGAGCACCACTTCGACCTTATACCAGCACATCCTCGAGATCGACTAGATGTCGAGTCGTTTATCAAAATAGGAGCGGCGATTTGCATAGTTCATGAGAACAACATCTACTACCGCTTCACCAACACAACTGGTGAGATTATTTGGGAGGACAACGATTCAGACAACTTCAAAGTTGGCCTCCAGGGAATCCAGCAGAGGAAGAGAGTTCCAGTTGAGACAACAACCCCAGAGGTTGAGTAGGAAATTGGACAATCCTCGGCCTCCACACTGAACTTGGCTCAGCAGGTGGGTGACCTATTGGCACCACATTTTGACCAATTACAGGCTTCTATTGATGAGAGGTTAGAGATCCTCAAGGATTTCATGGAGTCTCGCATGGAGAGCCTTGAGGTGGAAGTAGCTCACCTTAGAGATTGGATGTCCGGCTCCAAATCTAGCTAGACTATTTTTTTTTTCGTTGTGTTAATATCTAGTAATTCTAATGTAGGATTTTAAATTACTTTTCAAAAACTTTGTACTTTTTTTATTTGATATCAATATAATTGCATTAGTATTCCCTTATGATTTATCTCTTATGTTCTTTTTGTTGATGACAAAAGGGGGAGAACCTAACAATATAATTAAATTAAATGAATATGCAAGTTATAATTAAATGAATATGCAAGTTATACTTTGTTATACTTTGAATATACCTTCAATATAGTTTGCATATACCTTGCATATACCTAAACTAGGAAGCAAACATTCATGTTACACTTCATCATTCTTAACAATTCTTGCATTTTAGTAATTTTTTTTATCTTTGGCATCTTTTGAGGGGGAGACTTCTTAAAAACACATATTGCTAGATTATTTGTCACCATAAAAAATGGGGAGATTGTTGAACCTTGATGGTATTTCTGTCATTTTGATCCTAACAAATAAAATAGCAATAATGTATTTAACATACTTATTTTCTAAGTTTATTGAACAAGGTATGGAACATGATGCAAGAATGGAGAATGGAAGACTAACCTTAAAAAGACATAAATTGAAGAAATAACATGTTCACGCCCGTGACCTTTTATGTCACACTCGTGATGTAGCTTAGCGCCAACTGCCTAACATTTAAAGTTCACGGCCATGAAGGATCACAGCAACCGTGAATGATCATATCAATCATGCCCATGAAAGAAAGTCACACCCGTGAGAAAACATGTCAAATTCCTCCAGAGAGCTTCACGGCCAAAGTCACAACTTGGACCACGGCTTGGAAGGATATTCACGCCCGTGAAATAATAATGTCATGCCCCTGATCAAACACTTCAAATCCTTTCAGAATGCTTCATGGCCAGAGTCACCACTCAAGTCACAGTTTGGAAGAACACTCACAACGGTGACACACATATTCACTACCGTAAGAGTTGGTGCAACGACTATTTTCGCATTAAATGCAACCAAACGGCTATAATTCGCCATGGAAGTATAAATGCAAGTCATTTATGAATCCAGAACAAGAGAATAGCTAATACTTCGAATCAAAATCTTGTTGTAGCCATTTGTGCATTTAATACTTTTAAAACAAACATTAATTGTTTGTAAAAAATCTTTTTGCTCATTATTTTCTGAGGATTATAGATTTGTGAGTGTTTCTCTTTGTAATCTACTACTCAAGTGAGTTTGGGTATATTGGGTTAAGAGTAGAACACTTTTAAGAGTTATTTGTGTGAGCCTTTAAAACACAAAGAATTGGTTTATTATGTGAGCCATTAAAACACAAGGGATTTCTAGGTTAGGTGTGATCCATTGTTAGAAACACCATAGTTGGGAGTGAGCTTGTAAAACTCCATTGTAACACTTAGTGTGTTAGTGAAACTCCGAATTGAGATTGGGGAGAGGAGTAGGGTTTGTTACCACCCGAACCTCTATAAAAATTCCTCTGTGATATCTTCCTATCCCTACCCAACTTAACTTTTCTTTTCGCACTTAAAATCTAAGAAGTTTTAATATCCAATTCAACCCCTCTTTTTGGTACAATATATGGGAAACACCTTTAAATTTCAAAATGATAATTAACTAATGTCGAACCTTCACCTATTGGGATTACTAATAGACATGGTTCAACACCTTATTTATCCAAAATTCCAAGTGTAGCCATTCCTGGTTATTCAATTTTGACAAAAATTTAACACTTCCAAAATACCATATGTTCCAACCAATGGTGGTCCTATTTTGGGATAGAATAAAAAATTTTGATTCCCTTCATAATGGAAAGGTACTCCCTCTTCCAATTTTACTTCTAGACTCCAAAAGAAACCAATCATAAATCCAATGTTTCATTTATGTTTCAATTATGTTCAAAATTCCAAATTCCATAGATATGCGTATGACTTTTTGACTACCAACTAAGATAGGAAGGAGCCATTATTCTGATTCGCAAACTCAAGGTCAAATGGTGGAACTCTTTCAGAGTCCCAAATAAAATTTAAAAGCCTTGTAACACCTGCAAGTTAAAACCTAGAAATAACCTATATTAAGTATATTGAAGGGTATATAAGTGGTTATGGGTTTTGGGAGCATAAAAATAGTTAAAAAGACATGAAAATGAAATTTCCGAATGTTCATGCCCATTAATGTATCATCATAGTTGTGAATGTTGGGAAATAGAAATTCTAAAATTGAGGAGCTTCATGGCCTTAATACATATGGTCATGCATGTGAAAACCTGCGATTTTAATTGGGTTGTTTCAATTTTTCGATAGAAACTCATGATTTTCCAAATTTAAAAACCTATCCACTAGACCTATGAATCCTATAATCGATCTCCTTTCAATTCCCTTCAATCTTGGTTAATATCACACTAATTACCCACTATAAACTAGATTAAAATTGATTAGAAATAGGCACAAAATTCAGGGCAGAAGTGCAAAGAAGGTAGAACTTGATATTTAAACCAAAAACCAATATGAATCATCAAAATAGAGGTAAGGAATCATGTTTTCTTTCTTTTTAATTGGTTTAACTCATATTTTGATAGGGATTTGAGATTAAAGGCCTACAATAAGGGCTTAAGTCAATGCTTATATTGTTAATGTCATAGTACAATGTATTATGATGAATTAGACGGTAAGATGATTCTAATATGGCATTTGAGAATGAAAAAAAAGGTGGAGAAACTCACAAAAAGGATTAGGCACACAAGAGAGGCCAATTATTAAGGCTCTAATTTAGGTTTATACATATACACATAAATTTGATTAATAAATTGTTGTATGATGAATTTTGCAAATGACATGTTTATTTGGTATAGACTGGCATATGGAATTACTGGAAATTTGAGCATTTGATATGTTAACTTCGTATATACAAGGAAGAAGGATAATTGAGGCTTAATGATGCTATAATAGATAATTGAGATAATATGTCTAGTTTTAATAGTTGAATGATGTAACACATATGGTTGTAGTTATTTAATTGATTGTTATATGCTGAAAAGGTTTATAGGAGGAGCTAACATTGGTTAGCTATAGAGCTTTGTGTGTGGTATGCTTGAATTGGTTGATTTTGTATTGAAAATACTAAGAAACCTTAATTCACAACCTTGAATCCAGGTTCATACCCATGAATGACCAAATAGAAAATGTTCACGGCTGAGTCACGAGGAAACAACCCGTCATATGGAAGGTTTCACGATCGTGAATGACTATTCATGCTAGTGAAAGCCTGATAACTAGAATTTTATATTTTGATTTCTATGATGAAATTATATCATATTCGTATGCACATACATATTACATGATGGAATGAGATAGTATATAGTATGAGAACCTAAATATGAACATGATAAGCTTATTACGCCTTAATTAACAAGGGGTTATGTGGAAAATCTTGGAATGGATTACAAAATATGATAAATAACTAGATCGTAATTATTAATGCCCATTCTCTATAGGAGGACTAGCATAGATTAGAAGGCATTGTTGGGTTTTGAACATGTATCTCATACATGGAACCACAAAAATATAAAATTTCATCAAAACCAAAACCCAAAGAATGCCCTATGTAATTTAAAATTGGATCGTACCATCTAATAGGAGAAGTTGATTACCTTTGTTCTTAACTCTTGATCTTCCAAGTTGTGAGTTTTTCCTTCTTTGTGGGTTGCAGCAAACCACAACAATCCAAAACTAGGATTGCCTCTAAGAGTATCCATGCGAAGGAAGAAGAAGAAAACCTTTAAGCAGATGGGGTGACAAAGGTCCAAAGTGTTGGGGCAACCACGAAATTAACTCTTTAAAATAAGTATTTATACTCTTTCTAATCCCTTTTAGGGTTGGAAAAGGAAAATCCTTAATGGGCTGATTTTTCTAAGGTATAAGGCCAAATGTTGACCAAGTTAACAATCCTAATCCAAATTGGATTTGGCCCATTTTTATAACTCTTATAAAAGGCCAATTCTCTTTCTCTCTCATTTGGATCTTATCCAAAATCCATTTTACATTTTCTACATTCCCTCTATGCATGTGACCTAATAGGTTTTCCAATTATATTGGTAGCTCATGTCTCGGGAGGAATCCTAATCCAATTAGAATTCCACGAGTCAAACACTTTTGACCCATAATGAAATTCTAATCAATTTCTCTTAACTTAGCAGATCATAAGCAGTATCTAGCAATAAATCATGACCATCCAATTAACTAGAAAGTCAGTGGTTTGATTTTAAACCCTTTCATAGATAATTATTGTACAATTTGTCCTTTTACCAAACTATACCTCGTTTGGTTCAGAGCATGGTTTGTATGTCAACTTTCATTAGGTTGACTATGTCACATCTAGTCCAAATGATATTAGTTCTTGTCTATGAGACTCATTACTCTAATCAGATATATCCTTGAAGACCTTCATCAAGATATGTCCACCTTGGCCAAAGATTTTTGAGTAATGATCTCTATAAGAGGCCATAGGAATACTCTCCTATCAGGAGTGGTGAATCATCTATTGACTACTGAACTACCTTCAAATACCTTATGATATACCCACTCACTACCCTATCAGCAACCTTTTGAGAGGCAACAAGGAATGAAGTCAAAGTATAAGATTCAGTATCCAAGATAACTTTGAGCATCTCAAATCTAAGGAAACTTGTACCATTGCTATGATGAGACTATCACTGACATTGAATAGATATCCATATGATTATCTCATAGCAGGTCATCCAATGTACTTGACTACTCTAGAAAACATCCATATGTTAACTCTAAACATCTCATGTCTGCAGCTTATGAGATTAGCTATTTGACCTAGTCAAGGAGTATAACATGTATTAGTCTATTCGGATTAATACTATCTCATCTTGTTAATCCTATGACTAGGGATAATTTAGGTATAAACAATTACATATGATAGGAATCTCACCATCATTATCTCATCATGAATTTTTTCATGTTGTGTTACATACTAAGGACTTCATTAAATGGTTTAAGATCTTTATCAATTCATATGCAATGAATACCATATAATGAAAATTCCTTTTATAAATAATAAATGAGTACATCAAGTGCCTAAGGTGATAGCCTTTAAGATACCTCTCTAACAGGCATATGATTGAGTGGGTTACGGTACCATAGAATATTTAGCACTTGAATTTATATTTTAAGGACAATATGGCTTAACCTTGAATGAAAGTGCCCTTGATCTCATATGCATGAAATTATCATTTTTTACTCAGTCAATGTGGCTTAAGATCGAGTGAGTACGATCTTAACTTGAGAAGCTCAGTTTAGCACTATACAAATAGATACAATTAGTGAACAAGATGATTTAAGCTCGGATAAGAGTGCTCTTGTGTCACAACCTGCATTTGGATTGTCCAGGTCTAAAGTATTGGATAGAGAAATATTAAACCTAGCAATAGGAAAGAAATTCAAAAATATGGGAAACCAGATACAATCATAATTTATAAAGACATAAGGAAAACCAATATTTAAGTATATGGAAATAGAAAATGGAAATTTGTGTTCTGTAGTAAAAATGTCATATGGATATGGTTAAATGGATTCACATATGTGTATTATGGCATGTTTGTGCTTTAATTCAGCAGATTAAGTTTGTATGAGATATATGAATGTATGATGGCATGGTAGAGCGCACATGTACGTACATAGTACATCTATATATGTTATGATTTATGTATGAATACATGTTAAAAATTTTATGCTTATATGTACCACTAAGCTTTCAATAGCATACCATGTAGTTTTTTTTACCCATAGGTTTGGAGCCGATAGCTAGCTGAGTTGATTTGAAGAGGAGTCACGGTATATTAGAGTAGACCTATGTCTTGGGTCAGTTTATTTTATTAATTCATTTGTGATATTCTCATGACATGAGATAGACAGTTAGTTTTCATGTTTTAAATAAATAAGGACATGTGTTTGAATTTGTTTATTTTATAAGGTTGATTTTGTAATAAAATGGAGTATGCCCAAACTATTTTAATTATGAATGAGGATTCGGTTTTAGTTCAGATACATGATTTTGTTTATATTATGTTTGTTTTTTTCACTATATGAAAACAAATGATTTTATTATTCATGTTATATAGGTTTTGAGCAATATACAGTTACATTGATTAAGATAGGAAAATGTTTTAAACAAAATAGGTTATAAGGCATCTAGTCATGTGACATTAGCTTGTATAGTGGGATTATGTCATATTGTATAGGTAGGTGTTACAAGCCTGCTATCCAAACATGGTTGCAAGCCCAAGGCAATAGAAATTTTTGGCCTAAAAGGCTTTTGCATAGACCTAGTTGGTAGCTACAAAAACAAAAGAACAATACTTTGTAATAATGGAATAACTATTACAGAGTTTACATTCCAAATTGTCCAAATCCTCAAACTCATGATCCATGCCCTTAGTGGACCTACAAAATGGCAATGAGAATGACTACTTTGAGATATTTTCCCTAAGTCAATAAAAAAAGAAAAAGAAAAAGAAACATTTCCAAATTCTAAATTTATGACATCATCTTCTAACAGAACAGTGCATAAGATATGAAGAATCTACTTTTTCACTGAGTATTCTCCACTTCCAAAAGAAGATAATCAACTTTCTGAAAGCAAATAGGAAAGCATGTGAAGCCACACCAACTTATCTGTCATTCCAAAAAGAAGCATGTGTTCTATCTTGTGTATGCATAGGCTCTTGGAAGAGACTCCAAACTGCCTATAAAAGGAGGATCCTTCTCTCTAAGAAGGCATCATTCCCATTTAGAGAGATATACTTAAAAAATTTAGAAAATCTCTTTGTATCTCTTATTTTTATTGTAATTTTCTTTTAGTTTTAGTTTTTCAAATTATAAGTATAATTTTTTACACTTGTATATTTTCCAAATTTATAATACTAATAGAGTAAATCTTTTCAAAATTCTTTTCTAGATTTTGCATTTGCAGTCATAAGTATTTTTTACACTTATGGCTTAGGCTAATCATATATGCATTAGAAATATTGTTTGCATTTGCATTTCTTCCTTGTGTTTTTGCATCTTTAATTTTCCCATTCGATCAAAGGGAGGATAGGGTTGCATCTTTGATTCCCTTCATCAATCATCTCCGTTTAATTAAAGGGAGTGTTTGGTATCAAAAGAAAATCCAAGTTCTTTAAATGTTCTTACCAAGGATCAGAAATCTATCATTGAGATCATAAAATAGATAGAAAATCCCAAACTCTAATAAGAACTCTTAGAAAGACTTATTAAGTCCTTTAAAGAAAAACCTCTTGTACACAAGCATAGTCAAAGCCACTTCCCACAAACATCTAATCTTTCCAACAAGAAATAAAGCAAGACAAATCTCAGCTCAAAAAGTTAGAGGGTTAGAAACTCTAAACTTCTCAAATCCTTAATGATCTTTTGCTTCAAAAGATTGTTCAAATGAAGGCCAAGTCCTAGATGATGAAGAAATAAACAAGCTGGAACACTTAAAGAAAGTTCTTGAAGATTTATTGTTTATTCTTTGAGAAATAACTTCTCAAAAATATTTAATTCAAATTTACCTTGTATTTTCAAATGATTTCAAAATTGAGATAATAACTTTGTTTGATACTGGTGTAAATTTAAATTGTATCAAAAAAGGTATGTTCCAAAAATATTTCCAAAAGATTCAAAACAAATTTTAATTGCTACTAACAATGTTGATCTTCCAATTTGTTTTAAAAATAAAGCAACAATATTAAGCAAAAATGTTTCTATTAAAATACTTTTTATTTTACTCCAAAATATTAATCATAATGTCATTATATATATACATATAAACGCCTGCTAATTAGAGTCTATAAGATATGTTGGTAACTAAAGAGAGAGAATAGGTAGATTACGGTTTAAAAGTTGAAAATAGTGAAGGATTCATGCCCGTGAAGGGATTGTCACATGTAACACCCCCTTACCCCACTTCCGTGCAGCAATGTAAGTGAGTATTATCCGTCTAACTGTTTTATAAAATTAATGAGATGTAATATAAATTTTTTATTTTTCGAAATATTGTAGATACCCAAAATAAAATTGTTATAAACACGAATTTTCAAATTTTCATTTATTTATAAAATACATTAATTTATATTTATAATAGACACTCGATGAAATAAAAACAATAATTTAATTTAAAAAGTTTTAACAAAATATACCCAAAATAAATCCAAAACTTTTAGCCGCTTCCGTCTGGGTACCCTTTTTCTTCTGAAAACTATAATATCTACAGCTACCCTTCTAAAATCTGCACGAGAGAAAACCACACGCACTAAACTACTAGCTTAGTGGTGCTTTAATGATAAAAATTTTACATACATATATTTTCTTACATGTCATTTATAAATTTAACAAATAAGACATAAAATAAAGAATTATATGAAATCAAACAAATTTCATCAAGCATGTAACATTTACAATTTTAATTAATATAACATTATCAAAATAACATACTTTAATATTATTATTATTATTCATCTTTCTTGTGCCCATAACACCTATAACCGAACTGACTAATAAGAATAACGGAGTTGTCATTACCGACTTAAAAATTTTGTGCCGAGTGCATTTATAAATTTGTCATTTCTGGCTTTTATATTAGACACCGAGTGTCTTAAATTCCCTTATTGGCATGCCAAATTATTCTCTATTATAGTTTTAGATTAGGTGTCTTAGGGTTTAACTAGTTTTATATTAATTCACATTATTTTCAAAAATTGATAATTTTACCAAAATTTCACCAAAAAGCTTATTTATTTTTGTTCTTTGTTCTTATTGTTATAGCATTAGAATCTCATACATAAATAATTTATTGAATATTTATAATTACCATTAAAGTAAAAATTCACATTAATTATTACATATACGTATCACACCACATGCAAAAACCAATATTTCAAGTTTTTATCTATGGCAGATTTCGGCCATGATTTTAGGCTTCATTTTTAGCCTATTTATAATTTGAATTTGAAATTATGGTCCTACCAATTTGTATATTATTGTCTTAGCTTCCACATTCATAAACAATCACTCAAATCTAAGTTTTCTATCAAAAGTTATGGCCAAATAAACGCTAAATCATTAATAAAATTTTTGCCCAGAATTTTCTGTACAGATTTTAGGTTTGAGTTTTATGTATTTTTTGGGCAAATTCAGACATATTTAGATTTTATGGTCTAAATAAAAGTTAAATTCCTATGTCTTAGATTTCAATTCCAATAAAGAACATATAAAACGGAATTCCAGAACCTAAGTTACAACCAAAAATATCAAGACTGCTCCTGAAATTCTATAACAAAGTCATCAATTGACATCAATCTACCTTTCAACTACATTCATCATATGCATTCATTTTTATACCAAAATTTCCATATCACAATTACATTCATTGTTAGAGGAGTGCTCTAAAGGCAATCACCTTTACCACTTATTGTACAAATTAATTTGATTAATAAAAGGCTTTTTCATTAATTTGATGTTCATTTGATATATGAATTGATAAGTGATCTTAAATCAATTAATGAAGTCCTTGATACATAACATAGCATGAAGGAAATCATGATTAGATCATGATATTGAGATTCTTATCATGTGTAATTATGTTAGTATCAAAATTATCCCTAGTCATAGGATTAATGAGACGGGACATTATTAATCTAGACAGATTAGCACATGTTACACTCCTTCATTGGATCGAGTAGTAGATCTCATAATCTATAAACATGAGATGTTTAGAGTTAACATGTGGATGCTTGCTAACTGTAGCTAAGTAAATTGGATGACCAACTATGAGACAATCATATGGATAATCTATTCAAATGTCAATGATAGTCTCATCATAGCAATGGTGCAAGTATCCTTAGACTTGAGGTACTCAAGGATATCTTGAATATTGATTCTGTATTTTGACATTATTCCTTATTGCCTCAGAGAGGTAGTTCATAGGGTGGTGATTGGATACAACTTGAGGTATTCGAAGGTAATTGGGTAACCAACAAAGGATTCACCACTCTTGATAGAAGGAGTGTATACCCATGGCCTCTTGTCATGGTCATTACTTAGGAATCTCTGGCCTGAGTGGAAATGTCATAAAGATAGTCTTCAATGACATATCTAATAGAGTAATGAGCCTCAAGAACAAGAACTAACATTACTTGGACTAGACGTGATGTAGTCAGTCTAGTGGGAGTTGACACATGTCCATACTCTGAACCAAGTGGGGTATAGAATGGTGAAAGGAATAATTGCACAGAAATTGTCTATGGAAAGGTTCGTAGTCAAACCACTGACTTTCCGGTCAATTGGGGGTCATGATGTGTTGCTAGATACCACTCATGACCTGCTTAAATTAATTGTTAATTTAAGTGGCCAACATAACCGGGAACCTAATGGGTCACACGCATTAAAGATATGGTGAATGAGTAAAATGGTCTTGAATAGGATCCAAAATATGAGAGAATTATTTTAGGATGGATCGCGATGAGATCGCACGGAAAAATCTTTTGGGAGTGTCATGGGCCTGTGCGGGCTAGGCAGGCTGCTGGCCTGCCATGCGAGCCAGCTGGGCTACTCAGCAGCAGCCCACAGCAGGCCCAGCGTGCCTGCAGCTTCCCATCCGTTGGCCAACGGTTGTTTTTTGCCTTAATTAGGCCAATTATGGCCAATTACTATTCATTTGTTTCCATTTTCTCCTTTTTTGACTTTTCATCTTATTTTTGAATTTGATTCAAATAGAAAAGACATCAAATGGAAGGAAATAGACATGAAAATATTTTTTTTATGAAAAATAATATTTTTAAGACACAACAAAAATTCTCTCAATAACACTTTCAAAGCTAGCACTTTGAATTTGTTCAAACCATTTCTCTTGATAGTTTCTTCTTCATTCTTCACGTGGATTATCATTAGAGACATTCTAGTGTGGATTGTTGTGGTTTACTACTGTAGCGCTCACTTACCCTACTAATCGCTAATAGGATATGGAAGTGCTACTAAGCTCATTTAATTTAAAACCAACGCTCAATTTTGTATAAATATTTTTTTTTTCAATTTAAATATATATCTAGTGATGGGAATATTGTGATTCAAAATAACTTATTCATTAAACCATGATATTTAAAAATATAACTACAATAATTCTAGATATATATAATTACCAAATCCATTACTTATAAATATTACAAGCCACAAATTTACATCAACAAAATTCTTAAAACTTAATTTTTACAACATCATTATCAAAACATACAAAAAGAACTAGACTGCTGCAATCTGATCTTGGGGTTCCCTATTCTTCGGTCGCCCTATCGGAACAGCTACTTCTATTTATCTGCGCGTGAAACACACGCGCTAAGCTACTAGCTTAGTGGTACGTTTGGCAACTATCCAATCATTACATAAGTAATTCTAAAATAAAATTTTAGAAACTACAATTAACCTATTTAGCATGCCAAATATTCAATTAATAATAAACTATTTTCTTCATGCAAAAATATTTAATTCATGAATTATGATATTTTATTCATTAAGCATGCTTGAAATTTTAACAATACAAGATATAAAATTTACAATATGAATTTCATACTTCACATTTTTTTTCTGTTATTTATTTAATAGCCCACGACATCTTAGACCGGAACTAAACACTGGATACAGGGTTTCTGCTCTCCGGCAGTATACTCGGCGCCTACATAATTATTTTATAACTCGGCGTTTAACGCCTACATTTTCAATAACAACTCAGCACCTTTTTGGTGCCTACGTAAATTTCGAACTCAGCACTAATTCTTAGTGCCTAAGTAAATTTCAACTCAACACTATTATTTTTAGTGCCTACATAATTTTAACTCAGCACTATTATATTTAGTGCCTACATTTCTACCCTTTTATTGGCATGCCAACTTATCCTAATTTCTAGTTCTCGACTAGATGTTATAGGGCTTAAATTACATTTGTTACCTTTATTCATATTTGCAAAAAATTATGTAGGGAAATATTAATATAAATTCCATATAAATGCAATAATTCTCATTCAATATTTTAAAACCTCATACTAGCTCATTTAATCATTATAACTATAAAAAAAATTCAATCAATACATTTTCTAACACATAAATCCACAATCAACACATTTCTACCAGCTGTCCTATTCTGGACAGCATTTCTACCTTATGTTGCTCTGCATTTTTTTTGTCTATTTTTAGACAGAATTTGGACATGTGATCATCTAACAAAATATAGGTACATGTCTTATATTTAATTTCCAACTGGAATCACATCAAAACAAATTTTTTAGCAAAAGTTATAAATTTTCACCTAAGTTACGTTCGCTGCAATCTGCCCAGTATTTTACTGGACAGATTTCTGCCTTATCTTTCTATATCTTTTTCATCCATTTCTAGATGTCATTTGGATAAGTGATCAACTATAAAAATTCAGATACATGTCTTATCTTTAATTTCCAACTGGAATCACATTAAAAATAATTTCTTAGCAAAAGTTATGAATTGTTTTCCAACCTATGTTCACTGCAATCTGCCCAGTATTTTTTTTTCTGGACAGATTTCTAGTTCAAAGTTTGAGTCCATTTTTCACCTAATTCCAGGCATATTTAGGTCTAATGGTCTGAATGAAAGTTCAAGCCCTATATCTTAACTTTCCAATCCAGCAAGAATCACTCAGAAATGATTTCCAGAACTCAAGTTATGACCAAAACACTGGACACTGTTCATAAGATGAATTTTCCAGCACATCAAATAATTCATACATTTTCCATTTTCATGCATCAACCTCATTTTCTAGTCTTTATTTTCACATTCATGGCATCATTTAATCACTCAATCAAATGTTCAGAATTTCATACATAAATTCACTACATCATAAAATCAAAATCAATACTTTTCTATATTGAATTTTTGCCAAATGTACATACCTCAAAGTTCTATTTTTCTTCACTTTTCTCTTCCTCTTAGATAGCCTTTTCCTTGCCCTTACTTCCCCTTTGATTTTGGTTCAAAGGTTGTTCACTTCCTTGCCCTAACAATAAATTTTACACTAATCAAACACTAATCACACTAATCCACCCTTAATCACCATTAGCATACTAATAACCCTAATTTACTAGCTATAATGGCAACTAACCTCAAACTCAAAGAAAAGAGAAGAAGAAAGTAAGGAGATGGAAAATCTAAACTCACCTTTGATGATCTTCCAAATGGCTAAAAACTCTTTTTTTTTTCTTCCTTTCTTCCTTCCTCTTCCTTAGTTTTGCTCACTTTACTTCACTTTCTTCATGATCTTGCCTTAATCCCCTTTTTTTTCATCTAATCTTAGCTTGATTTGAAGAAAGAAAAACAAAAGTAAATGGGAGAGGAGAAGCTCACGGAAAAGAAGAAGAAAAGAGAGAGAAATGAGTTTGGTCAAGATGAAGAAGAAGAAGAATGGTCAAAAAAGTGAAAATTTGACTTTTTATAGTTGGATTAGGTGGGTGGTTAGGATTAGTTACTAATCTTGATTCCTATTGGTCCATTAATTTAAATCACTCTTACTTTATTTTAATCAAAAGAATATTCCTTTCCTTAGATAAAGAATATTCCATTTTTATGCCTTCTTAGAATTTCTGTGCCAAAAACACTGCAATTCCAAATTTCGTTCAGCGAAAAATAATTTTTTTCCCAATTTTAATTCCAAAATTCAAAATTCTCAATTAATAATATTCAAAATATTTTTCTCCCATCTTATTATTATTTAAATTTATTTCTTTCATGTCCAAATTTAGACCCCGATCGGTTCAGCGCATCGGATTTCGGTCAACCGCGACCGTGGCCTAAATTATCGGGTATTACAACTACAATCCAACAAAGTGAAGATTTGAAGAACAAATAAAAATTACAAGGTATAATATTTAACATTTATATTTATATAAATTAGTTTTAATGGTACAAGTATGATCTTTTGTTTTAGGTTTTGAAAAAAATTATTTTTTGCTGCGTTTATGAATATGATTCATTCTTCAAAATCTAACATTGGTATTAGAGCCTCCTTGTATCCATTAAAATTAATTTTAATTGAAAGTGCAATGGGATTGCATGTTTTTGATGATTTTGGATCAATAGGTTTTGAAAAATTGAAATTAATTTGTAAAATATAATTTATATATTTTTCTTTCTTTAATCTGATCATGGGATGATTAAGAATGATTATTTTAATTGAAAAATTATTTGAATGTGATTCAAATAATTAATTTAGGATTTATTTCAAAAATACCTAAAATTGCCTTTTTATGAACATGTGTTGTTGTTTGGCTTAATTGATGGGGCTAGTTACATTTTTCTTCTAATTTAATTATGAAAAAATTATTTAGACATATTGAGAATATTTTTATGCCTCTGGAATTGTTCAATAATTAATTAAAAATTATTTTAATTAATTTTTGCAAATAAACACAAAAATGAGACTGTTTTAGCATACCCGGTGGGACTGTTTTGTTTGATTTTTTTGTATGTGTTTATTTTATTTTCAGCACCTTGAAATAATTTTTATGTGATTAAAAATATGTTATTTTGATGTTAGATGCATGCCAAATTTATTTTTCAAGAATTTGAAATTTTAAAAATTCTAGATATCTAATTAGTCATTTTAAGCGTCTAAGTGTGTTAGTTTGTTTGTCTTAAAATTTTTGGCTTGTGTCAAAAATATTTTGATGAACTTGAGCTGACCTAAAGATAATTAGAATGGTGATTTGATTTTTTGAAAATTTTTAGAATTTTTGGAAATTAATTTTGAATTAATTTAAGTTGTACAATTGTAATTCTAGTATGACTAGAAATTGGTATGTATATTATAATTAAATTGTTTAATTTTAACATCATAATATTCTGATTTTAAGGAGAATTAATTTTGAATTATTTCTGGAAATATGGAATTTAATTTAATTTGATTAAATATTAAATTCCACTTTAAAATGATGTACAAAATTAAATTAACCGAAAGAACACATATAGACAATTTCGATTCAAGTGTTGAATCGATTTACAAATTGAAATCCAAAATTGTCATTTTTATTTTGTGTATTAGAGAATGCATGTTAGGAGTGTATGAAAAGGCATGATGGATGATTATGGAGTTAGGTCCAATGTGATTGAGCATGCATAGAATTATTTTGTTTTATGGTAAATAGAGCTTGCGTGTCCCTACCTCTTTTTCTTTCTTATGTATTTCTCTTCTCATCTTACTCCCATCAAATGTAAATTGAGGTTTTCTATACTTTGAAATATGTAATTAGATTACATAGGATTATGATAGAATGAAGATACAAAGGAGCAAGAAGCAAAGGAGATGGTACCATAAACAAGAAGACTTAGAAATAGGAATTTGATATCTATTTTGGGTTGTAAATTCATGCATATACCTAGGTAAGACCTAGTCAATTTCTCTTTGGCTCACGATATTGACTTTAGTATGTCCATAATCATGTCATATAGTTAATGTAACTATCTTTATATATCAATGTGATGAACGTATGATATATAAAAGCATGAAGTAATAACTTGATGAGACTTAACAAAGAAATCCCTCACTAAATAAACAATTAAATCTTACGCCTTCTATTAATATGGGGAGAACCAGAGTTCTTCTAGAGTTAGGGTTGTTGAGTTGCCTCAAGCTCACTCTATAAGAATATGTTCAATCCATTGAAATTAGATTTCACGATTAATGGGTTAGACTTAACCGATATTATTAACTTGTTGGATTTGCTCCAAGGTTAATGTGCATTGGAGGTGAAGTTGGGTTTGAATACATGAGATGTACACATATCAAGAGTCGATAGCCCAATATATGTGCACACATCAATAAGTTGATAGCACAAGATTCGATAGTTGCATAAATAATGCAATTGGTATGGATTAGATACCTACCAACCAAACTAAGGATAGCTTGTTGAGTTGCCTCAAGGTTATTCTTAGCTAGTTGGATATCGACCCACTAGGAGAACTTCCATATAAGTTCTCTCGGGTTCATAGTGAGAGCTCTGTATTCGCAATAAAATAGTGGGAGCCATAATGCCATTTATTAAAGACCTAATAAACATGCATTTTATGTACATTCTAACATGTTCGATTTTACATCTAGGTTACTAGAATCATCATCATGACAAGTGTGAATTTACGATCGCTAATGGAATCAAATAAGTTGACCGGGCCCAATTTTTTGGATTGGCTAAGGAATCTGAGAATAGTTCTCAAATCCAAAAAGATTGGCTATGTCCTAGATGAGGCACTCCCTAATTTCCCTACTACTAATGCTTCTGAAGATGTTCAGAAGGCATGTCAAAAGCATATCGATGATAGTGAGATGGCGAGCTGCATTATGCTTGCTACTATGTCAGCTGAGTTGCAAAAGCAGCATGAGGCTATGGATGCTAATTCCATAGTATACCATCTAAGAGAGCTTTTTGATGAGCAAGCACGTTTCGAAAGGTTCGAAACTTCAAGGTTGCTCTTCCGCACTAAGATGGTTGAGGGGTCCTCTCTAGTGCAATATGCATTGATGATGAATGGCTCTAAAGGCAATCACCTTTAGCACTTATTGTACAAATTTATTTGATTAATAAAAGGTTTTTTCATTAATTTGATGTTCATTTGATATATGAATTGATAAGTGATCTTAAATCAATTAATGAAGTCCTTGATGCATAACATAGCATGAAGGAAATTATGATATTGAGATTCTTATCATGTGTAATTATGTTAGTATCAAAATTATCCCTAGTCATAGGATTAGTGAGACGAGATATTATTAATCTAGACAGACTAGCACATGTTACACTCCTTCATTGGATCGAGTAGTAGATCTCATAATCTATAAACATGAGATGTTTAGAGTTAACATGTGGATGCTTGCTAAGTGTAGCTAAGTATGAGACAATCATATGGATAATCTATTCAAATGCCAATGATAGTCTCATCATAGCAATGATGCAAGTATCCTTAGACTTGAAGTACTCAAGGATATCTTGAATATTGATTATGTATTTTGACACTATTCCTTGTTGCCTCAGAAAGGTAGCTCATAGGGTTCTGATTGGATATAGCTTGAGGTATACAAAGGTAATTGGGTAACCAACAAAGGATTCACCACTCTTGATAGAAGGAGTGTATACCCATGGCCTCTTGTCATGGTCATTACTCAGAAATCTCTGACCGGGGTGGAAATGTCATAAAGATAGTCTTCAATGACATATCTAATAGAGTAATGAGCCTCAAGGATAAGAACTAACATTACTTGGACTAGACGTGACGTAGTCAGTCTAGTGGGAGTTGACACATGTCCATACTCTGAACCAAGTGGGGTATAGAATGGTGAAAGGAATAATTGCGCAGAAATTGTCTATGGAAAGGTTCGTAGTCAAACCACTGACTTTTCGGTCAATTGGGGGTCATGATGTGTTGCTAGATACCACTCATGACCTGCTTAAATTAATTGTTAATTTAAGTGGCCAATATAACCGGGAACCTAATGGGTCACACGCATTAAAGATATGGAGAATGAGTAAAATGGTCTTGGATAGGATCCAAAATATTAGAGAATTATTTTAGGATGGATCGCGATGTGATCGCCCGGAAAAATCTTTTGGGAGTGTCACGGGCCCGCGCGGGCTAGGCTGGCTGCTGGCCCGCAATGCCCAGTAGCAGGCCCAGCGCACCTGTAGCTTCCCATCCGTTGGCCAACGGCTGTTTTTGGCCTTAATTAGGCCTATTAAGGCCAATTACTATTCATTTGTTTCCATTTTCTCCATTTTTGACTTTTCATCTTATTTTTGAATTTGATTCAAATAGAAAAGACATCAAATGGCAGAAAATAGACATGAAAATATTTTTTGTAAAAAAAAATATTTTTAAGACAACAAAATTCTCTCAAAAACACTTTCAAAGCTAGCACTTTGAATTTGTTCAAACCATTTCTCTTGATAGTTTCTTCTTCATTCTTCGCGTGGATTATCATTAGAGACATCCTAGTGTGGATTGTTGTGGTTTGCTACAACCCAACAAAGTGAAGATTTGAAGAACAAATAAAAATTACAAGGTATAATTTTTAAGATTTATATTTATATAAATTAGTTTTAATGGTACAAGTATGATCTTTTGTTTTGGGTTTTGAAAAATTTTATTTTTCGTTGCGTTTATGAATATGATTCATTCTTCAAAACCCAACATTCATATGTCTCAATTATTTCACACCATTTAGTCTCATTTCCATATAAATTATCAAAAGCAACAACTAATCACATTTCATATCAAAAACACAATCATATCAAACCTTAATACATAATTACATACATATGAACAACATGTAAGATTTTTATCAATGAAGCATATACCTAATCAGCCTTCAATCTTCCTTTAATCATTCTTTTCCTCCCCTTACTAGTTAGCTTTGTCCTTTCCTTTGTCGCCCTCTTGAGGGCCTCTCATTGATTCATTTGGTTTTCCTACACAACCAATACCATATCTTAATCCTATCATCCATTTTCAAAGATTTTCATGTCTACATAACATTCTAATGCTCATAATATATTTTTCACCTTAATTTAGCCAAAATGTACTAAGGTTAAACTTCCCTCTTAATATGTCATGGCTGCCCAAAAATATTATCATAGTTCCAATTTATTTTCTTCAAACCAACACTCAATTCACACTTTATCTATCACAAATTGTGTTATTTTTCTATGTTAATTTTAATTTCTCTCAAATTACTTTAACTATGGCAGCCCTCATTCCTCCATTAAATTTACCTTTGTCTATTTTTTTAAATCATAAAACAATTGACTAACATCAATTATCATTAATTCAAAGTTTAACTACAATTTTCTTCAACTAATTACAACTTTAAATTTCTAATTTCAATCTTGCAACATAACCTAAATCTATCAAACCTAATCATATCTATCATCCTTATGGGTCTCAAATGGAAGGAAAAAGGTTGAATTTAAGAAGAATAAACTCACCTTAATGGTTCTCCAAGTTGAACCAAATCTGTTCCAAGTTGCTCCCTTTCCTTTTCTTCTTTCTTCCTTCCTTCTTGCTCCTTTGCTCCCTTTGTGGTAAAAACTCTTAAATTTTGAATTTTCCTTTCTCAAAACTAAAATTTTCTCTCTTTTTTAAGCTTAAATTGGATCAAAAATGGTGCCTTTTGGGATGGAGAGGTGGACGGCCAAGGTGGGAGAAAGAAGAAGAAGAGTTAGACTTGTGGAAGAATGTAGAAATTCTTCTTCTTTTTGACTTTTATTCCAAAATTAAGGAGTGAGTCACACTAATTAAAATTAATTCTAATTCTCATTGGTTCATTAAGTTAATTAATCTTGATTAATATTTAAACTTTGAGAAATTCCTTATTTGCCACATCTTCCCCCATCTTCACAATTTTTTTTCCCTCAACAATTGCCATAATATCAATTTTGTCCATATAAAATTTTATTTTTTTCTAATTCTAGCACTAATATTTTTAATTTTCAAATAATAATACCTTTAATTATTTTTCCTCATTATTAGTCATTTTTTTATGGGTTCAAATTTATACTTCGATTGACCCTGAGTGCCCCACTACGGTCATGCAAAATCGGAGCCTAAATCACTGGATGTTACATCACAGCTGTGAATGTCATGATTTAAGGTTCACGCTCATAAATATATGATTCACACTTGTGAAGGTTAAGTCATGTCCATGAATGTTGGTTAACTAGGAGAGGTGAGGCAAACATGCATTTCTCTCACCCCCATCCCTAATGTCTACCATATTCCTACTATCCACTCCCTATTACCCATGTAATACCCAACCATATAGCTAGAAATATCTCAACTATATAGAATGATGATACGAAACCTTTTCGTAGAAAACCATTTAAATTAAAACTTTTTCCATTTTAATGATATCATTTTCATAATTAAAACTATTTTCATCAAACACCTATTTAAACATAAACATCCATTTTTATAACCATGCATCAAACCTGATCAATAAGATCAAAATCATATATATAATAAAACCATGTTAGGCTCACACCAACCCTATGTTTACAAAAGTACATCTTAATATCAAATAGATGATTTTGGATTAAATAGACATATATAAAAATTGTATCCCATGTCCCATAACATGTGCAAAAAGTACAAAATAATGTTATGTATGAACACCCACTCAAACCTGGTCTGCTCTGACTAATCTTTGTATGGGCACTACTTCTTGATTCATCAACTTTAGTGTACCAACTCCAAACTTAAGTGTAGGAAAATATCCACACACTAAGCAATCTAATACTTATTGGTACATATATGCATAAAAGTTCTACATATCATCATGTCATGTCATACTATCATTATTTCATGTTCATATCATTTTTCTTATGATAATGCCTAGGAACATACATTCTAGATTTTACATACCTTGATGCCATAATAATATGCCTACTACCATAGACACAAAAGATATCGACATGCACCTATAATTATTTCCATAACCATCATATCACAATCACATCAATGACCAATACATAAACCTTTTCATTTCACATATAATTACCATATATGTTCTAGTTCATTTCACTCAAAACTTTAAGTCTAACTATCCAAATGCAAATTGTGAAACATGAGCACTTATAACTCGAGCTTAAGCTACCCTGCTCACTATCTATATATCCTCATCCAAACCCCTCAAGTCAAGAGAACTCATAACCCAAGCTTAAGCCATCTTGACTAACCTGAACTTAAGCCACCTTGTCCTTATATCAATATCAATATATTCTACGATACTGTAACCCCCTCAATGACATGTCATTTATCCTATGCCAAGACTTAGATTAGAAAACAGGGCAATTAGATCATATCTTTTATCTTTTAATATATGTTATCATTTACATGTTATTAAGTATCAAACACAAGCACATTGCCTCATACACATATATATTTATGCTTACTCACAACTTATAACATGTGATCATTTAACCCCATAACAAAGCATCCAAAATCAAGATATGTAACACCACATCTTATGCATTTGAGTATAACCTATCCCTGTATCAAGTAATCATACATAGCATACTGGAAAGGTAGAATACCCTGTTAACAATAGTAGTAGATTTTGTTCATATCCTATAATATAATTCAATGACTTTGCAAGTCTCATATCCTATAATTTCATTCAATGACTTGTAAGTCTCATATCCTGTAATATTATTCACTGACTTTGCAAAGTTAACACTGAGGTTTTCACCACAATATAATATATCACATATATCAAAACATAAACTTTACACCTAAGTATTTTCGAGTTGATTTCATTTATACATTTTTAGACTCATTCCAAAATGACTATACATATTCAAGCACGTAAATACAAAACACATATGACATATTTTCATGCTTGTGTGGAATGCAAGGAGAGAGAGTGATGAGGCTCGGCCAGTGACCTGTGCTCCATGTCTTTTATACGCTACTCAAAATGAGTTATCACTTTTCTTTACCTGAAAAATGATGCAAATTGATGAGTTACAGCTCAGTGAGAATAACCATCCAATGAGCTCTAAAGTACCAAACAACTCATAGTAATAAATCACAATTCCAATATATACCATGTATTCCATTCCATTCATCATTATCATATAAGTATCAATAAAGTTGAAACATATAATCATTACTCTTTATGTATGCAAATGCTTTGCTTATTTCATTTTGTTGTGACCAAGTTAAACAGACATTGCCCCGGGTTTCCATGTGAACATTTGCCATGTGAACATTTGCATTTGCATTTGCATTTGCTAGCTAGCTTGATCATTTGTTTCATTTGCACATTTGTTGGGCCATAGGCCTCTTCTTTTGCTTTACAATATCGATTAACTAGTCACAACGCCTTTTTAGCCCATATGCATATGCACTTGTATTTAAGCTTTCATCAACCATTGCATCTTTATCATATACAACATACATATATTCCATATATACCTCATATGTCAAGCATATACCTTGCATATACTATACATATACCATGTGTATATATCACATTTGTCAAACATATACCTCAAATATACCACAAGTATACCATTTATATCTACCACAATGTCACAAATTATTTATCATTACATTATCAAGGACCAATCATGACAATCACATGAATCACATAGCAAGCAACATTCATTTGCACTAAAGAATTCAATCGATAATTAGACTCATTGTTCTCCTTTGATTCCAACCCCTAACTTATTGTCTATCTGCTCCTTGTGGGTCTCCAATATGTTGCGAGCCTAATATAAAAACATAATCGATTAACTCATGATTAGAGAGACTTAATGTGGCTTAAACAAATTAATATGCATTATTCATGTCAATAGTTAAGATTTTTCCTATGAGGCAGTGTGACCTTATGGGATTGTTTAGCCTATAACTTTTTATATAATTGACCAATTAATCGGATTCTTGTTCCTAATTAAAAATAACATATAATTATAGAACATATTCAAATTTCAGACCAATTGGATCATTGTACAATATTTGGTGGAATTTCTAAGAGTGTTCTATTTTCTGCCTTGTTTTCTGCCTTTATGCTGTTTCAGGGTACTCATTTGGGTTCATCATAACTTAAAATATATACGTCCTATTTTAATGAAACTTTACAGACACTTATATGGGTGCATTTGGAACATGTTTCATGTTTATAACTTTTACCAATTATGTCTCTATGGTATTCTAATTATACCAAACAATTTACTGGTCTAGAATAGAATTGACTTCCGGACCAGTATGGCTTACCAAGGCCATAACTTAGTCTATACATAACCAATGAAGTTTCCGTTAGTACCAAATTTTAGCTAAGCCATATACCTATAACTCTCATGTTTTGAACATTTACATAATCTAGTTCTAACAAGCTCACATTAGCCAAACAAATTACTATATCTTCCCAGGGCACTCAGTATGCAGTTCAAACCATGGAACAGTCATGGTTCCATTCACCATAACTCACAATTTACAAGGTCTATGAACCTGAAATTTTGTAGAAAGATACAAAACACATATATCTACAACTTTTATGTTTTGAGAGACTTCAAATAAGGGCTATAAAATATTCTAAATCAAAACACACTGTAGCTAACTTGGTTAGGGTTTACATCCTGACCAGTTTCAGTACGAAGAGTATATCTCTCCCTATACATAACATCTTGCAAATATGTTTACATATCCATAAATCTAAGATATAAAGGAACAACCTTTGTGTTTTACACATTTCCATAATCAATTTATATTAACATCAAAATTGGAGTGAAATTCAGTGCCTAATATTGAACCTAAGCAACTCAAATCAACCCTATAGCAATAAGAATTGATTACTTACCAAGAAAAACCTTGAAAGGGATCAATTAGCTTTAAAAACTAGGTGAAACAAGGAAGAATTGAAGTCTGAAATGGAGGAAATTGAAGAAGAAAACGGGGCTGAAGTGAGGAGGCAGAAATGGGGAAGAAAGATGAAGATAAAGCCAACTTGTTTTTTGTCATTTTGTCATTTTCTCTTCTTCTCTTCTCTTTTCTCTTCTCATTTCTCTTTTCTCTTCTCTTCTATTTCTCTTTTGTGTCATTTTCATTTTATTTTGTCTATATTATTATTTACATATATTTATAATTCCATTAATTCACACAATAATACAACTTAATCATTTGACCTGATTTAACTAAATTAACAATGTAATTGTTTACTAATCTTAATCTAATCACTTTGCTTACTTTAATTTATACACCTTATTCCATTCATTTCTAATACTTTGTTATCCTCATTTAGGTTATAAGGATACACATGTGACTCGATATAATTGCCAAATACTAGGACACATAGCTAGTGCATGCCATGAACTTGTTCCTACAAAAATACGTATGAAATGCACGTGTTCAATTGAATTGTATGCAAGATGCTTATGTTCGATGAAATACATGTGGGGAAGGTCAAGGATGTTACAAGATATGCATATAATAAACTCACTGTGCTTCATGGACGTGAATACCCATTCACAATCATCAAGATGTCATTCATGGGTGCCTTACCCATGAACCAAAATGTGAAAGCTTCTGCATACAAAACACATATTTTATTCATGGTTATGAAATATTCTTCACATGTATGAAATCATATTTCACAGCTTCACGGTTGTGAAACCAACCATGAAATTTTGGGTTTGAACATGAAAGGCTGGTTCTCGATTTTTACAACCATGACTAATTGTTCATGGGCAAGAACTCATGCATTCATGACTTTTCTAATTGTGAAACAAGGTATGAAATGCTACTACCCTACTTGAGCACCCATTTCACCATCATAAACCCCATGTCATGGGTGTGAAATCTAACAGAAAAAAGCCAAAAGTAGAGTATTCACTCAACACTTTCAAAATCTCTAAAGATTGAGGAAGAACTAATGCCACTTTTCATTCTCACATCTTTCTAATTGAAAGCAACAAGGTGAGCCTAGACTTATCATATGAGAAAGAACCAATTGAGATCTTAGCTAAGGATACACAATTTGCATTGATACATGAAAACATTGTGTATGTTGAAAAATAATATATTCCTCAACATAGATACATGAAAAACATCTCTGACAAAGTTGGTCTAATTTTCCCTTTTTTTGACTAACCATTTGTTTGAGAATTCTATTACATTAGGCCTATAAACCTTTGCTTGTCTGAAAAACAATGTACTCCTTAACATAGATACATGAAAAACAATGCTAGAAATCTAGGATCTGATCTATAATCCTCAACATAGATATATGAAAAACATTGTGTATTTTGCTAAACTTTAGTAGCAACACAAGTCTATAAGCAATTGGTCCAATCTTCTTTAGGATCTTATAGGTTCTAATGAAGTTAAGGCTCAACTTGCCATTCTTTTCGAACCTGATGACTCTCTTCCATGGGAAAACCTTAATAAATGATTTATCTCCCACTACATACTTTATATCTGTCCTCTTGAGATTCACATATAACCTTTTCTTGTCTGAATTTGTCTTTACGTGAACCTAAATTTTCTTCACTTTGTCTTTCATCTCTTGCACTAACTCTAGCCCCACTAGCTTTCTTTCGCTAAGCTTGGTCCAACATAATGATCTCCTACACTTTTTACTATAAAGTGCCTCGTAAGGATCCATTTGAATACCAAACTGATAATTGTTATTATATGCACACTCCATCAATGCTAGATACTTTTCCTAACTACCTTTAAATTTTATAACACAACTTCTCATCATATCTTCCAAAATCTAAATCCCTTTCTCTGACTGACCAGTCGTTCGAGAATGAAAAGTTGTGCTAAAGTTGAGCTTAGTACCCAAAGCTCATTATAGACTTCCTCAAAACTATGATGTGAACCTCATATCTCTGTTTGAAATGATAGAGATTGGCACTCCATGAAGTCTTACCGTATCATTCACATATAACTTTGTTAGCTTATTCAAATAGCAATTTCTTCTTATATGCAAGAAGTGAGCTGACATTTTTAACCTATCCATAATGACCCATATAATGTCATACTTCTTCGGTGTCAAAGAAAACCCCATAAGGATATCCATAGTGATCCTTTCTCATTTCTATTCGGGAATCGTGATTAGCTGTAGCAACCCTGATAGTACTTGATGTTTTACCCTGACTTGCTGACATGTCAGGCATCTCGTAGTGAACTATATGATATCTCTTTTCATTCGAGACCACTAATACTTTATTTCCAAATCCTTATACATCTTATTGCTTCCTGGGTGCATTGCATACTTCATCACATGTGCTTCCTTTAGAATCCTCTATCTCAATTTTGTTACATTAGGCACATATAAACGGCCTTGATAATACAAAACCACTTGTTGGATCAATTGATTACTTGGGTCTCTCCCCCTTAAAGACCAACTCGACTAGTCTAACATCCTACCTCTATGCATCTCGAATCACTTAGTTCAAGGTAGGTCGTATGTGTGACTCTTTTATAATCTTTCTACTTAATGCATCGACCACAACATTGGCATTGCCTGTATGATAATTGATTACACAATTAAAATCATTGGTCAGCTTTAGCCATCGCCTCTATCTCAAGTTCAACTGTCTCTAAGTAGGAAGATATTTCAAACTCTTATGGTCAGTGTAGATGAAACACTTTTCTCTATATATATAGTGATACTAAATCTTCAAAGCAAACACAATGGCTACCAACTCTAGGTTATAAGTTGGATAACACTTCTTTTGAGTCTTGAACTTCTTGGAAGTATAAGCTACTACCTTCCTCTCTTGCATCAAGACACATCCTAATCCATTATGAGAAACATCATTATAGATGACATACTCCTTGTTAGGAATTGGTTGTGTCAGAACTAGTTCTTCCTTCAACAAACTCTTAATTAGTTGGTCAAAGTTGTGTTGACATTTTTCTGACCATTCAAACTTAACATATTTTCTCAACAATCTGGTCAACAGATAAGCTATCATAAAAAAATCCTTTTACAAATTTTATGAAATACCTTGCTAAACTGAAAAAACTCCTAATCTTTATCATATTCTTAGAAGGCTTTTAATCCAATATCACTTCAACCTTGTTGGGATCCACTCTAACCCTATCTGTTGATACTACATGTTTAAGGAATGCCACCTCATCTAGCCAAAACTCACATTAAAGAGTTTGGCATACTACATCTAATCCTAGAGGGTCTGTAAGACTATCCTTAAATATTGATCATACTCCTCCCTATTCTTGGAATATACCAAGATGTCGTTGATAAAACCACAATGAACTGATCTAAGTATGGCCTGAGGATTTGGTTCATCAAATCCATAAATGTTGTTAGGGTATTGGTTAACCTAGAAGGCATAACCAAAAACTTGTAGTAGTCATATTTGATTCTGAAAGTTGTCTTTGCAACATCCCCTACCTTAATCTTTAACTAGTGGTACCCTGACCTTAAGTCAATATAGAAGAAAACTATTACACCTTTCAACTGATCGAACAAATCACCAATCCATGTAACAAATACTTGTTCTTAATGGTTTCCTTGTTCAACTGCCTATAGTCGATGCACAACCTCATCGACCTATCTTTTTTAGTAATGAACAATACTGGTACACCGTATGGAGATACACTCTATCTGAGAAAACCCTTATCTAGTAGCTTTTGCAACTATGACTTCAATTCCTTTAACTCTAAATGTTTCATTCAGTATGTTGTAACTGGAGTAAGCTTTATGAAGAACTCAATCTCTCTCTCTAGAGGTAAACTTGGTAAGTCATCTGGAAACACATCTAAAAATTCCCTCTCTATCCAAAAATTCTTAAGATCTAGACCTTTCTTTCTCGAATGAATCATATGAGCCAAGTGTTACAGAGGTGCCCTAAAGATAATCACCTTAGGCACTTAATGTACTCATTTATTATTAATAAAAGGCATTTTCATTATATGGTATTCATTGCATTTGAATTGATATAGATCTTAAACCGTTTAATAAAGTCCTTGGTATGTCACACAGCACGAATGAATTCATGATAAGATCATGATGATGAGATTTCTATTATGTATAATTCTGTTTATACCCAAATTATCACTAGTCATAGGATTAACAAGACGATACATTGTTAATCGGGATAAACTAGCACATGTTATACTCCTTGACTAGGTCAAGCAGTTGATCTCATAAGCTGAAAATGATATATTTAGAGTTAACATGTGGATGTTTGCTATAGCAAGTACATTGGATGACATGCTATGAGACAATCACATAGATATCTATTCAATGTCAGTGATAGTCTTATCATAGTAATGGTGCAAATATCCTTAGACTTGAGATACTCAAGGTTATCTTGGATACTGAATCCTATACTTTGACTCCATTCCTTTTTGCTTCTGAAGAGGTCACTCATAGGGTGGTGATTGGATATAACATGAGATATTTGAAGTTAGTTAAGTAGTTAATAAAGTATTCACCACTCCTGATAGAAGGAGAGTATACCTATGGCATCTTGTAGAGATCATTATTCAAAAATCTTTGGCCAAGGTGGACATGTCTTGAATATGGTCTTCAAGAACATATCTGATCAGAGTAATGAGTCTCATAGAAAAGAACTAATATCATTTGGATTAGATGTGATGTAGTTAGTCTAGTGGGAGTTGACATACAGTAATTGGATTTAGTTTGGTGAAAGGATGAATTGCATAGTAATTGTCTAGGAAGGCTTAAAAGTCAAACCATTGACTTTCTAGTTAATTGGGTGGGCATAATGTGTTGCTAGATACTACTCATAATCTACTAAGTCAAAGAAAACTGATTAGAAATTCATTGTGGGTCAAAAGTGTTTGGCTCGTAGAATCCTAATTGGATTAGGATTCCTCCCGAGACTTGAGCTGCCAACATGACTGGAAAACCTAATAGGTCACATGCAAAAGGGAATGAAGAAAATGTAAAATGGGTTTTGGATAAGATCCAAATGAGAAAGAAAGAGAAATAGGCCTTTTATAAGAGTTATAAAAATGGGCCAAATCCAAATTGGATTAGGAATTTTGACTTGGATAACATTAGGCCTTGTACCTTAGGGAAATGGGCCCATTAGTGCTTTTCCTTTTCCAACCCTAAAAGGGATTAGAAAATGTATAAATACTCCTTTTAAGGAGTCAATTTTGCGGCTACTCCATTAAGAAAAATAAGAGTCATTTTTCCTCTCTCACTTTTTTCTTTCATAAGACAATTTTCATGAAAAGGTTTTCATTATAATGATGCTCTTTATGGAACTGGCGCATTATGTAATGAGATTTACATTATTGATATGTCTAATTCAATTCTCAATATCAATAATAAAAGACAAAAAAATGGATAACCTAAAACCATCATATTTATGGCATTGTTGTCTTGGCCATATAAATCAGAGGCGCTGACTAAGTTACACAAGAATGGTGACTTAGGGTTATTTGATTATGAATCATATGACATATGTGAATCTTTGTTAGGAAAGATGACAAAATCACCTTTTAGTGGAAAGGATGAACATGCTAATAGGCTATTGCACCTTGTACCTACAGATGTATGTGGACTAATGTCAGTGCATGCTAGAGGTGGTTTTATCTATTTCGTTACTTTCATTGATGATTATTCCTAATATGGGTATTTGTATATGATGAGATACAAATATGATGTTTTAGACTTCTATTTATATACTAAATAGTCCCTTCCAAGTTAGTTTATGTTACTCCATATGAGATATGGAATAACAAGAGACATATTCTTTAACATATGAAAGTATGGGATTGTCCTACTTATGTGAAGTGGACAATGTCAGATAAGCTAGAAGCTAAGTCTGATAAGTGTTTGTATGTGGGATATCCAAAACAGTCATTTGGATATCAATTCTACCACCATTTGGAACAAAATGTGTTTGTTTCAAAGCATGTTGTCTTCTTAGAGAAAGAGTTTCTTGTAAAAGAAGATAATGGGAGTAAAATTGAACTTGATGAAGTTTAAAAATACTCAAACAGATGCAAATCAACTGACTGAACCCGAATATGTTACTCATACAGATGAAGTAGTAGCTACACCTTTTGAAACACAAAAACTTTATAGATTTATAGATTATATAGGATACGCACTGTTCCTTAGATATATGGATTTCTCATAACCGAACTGAATGTTGTATTGCTTATAGAGGATAATAAGCCTGCTACCTATGAAAAAGTTCTAAATTGTTCAGAATCTAACAAATGGCTAAAAGTCATGCAGTCAGAGATGGATTCCATGTTTGAAAACCAAGTGTGGACTTTGGTTGACTCACCTAAAGGGATTAAACCATTGGGTGCAAATGGGTCTTCAAGAAGAAGACTGACATGGAAGGTAATATAGTTACCTATAAAGCTAAGTTGGTAGCTAAAGGATATCATCAAAGACAAGGTGTTGACTATGATGAAACTTTTTCTCCAGTTGCTATGCTTAAATAGCCATTGTTGCTCATTATGATTATAAGATTTAGCAAATGGATGTGAAAACAACTTTCCTTAATGGAAATCTGACTGAGGATGTGTACATGATACGACCTGAGGGTTTCACATCAAATGATGGAAAAAAGGTATGTAAATTTCAAAGATCCATTTATGGATTGAAGCAAGCATCCAGGAATTGGAACATCTGATTTGATGAGACAATCAAAGAGTTTGGTTTCTCGCAAAACGTTGATAAACCTTGTGTTTACAAAAAGGTTAGTGAGAGTGCAATCGTATTCCTAGTATTATATGTAGATGACATACTTCTTATAAGAAACGACATATCAGTTATTCAATCAATTAAATTTTGGTTTTTTAAGAATTTTTTCATGAAAGACCTTAGTGAAACAACATATATATTGGGGATTAAGATCTATAGAAATATATCTAAGAGGTTGTTTGGTCTTTCTCAATCTACATACATAGATAAAATGCTAAAGAGGTTTATCATGGAATAGTCCAAAAGAGGATTGATTCCTATGACCATGGGATAACCCTCTCCAAGTCCATGTGTCCAAAGACACGAGATGAATGGACACATATGAGTAGGATTCCATATGTTTCAGCTATTGGATCCATCATGTATGTTATGTTATGCATTAGACCTGATGTATCATATGCTCTGAGTATCATGGGCAAATATCAGTTAGATCCTGATGAGGGGCATTGGGTAGCTGTCAACAATATCTTTAAGTACTTGAAAAGAACTAAAGATACATTCTTAGTTTATGGAGATGGTGAACTTAAGGTAAGCGGGTATACAAATGCTAGCTTTCAAACTGACAAGGATGACTCCAAATCCTAGTCAGATTATGTTTTCATGTTAAATGATTGCGCAGTCAGTTGAAAGAGTTCCAAGAGGAGACGACAGCAGATTCCCCAACCGAAATATAGTACATTATAGCTTGTAAGGCAGCTAAAGAAGTGGTGTGGATAAGAAAAATTCATCACATAATTGGATGTGGTTCCTAGCATTATTGATCTAATACCCTAGTATTGAGATAACAATGGAGCCATTACATGAGCAAAGGAACCACAGTCTCATCAAAGATCCAAACATATTATCACACAGTTCCATTTGATTTTGGAAATCATTAGCAAACATGATGTAATGATTGAGAGAGTTCCCATTGATTAGAATATAGTTGATCCTCTCACTAAGCCACTTCCCCAAAAGAAACATGATAGTCATAAACTTGGCTATGGTATAATGTATAAAGGCGATTGACTTTAATGCAAGTGGGAGATTGTTAGAGAGGTGCCCTAAAGGTAATCACGTTAGGCACTTTATGTACTCATTTATTATTAATAAAAGGCATTTTCATTATATGGTATTCATTGTATATGAATTGATAAAGATCTTAAACTGTTTAATGAAGTCTTTGGTATGTAACACATCATGAACGAATTCATGATGAGATCATGATGATGAGATTCCTATCATGTGTAATTATACTTATACCAAATTATCCCTAGTTATAGGATTAATAAGATAAGACATTGTTAACTAGATAGATTATCACATGTTATACTCCTTGACTAGGTCAAACAGCTGATCTTATAAGCTGAAAGCATAAGATGTTTAGAGTTAACATATGGATGCTTGCTAAGAGTAACAAGTACATTGGATGACCTGCTATGAGACAATCACATTGATATCGATTCTATGTCAGTGATAGTCTCATCATAGCAATGGTCAAGTATCCTTAGACTTGAGATACTCAAGGTTATCTTGGATACTAAATCCTATACTTTGACTCCATTCCTTATTGCCTCTGAAGGGGTCATTCATAGGGTGATGATTGGATATAGCATTAGGTATTCGAAGGTAGTTGAGTAGTCAACAAAGGATTCATTACTCCTAATAGAAGGAGAGTATACCTATAGCCTCTTATAGAGATTATTACTCAGAAATCATTGGCCAATGAGGACATGTCTTGAAAAAAGGTCTTCAATGACATATCTTATCAGAGTAATGAGTCTCATACACAAGAACTAATATCATTTGGACTATATGTGACGTAGTCAATCTAGTGGGAGTTGATACATAGTCCATGCTTTGAACCAAATAAGGTATAGTTTGGTGAAAGAATGAATTGCACAGTAATTGTTTATGGAAGGGTTAAAAGTCAAACCACTGACTTTCTAGTTAATTGGATGGTCATGATGTATTGCTAGATACAACTCATGATTTGCTAAGTCAAGAAAAATTGATTAGAAATTCATTATGGGTCAAAAGTGTTTGACTCATAGAATCCTAATTGGATTAGGATTCCTTTCGAGACTTAAGCTGCCAATATGACTAGAAAACCTAATAGCTCACACGCATAGAGGAAATGAAGAAAATATAAAATGGGTTTTGAATAAGATCCAAATAAGAAAGAAAGAGAATTAAACTTTTTATAAGAGTTATAAAAAATGGGATAAATCCAATTTGGATTAGGATTGTTGACTTGGTCAACATTAGGCCTTACAACTTAAGGAAATGAGCCTATTATGGCTTTTCCTTTTCCAACCCTAAAAGGGATTAGAAAGTATATAAATACTCCTTTTAAGGAGTCAATTTTTTGGTTGTCCTATTAAGAAAAATAAGAGTTATTTTTCTCCTCTCCCTTTTCTCTTTCATAAGACAATTTTCCATATTGGACTTTTATCACCCCACCTCCTTGGAGGTTTTCTTCTTCTTCCTTTGCGTGGATTCTCTTAAAGGAAATCCTAGCTTTGGATTATTGTGGTTTGCTGCAACCCAACAAAGAATGAAAAGCTCACAACTTGGAAGATCAAGAGTAGCAAACAAAGGTAATCAAGTTCTCCCATTAGATGGTATGATCCGATTTTAAATATTCATAGGGCGTTCCATGGATTTTAGGTTCAATTAATTTTTATTTTACGTTGTGCCATATATGTGATGCGTGTTGAGAACCTATCACCATGTTGGTCTAACACCCCTTTCTAATCATCCTCTGAGCTTTCATCATGGAGATCAATTATGCAGGTTGTAAAAATCTCTCACCTTCCACTACTACATCTTCTCATCAGGAGTCTTAAGAACCAACCTCATAGATTGGCAGTCCACTACTGCCTCATGTTGAGAAAGTCAATCCATATCTAAGATGGCATCATACTTATGGAAAGGCAACTTGATAAAATCCGCATAAAACTTTTTCCCATGCAGAATCAGTGAACAACCCTTGTACACCTTATTAACAATCATACCTGATTAACCCTTGCCTAGAGGGTTCATGACCTCAATCTCAAATCCTTAGTTCTTTATTATCATATTGTGCTTACTAGGTGTTTTTGTGCAAATATAAGAGTGTGTAGATCCTAGGTCTATTAAAGTACATAAACACAAGCTATTAAGAGAAAATATGTCCATAATGACATATATGGCCTCATAATCCTCTTATGCCTTCATGGCATAAGCTCTCATTGGAGTTCTGCTATGTCCTAGTTTGTTGACCGCCTCTAATGCAATCTGACTAGATCTTGTTTGACCTCTTATGGTCTAATATCTATTCTAGATTTGAGTTGACCTATAGTTTGTGTAGGTGTTGAACTACCCAACAACGAACAATCCATTTTTATGTCATCTCAAGCCTCAAATCTAAAGCAAGCCATGGTGATTGTCCAACACTTGCCGTTGTGACTTTTGTGGCATGTCCCATATGAAGGAATAGTTCCTCTCAAAATTTGTGGTTGTTAATTGGTAGTGGCAGATGTGGCTGTTAATTGGTAGTGGCAGATGTGGCTCTAGAAGGCAGTTCGCTCTTGAAGAAACTTTGCTATGAAAAGCCCTAATTGTTTCCTCTAATCTGTGGCTGCCTAGAGAAAAACAAACCTCTTTTGTCGAAGTTTGAGCCATACTAGTTGATGACTTCCTAAAGGACTCATCTATCTTCTTTCTTTTTCTTCTCTTAATGTTGATGGTTGTAGACACTGGCTTCAAAAAGTCTTGATGCTGAAGAAAAATAACGTGATAGCTAATATCTCATTCAGATCAACCTCAAACCTGTAATACTAATCCGTCTCATCCCCAAGAATCTCGACTACATATTTGCTCAACCTGACGAACTATCTCTCTCTCATACTCTGATACTATCAGGTTCTTCCATCTCAGATTAAAGAACTCTCTTCTTCTCATCCACATAGACTCGTGGCACATGCTTTTTCTTGAACTCTGCCAAAAAGAAGTTTTAATTGAACGGCTGTAGAGTCTACAGCTTCAGTAGAATTGACTTCCATCAATCATATGTGTATTCATGAAGCTAAGAACCCAAAACCAACAAAATACCATTCCCCATAACCTATTGGGGGATTTTGTCGTTAAAACAAATTAACAGTCCCTTTCTCTCCAAAAGAATTAGTAGTCCTCCCTCACAAATGAAAGCCATGTAAGTGTTTTCGATAATCAATCCCTCTCCAAAGTCCAATTTGGTTTTTCATTTCTCTCCTTGATTATACTTGGCAAATTTTCATTATAAATTTATTACTAACGCACTTAAATATTTTTAGCATAAAAATCATTCAAACTTTAATATATATAAAAATAAAAAATATTTTTAAGAACCGATTGTAATCGATGTCCATTGAAAGTTGTAGTTTCGAGTGATATCACATGTAAACATACCTCTCTAACTCTCTCTTCTGCAAAAGCATTATTTTCTCACTCATGATATTTGTGTACTTGTCTCTATTTCATTTCCCTCATTGATTTCCTTCCATTTCCATGCTAAAAATAAAAAAAAGTCAATCTTTGAAGAGAGCTTGCTGTCGCAACTAAACAAACCCACTTCTTGATTAATGCCTTAACCAAAGGAATACGAATGAAAAAATCTTGATTATTAACATTTTTATTAATTTTGGTCAATTCTTCTAAAATTTAACTGATTCTTTTTAATATTGATCGATGTTATCCCAAGCCTCCCTAACAAAGTTGTTATGATAGAGCCTCTCTTTCACAGCACATTTCCCAGGTAAACTTAAAGACTTTGAAACCCCATGTCGATAAGGTTGTAATTTTATCATTATATAAACCTATATAATCATAGTTAGTCTTCAAATTAACAACTTATTTTTCCTTTTTGTAAAACAATTATAAGAATTTTCAATTCTAAATATGTTTCTTATTTTCGGACTTCTGAAATTAAAAGAAATAAACCCATCAATAATAATAAGAAATATTAATAACCATATTAGAGATACTACAACTAAATCATTCAACTGAAATGTTATTCAATTGAACCTTTGAATTCCAATTTTCATTCAGTTGAGGCTTTGTTTGGTGGAGAAAGTTACCATATATTGAATATGCCAGTTGAAGTTTGAAAATTGAGAAGTTCAATTGAATAACAGCTACGCATTCAAGGATTCGATCAAAGAAAAAAACAGTAGGAAAAAAAAAAAGAAAGAAGCAGCAAGCTTTTGAAGCATGAGATGCGGTTTCCTAGCAAGATTGCTTAAATATGGCTTTGTCAAATATAGGCATATAATTATATGGATTATATTTTTATATGCTAAATTTAAAAATTACAATTAAGTAGAGGATAGAATCTATCAATCATTTAAGGGTTAAAGGTTAAAACTATTAGTTTGAGTTATTATTAGAAAAACAAAAAAGAAAAGGAAATATCCTGCAAATACACTTCTATATTATTCTAATTAGCTGTATGAAGAAAACTAATTAAAAAGAAGAATTAAAACACACAAGCTTTTGCAGTTTGGGTGTAAAAAGAATTACAAGTATATACATACACATCTCTACAAAGTATTTTGTAACTTTTGATTCTGAATCATATTCATGTACCTGTCATTTGGATTCTCCTCTGGGTCGCGCATCCCCCATACTCTTGTTTGTTGTTGTACCACCAAAAGATAAGCTTTAAGCTTAGAATCTATTGTAGCAATTATCTCTCCTACCACACCTAATTCCTTATCCTCATTATATTTTCTAAGTTCAGACATCAACTGTGAGTCTCCGTGTCGCTTCCCCACAATAACAAGATCAGAAGAATTCTCCATTAATCCAATAACATCAATCACACATTTACTATCCATCACTACCTCCTCCTTATAAAAAGCATGTTCACTCCATTGAGAGCTGAACTTAAATTCATCCAGCATTTCAGAATCAAGCATCTTACTTCTTGTTGTGCTCTCCACAGATGGTGACGAAAGTTTGAAATGTACAACAGTGAGGAAAACACGAGGATGTTTCATCATACGTTTAGCATAGGCTAATGCTTCTCTATCATCAGCACCGCCAAAAAATAGAACAACAATCTTACAAAATGAAGACTCTTCCAACAAAAGTGAAGATTTTTTCAGGTTCCCTCGGTCAACAAGGATTCCAACAGAACAGGGTGCCTTATCGAGCACATTTTTGTTTAGGTGTCTATATAAATGAAATGTATCTACCACTTTTCCATTTATGCGTTGTCTGTGAAAAGGCATAATTATAAAAGATATCCTGTGTTCTAAAGCAAGTGAACAAACATCATTATGCATAGTTCTACGAGGTGAAATGCCTTTATAGCATTGCATCGTAACATGAGCATGATTTGCCTGCTCAAATTTTTGAAATGCACTGAAGATTCTTTCTGATTCACTAGGGTTTTGAGAAGGTTTATCGCACGGCATGTAAGGAATCAGTAAGGAAGAGGCACGCCCTGTAAGCTTAATGAGGTGGAGAACAAACAAACCGATAGGTTCCTCTTTACTAGGGTTAGTAGCATTAAGGAGGGAGACTATGCTCTGGACATTTTCTTGGCCATGGATGCAAGCAAGCATCCGTAGTTCTTGATTTCGACAATGATGTAGTATTGTCCTCCTTTTATAGGCTACGAACCTCCTTGAAGGATCATACAGAGCTTTTACAAGGGGTGAGATTGCTCCTGTCACAATCACCACGGAGATAATCATAATGGCAAAGCATTCATCATTCAGGACCTGCAAATTAGTCCAATCACTTGTATCATTTGAGCATATAAAAAAACAAATTATAAGTAGGGATGACAATTGGACCTGCCTCTTTAGTGCCCCGCTCTAACTCGACTCCATCCTGAACGGGGCAGATTTTTTTTGTCATTTTCCAATCCCGCCTCAATATATATATATATATATATATATATATATATATATATATATATATATATATATAATATTTTTGAAAAATAATAAAATAAAAATGTAACACTTATTTAATGTAAAAAATATTTTTTTATTTAAAAAAGTATATAATTAACTAATTAATAAAAAAAATATTTTTAACAATAAAATAAAATAAATTTTTTTAATGAAAGTCGGGGAATGGGCAGGGGTCAGGGATCCCCATTCTCATATGGTGCGGAGACAAGGATCCAAAAATTTTCCCTGGCAGGGCCAAGGAATGGGGCGGGATTTCGGAGTCAAGGACGATGAGGGGAAACTCCGCCTCGAATCCACCCCGTTGTCATTCCTACTTCTAAGTTTATAGTAATCATAGAGTTTTAGGTTCTTTGACATAAAAATTCTTTTCAATAGCCTTATATATTTCAGGATAGCATGAGAAATAGGTTGGGGGTTCATGTTTAACTCTGGAACAACTATTAAAAGGAATGCATATTTCACAATTGTAAAAATTGGGTGACACTTTTAAGTATTTGTCAATTATTAATATGAACTGAACAGATAAACTAAGGATATATAGCTTCTCTGTGGCATGAAATTGCTAACCGTTCTAGGAACTAACCAAGATTTTTACAGCTATAAGCCAAGAAAAAAGTTAAAGGAAGTGAGGAAAAGAGGCTTACATTGCTTCTCCTCCAGTCATTCAATAAAATAAGATCAACAATGCCTTTCGAGTTCAGAATAAGACCAAGAGAAAGAGCATCTCTAAATGGCATTCTACAGAAGAGAGGAGGGAGCATTGTCCCTATTAGTTTTCCACAAAAACCAACAAATACAACCAGCTGTGTTACACCCACAGTGTTCCACCTTTGTATGGTAAAAACATTTGTCTTTAATCCGCATAGGGTGAAAAAGATAGGGGTTAGCAGCACTGATACAAAGCAATCAAGCCTCTCCACTAATGCAGCTCCTAAAGGTGGTCCATCTGGAATGGCCAAGCCAACAAGGAAAGCCGAGATTAGAGCATCTAGACCAACAACTTCACCGAGGAATACACAACCCATCAATGCTACAAGAACCACAAAGGTGTAAATCTCTTTCAAGGGTTTACCTTCTGGTGTATTTCGGATGGCCCATAAGGCTGCTGGACGGATTCCAAATGCAACAACACCAAGAAGGAAAGTGACTGATATAAAGTACCCAATTGATATTTTTAATGACCTTGCTGTCGCTATCTCTGTCACATAGGTCAGTGACATAGTGACCCAAAAGCAAAAATCACAAATCATTGATGAAGAAGTGGCAAGACGTCCAATCTCTGAGTTTAGGATCCTTAGCTCAGCAAGAAATGTTGCAATAACTGGGAAAGAGGTCAATGATTGCAATTTTACCACCATTTGAAGTAGCTTGCAAGTATTTCTACTCAATGAGAGAAAGTGGCAGAGGGCGAATTTAACAAATCCAGCCAATCCATAAGGAATGCAGAAGGCTAAAGTTCCTATGACCAGTACCCTTTTACCGGATCGAAAAATGATCGAAGGATCTGTCTTCACCCCAATTAGGAAGATAAATAGCATGAAACCAAACACTGACAGGGTTTCAAGGATTATTCTTCCCTTCATTGGGAACACTTTCTCTGCAAAATTTGTGTTATGCCCGAGAACTGAAGGACCAAGAAGTACGCCACCCTCATGAATGCAAATTATAAGAAATATGGATAATTAGACATAATTAAACTCTCACAGCGTGCACATATATCAACATAATAACTTTCCTCTAATAAAAGTGCATTCTTGCAAAAATAGAAGATACAAATTCATAATGTTACTCCCAAATTTAACCAACTTTAACTTCCCAACTTTGAGCAAGAGTTCGCCAAGCACCTAATGGGAGTACTTAACCAATAATCTAATGCCATTGAAATACTTTCTTAGCTCAAAAGTCCATAAATAGTTTATAAAACCCAATGGCATGAAATTCTACCTTTCATATTTGTCTCTACCCATCAATACGCCAAATAGTATACGTACAAAAATAAATTAATAGACAAAACTATCAAAATAGAGATTAGAAAGAAATGATCACTAAATTCATCTTAAGTACAATCATAATAGAAATCATTGTTCATTCACCCATTAAAGGCAAGGCATAAAAAATCATCACCCACTATCTAAACAACGAGATAAAGAACAAAAATTAACCAAAAGAAATCGCATGAATTAAACAAAATAAAGAAAGAGAACTTACAAGGATCTGAGAAACAATAGAAGGCTGGCCAAATGGCTTAAGAAAAATGTAAATAGAACGGGTAAAAATGGAAATGAGGCAAAGCTGTAAGAGTAAGAGAGGGAAAGAGAAAGAAAGAGGATCATCACCAAGCCAGAAACCCTTTGAGTTAACCTTACCCACAACCTCACATACAAAAGAGGAACCAATTCCATTTGCAAAATTAAAATGAGAAGCCAAAGAAATATTTGAATTTGACATTGTTAACAGAAATGGAAGGAGATTGTAGATAACGTAAAGGGGTTAAAGAAGAAGAAGAAAAAGAAAGGAAAAAAGAATGAAGAAAAGGAATCATTTTACAGAAATTGAAAAAATGGATGGCTGGGAGGAGGAGAATGAGAAAAATGGAAAAACAGAACTGAATGCATATAAGGAATGTTCTAATTACCTATAACCAAAATGGAACCAACTAAGCCAAACCTAGTTGGATCTTTCCACCTTAGAGTTGGGCACTATATGCTATATTTAATACTAATTCATTTTTTTAATCATTTTTAACCTTAATTTCACATTCATATAAAAAAAACATAACACAATCTAATTAAGTAAATATGATTTAATCAGACATGTTAAAGGGGTTGAATTGGTATCCTTATTATAGGGTTGTGTTCCAAGTTAACATCGCCAAAGGAAAAAAAAATGATGTAGTTTAAAAATAAAATTATATTCAATTTTTTATATGAATTATTTTTCTTTGACTGACTAAAAATCTATATTAAATTAAAAAAATTTACTTTTAAATAATAATTTAAAATATATAATTTGTTATATTTCATAGTTAGCAATGGTTAAAAAAATAAAAATACACAATAAAAATATAAAAATCTAATTTGATATACATTAATGTCAAATTATATATTTTCAAAATTTAAGGTACAGCATAATTAATTATAATATTTCTTTTAAAATTTTAACTCTTGACAAAATAATAAATAAAAGATCAAAGCATTGCCTTTTGGAACATCTCTAACAAGTTAAACATCTCTTTATAGTTTTATGCAATCAACTAATTATAATTCACCAAGTTAATTTGAATGTAACTTCAATTTGGCCTTCCAGTTTATCATTGAGGCTCAAATCAAAAGTACAACCTAATAAAAGCATTAAGCACATAAATGAATATCCATAGATACTCAAAGATTGCATGAGCATCATATTTATTATTAAAAGGCAATAATATAAAATATTTACATATTATTGGGGATTAAAATTTATGTCAAGAAGATTTTGATCGATCCATATTCAAATAATAAATATAAAATGTGACAAAAATAGAGTAAAGGAAAAGAGGAAGGAAAAATGCAAATTAAAGATATTTCAGCATAAATAATCTTTAAGCTCTTTTGTGTAGACTAGTTCTCACTTCTAAGTTCTTCCTCTTGCTTAAATAAAGCTCCTTGCTTGCCCAAATTGATGATTTTAACTAAATTAATTATAGGTAAAATGAAAATGTGTGAGTATTTGAAAGAATAAGGAAGTAGGTATTTGGGTTCTATAACACCCCCTCACCCTAGCAGCATGTGCCCGGATAAGAGAGCACTACAACGACTTCTTTAATCTTTAACTTATTTATTGAAAACAGTCTATATATATACATATATGGAATTTAAAAGTATATCCCTTCTGTCATCAGACTATTCTGGACATATTTTTGCAAGACGCCACTTGGAATTTAAACTTAAAAATTTTAATAGGCAGCTAAATCAACTATAGAGAAGTTGAATATTTAAAAATAAAATTTAACATGAAATTTTAAATTAAAAATCGTATAAATCTTACTAGGTATTTGTAGTAAGATATGAAATACAATTACCAGAAATTGGGTTGCAGTGCTTACAAAGCAAGGTATTTACAAGAATGGAGAGAGAAAGAGAGAGACATAAAGCTTTTTTTTTTAGAGAGAAAGAGAATTCTTGTTCTTGGTTCCCCAAAGTCTTGCTCTAAGGTTCCCCCTTCTTTCTTATAAAAACCTTATTATATAGGCATCCAAATGGAAAAATTGTAAATATGAACAATAACCAGAGGTATTTTTGGAATTTTGAACAGTACTGCTACAATAGATGTGTAACACAGTAACTCATGGTCTAGGGCTGATGTCATGATATTTTTTTAATCCAAAATATCCGTTATTGCCAAAATAAGTATGAAAATAATCCAAATCCTCATGGTCTAGAGGTAAAACTGGCCCGGTGTTTGAAGAAGACCTAGAGAAGGAAAAACTTGGTGCTGAAAAACTTGGTGCAAACTTTTGGATAATGGTTTGCACTTCTTCTGGGGTTTTTGCTGCTGCTAATTGGGCAGTCATTTGGGACTTTTGAACAAGGAATTGAGTTTGTTCTTTCATTGGAATGAGAATTGGTTGATTATTTTTATGAGCAATTTTATTTTGCTCATCAATCCAATTTTGAACTTCATTGGGATTTAGACTTTGTGGAATTTTAAATTTATCCTACCATTTTATTTTAAATCTCATTCTGATCAAGGGAATTGAATGGTCAGAATAATCTAAGGTCCAAGCAAAGAACCAAGGTAAATAAAACCTAGAATGAAAAAGACCCAAGCTGAAAGCCTTTTTTCCTCTAGGCTTAGCTTGTAAAGGGATTTAAAAAGGTTGAAGGATTTAAGGATATAAGGTTTGGGTTTTAGAAAATCTATATTTGTGCCAAATGCTTCCCACCACATGGGCCACCATGAGGGAAAAATAGAGGAACTACAAGTGGTATCAAAATAGAATAACCATGTATAAGATTTTCGAGAATTTTGGATAGAAAAGGCATTGAACCAAGCTTGCTGATAATCCCAATAGTTATAAGGAGTATAAAAAAATAGCATATTTTTTGAGGTATTTGGAAAGTGAAGAGGCTGGTTAAGACCAATTTTTTACTCATCTGGGGCAATAACTTTGTGAATTTTACAAGTGGAGTATGTAGAATCAATCTGCTGTTCTTTATAAAAGAAATTTTTAAAAGTAGTAGATTCAGTTATTTCTAAAATTATTTGGTAAAAACTTGGAGTTTTTTTCAAATTAGTTGGTTTATAAAACCATATTTTTCCAAATAAGTTTTCTAGGGTGTCAAAAGGATTTAGATCATGAAATCCCTTTTCTATAATAACTATATTTAGAAAATTATCTTTTAAAATAAAATCAGAAGGATTTTGGGACTTTTTTGATAAAATTACTTGAAAATTTGAAAATTGTTTTTGAAAAAGAGTTTTTGAGGAATCACTTTTCTCAAATTTTAAAAGTGAGTTTGAGGAACTTGCCTTAGAAGAAATTAATTAAGAGGAATTTACTTTAACCTCTCCTTCTTGCTTCTGTTTTGCAGGGATCACTTGAGTTTGAAGATACTTCCAAAGTTGTATTTTAAATGATTCTCGTATCTTCTGAAGATAATGATATGCTTCAATATTCATGGAATTTAATTTAGAAAAATCAACTGAAATATTCTGAGCAGTTGCAAGAGTTGGAATTTTTTACTTTGGGGTTAGTATTTTTTACTGTGAGGTTGGTATTTTTGAAGAAACAGTATCTTGAACTTCTTCATCAATAAGGGCATCAAAATAGGATTTATATTCTAGGAAATTTTTGGGTATTTTTTTGCCTTTATTTTTTTATCTTTCCAGGAATTTGTCCCTGGAATGCAAAAATTCTCGAGTTAGGAAGTCTGAGATGAAATTTGTATCTCCTTTAATATATTCTATATCAAAATAAAAAAAAAATACTTAAAGTAGCTTGCCATCATGCAAAATTTTGTTTTGATGCAAGGTTTTTAACATTCTTTTGTAAAATATCTTTTGCACTTTTACAATCAATTTTGAGAAGAAATTTTTGATTTAATAAGTCATTTTGAAATTTTGAAATACATAAAATAGTACTTAAAATTTCTTTTTTAATAGTAGAATAGTTTTTTTGGGTATCATTCCATTGTGTATTGGTATATTGTACTATACACTATTTTTTCCTGCTTCTATTTAAGAATTCCTCCATAACCTAAATTATAAGTATTAGTTTCTACAATTTTAGGGAGATTGTGATCATTAATATGTAAACAAGGGATTTCTAAAACCTGTTTTTTAATTTCTCGAACAACAATGGTATGTGTATCTGACCATGAAACATGATTTTTCTTAAGTCTATCATGTAAGGGTTTAGCTATTCTATTGATGTTTTGATAAAAATTTAAAACATAATTAAGACTCCTTAAAAATCTCTGTAATTGTGTTTTATTAAAAATTTTGTCAAGAAATTTATTTACAAACTGAAGGGATCCTTTCAATTAGAGTTATTAATCCTTGTGAGACGTAATGACCCAAAAATCAGATTTTCAATTGAAATAATGATATTTTTTATTTAGAAATTACTAAACCATTTGTCTTTGCAACATAGAAAAAAGTTTTAAAGTGTTTAAAATGCTCTTCTAAGGAATTTGAAAATATTAAAACACCATCAATATAAACAATATAAATTTTGGAATATTCATTAAAAATATCATTCATAATTCTTTGGAATTCAGAAGGGGCATTTTTTAAACCAAAAGATATTATATTCCATTCATATTGTCCAAAAGAGACAGTAAAAATAGTTTTATAACGATGGTTTTTTGAAATCTGTACTTGCTAGAAACCTGACTTCATATCAAATTTAGAAAAAAAATTAAAGCAGAATGAAGTTTTTGTAATAAATCTTTTTTATTTGGAATTGGGTATCTAATCCATTTTAAAGCATTTAGGGATTTGTAGTTAATTACAAGTCTTGGAGTACCTTGTTCAATTTCAGAATTTTTATTGACATAAAAAGCATAATAACTCCAAGGAGATCTGAACTTAGAAATCAAACCCTTTTGTTCTAAATCTTGGATTTCTTTTCTACAGTGTTCTTCTAATTTGACATTCATTTGGATAGGTTGAGCTTTTGTTGTAATATTTTTTTCATCAAAATCATTCTCATAAGGAAGATCAACAATGTGTTGTTTTATTTGCCAAAAAACATTTGGAATTTCAAAACAAATATATATTTCAAAAAGATTTTGTAAAGATAAATATTTTTGTTGGATTTTCAGAAGTTTCTAATTGAGCTTCTAATTTTTTAATTGAAATATTTTTTTTGATATTTTCAAGTTGGAAATATTTTCCTTTAATTAAGACATTAATGGTATTTTCATGTATAGAACATGATTTTATTAAATTTAAACTTCTAGTTTTGGATTTTTCTATGAATTGAAAACTTAATTTTTTATGATGGTATTTAAAAGAAATATGATCTTGAGAAACTTTAAAAGGAGTTATTAAATTCATAAAACGTGTTCTGAGAATCACTGTGTGGTGTATATCATCAACTAAAGAAATGCTTTCTGGGAAAGACATCAAGAATGCTTGTTTCAAATTTGCATCATTTGCTCTTCCAAGCAAATAGAATCTTTTCGTCATTTTTTTTCTGAATGATATTCGCTGCTTTCTTGGGCTTATTAGGGCAATTCTTTGCAAAGTGACATTTTCTTCTACACACATAGCACCAATCACTTCTTTTGAATCTGTTCTTTTTTCTCTTAAAGAACTTATATTTCTTTCTTCTGTGCAATGAAACATTATTATTAAGAATTGAAGCATCAGTCATAGAATTTGCCTTTAATTTAGAATTATTTGTAGAAGAAAGTTTTGCATGAGTTTTTTCACAAAAACCTTTTGGTATTAAACCAGTTTGGATGCAATTTAAATCAGTATCGGTATCAAATAATGCAATGGTATCAATTCAGAAATTTTCTGAAAGAACAAGGGTAATTTTTATAAAATATTTTCTTGAAGTGATTTCTCTTAAAACAAAAAGAAAATCTTCTAGAGCTGTTTTAAGAGATTTAAGATTTTGAGTATCATGATTTTCATTTTCGGAGGAAATAGCAGAAGTAAAATTGTTTTCAATTTTCTTTCCTTTATCTCGGATATTTGTAAGATTATAAGTATTTTTAGAAGTACTAGGAAGAATAGAAGTTGATGTTTCTCTTATTTCTTTTTTATCACTAAGGGAATTTAAGAGTTTACCTAGATATTCCTTTTGAATATAGGGATCATTTATGTATTTCAAGACATCTAAGAGGAATTGTTGTTCTTTAGAAATAACATTAATTTATTTTCTAATTCACTATCTGAAGAATTGGATGAACTTGTTGTGACTATTTCATCGACTTGTAAAGGTTTCCTACCTTCGGAGTTGGAAGAGAAGTTTTTGGATTCAGAATTAGAGGAATCTAAGAGTAAATTTAAAATTCTGGACATGATCTCTTCATCTAAATGAAGTTCATGTAATTTTTTATTAATTTTACAGAATTTAGAAGTATGACCTTCTTTACCACATCTGTAACAAGTGATATCTTTGTAATTGTCACTAGAATCATGTTTTCTAGAATTATGTTTCCTAGATTTATTGTAATGGGGTTTTTTTGTAAAACTCATTATGGGGTTTGAAAGATTTTCTATCTTGGTGAGTTTTTCTATGGGTATTTTTGTATGATTTGTCTATGCAATTTCCTATGTAAGAAGTGGATGGTTTGTTGAGATTGATATCAAATTATTGATAAAAAGAACCTAATTCTTGTTTAGTTCGTTTTAACTCCTATTTTAAATATTTTTGGAGTTTTAGGTCTTGACAGATTTTGAGACATTCTTGTTGTGTAAAGCTTATTAATTAACCATAAGTGAAGTCACTATAGGGTAGATTTGTTTTTCTGAAGATTATCTAATTTTATTCATAATTTTTTCACCTAAAAGAGTTGGTAAATTAGCAAGGAATTTTTCTTTCCAAAAAGATTTATTAGAATCTTCCCTAAGTATGACTCTAGTTAAGAAGGTGTTTTTGTAATATTGGAAATCACCAAGTTTTTTACATTTAAGATTTGAAAGCAAGTTGGCATTTTTGTCTTTTAAATGAGTAGGATCTCCTATGAAATGTAAATAAATTATAAGAATTAAGGTTGCTACTGCATCTTACTGAGAATTTTCGTCCTCATTAAGAATTGAAGTCCCTATGTCATCTACTTTGATGGCATTGAGGATATCTTCCTATTGTTGAGGAGTGAGATAATAATCCCACTATCCTTTAAGTTGGTCTGAAAATCTAGCTATGAGGAGTTCAACAATAGTTCTATCTTGGATTCCTATTTGAGTTTTGTAAGCAGTGGTAAACATAGTCATTTGTTGTAGGAGACTAAGAATATCATACTCAGATATTTCATCTATGTTCCAATCATAGATAGAAGAGGCATTGAAACACCATTGTTCTATTGGTTTAACCATACCTAAGTCTGGTGATGGAATCATTTTGTAAAGGCTGGACTTGTAAGGATTGTCTCAAAGTCATCATGTTGATTTCAGGCGTGAAATTGTTCTAAAGCTTCATTAATCTCATAATCCTAATTTATGACATTTATTCTAGAAGTTGGAGTGTCAAGGGCAACTTGATTAGAATCTATAAGTGGACTAGAACTGCTAGTATTAGGCCCAATGTGACTTAACTGTTCTTGAATGGCTCTAATAAACCCAGTTCTATTATCTTGAAAATTTTTTGTACTAGTTTTGGATATCTGAAAAGGTTTAAAAATGGTTTGGGAATCTAATGAAATTATAGGTTGTTTTCCTATTTGTTTTTCTATACGATCTAATTGTTTACCAATCATATTGAGATGAGAATTTGAAAAATTATTTTGGGTAATAATATTTTTTATGTTGACCTTATCATATGTGCTGGGATTTTTTAGAGGAGTGGCAATCACAACCTGATCATGGAAAGGGATTTTTATGCCTTGAAAAGGTGGATGAATGGACTCAATTTTTCTAGAGTATGTTATGGTTTCCCATTCAGGAATTTTATTTCTAATGGTGACTGAATTGGTAGATTTGAAAGGATACTCTATGAAATTTTGAGAAACATATATTTCAAACCAATCAAAAAATAGAGTATGAATTTTATTTTCACAAACAAATTCATAAAACTTTTCTTGAATTTCTTTTTTCATATTTAGAAATTTTTTGAAAAACCACATTCTTTTTTCAAAATTATGTTTTTTTTATAGAAATCATCATGAAGGAATTTTTTTATTAACCTGAAATTATTTCTCAATGAAATTTAACTCATGTGCTAAATTTTTCGTAATGACTGGAAAAGTTGAACTGCTAAGTTCTGAATATGGTTCAGTTTGGGACTGAACAGAAGAGGTTTTAGAAATTTGATTTCTATTTATTTTTGGTATTTTCTAATTATCTAGTCATTTTTCAAAATCATCTATTATTATTTCTTCATTATTTACTATCTTCTTGGAATCATTGGAAGAGGTAGAAGCAGAGTTTGAAGATGTAGTTCTACAGAAAATAATATCCATGCTATAAAGATTTTTATAAAAAAAAATAAGAACTCTCTACAGTTCTAAGCAATTCCTGGGTATTACTACCTGCACTTAAGGACTTACCTCCCGAACCTTCCTAGGCAAGAAAACTCAAGAGATGTTAAGATTTAGACTCAAACTTTTATAAAATAAATTATAATTTTCTATAACACTATCCTCCCTAGGCTCTAATACCATGACACACCCAAAGATCACAATGGATAAAAATAACAAAGAAATAGAAGATTGAAGAAGTAGAAGAAGAAATAAATACTAGAAATACAGGAAAAGTAAATAAATATAGAAAATTAAATGTATAAAATTAAATGTAGAAATTTAAAGTGCAGGAATTTAAAAGCAGAAATTTAAAAGTGTGTCACTTCTGTCACCAGATTACTCTGGATATACTTTTGCAAGACGTCACTTGGAATTTAAATTTAAAAATTTTAATAGGTGGCTAAGCCAGCCATAGAGAAGTAGAATATTTAAAAATAAAATTTAACATAGAATTTTAAATTACAAAAGCATATAAATCTTACTAGATATTTGTAGTAAAATATGAGATACAGTTACCAAGAATTGGGCTACAATACTACAAAGCAAGGTGTTTACAAGAATGGAGAGGGAGAGAGAGAGAAACAAAGCTTTTTTGAGAGAGAGAGAGAATTCTTGTTCTTGGTTCCCCAAAGTCTTACTCTGAAGTTCCCCATTTTTTCTTCTAAAAACCTTCTTATATAAGCATCCAAAGGACAAAATTGTAAATATGAACAGTAATTAGAGGTATTTTTAGAATTTTGACAATATTGCTACAGTAGACGCGTATTATAACAGTGCAATATAGTAACTTGTGGTTTAAGGCTGATGTTTATAAAACATCAAGTTAATTTTATAAAACCATAAAAGATATTACATAAATCCAAATGCAAATATAAAATACAAGATACAAAAGTTTATGACCCACCGTTTCTAGAAAACAACTACTTTTCTGAGCTAGTATCACTTTTGCCTTTATTTACAAATTTCAGCTACCTCTCTAAAATCTGCATAGAAGAAAACTTCAACTCTAAACTTAGTGGTGCATATAAATAAAGCAATATACTATATGCATTGTCATGTATATTATGTATCATATTATCTTTTTATGCAATTTCTTATCTCATTACATTATAGCACGCAAAGACATCAAGTCATCTATTTATATCTCATATTCATTCTACTTTATAATATTATTATACAGAATCAACCATTTCACATATCATAAATTCTTTTAATTTTATTAACTCATTTATGCCCATAACACTTAAGAACCACCAACTAGAATAACGGGGTTGTCATCGAGGTATTTTTGAATGTCATCCGGGCATTTATGGTATGTACATATATATATATATATATATATATATATATATGTATGTATCATCACCGGTATTAATAATGACTTTAATTATAATGTCATCATCGGCTTCGTTAATTGTGTCATCATAGACATTAATAATCTCACTGATTGACATACTAAACTATCAAAAATTCTAGTTCTAGGCTAGGTATTCTAGGGTTTAATTAATGTAATTAAGTTTCATAACTCTTAAATTTAGACATTTCATATGTTTAATAACTCAATTAATCACATAATTACTCAATGAAAGTATTCTTTGCATAATTCAACAAGATTCAAATTGGTTTACACATCAAATTCTTCAATTCATTTTCTACCCTGTTACTGGTAGATTTCATATTTTGTTTTTTATATCAATTTTGATCATGTTATAGTCCAAATTAAATTATAAAGTCTTCTTAAAAATTTTAGACCTGAATCTTAGATTTAATATGTAACTTGAATCACTAAATTTGGAGTTCTATAGAAAAAGATATACTCAATTGAATGCTCATAAATAAATTTGCCAAGAATTTTCTGGACAGTTTTCGAGTTCAATATTTGTGTCAAAATTAAGCCTAGTTACAATCAAAATCATAGTTCACGTTCTTAAAGTTTTACTATATCTTAAGTTTCAAACTCAACCAAAAATACATTAATCCGTGTAGAGCTCCTTTACTCATACCAGTCGTTAATAATGCAGGGAAGTGCTACTTAGCTCATTATTTAAAAATCGATGCTTAATTTATTTTTTTCAATTTGAGTTTGATATATATATATATATATATATATATATATATATATATATTTTATATTGATTACATCGTTTAAATATGTATCTAGTGATTCAAATATCTTAATCGTAAAATTTCTTGATTTAAAAGTATTCATACATTAAGCTATAATATTTAAAAATACATTTATAAATAATACAAATTATATTAATTATAAATCTACACTTTTAAAAATCTACATGTCACATATTTACAACAAAAAGAAAAATCTTAAAATTTAATTATACAATATAATACCCAGAAATATAAAAAAAGAAAATAAACTGCTGCAATTTGATCTTGGGGTTCCTCTTTCTTCGGTCGGTCCTAACGCAATAGCTACTTCTACTAATCTGTGCGTGAAACACATGCGCTAAGCTACTAGCTTAGTGGTACTTTTGAAACTATTAATTTACTAAGTATGCCAAAACATTCAAATAAAATTAAAACTATTTACATCATACAAAAATATAAAATTGATCAATTATAATATTTCATTTATTAAGCATGCTTGAAATTCGCTAATACTAATACAAGACAATCATTTTAATATTTTACATTTTTTTCCTCTTTATTTATTTGATAGCCCATGACATCTTATACCAAAACTAAATACTGAATACAGGGTTTCTGTTCTTCAGTAGTATACTCGACGCCTACTTAATTATTTGATAACTTGGTGTTTAACGCCTATATTTTCAATAATAACTCAACATATTTTTGGTGTCTACATAATTTCAAACTTAGCACTATTTCTTAGTGCCTATATAAATTAAATTTCAACCTATTTTCTAGTGCCTATATTTCTACAATTTTATTGACATGTCAACTTATCTTAATTTCTAGTTCTCAACTAGATGTTATAGGGCTTAATTATGTTTGTTATCTTTATTATTATTTACATCAATTATGTGTGTAATGCTAATATAATTTCAGATAAATGAAATAATCTCTATTAAATATATTATAACATCATACTCACTCATAATAACACAATCAACAATTAATATTTTTACCATATTGAATTTTTTCCAAATTTACATACATCAAAAAGTTCACTTTTCTTCACTCTTCTCTACCTCCTAATTGGCTTTCTCCTTGCCCTTATTTTCTCTTTGATTATGGCTCAAAGGTTGCTCACCTCCTTGGCCTAACAATAATTTTACATATACACTTTAATTTATCTTACATTTTATTGTTACACATGCATATAAAGCAACTTTAAACTACTAATCACCTCTACCCTATCTATGTCCATAAACTAATCCTCTAATCCATCATTAACTCTTAACTCACACTAATCAAGCATTAATTAAACTAATCAATCCTTAATCACTATTAATATACTAATAATCCCAAATTACCAACTTTAATGGTAACTAACCTCAAAAAAGATTAAAGAGAAGAAGAAAAGTAAGAAGATGAAGAATCTAACCTCATATTTGTAGATCTTCAAGATGGCCAAAATCTTTCCTTTTCTTTCTCATCTTTTCTTCCTCCCTTTTCCTTTATTTGGCTCACTTTGCTTCACTTTCTTATTGATCTTGCCTTAATCCATCTTTTCTATCTAAATCTTAACTTTAATTGAAGAAAAAGATGAAGAAATGGGGAGATGATGGTCATGGAAAGGAGAATAAAATGAGAGAGAAATTTTATTTGTTTAAGATGAGGAAGAAGAAGAAATAAAGGGAAAAAGTGAAATTTGACTTTTATAGTAGGATTAGGTGGGTGGTTAGGATTAATTTGTCCCTCATTGGTCCATTAATATAAATCAATCTTACTTTATCTTAATCCAATGAATATTCCTTTCCTTAGATAAAGAATATATTTTTTTATTCCTTCTTAAAATATCTGTGTAAAAAACATCATAAATACAAATTTCGTTCAGTGAAAAATTATTATTTTTCTCATATTTTATTATCATTTTAATTATTTTCTTTCATATCCGAATTTAGACTCTGATAAGTTCGGCGTGCCAGATTTCGGTCATCCGTGATCATAGCCTAAATTATCGGGCATTACAATCCGAATACTAGAGCTTAAGTTATAACAATATATATGCTTACTTATCCAGAGCATTGAACACATATAATCACCTAATTCAATTGTTACTAAATATACTCTCAAGTCTAGTAAACATGCATACCCAGAATTTTATCACAAAATACTATAAATTTACAATTATTTACATGCCAAATGCTAAATTATGTAACTTAAAAATAAAACATAGGCTATTGTCTTAAGTTTATGCACAAACCTCTTCTTAATCCCATTCACTTTCTCTTGGTAGCTTTCTCTTTGCCTTTGCTTCATTGAGCTTGTTCTTTGTCACTAGGAACTCCTACAATATCATGAAACAATTATCAAAAAAAAACTTCATCATATTTCTCTAAATCCTATCTTCTCTCTCTTGAAACCCTAATCTCTCTCTTTAAAAAAAATGTCATAAACAAGTTCTAAACTACCTCCTCCTTTAGAAACAATTGTAGAAGAGAAGTAGAGCTTCTTACCTTATTCCTTTTTCTCCTCTTAGGTCACACTTTGGAGATTTCACTCTCATTTTCCCTTGCTCTTTTATGCATGAATATGATTTTTCCTTAACTTTCTCTTTCTAACTTCTCTATTTCTCTCACTAGATTGAAGCTTTGGTTATAATGGAATTGGGGCTGGTGTGAAATTGATTCATGAAGGTAGAAAAGTAAAACAAAAGAAGAGATAAGGAAAAAGAAAACAAAAAGAAGAAAGCCAAATTTCTAGCTATATGTCCCACCATTTTTGACCCAAAAACTTTGTGTTTATGCTTAATTATCATCTTAATCTTCTTTTTCATGGGGTGGTCGGCCAACATGTATTTAGGTGACCAAAAATCATGTTTAAATGAAAATTTTCTTATATAGTCCTCAAATTTTTGATAAATTGCTAATTGACTCCAAAAATTATCAAATTTACAATTTAGTCATTTACAATAAATCAACTTCTTAGTACATGACCTATCAAGAAGGAATTTTAACCTTAGTAAATTTTGGCTAAAATAAAGCATAAAACATATTAGGAGCATTAGAATTTTATGTAGGTATGAAAATTTTTGAAAATGAATGATACAAATGATATATGGTATGGTTGTGTAGGAAAATCAAGTGAGCAAAAACGATGCCCTCAAGAAGGTGACAAAGGCAAGGAGAAAGCTATTTAGTGAGGGAAGAAAAATAAGGGAAAATGAAAGCTCCAAGGCTGATTTAGGTATGTACTTCATTGATAAAAATCTTACATGTTATCTAAATGTGTGAAATTATGTATTAATGTTTGATATGAATGTGGTTTTCCATTGAATGTGATTGGTAGTTGCTTTTAATTTTTTTTTTATGGTAATGGAGCTAAATGGTGTGAAACAATTAAGATATGTGAATGTAATTGTGATTTGGAAATTTTCGCATAAAAATCAATGCATATGATGGATGTAATTAGTAGATAGGTATGTGCGAATTGATGACCCTGCTGTAGAAATTTTGGAGCAGTGTTGACTATTTTGATCATAACTAATGCTATGATAATGATATTAAGGTAAAATTAGTTGAACATGAAATTGGACTCATAAAGCTAAAATATTTATTGAGAACCTAAGTTCAAATTATAATTTTAAATAGGCTAAAAAGTAGACACAAAATCCCAGACCTGTAGGTACCCAGAAAATACTGGATAAAACTAATAGAATGCCTAGCAGTAAAAGGGCCATAATTTTTGATAGAAAACTCAGATTTGTATGATTTATAATGCATCTAAAAGATTCAACATTAAGCTACAAAATATTAGAAGACCATAAATTCAAATTCAAACTATAAATGGGCTAAAAATGAGGCCTAACATCAGGACCGAAATCTATTATAAACAAAAATTTGATATATTGGACTTTTGCATGTGGTATGATGAATATATGTATTAATTAATATGAATTTTGATTTTAATTGTAATTATAAATGTTTAATAAATTATTTTTGTGTGATGTTCTAATGCAATATCAATGGAAACAAATAACAAAAATAATTAAACATATATGTAAAAAAAAATTAGTACAATTATCATTTTTGAAAGTATTATGAATAAATATAAAAATAGTTAAGCCCTAAAACACCTAATCTAGAACTAGAATAGAGAATAGTTTGACATGCCAATCAAGGGATTTAAGGCACTCGATATAACACCACATCTTATACATTTGAGTTCAACCTATCCCTGTAACAAATAATCACATATAGCATACTGGAAAGGCAAAATACCCTATTAACAATGGTAGTAAAATTTTTTTTCATATCCTGTAATATTAATCAATGACTTTGCAAGTCAACTTTGAGCCTTTCGCCATAATATGATATATCACATATATTAAAATATAAACTTTGCACATAAGTATTTACGAGTTGCTTTCATTTATACATTTTTAAAACCCATTCCAAAATGACTATACATATTCAGACACATAAATACAAAATATAGATGACATATTTTCATGCTCGTGTGGAATGTAAGGAGAGAGAGTGATGAGGCTCGGCTAGTGACCTGTGTTCCATGTCTTCTATACGCTACTCAAAATGAGCTATCACTTTTCTTTACCTAAAAAATGATGCAAATTGATGAGTTGTGGCTCAGTGAGAATAATCATCAAATGAGCTCTAAAGTACCAGATAACTCATAGTAATAAATCACAAATCCAACACATACCATGTATTCCATTCCATTCATTAGTATCATATAAATATCAATAAAGTTGAAACATATAATCATTACTCTTTACGTATGCAAATGCTTTGCTTATTTCATTTTGTTGTGACCAAGTTAAACTGACATTTTTCCGGGTTTCTATGTGAACATTTGCCATGTGAACATTTGTATTTGCTAGCTAGCTTGTTTCATTTGCACATTTGTTGGGCCATAGGCCTCTTCTTTTGTTTTACAATATTGATTAACTAGTCACAATGCCTTTTAAGTCCATATGCATATGTACTTGTACTTAACCATTCATCAACCATTGTATCTTTTCACACATAACATACATATACCACATATATGCCTCATATGCCATGCATATATCTTGCATAAACTATACATATACCATGTATATATATCACATATGTCAAACATATACCTTAAATATACCACAATTATACCACTTATGTATACCACAAATGTCACAAATTATCCATCATCATTTTATCAGGGGCAAATCATGAGATATGAATCACATAGCAAGCAACATTCATATGCACTAAAGAATTCAATTGATAATTAGACTCACCTTTCTCCTTTGATTTCGACCCCTAACTTACTGTCTATCCACTCCTTGTGGGTCTCCAATATGTTGTGAGCCTAATATGAAAATATAATCGATTAACTCATGATTAGGGAGACTTAAAGTGGCTTAAACAAATTAATATGCATTGTTCATATCAATAGCTAAGATTTTTCCTATAAGGCAGTGTGACCTTATGAGACTGATTAGCCCATAAATTTTTCTATAATTAACCAATTAATATGATTCTTATTCCTAACTAAAAATAACATATAATTATATAACATACTCAAATTTCAGAGAAATTAGAGCATTGTACAATTTTTGGTGGAATTTCTAAGTGTGTTTTGTTTTCCACCCTATTTTCTGCCCTTAGGCAGTTTCAGGGTACCAACTCTGGTTTAAGTCATATTTCAATGAAACTTTACAGAAACTTATATGGATTCAAATGGAACATTTTTCATGTTTACAACTTTTATCAATTATGTCTCTAATGTCTTCAAATTATATGAAACATTTCGCTGGTCCATAGCAGAGTTGGCTTCCAGACCAGTATGACTTCCAAAGGCCATAACTTAGTCTATACATAACATATTCAGCTGAAATTAGTACCCAAATTTAGATAAGACATATATTATATTTTTATAATTTATAGAATCGATCTCTAAGAAGCTCATATTATCCAAACAATTTGTTGGATCTTCCTAGGGCACTAAGCAGGCAGTTCAGACCATGGAACAGTCATGGTTCTATTCACCATAACTCAAAATTTACAAAACATATAAACTTGCAATTTGGTATAAAAATACATAACACATATATCTACAAGTTTTATGTTTTGAGATACTTCAAATAATTTCTTTAACATATTCAAAACCAAAGAACACAGTAGCTAATTTGGCTAGGGTTCACACCCCAACCAGTTTTAGTAGAGAGAGGATATCTCTTCTATACACAAACTCTTACAAATATATTTATATATCTATAAATATAAGACATAGAGGAACAAATTTTGTGTTTTAAGCTTTTCCAGAATCAACTTCTATTGATATCATAATCGGGGTGCAAGTCAATGCCTATTAATGAACCTTAGCAACTCAAATCAACCTTATAGCAAGGGGTTAATTTTCTAAAAAAACTATGTGAAACAAGGAAGAATTGAAGGCTGAAATGGGGGAAAATGAAGAAGAAAATGGGACTAGAGTAAAGAGGTAGAAATGGGAGGAAGAAGATAAAGCCAACCTTTTTGTTTTTGTCTTTTTATCTTTTTCTCTTCCTCTCTTCTCTTTTCTCTTTTCTTTTCTCTTCTCTTTTCTTTTCTCTTTTCTTTTCTCTTTTCTTTTATTTTCCTTTTGTTTCATTTTCATTTTATTTTATCTATATTATTATTATTATTATTATTATTATTATTATTATTATTATTATTATTATTATTATTATTATATTTACATATATATATATAATTCCACTAATCCACACAATAATACAACTTAATCATTTGGCCCAATTTAACTAAATTAATATTGTAAATGTTTACTAATCTTACTCTAGTCATTTTGCTTACTTTAATTTAGTCACCTTATTCAATTTATTTCTAATACTTTGTTATCCTCATTTAGGTTATAAGTACACATGTGTGACTCAATACAATTGCCAAATAATAGAACACGTAGCTAGTGCGTGTCATAAACTTGTTTCTAAGAAAATATGTATGAAATGCATGTGTTCAATTGAATTGTATGGAAGATGTATATGTTCAAATGAGCATGTCGATATGCATGTGGGGAAGGCCGAGGATGTTACACTCGGTGCTAAATATAAAAGCAGGTAATAACAATTTTATAAATGCGCTTAGCGCAAAATTATTAAACTAGTAATGACAATATTACAAAAGCAAGTAATGACAATATTATAAAAGCGCTCAGCATAATATTATGAAAGTCGGTAATGACAACCACGTTATTCCTATTAGTTAGTTCGGTTATAGGTGTTATGAGCACAAAGAAAATGAAAAATAATAATAATATAGAAGTATGTCATTTTGATAATGTTGCATTAAATCAAAATTGTTAAATATTAAATTTTTGATGACATTTATTTAATTTCATATAATTCTTTTATTTTATACCATATTTGTGAAATTATTAAATGGCATGTAAGAAAATATATGGATGTAAGATTTTTATCCTTAAGCACCATTAAGTTAGTAGCTTAGCGTGGGTGGTTTCCTCTCGCGCAGGTTTTAAAGAAAACTCGTAGATAGTAGAGTTGTCAGAAGAAGAAAGTTACCTGGACAATAAGCGGCTTAACGCTTTGGAAATATTTTGGTATATTTTGTCAAAAACTTTGTAAATTAAATTATAGTTTTTATCTCATCTAGTATGTATTAGGGATGTGTAACTTTAATGTAATGGACATTGTTTGGATGTAAAATAATATATTTTATAAATAAATAAAATTTTGAATATCGGTATTGATAATAAATTTATTTTAATGGTTATAATATTTTTGCAAAAAAAATTTATACTTCATTTAGCTAATCTTATATGAAAGTTAGTCGGGTAATGCTCACTTACCTTACTGAACTAAAGAGGGGTAAGGGGGTATTACAATTTTGGTATCAGAGCCATAGGTTTAGATTGTTCTTGTTAAGTGTTTATGGGAAGATAAGCACATATTTTCAGCATTTGCATTGTTTTAAGCTGTTATATTCTGATAAGGGACCCTTTTTTTTTACAATATAAGTTTTAATGGATTCTGAATCAAGACAAAGTCATGAAGAACAAGAGGGTGATAATATAGCTAACTTGGTTGTTCATAGACATTCAACATCACTTAGAGCCTTAGAGCCTAGTGTTATAGCTCCACAGCATGCTGAAGAACAAATTGATTCGGATTAGGTACCCCTTATGCAACAGAAGACTACTTTGTTATAGCAGATACCACATGTTGTGCCACTGCTAGCTCCATCACTTCCCCCACCTCAACCAAAACCCTAGATTGATAAACTAAGAATGTAACACCCCAAATTTTTTAATTTTGCTCAATTAAGATTTTTTTTAATTATTTTTGTGAGTTAATAATTTTATTTGAGTAAAATTTTATTATAAATTTGAGATTTGTAAAAAAGTACAAAATTGCCCCTGAGTATATATATATAGAGATTTCAAAGATTTAAGTAAAAAAAAAATTTCATTCTCTCATTCTCCCTACACGATCACCATCTCCGTTCATCAATCAAACGACATATGATCTTCACTAAATTCGAACCAGAAGTAGTTCTCCACGTCCTTATCACTCCGAAGACATCTCCAAAAACTGACCGGATTTTCGGGATCAGAGCAGGAAAAATCGGATTCCAGGCTGCCCTTCCATTTCCCATATTTCCCGACTTCTTTTCTTAAATCTGACACTGAAAATGGACTCAGGATGTCGAAAGACCTTGGTATGTGTAATTTGAGCTTCGGGAACCGCGATTTAAGGGCTGATCAGAGCCGGAATTTCTCGCCGGAGCTGTGCAAACTTTTGTATATCTACACGTTTTCAGCCATTTTCAAGCCAAAAAAACTTATATATTTGGACTCCTCACACCTCAAGCTTTCTTTTGGTACCAGCCGATCGTCGATCCGCCGCCGTTGAAAAGTTTTCGATGACCGGAGTCCGACGACCACTAATCGAATATTTTGGACAGAATCTTCTGCTCGTTAAACCGAGTCATCTGGTATAAACTGCACCTCCTGGTTATTTTTATATATTGAGATATGAATTTATTTGTGAATTTTAAGTATATTTTTATTATTAAAGTGATTAAATAATTTAGTTGAATTGCATAATTATTGGAGTTTGTTGAAGATTATTTGGGGAATAATTGAATTTTATATTACTAAATGGAGGTGATTATTAGTTAAGTTAGAATATTAATATATTAGGTAATTAAATTAATAATCGATAATTATTAATTATGGAGTTAATTGGAGTGTTTAGAAGTAGAAGATAACTTTGGAATAAAAGAAATATTTAATAGAATTTTTGGAGAATTTTTGGTGAATATTTGGATTATTAGCCTAATTATGATAAAACTTATTGGGAGTTATTGAATATTATTGGGGTGAAATTGATGATGGAGAATGAAAGAAAATGAGTTAAAACGATAAGAAGAATTTATTTAGAAGTTTTAGAGCAATTATTTAATTAATGAGAATTTTTGAGTTGGAAATGGAATTAAAGGGAAATAAATTGAGAAAAATAGTTTTGGAGGAAAAATAAAGAAAATAAAATATTATTAAGGAAAATAAAATTTGAAATTTTTTTGGTCTTACAGAAAAGCATGTTGATGACCAAAACCGTGATTTATGTGTTAAACACGTATAATAAGGAGAATTTTAAATATAGAATTTCGATATACGTGAGACCGAGAAATTATCGAAAAATTTAGATATTGTTAGATTTTTTATTTATATATTTGTATATCATGTAAGGTTCAGTAATTAATGAAAATTTTCTATCTCTAGGCGCGATGTCGGACCAGACGCCAGCCCGAGATAAAGAGAAAGAGCCGGCCGATATCGGCAGAGCGTAAAGAGGTTAGTGCAATTGTTCTTATAATATTAGTCATATGTATATAAGTAAGTAATTAAAAAAAATATGAAGTAATAAGAAAATTATTAAATTCAAATAATTTATAATATTACATAAAGTATATTATATATTTTATGTGAAAATTGGAGTTTTTACAATTATTGAGTTTGAAACATTTTATCTGTATTTCAAAAAAAAATTTAAAAGTTTGATATACTTTATAATGATATCTATTTTGACATGAAAATAATATTTATCAATTTTATGGTAAATGATTGAGAAAATAGCGGTAAAGTATTTTTGCAGAAATTATTATTATGCTTTGAAATGCAAAAATGAAATGAATTATGATTATAAGAAATTTTCCCACATGTTAGCCTAGACGTGAACTAGGGTATTGTTGGCATGCTAATAGGGTCCTGTACATTTTTGTGGACCAATGAAATATTGTGATCTTGTGCATTTCTATGGATCACCTGATACATTTTTCTGTCCTATGTATTTTTGTGGACTGAGTCATATTACATTTGGATCCTGTGCATTTCTGTGGATTCTAAATTGAGATGTAATATGATACTCCTTTGATTCCCTAGAAACAAGTCTAGAATATCATAATATGTGGGTATATGAAAAAGCTATTATTTTATTTATAAAAATGAGATTCAAAATTTGAATTGATTATATGTTAAGAGCATATTTTATTTTAATGACTATTATTATAAGAATGTTTGTACCACTGAGTTATATACTCAGCGCGGGAGTTTATTTTCTCTTGCGTAGGTTACCAGATTCGCAGAGAACGTCCAGACTGGTAAATAGAGACGCTGATTGGGGACCCGCATTATGGAGCACAGCAGTAGCAGTGGTAGCCACCTAGAGCGGGTTGGTCTTTTTTTTATTATATTTTGGTATGTATATATATAAGTTTTAAATTTCATTACAACATGTATATAAATAAAATAAAAAAGTGTATATATAATATTTTAGCATATATTTTAAATTTCTTATATTAAATATGTTTAAAATTAAAAAAGTATTTTTGGAGAGTTTTATTTTATGTAGCACCTCTTATCCGTCCGGTATACGGATGGGTGTACGTAAGGGTAAGGGGTGTTACAATTTTATTGGTATCAGAGCATGGTTTAGGCGATTCTAGGATAACGAAGGATAGAATCAAGATTGTCTGCTTATGCATTGGTTTTAAAAAAATAATTTGAATGTATAAATATAACTTCTAGTGCTTCCTAATGTGGGTCACTGTTGTGCTTTATAGGGTTATAGATTTCAAATGCGGAGGGTTAGAGAAGAAACCCCAGATACTTATGAGCCACTTGACACTGATGCTTCATACCCTTCATCACGATGGAGGATAGTGAGGGCAGTGTATCCACCCGTGGATCGGATAGATCACATAAACATGAGAGACATGCGCCGATCTTGGGTTCAGCTAGAGAGGAGCTGTTAGAGGATATGGCTGAGATCTTACGGCGTTCTGCCAGACCAGCCACTGCTGAGATCGGATTTGGGAGACTTCAGAAATTAGGAGCTCCAGATTTCTATGGTCGCAGGGAGGATGATGCGGCAGCTGCAGAATATTGGTTGAAGAGGGTAGAGAGAGTGTTTAGACAGATGGATTGCACATCGCGAGACAAATATAGATATGTAGAGTCTCTACTGCATGAGAGGGCTTATGACTGGTGGAAGACAATACTATAGCTCCCTCAGACACCTGATCCACCTTCCTAGAGGTTCTTTCTGGAGCAATTCAGAGAGAGGTACATTCCTCGGGCTTATACTGATCGAAAGAGACAAGAATTCCTAGACCTCAGACAAGGGGATATGACTGTAGAGGAATACGAAAAGGAGAACACCCGCCTTAGTAAATATGCAGGGGGTATCATTGCTTATGAGGTTGATAGTTGTAGGAGGTTTAAGAAGGGACTGCGACCCCCTATTAGTGCTAGGTTGGCTAGAGCACAAATTAAGGAGTTTACTGCTTTGAGAACTGCTGCTGAGGTAGTTGAGGAGGCTGTGGCTGAGGAGATGAAGACAGTAGTTTCGAGCCACCCCAAAAGACCATATTTTCAGCCGAGTGCCAGTTCATCCATTAGTAAGAAGTCCAGGTTTTCTGGTAGCAGATTCCATAAGGGATCTAGAGGTTCAGGCGCATCAGCCTGGCGAGGACAGCCTGCTAGGGTAGCACCATCAGTTGCCAGTACCCCGGGTTCAGTAGGGGGAAGATTTGTTTCGCGCCCTCAGTGTCAGCAGTGTGGCAAATATCATGCTGGTGAGTGTTGGCTAACATCCAGAGCTTGTTTCATTTGTGGGGCGACAAACCACTTCAAGAGGGATTGCCCATACAGAGACCAGAGTGCAGAGCCTACAGGGGAAAGACCGATTTCGACACAGGGATCAGTACCTGTTAGAGGCCGAGGCAGAGGTTTGGCTAGGGGAGGTCGAACTGGATCAGTGCAGGCCGGGTCAGAGACTGTTAGTGGACCAAGAGGTAGCCACACCGCATCTGCCTGAGCATATGCTATAAGAGCACGAGAGGAGCATGATGCCCCAGATGTTATCATTGGTAAATTCTCTTTATTTGGTTTTGATGTAAATGCTTTAATTGATCTCGGATCTACACATTCCTACATATGCACTACACTATTGCTTGGGGAACATTTAGAGATTGAGACCTTAGATGATGATATAGTAGTGACAAATCCCCTGGGTCATAGTGCCAAGGTTAATAGAGTGCACCGACAGCTACCTTTAGTGAGTCAGGGTGAGCTATATCCCGTAGATCTAATTGAATTACCATTTCATGAATATGATGTCATATTAGGGATGGATTGGTTAGAATGGCATGGGGCAGTAGTAGATTGTGCAACTAGAAAGGTAATTTTTAAGAAGCCTAGGTGCAAGGATAAAGTGGTACAAGACATTATAATGAAGATGTCATCTAATGTTATTTTTGCTTTGAAGGCTCAGAGGTTAATTAGGAAGGGCAATGAAGCTTATTTGACATATGTGGTGGATACCAGGAAGGAGAGTCTGAGGCTTCAAGACATTCCTACAGTTTGTGAGTTTCCTGAGGATTTACCAGGATTACCTTCGGACAGAGAGATAGACTTTGCCATTGACTTGTTATCTGGTACTGCACCCATATCCATCACACCGTACCGAATGGTACCAGTAGAGCTTAGAGAATTAAAAGTGCAGTTGCAAGAGTTGTTGGATAAGGGGTTTATTAGACCTAGTATATCACCTTGGGGTGCGCCTGTATTGTATGTGAAGAAAAAGGATGGCACCTTACGACTATGCATTGATTACAGGCAGTTAAATAAGGTGACAGTAAAGAACCGATACCCACTGCCACGTATAGATGATCTGTTTGATCAGTTGAAAGGTGCAGGGGTATTCTCCAAGATTGATTTGAGATCGGGGTATCATCAGTTAAAGGTCAAGGAGAGTGATGTGCCTAAGACTGCCTTTAGGACTCGATATGGCCACTACGAGTTCCTTGTCATGCCATTTGGGCTAATGAATGCGCCAGCAGAATTTATGGATCTGATGAATAGGATCTTCAGGCCCTATTTAGACCAATTTGTTGTAGTTTTTATTGATGATATTTTGGTATATTCCAGGAATAGAGAGGACCATGATCAGCATCTTCGAATTGTGCTTCAGACTTTTAGGGAGAAACAGTTGTATGCTAAACTATCGAAATGTGAGTTCTGGCTCAAGGAAGTTGGGTTTCTGGGTCACGTGGTATCAGTAGATGGGATCAGAGTTGACCCTAGTAAGGTTGAAGCCATTCTTAATTGGAAGCCGCCTCGAAATATAACTGAGATACGAAGTTTTCTTGGGTTAGCAGGCTACTATAGACGATTTTTAAAGGGTTTCTCTTCCATACCCACTCCCATAACATGATTACTTCGCAAAGATGTTAAATTTGAGTGGACAGATAAGTGTCAAGCAAGCTTTGATTAGTTGAAGACTATATTGACAGAGGCACCAGTTCTGATGCAACCTACTGCAGGAAAAGAGTTTATGGTATACAGTGACGCTTCACTGAATGGATTAGGTTGTGTACTAATGCAAGAGGGTAAAGTGATAGCGTATGCCTCTAGACAATTAAAGTCATATGAGAGGAATTATCCTACGCATGATCTAGAGTTAGTAGCTATTGTTTTTTCCTTGAAAATTTGGAGACACTATCTGTACAGAGAGAAGTGTTACATCTATATAGATCATAAGAGTTTAAAGTATTTACCTTCACAGAAAGAGCTAAATTTGAGACAGAGAAGGTGTCTAGAGCTTATTAAGGACTACAACTGCATTATTGATTATCAGCCTGGAAAGGCTAATGTTGTGGCTGACGCTTTGAGTCGAAAGACTCTAACAGAGCTTCTGGTTTTACCTACATTAGTCTTTCGGATCAAAGAAGCTCAGAAGCATGATTCCAAGCTAATTGAAATAAGAGAATCCATTTTCAATAGGGAGAAATCGGAATACTCAGTTGAAGCTGATGTTGGTATTTATTATAGAGGCAGACTATGTGTGCCTGATGTCTCAGAATTGAGACGAGAGATATTGAAAGAGGCATATGAATCGACTTTTTCCATGCATCCTAGCAGCAACAAAATGTATCAGGATTTGAAGCCTTACTATTGGTGGCCGGGTATGAAGAAAGACATTTCAGAGTATACTACCAGATGTCTGACGTGTCAGCAAGTAAAAGTAGAACACTAGTTGCCATCAAGGTTATTGCAACCTATTGTCATACCGGAATGGAAATGGGAAATAGTTACTATGGATTTCGTGTCAGGACTACCATTGACTCAAAGAAAACATGATGCAGTATGGGTGATTATCGATAAGTTGACGAAGTCTGCACACTTTTTACCAGTCAAGATGGACTACTCTATGGATTGATTAGCAGAATTGTATGTACAAGAGATAGTCCAGTTGCATGGTGTGCCATTGTCTATCATTTTAGATAGAGATCCCAGATTCACCTCACATTTTTGGAAGAGCCTACAGAGATCTTAGGGTACTCGCATTCCATCCTCAGACAGATAGACAATCAGAGCGGATAATCCAGTTGCTTGAGGATATGCTTTGGAGTTGTGTGATTGAGTTAACAGGAAGTTGGGATAAGTACTTGCCACTTATGGAATTTGCATAAAATAACAGTTACCAGACAAGTATTGGCATGGCTCCTTATGAAGCATTGTATGGCAGAAAATATAGAACTCCAATTTGTTAGACCGAGCTCATTGAACGAAGGATAGTGGGACTCAAGTTGGTTAAACAGACAGAGGAGAAGATTAGGATTATCAAAGATAGACTTAAGGCAGCCAGTGATAGACAGAAGTCTTATGCATACTTAAGATGCAGGGACATCGAATATGAGGTTGGTGACAAAGTGTTTCTGAAAGTATCTCCTTGGAAGAAAGTATTAGGTTTTGGAAGAAAGTATTAGGTTTTGGAAGAAAGTACTAGGTTTTGGAAGAAAAGGCAAGTTAAGCCCCAGATTTATTGGGCCTTTTGAGGTAATTGAGCGAGTGAGACCAGTAGCCTATAGATTGGCTTTACCTCATGAGCTGGAGAAAATTCACAATGTGTTTCATGTATCGATGCTCAGACAATATAGGTCAGATCCGTCCCATGTCATTCGAGTAGAAGAAATCGAGGTGCAACAAAATTTCTCTTATGAGGAGGAGCCTATAGCTATTATGGCAAAGGAAGTAAAACAATTGCGAAATAAGCAAATACCTTTGGTAAAAGTCCTCTAGCGAAGACATTCAGCTGAAGAGGCAACATGGGAAAGCGAAGAAATAATGAGGACTCAACATCCTCAATTGTTTAGTAATAACCTATCATGTATGATTTCGAGGGCGAAATCTTTTAAAGGGGCAAGAATGTAACACCCCAGATTTTTTTATTTGGCTCAATTAAGATTTTTTTAAATTATTTTGGTGACTTAATAATTTTATTTGAGTAAAATTTTATTACAAATTTGAGATTTATAAAAAAGTACAAAATTTCCCCTGAGTATATATATATATATATATATATATATATATATATATATATATATATATATATATATATATATATATATATATATATATATATATATATATATTTCAAAGATTTAAGTAAAAAAAAAAATTTCATTATCTCTCATTCTCCCTACACGATCACCATCTCCGTTCATCAACCAAACGACATCTGATTTTCCAAATTCGAATCAGAAGTAGTCCCCCACATCCTTATCACTCTGGCGACGTCTGATTTTCCAAAAACTGACCGTGTTTTCGGGATTCGAGGAGCAAAAATTGGATTCCGTGCTTCCCTTCCATTTCCCATATTTCCCGACTTCTTTTCTTAAATCTGACACCGAAAATGGACTCAATACGTCAAAAAACCTTGGTATGTGTAATTTGAGCTCCGGGAACCGCAGTTTAAGAGCTGATCGGAGCCAAAATTTCTTACTAGAGCTATGCAAACTTTTGTAGATCTACACGTTTTCAGCCACTTCTAAGCCCCAAAATTTATATATTTGGACTCCTTAAACCTCAAGTTTTCTTTTGGTACTAGCCTATCGTCGATCCGCCGCTGTTGAAAATTTTCCGGTGACTAGAGTCCGGTGACCACTAATCGGGTATTTTGGATAGAATATTCGGCTCGTTAAACCGAGTCATCTAGTATAAACCGCACCTCCTAGTTATTTTTAGATAGTGAGATATGAATTTATTTGTGAAGTTTAAGTATATTTTTATTATTAAAGTGATTAATTAATTTAGTTGAATTGCATAATTAATTGCATAATTATTGGAGTTTGTTGAAGATTATTTGGAGAATAATTGAATTTTATATTACTAAATGGAGGTGATTATTTGTTAAGTTATAATATTAATATATTTGGTAATTAAATTAATAATCGATAATTATTAATTATGGAGTTAATTAGAGTGTTTAGAAGTAGAAGATAACTTTTGGAATGGAAGAAATATTTAATAGAATTTTTGGAGAATATTTAGCGAATTTTTGGATTATTAGCCTAATTATGAAAAACAATTATTGGGAGTTATTGAATATTATTGTGGTGAAATTGACGATGGAGAATGAAAGAAAATGAGTTAAAACGATTAGAGGAATTTATTTAGAATTTTTAGAGTAATTATTTAATTAATGAGAATTTTTGAGTTGGAAATGGATTTAAAGGGAAATAAATTGAAAAAAATAGTTTTGGAGGAAAAATAAAGAAAATAAAATATTATTAAGGAAAATAATATTTGAAATTTTTTTGATCTCACGGAAAAGCGTGTTAATGACCAAAATCGTGATCTATGCGTTAAACACGTATAATGAGGAGAATTTTAAATATAGAATTTCGATATACGTGAGACCGAAAAATTATCGAAAAATTTAGATATTGTTAGATTTTTTATTTATATATATGTATATCGTGTAAGGTTCGGTAATTAATGAAAATTTTCTATCTCTAGGTACGACGTCGGACAAGACATCAGTCCGAGATAAAGAGAAAGAGTCGGCTGATACCGCCAGAGCGTAAAGAGGTTAGTGCAATTTTCCTTATAATATTAGTCATATGTATATAAGTAAGTAATTAAAGAAAAGTATGAAGTAATAAGAAAATTATTAAATTCAAATGATTTATAATATTACATAAAATATATTATATATTTTATGTGAAAATTGGAGTTTTTGCAATTATTGAGTTTGAAACATTTTATCTGTATTTCAAAAAAAATTTTAAAAGTTCGATATACTTTATAATGATATTTATTTTGACATGAAAATAATATTTATCGATTTTATGGAAAATGATTGAGAAAATAGCAGTAAAGTATTTTTGCGGAAATTATTATTATGCTTTGAAATGCAAAAATGAAGTGAATTATGATTATAAGAAAATTTTCCACATGTTAGCCTAGACGTGAACTAGGGTATTGTATAGGGTAGAAATTATGGTCCTGTGCATTTCTGTGGACCAATGAAATATTGTGATCCTGTGCATTTCTGTAGATCTCCTGATACATTTTTCAGTCTTGTGCATTTCTGTGGACTGAGTCATATTACATTTGGATCCTGTGCATTTCTGTGGATCCTAAATTGAGATGTAATATGATACCCTTTTGATTCCCTAGAAGCAAGTCTAGAATGTCATAATATGTGGGTATATGAAAACGCTATTATTTTATTTATAAAAAAGAGATTCAAAATTTGAATTGATTATATTTTAAGAGTATATTTTATTTTAATGACTATTATTATAAGAATTTTTGCACAACTGAGTTATATACTCAGCACGAGAGTTTGTTTTCTCTCGCGTAGGTTACCAGATTAGCAGAGAGCGTCCAGACTGGTAAATAGAGACGCTGATTGGGGACACGCATTATGGAGCATAGCAGTAGCAGTGGTAGCCACCTATAGCGGATTGGTCTTTTTTTTATTATATTTTGATATGTATATATACAAGTTTTTAAATTTCATTATAACACGTATATAAATAAAATAAAAAGGTGTGTATGTATAATATTTTAGTATATATTTTAAATTTCTTATATTAAATATGTTTAAAATTAAAAAAATATTTTTGGAGAGTTTTATTTTCTGTAGCACCTCTTATCCATTCGGTATACCGATAAGTGTACGGAAGGGTAAGGGGTGTTACAAAGAACATATGGGGCTATAGATTTTATGGGTAAGAAAGAGGATGATCTAGCAGCAACATAATTTTGGTTGGAAAAGACAGAACGGGTTTTTGAGGAGTTTCAATGTTTGGAGGAGTATAAGGTTAGATATTGTTGCCCAAACAATGAACCAAAAAGGGGGTTAAATTGGTTATGAAATAAAAATTTCTTGACTTTAAATACGGAAAAAAATTAAATAGGGTAGGGATGGAGAGATATCACACACGAGATTTATAGAAGTTCAGGTATTAACAAATCTTACTCCTCTCTCCAATCTCAATTGGGAGTTTTACTAACATACTAAGTGTTACAATGAAGTTTTACAAGCTCACTCCCAACTATGGTGTTTCTCTCAATGGCTAACACCTAACCCAGAAATTCCCTTGTGTTTTAATGGCTCACACAATAAACCAATTCCTTGTGTTTTATGGCTCACACAATAAACTCTTACAAGTGTTTCAATCTTAACCCAATATACCCAAACTCACTTGAGTTATTGATTACAATAAAAACACTCACCAACCTATAATGCTCAACAATTATGAGCAATTTGGTTTTTACAAAGAATAAATGTTTTGTTGAAAATAATTAATGAACAATGGCTACAACAAGATTAAAGATTCAAAGTAATTGTTGTTCTTTTAATTAGGATTCATAAATGACTTAAATTTATACTTCCTCTGTGAAAATAGATGTTGAACCAATTCTTAACTTCGCGCTTGACATGTTTCTCTATCCTCATTCATGTGCGTGACCATATGTGTCACAATCGTGAATGTTCTTCCAAGTCGTAGTCCAAGTAGTGACTCTGGTTGTGAAGCTCTCTGGAAGAACTTGAGGTGTTATTTCATGGGCGTGACTTTATACTTTCACAGGCATGAATATTTTTTCAAGCTGTGGTTCAAGTGGTGACTCTGGCCGTGAAGCTCTCTGGAAGAACTTGACATGTTATTTCATAGGTGTGTCTTTCTTTCACGAGCGTGACTGATTTGATCATTCACTGTTGGTATGATCCTTCATGGCTGCGAACTTTAAATGTTAGAGAGTTGGCACTAAGCTATATCACAGGCATGACATAAATAGTCACGGGTATGACTTATTTATTTCTTCTTATTTTGATATTCAAAAGTTGTCTTTTATTCTTGCATCATATTCTATTCAAGATATATCCTATTCAACAAACTTAAAACACAAGTATTGTTAAATACATTATTGCTATTTTATTTGTTAGCATCAAAATGATGGAAATACCCCTCAAGGTTCAACAATCTCCCTTTTTAAATGGTGACAAATAATCTAGCAATATGTGCTTTTGAGTAGTCTCCCTCTCAAAAGGTGCTTAAGTCAAAAATAATAGAGTGCAAGAATTGAAAGACGTATAACATGGATCTTTGCTAACTTGTTAGGTATATGTAAGTTATATCCAAAGTATATCAAAGTTGTTTGCTAACTAGATAGGTATATGCAAGGTATATCCAAAGTACATCAAAGTTGTTTGCTAACTAGTTAGGTATATGCAAGGTATTCCAAAGTATATCAAAGCTGTTTGCTTAACTAGTTAGGTATATGCAAAGTATATGTGAGGTATATGTTATAAAACACATTTGCATTTTACCTACACATTTGCATATATCGCTAGGTTCTCCCCCTTTTGTCATCAACAAAACAAACCATAAAAAATAAAATGATAATAAGGTAATTATATTAAAAGAACGAGAAAGATTACAAAGTTTAAAAACATAAATTAAAGTCCTACACCCTTAAAAATAAAACTAATAAATGAAAAAAAAACTAGTACATGAAAAAACTAGGACTCTAATTAGGCTTCAAGACTAATAAACCATCTCTAAGGCGTGCTACCTCTGCCTCGAGGCTATCCATACGAGATTTCATGAAGTCTTTGAGATTTTCCAACCTCTCATCAATGGAAGCCTGCATTAGGTCAAAGCGAGGTGCTAAAAGATCAGCAACCTACTGAGCCAAGCTAGGTGTGGTAGAAGCCAATGATTGACTAACCTTTTGGTCAACCTCTGGTGTCGCTATTTCAACTCTGGCTCGTTTTCGTTGCTGGATGCCCTGGAGGCCAGCTTTGAAATTATCAGAATCTTGGTCTTCCCAATCAGTTTCACCAGCTGGAGTCGTGAAATGGTAATAAACATTATTCTCGTAAATAATATGAATAGCTACTCCCATCTTTATGCAAGACTCGACATCTAGCCGATCTCAAGGATGTGCTGAAATGAGATTGTAATTGTGCTTATCGAGTTTTAGATACTCGAGCTCAATGGTAAGGTGAGTCACATACCCACCAATCAAGATATCTCTTGATGGCTTTGTTGCAATTGACAGAAGATTATTTGCAAACCAGCGAGATAGAGTAACGATTAGACCTCTTCGTGCCATTTCCAATAGGAAGAGCTCCAATTTTTTGATTACTCTGTTGCTATCTCTTCTAGTAAATATACTTTAGGTAAGAAACCTATGTAAATATTTATGCACATGAGACCGAAGATGTGTGCTTTTAGTCTTCTTCACATCCCAGCTACATTTCAACCCAAAATAAGTCCATGCCAGATTGACATAAAATTCCACTTCGCTCTCATTACGAATGCCATCTGAGAGAAATTTGAAGATAGTGCCAAACTCCGCTGCTGTGAGAGTGTTCGGATGTTTACAAAGTTCAAATTTGACTGTTCCGGTGGGAAAGACTTGCAAAGTGCTAAGGAACTCGAGAGTTGGTTCCCTTAGCATTGGCCGATGAATGCCTACAAATTCCTTAAGGTTACAAGCTTGCAATTATTCTGTCATGGTTATCGCAAGACCGAGAGTCCTGATAGCACTCCACTCGAAGGAATGAGAAGAAAGTGGGGTCTTTTCTTTAGAACAACATATCTTGGATGACAATGCTCCGGAATGATGTGGAGAAGGTAATCCATGTGGCGTCTCAGAGCGTGGGATTTCTTCCTTGTGCCTTTTGATGAGCCAGGTTCCATTGTGATAATTTTAGAACAAGGATTTAGAGAAAGAATTTCTGACCAAGGATTTGAGAACAACCTTGAGATGTTATGATTCTTCAAAGAAAAAAGAGTTTTGAAGGATTGTTAATGTTCACAATTGTGAAAAAGTGTCACAGGCGTGACTAAAGAGTTTCACAGGAGTGAAAGAAAGAAGTCATGGTCGTGATACATAGTCTTCACTACCTTCAGCCGTGAAGGATGTCGTGAAGCAATGAGTGAAAGCTACTGGAACTTTTGGTGATTATGATCATGACCGTGAATATATGTCATGGGCATGAATTTCCTTAAATCTATTTCCAATTATATTGTGATGTCTTTCAATAGATTCGTTAAAATTCTTTTTATCAACATAGAAATTTTTCTATATTTTTTTATTAATTTCTTGTTTGTTCTTTACTTAATAAAACTAAGTCTAAAATAAAACTAAAATATTTCTAAAATGCTTCTATGCCTTATAACATATATTTCCATTATGTTAACCACTTCATACCTTAAAAAATTAGTTAATAAAAAGTAACATATGAAGGAAATTAACATTTAAGGTTGACAATAGACAATCATACTTAAGATAAGGTTAATCCATCAAACATACCAAGCTCTCTTGTTATGCAACAAAATATTTCTTCATTAAGAGATTTGGTGAAAATATCTCCCAATTGATTGTTTGTATCGATAAATTCTAATACAGCATCTCCATATTGAACATGATCTCTAAGAAAATGATATCTTATGCCAATATGCTTACTTCTATAGCGTTGAATGAGATTCTTAGGTAGGTTTATGGCACTTGTATTGTCACATTTGATGGGTATATGGTCCAAACTATGACCATAATCCTTAAGTTGTTGTCTCATCCATAGGATTTGAGTGCAACAACATCCTGCTGCCACATATTCCACTTCAGTGGTAGAAAGGGCAACCGAAACTTGTTTCTTGCTAAGTCAAGAGACTAAACATTCACCAATAAAGTGACAAGTGCCAAAAGTACTCTTTCTATCCAAGAGACTGCCGACATAGTCTGCATATAAATATTATATGATATGAAAGGATGAATTTCTAGGATACCATAAGCCTAGATACAATGTGCCATGTAAATATTTTAAGATTCTTTTCACAGCATTCAAATGTGACTCTTTAGGACACGATTGAAATCTAGCACATAAGTATACATTGTACATTATATCGAGCCTAGAGGCAGTAAGATATAAGAGTGATATGATCATACCTCTATAAAGCGTTTCATTAATGTTTTTACCCTTTTCGTCTTTGTCGAATTTTGTTGATGTGCTAATTGGAGTCTTGGTGTTTTTGCATCCTTCCATTCCGAATTTCTTGATTAGTTCTTTGGCATACTTGGATTGGTTGATGAATATGCCCTCATTGCTTTGTTTTATTTGTAGGCCAAGGAAGAACTTAAGCTCACCCATCATGCTCATTTCAAATTCCCTAGTCATACACTTAGCAAATTCTTGGCAAAACAATTCATTAGTAGACCTAAATATGATGTCACCAACATAAATTTAAACAATTAGAATATCATGCTTATACTTTTTAGTAAATAATGTGTCAACATTTCCCTTTGAAAAATTATTTTCTAAAAGGAAAGAACTTAGTCTTTCATACCAAGCTCTTGGTGCTTGTTTCAAACCATACAAAGCTTTTGAATGTTTAAAAATATGATTAGGCAAATTATGGCTTTCAAAACCCAGTGGTTGTTCTACATAAACTTCTTCTTCTATAAAACCATTTTAAAAAATACTTTTGACATCCATTTGAAAGAGTTTAAAATTCATATGGCATGCAAATGCTAAAAGAATTCTTATGGCATATAGGTTCCAGATCCAAGTGGTAGTATCAGGTCCTTTAGCTATTGTTCTTGAGAAATTCCATACTCGATCTCATAGATACATATAGAGTTTTGTGGAAAGCCGTATTCGATGAAAGTCGTATGTACGGCTTAGAGGGAGGTCTTTCATATCTTTCAAAATATATTCCTTCTTCTTCATTATAACCCTTTGTGACTAACCTAGCATTATTCCTAGTTATTGAACCTTGTTCATCTAGTTTATTTCTAAATACACATTTACTACTAATGATTTGATGCTCTTGGGTCTAGGAACTAAGGTCCACATATTACTTCTCTCAAATTGGTTGAGTTCCTCTTGAATAACAATCACCCTATTTTCATCATTAAGAGCCTCATCAATATTTTTAGGCTCAATTTGAGAGACAAAAGCAAGGTTAGAATCTAAGAGTTTGAGATGAGATCTAGTACTTACTCTTTTAGTAGGATCACCAATGATCTGTTCCTTGGGGTGATCTTTTGTCATTTTCCATTCCTTTGGAAGCTCTTGTTTGTCTTGGAAGTGAGCTTGTAAAACTCCATTGTAACACTTAGTGTGTTAGAGAAACTCCCAATTGAGATTGGGGATAGGAGTAGGGTTTGTTAACACCCGAACCTCTATAAAATTTCCTGTGTGATATCTTCCTATCCCTACTCAACTTAACTTTTCTTTTCGCACTTAAAAGTTATGAATTTTTAATATTCAATTCAACCCCCCTTCTTGGTTCAATTTCTGGGCAACAATTGGTATTAGAGCTTAGTCTAGCATCGAAGCCTAAACAACGCTAGCAAAGATCAAGAAATGGCCAATGAAGGATTCTAAAGTCTCAAGCCTTACTTTGTTGGAGTAAATTATGCTCATTGGAAGTTCCGAATGGAGACATATCTGAATAGTGAAGGAATTGAAGTCTGGGATAGTGTTCGGAAAGAATGGACACCACCAACTAGAAGAGGAGTTGATGGTGAAGAAGAAATCCTGTCAAGAGATGATTGGACAGAGCCTCAAAGAAGAGCAAATTTTAAAAACAAGAAGGCAATGACAATTCTCTCAAGCCCATTATCCATTGAAAAATGTGGCGGAATACAACACTTCCCAACTGCATATAGCATGTGGAAAACATTGAAAAACTATCATGAAGGAACAAAGCAAGTTAAATCCAAGAAGATTCAACTTCTTACTTCAGAGTATGAACTATTCAAGATGAAATCCAATGAGTCAATAACTGACATGAAAAACCGTATTCTAACCATCATAAATGGCTTGAGAAAGCTTGGGAAACACCTGAGCTTGGAAGATGTAAATAACAAAATTCTGAGAAGTCTTCCTCTCAAAGATTACAATTCAAGAGTTATCGGTATAGAAGAGGCAAATGAAGACATGAGCATCATGAATACCAATGTGCTTATTGGCAAACTTCTTACACATTAAATGGCAGTGAAAAGAGATGGAGAGCTTAAAGTAGAGCCAGAAAAAAAAAAAAAACCTCTAGCACTATAAGTCTCAACTTCAAAATCTCAAGAAGAAGTTGAAGATGATGAAGAAAAGAGTGGTGATGCAAATGAGGACATTGCAATGCTCTCAAGAAGGCTGGAAAGAATAATTGAGAAGAGAACAGGCAATTCTAGAAAATTAAGGCAAAGAAATCTCAAACATACCTCAAATGAATCACAAAGGAGTAAAGAGGAGGTAAAGTACCATGAATGTGGGAAGAAAGGACATATTAAACCGGAATGTCCAAGGCTCAAGAAGCCAAGAGAAAATACCTAAGAGACAATGTGGAAAAAGGCCATAAAGCTATATGGGATGATGAAAGCTCTTCAAGTGAAAAAGATGACAATGAAAGTGAAGAGGTCAACCTATACTTCATGGCTATAGAGGATCACATCTCGGATAAGGTAGGATCACTTCACTGATACTCGTTCAATAATGATAGTAGTGATAATGATAGTAATAGTGAAGATGATGATGATGATGAGTAAAGCCTAATAAAAGTATTGAATCTATAATTAGAGAAATATAGAAGTAAATTCAATACCTATAAAAATAACATTTCTAGCTTAAAAATCAAAATGGATGGTTTAGAAAAGGAGAACTTTAAGCTTAAATCATCTAATGAATCTCTTCAAAAATCATTAGATGAGTACTCTTCAAGACCCTCAACTAAATCCTTGCTTAAAGAAAACAATATTTTGAAAAATGAAATTGAGGAACTTAGAAACTCCATTTTAAAATTTCACAAGGGAAAGGAGAGTTTAGATACTCTCATTATGTCTCAAAGACCACCCTTAATTAGACATGGTTTAGGATTTAGGAGTACATCATCTTCATCTCACAAGACTATTTTTGTTAAGTCAAGTGAACCCCACATCTCCACATTTGCTGTAACAGCCCCAAGGGCTAAGTGCACAACATACACTAAACCTTCTATGCATAAGAGGAATGCTCAATGATAGGTAAGCCTAAGAAGGAAACCTCAAAAGGCTAATCATGCTTTTATGTATAAGAAGCATGCACCTAGAAAAGCATCAAGTCATCATGTTTGTGCATGCCATCGCTCTCAAACTCTACCTAATAGAGACATGGCATTTAAAAGCATTGTAAGACCAAAAAGCATGTTTAGAGCTAAACAATGTAACTATTGTATGAAATTTGGTCACATAAATAAACATTGCTGGATAAGGAAGGCTCATTGGGAACCTTCATGTGCTAACCCCCAAGGACCAAGCTCATTTGGGTACCTAAAAACAATACTTGAATTGTGATTCTATAGGTATGCCTCAAGTCCACAATAAACAAAAATGCTTAGCTAGTAGATAGTGGATGCTCAAGGCATATAACCGGAGACAAAGAACTTTTCAATGAAATCAAAAGTATTGATGGAGAAAGTAACCTTTGGAAACAATGCTAAGGGTAAGGTAATTGGCATTGACTCTATTGGTATTAATGGTACTACTTTCATTAAAGATGTATTACTTATTGATGGTTTGAAACATAACTTGTTAAGTGTAAGTCAATTATGTGATAAAGGAAACAAACTAATCTTTACTTCCAACGAATGTCTTGTAACCTCTATTAATGGCCAAGAGATATTTAAAGGAAGTAGAGATGTCAATACCTACATAATAGACTTACACAAAATATCTAACCTTTCCTCTAAGTGTCTTGTGACTACTAGTAATGAATCTTGGTTGTGGCATAGAAGGCGTGGTCATGCAAGCATGGATCTAATTCAAAGCCTCAGCAAAGGAGAGCTGGTAAAGGGGCTACCAAAAGTCAAATTTGAAAAGGACAAGACATGTGAACCTTGCCAAAGAGGAAAACAACACAAGTCATCTTTCAAATCCAAAAACATTGTAAGTACCTCAAAACCTCTACAACTCATGCATCTAGATCTTTTTGGACCTACTAGGATTGCAAGCTTAGGAGGTAAACACTATGCCTTTGTCATTATCGATGACTACTCTAGATTCACTTGGGTAATTTACTTAGCTCAAAAAAGTGATGCCTTTGAAACTTTCAGAAACTTTGCGAAAAGAGTTCAAAATGAAAAAGGATATTGTATTTCAAAGATAAGAAGTGATCATGGCAAAGAATTTGAAAATGAAAACTTTGAAATTTTTTGTCTAAAACATGGCATTTCGCAGAATTTTTCCTCTCCTAGGACACCTCAATAAAATGGGGTGGTCGAAAGAAAAAATTGAACTTTAATTGAAATGGCTCGAACAATGCTCAATGAGTATGGTTTAACAATTTACTTTTGGGCCGAAGTCACAAATACTGCATGTTATATTTCAAATCGAGTTTTCAAAAGAACATTCTTAAACTAAACTTCTTTTGAGCTATGTAATGGAAGAAAACCCATGATATCATACTTTAGAGTATTTGGATGCAAGTGTTTCATATTGAATACCAAGGACAACCTTGGAAAATTTGCCTCTAAATTTGATGAAGGTATATTTTTAGGATACTCTATCACTAGCAAAACATATAGAGTATTTAATAAAAAGACATTAGTTTTTGAAGAATCTATGCAAGTTGTTTTTGATGAATCTAGTAAGGTTGATCTTGTGAAAGGTAGTGTTCTTGATGATGTTGTAGGTACAATGGAAATACTGGATCTTAGAGAAGAAAATGATCAAGAAAATTCACATCAAGATGACTTTCTACCTCTAGCTCAAGAGGAAAACAGGCAAGAGCTCCCAAAGGAATGGAGATTGACAAAAGATCACCCCAAAGAGCAAATATTGGTGACCTACAAAGGGAGTAAGTACTAGATCTCATCTCAAACTTTTAAATTCTAATCTTGTCTTTGTCTCTCAAATTGAGCCAAAAAATATTGATGAGACTCTTAATGATGAAAATTGGGTGATTACTATGCAAGAGGAACTCAACCAATTTGAGAGAAGTAAGGTATGGACCTTAGTACCTAGACCCAAGGAGCATCAAATCATTGGAAGCAAATGGGTTAGAAATAAACTAGATGAACAAGGTTTAATAACTAGGAATAAGGCTAGGTTAGTTGCAAAAGGACATAATCAAGAAAAAGGAATAGATTATGATGAGACCTATGCTCATGTAGCCAGATTAGAAGCCATAAGAATACTTTTAGCATATGCATGCCATATGAATTTCAAACTCTTTCAAATGGATGTCAAAAGTGATTTTTTAAATGGTTTTATAGAAGAAGAAGTTTATGTAGAACAACCACCAAGTTTTGAAAGCTATGATTTGCCCAACCATGTATTTAAACTTTCAAAAGCTTTATATGGTTTGAAACAAGCCCCAATAGCTTGGTATGAAAGACTAAGTTCTTTTCTTTTGGAAAATAATTTTACAAAAGGGAATGTTGACACTACTTTATTTATTAAAAAGCATAAGCATGATACTCTAATTGTTCAAATTTATGTTGATGACATCATATTTGGGTCTACTAATGAATTGCTTTGCCAAAATTTTGCTAAGTGTATGACTAGGGAATTCGAAATGAGCATGATGGGTGAGCTAAAATTCTTCCTCGGTCTACAAATAAAACAAGCCAACGAGGGCATATTCATTAACCAATCCAAATATGCCAAATAGTTACTTAAGAAATTTGGAATGGAAGGATGCCAAAATGTCAAGACTCCAATGAGCACATCAACAAAATTGGACAAGGATGAAAAGGGTAAGAGAATTAATGAAAAGCTCTATAGAGGTATGATCAGATCACTCTTATATCTTACTACCTCTAGACCTGATATAATGTATAGTGTATGCTTATGTGCTCGCTTTCAATCATGTCCTAAAGAGTCACATTTGAATGCTGTGAAAAGAATTTTAAAATACTTATATGGCTCATTACATCAAGGTTTATGGTATCCTAGAAATTCATCCTTTCACATAATTGGATATTCAGATGCTGATTATACTGGAAGTCTTTTAGATAGAAAAAGTACTTCAGGTACTTGTCACTTTATTGGAGAATGCTTAGTTTCTTGGTTTAGCAAGAAACAAGTTTCAGTTGCTCTTTCTACCGCTGAAATGGAGTATGTGGCAGCAGGATGTTGTTGTACACAAATCCTTTGGATGAAACAATAACTTAAGGATTATGGTCATAGTATGGACCATATACTTATTAGATGTGACAATACAAGTGCTATAAATCTATCTAAGAATCCCATTCAACACTCTAGAAGTAAGCATATTGACATAAGATATCATTTTATTAGAGATCATGTTCAATATGAAGATGTTGTATTGGAATTTATAAGCACAAACAATCAATTGACAGATATCGTTACTAAGTCTCTAAATGAAGAAAGATTTAATTTCATAAGAAGAGATCTTGGTATGATTGATGGATTAACTTTATGATTGCCAAAATTGTCGAATCTTGATTGATAATCTTGTGTTATTATCTCATATTTTAAAGTAAGAAGTAGCTAAATTGATAGAAATATATGTTATAGGGGATAGAAGCACCTTAAAAATCCTTTGGTCTTGTTTTAAACTTAGTTTTATTTAAATGAGAATTTTAGGCAGTTCACGACCGCAATCATAATCATCAAAAGCTCCAGTAGCTTTCACACCTTGTTTCATGACATGCTTTACGGTTGAAGGTAGTGAAGACTATGTTTCACGCCCATAACCTTTTTTTGTCACCCCCGTGAAACCTTTTGTTCATGACCACACTTATTCACGATCGTGAACATTTCCACCAAAAACTTACAGAAGCATTCACGCTTTGTGTCACGCTCTGTCTCACGGTCACAAGTAGTGAAGATTGTACTTCACGACCGTGACTCATTTGTGACCACCGTGATATTTCATCATTCATGCCCATGACCATTAAATGTCATGACCGTGAATCGTTTCACATCTCTCATCATGGGTAGAACACCTCTTCAACAAACCGTGAATACGACATTTCACGGTCGTGACACGCCCATGACTTACCATTCACGACCGTGAATATGTCAGCTATAAAACATTTTCTGTCGTTATTTCTCTCATTTCCAACTCTCTAACTTCTCTCATTTATCACCATTCAATACCATTTCATAGATTATGGCCCCCTAGCAACTCACTCCATCTATAAATACCTTCAAAAACTATTTCCATCATCAGAAATGAAAACTCACTAGGTTCTATTCAAACATCCCATCAGATCTTCTCTCTTCAAGAATCTATTTCTCAATCAAAAATGGAACTCCGCTCCTCTAGAGGTACCAGAAAAAAGTCTCATACTCCAAGAAGGTACACGAACTACCTTCTAAACACTATTTCGGAGCATTATCATCCAAGGTACTCGGTTCTTAAGCAAAGACCACTCCTTTCCTTTTGATCATTTGAGTGGCACACTGTCAGGACCCTTAGTCTCGAGACAAGCATGACGGAACAACTCTAGGCTTGTCATCAAAAAGAATTTGTTGATATCCATCAACCGATGCTAAGAGAACCAACTCTCAAGTTCCTTAGCACCTTGCAAGTCTCTCTCACCGGCACAGTAAAATTTTAACTTTGCAAGCATCCGAACACCCTCATTGCCACAGAGTTTGGTGACATGTTCAACCTTCCCTCTAATGGTATCCTTAATGAGAGTGAGGTGGAGTTCTATGCCACTCAGGCATGGACTCATTTCGGGCTCGACTGCAACTGGGACATCAAAAAGACGAAAAGCACCCACCTTCAATCACCAGTGCACAAGTACTTGCATAGGTTTCTAACCTATAGCATTTTTACCAAAGGAGACATCAACGGATCAATTCGGAAATCTGAGCTCTTTCTCCTGGAGATGGCCCAAAGAGGCCTAACAGTGGCTTTATCTCGATGGTTTGCAAACCATCTACTGTCTATTTCCACGAAGCCCTCCGGAGACATTTTGATTGGTGGGTACGTGACTCACCTTGCTATAAAGCTTGGGTATTTGAAGCTAGAGGAGCACCACTTCAACCTTATACCAGCACATCCTCGAGACCGACTAGACGTCGAGTCATTTATCAAAATGAGAGCGGCGGTTTGCATAGTTCATAAGAACAACATCTACTACCGCTTCACCAATATAGCTGGTGAGATTATTTGGGAGGACAATGATTCGGACGACTTCAAAGCTGGCCTCCAAGGAATCCAGTAGAGGAAGAGAGTTCGAGTTGAGACGGCAACCCCAGAGGTTGGGCAGGAAATTGGACAATCCTCGGCCTCCACACCAAACTTGGCTCAGCAGGTGGCTGACCTATTAGCATCGTGTTTTGACCAAATGCATGCTTCGATTGATGAGAGGTTAGAGAACCTCAAGGATTTCATGGATTCTCGCATGGAGAGCCTTGAGGCGGAAGTAGCTCGCCTTAGAGATGGGATGTCCAGCTCCAAATCTAGCTAGACTTTTTTTTGCTATGTTAATTTCTAGTATTTCTAATGTAGGATTTTAAATTACTTTTCAAAAACTATGTACTTTTTTATTTGATATCAATATAATTGTATTAGTTTTTCCTTATGATTTACCTTTTTTTTTGTTCTTTTTATTGATGACAAAAGGGGGAGAACCTAGCAATATATTATATCTAAATTTAAGTGCAATATATTTGATATACTTATTTTAATTAAATGAATATGCAAGTATGCAAATGAGTTGATATACCTTGAATTTACCTTAAGTATACTTTGCATATACCTTGATGCAAGTTACATGAATGAATATGCTTGATATACTTTGAATATACCTTAAATACACTTTGCATATACTTAACTAGTTTTAAGTAAAAATTTGGTATATATTGGATATACCTTGCATATAACTTGCATATACCTAAACTAGGAAGCAAGCATCCATGCTATACTTCATCATTCTTTACAATTCTTGCACTTCAGTAATTTTTTTATCTTAAACATCTTTTGAGGGGGAGACTTCTCAAAAGCACATATTGCTAGATTATTTGTCACCATAAAAAATGGGGAGATTGTTGAACCTTAAGGGGTATTTCCATCATTTTGATGCTAACAAATAAAATAGCAATAATGTATTTAACATACTTGTTTTCTAAGTTTATTGAACAAGGTATGGAACATGATGCAAGAATGGAGAATGGAAGACTAACCTTAAAAAGACAAAAATTGAAGAAATAGCATGTTCACGCCCGTGACCTTTTATGTCACGCCCGTGATAAAGCTTAGCGCCAACTACCCAATATTTAAAGTTCACGGCTATGAAGGACCATACCAACTGTGAATGATCATATCAATCACGCCCGTGAAATAAAGTCACGCCTGTGAGAAAACATGTCAGATTCCTCCAGAGAGCTTCACGGCCAGAGTCACCACTTGGACCACGGCTTGGAAGGATGTTCACGCCCGTGAAAGAATAATGTCATGCCCGTGAAAGAATATTGTCACGCCTGTGATCAAACACTTCAAATCCTTCCAGAATGCTTCACGACCAAAGTCACCACTTAAGTCATGGCTTGGAAGAACAATCACGACCATGAAAGAGGAAAGAGAAACATGTCAGGCTCGAAATTAAGAGTTGGTGCAATGGCTATTTTCGTATTATATGCAACCAAACAGCTATAATTCACCATGAAAGTATAAATGCAAGTCATTTATGAATCCAGAACAAGAGAATAGCAAATACTTCAAATTAAAATTTTGTTGTAGTCATTTGTGCATTTACTACTTTCAAACAAACATTAATTCTCTGTAAAAAATCTTTTTGCTTATTATTTTCTTAGCATTATAGATTTGTGAGTGTTTCTCTTTGTAATCTACTACTCAAGTGAGTTTAGGTATATTGGGTTAAGAGTAAAACACTTGTAAAGGTTATTTGTGTGAGCCTTTAAAATATAAGGAATTGGTTTATTGTGTGAGCCTTTAAAACATAAGGAATTGGTTTATTGTGTGAGCCTTTAAAACATAAGGAATTGGTTTATTGTGTGAGCCATTAAAACACAAGGGATTTCTAGGTTAGGTGTGATCCATTGTTAGAAACACCATAGTTGGGAGTGAGCTTGTAAAACTCCATTGTAACACTTAGTGTGTTAGTGAAACTCCCAATTGAGATTGGGGAGAGGAGTAGGGTTTGTTAACACCCGAACCTCTATAAAACTTCTGTGTGATATCTTCCTATCCCTACTTTACTAACTTTTCTTTCCACACTTAAAAGTTAAGAATGTTTAATATCCAATTCAACCCCCTTTCTTGGTTCAATTTCTAGGCAACACATATATACATTTAAATTCCAATTTTAGCATGTTGTATGTGTTAAATTCTTTGAATGCCTTAAATGCTAGTCGATTCTTGATATGAAAGTAAGTAATGCAATGAAGGCCATGAGAATGCAAGACATGAATGGAAATGCTTGAAAGAAACCTTGTTATAAGTATGTTATATGTGTTTTAACTGGAATGCCAAGTTATGATGATGGAAAGGTAAAAGGAAATATTGTTGAGGTTATAAAAGAGGTTGTTAAACTATAAATGCATGAATTGGCATTAAATGAGTTGATAGGATAATTTAGGTTGAAATATATTCTTATAGGTTTAAATGATGCTTTAACATGTTTTAGTGCATGATGTGATGAGGATATTGATAGGAAAAGGTTTTTAGAGCCTTACATGTGACTTGTAATGAATGTTTAGCTTTAACGCTGTTAACTACTGGAAAACCTAAATTCACACCCGTGACTAGGTATTCATGAATGTGAATTTCATCCCACGAACAATGTCACACTTGTGACAATTTCTTCACGCCCATGAAGAATGTGCACAAAATGGACATAAGCTTTCACAACTAAGTTCACGGTTTAGTTCATGAGCAGGGTTACCCATGAATAAGACTTCACGGCTATGAACACAAAGTTCACGCCCGTGAAGCCTGCTTTAAATGATATATGTTGTATGTTTAATGGTTATAACGCAATGGCTATGCACATGCCTTCATGATGATATATTAAAGTATACTTCTATGAATATGAGTCCAGTTTACATATGATCAAAGTATATATGTTATAAGATATAAATGCTTTCATGAAGTATAATAATATAATATAAACAAGTAAAGCCCAAGCTCAATACTAGGATTAGAAGTAGGATAGGTGGCATGCCATTAAAGGGGTTCGGTACCGTAGTGATTTTGTACTCGTCAATGTCACTTAAGCTCTGGTACCACCATTGGCTTGAGATATCTCGACTAACACATATGTTTATACTCATCAATGTGGCTTAAGCTCTGTAAGCGCTATAGACTTGAGATCCCTCGAATGGCACACATGGTTATAGACAGTGGTAGGGTGGCTTAGCATAGATAGCTCCCCTATTAACAACCTGTATCCAAATAGTCTATGATGAGAGTTGTTGGGAAATCATATCAAAATGACTGAAGAACATAATGAAATGAAAAAGAGGTTAAAAAACACAAGTATACAAGAATATACAGTTAATATGTTCTATGCTATTAAAAAGGGTGTTATATGTTCAATGTTGAGGGAGTTATCTCTCCCATAAGGTAAGGTATTTCACATGATATTATAATTTCACTGTCATGCCATGATGTTTTATATGCTGCCTTGAATTTATTTAATGTATGATTATATGTTAAATTTTTATGCCTATATGTACCGCTAAGATTTTAGTAGCTTAGCATGAGGTGTTTTTTCATGCAGATCGGAGCCTTGTAGATAGAGTTGAAGTTGATATAGAGAAGCCAGCCTAGCATCAAAGACAATAGTTCAAAGCGGACATGGGTCAGTGATATCATATGTCATGCTTTTGTATTTTGTACCTAGCATAGGGGTTTGGGTGGTTTATCTACACACGTGCCTGTATTTCAAAGTATTATGTAATTGTATTAAGGCATGTATTTTTATAAACATCAACCTCATTGAGCCCAAACATGATGTTTTTAATTATATGATGGATCTTTAAATCAATGATGGCTTTTATGGATGCATGTTATATGATATGAAATAAGTTTTATATGTGAAGGACTTTTATGACAGAAAATTTTCAAATGAAAGAAACAGATTTAAATTTCATAAATTTTCTACACATCAGATTCTGTAACACCCACTCGTTTAGTCAGGTTAATCCTAGTTAGGTGAGAGGACACTACATTTATGAGTTGAAAGCCTCTCTGCAATGTGAACAAAATCATAAGTTTCCTTGGATTAGCTGGTTATTATAAGATATTTGTTAAGGGTTTTTTAATGATTGATTATTCTTTAACTAGACTACTGAGGAAAGATTTGAAGTTTGAGTGGATAGTTAAATTTCAAGATAGTTTTAATAGTCTAAAGAAGATGTTAACAGAGGCTCCAGTTTTGACACCGTCAATTCCTAATAAGGACTATGTCATCTATAGTGATGCTTCTCACAATGAAGTAGGATGTGTATTGATGCAAGAGGGTAAGGTAGTAGCATATGCATCCAAGCAACTAAAAACATATGAGAAGAATTACCACCATACATGACTTAGAGCGGACAAATATTGTTCTTGCATTGAAGATATGATTTCATTACCTTTATTAGGAGAAATATTTTATCTACACAGGCCATAAGAGTTTGAAGTACCTTTCTACAAAAAAAGATCTTAACCTAAGATAGAGGCGGTGGTTAGAACTGATAAAAGATTATAATTGTGTTATTGACCACCACTAGACAAGACCAATGTAGTGGTTGATGCTTTGAGTAGAAAGATGGTGGCAGAGTTGTACACCCTGCCTACACTTCACTAGGAAATCATAAATGCACAGAGACATGATGGTAAGCTTGTTGAGATAGTTGGGTTGGTCTCTAAAAGGGAGAGACCTGATTATTCAGTTGAGACAGATGGTGGGTTATACTACTAGGGCGGTTTATGTGTGCCTAATGTTAATGAGCTAAGATAGATGATATTATAGAAAGCACATAAGACCAGGTATACAATGCACCCAAGAAGTACTAAGATCTTTCATGACCTGAAGAGTAAGTATTGTTGGACATGTATGAAAAGAGATATCACAGAGTATACAACCAAATGTCTGACTTGTCAACAAGTCAAGACAAAACATTAGGTACCATCAAGATTACTGCAACCCATCATAGTACCAAAATGGAAATAGAAGTGGATTACTATGGACTTCGTGATTAGGTTGTCAGCGACTCCTCAGAAATATGATATCATATGGATTATTATGGATAGGCTTACAAATTCAGTACATTTTTTGCCTATTAGGAGGGATTACCCTTTGAAGAAGCTAGCACTCCTCAAAAAATATGATGTTGTATGGATTACCCTTCATGGAGTACTAGTCTCTATTATTTTAAACAAGAACCTCAGGTTTACTTTTTAGTTTTTGGGTAGTCTACAGATAGCATTGGATACCAAACTTAGCTTTAGTGCAACTTTTCATCCTCAGACAGATAGTAAGTAAGAGAGTGATACAGATTCTAGAAGACATGATGAGAGGTTAAGTGATTAAATTCGAAGGTAGTTGGGATAAATATCTTTTATTAATGGAATTCGCTTAAAACAACTATCAATCTAGTATCAATATGACTCCATATGAGGCACTGTATGGTAGAAAGTGCTTAACACTCCTATGTTGGACAGAACTCAGCGAAAAAAAGCTAGTGGTGTCAAACTTGGTACAAGAGATAGAGGAAAAATGTACGAGTGATCCAAGATAGATTAAAGGCAGTCTTAGATAGGTAGAAATTATATACATATCTCAAGAGAAGAGATATAGAGTATGCAGTAGGAGACAAAGTCATCCTTAAAGTTTCTCCATAGAAGAAGGTCTTGAGATTTGGAAAAAAAGACAAGTTGAGCCCGTAATTCATCGAGCCTTACGAGATTCCAATAAGAGTGGGACTAGTTACTTACAGGTTTACTCTACCACCAGAGTTGAGTAAGATTCATGATGTGTTCCACATCTTCAAGTTGAGAAGATACAAGTCATATCCTTCCCATGTCGTTCCAGCTGAGAACATTAAGGTGAGATCAGATTTGACATATGAGGAACAACCAATTTAGATTTAGCTTTATATTTTTGTAAGTACACTAAAATTTAAAAGTTTGGATATTATTTTTGAAGTAAATCCCACCATTATATATGCATATCCAAAATAATTGATAAGTCGGCACAAATATTCATATACTGTAATGTAGAATCCATTACTGAAAGTTTGCATGTTGAATATATAATTAATTTAACTAATTTAAATTAGATAATTTCTTTTCATTTCTTTTTTAATGATCTTATACTTTAATTACAAAAAACAAATTCAAAGGAAAAATAAATATAATTTTCACAAGCATATATTGTATATAGCATGAAACTAAATAATATTATTTAATTATTTTTATTAATTTTTTAAATATCTTATACAATTATATAAAAAAATAAAACAAAAAATAATTTTGTTTGTCACGCTCGCGTACTAAGAAGCGTGGGTGAATAATTATCTAATTATATAGTTAGGCTAGGCAAATGAATATTATAGTTTATACTTAATATATATATATATATATATATATATATATATATATATATATATATATATATATATATATATATATATATATATATATATATATATATATATATATATATAGACGTTAAAATTTGAGTTGTTCTCATCCCTCCTTAGAAATTGCAAAAAGAAAAGGTAATTTAGGCGCCCAACTTACTCAATTCTTTTACATATGAATATAAAAATTAGAGACATTATATATATATATATATAACAACCACCCAGCTAATCATAATTTCTCCTGAAATTAAATTTTTTTTATAGTACAAACTTCATAAACCCAGCTAATTAGAATTTCTCCTGAAATCAAATTTTTTTATAATACAAACTTTATAAACCTTATCCCTAAATCATTTTTATAAAATATCAACTTGCTTTTAACTGACCCACTATTTACAAAAAAAAAATACAACTTTAAAATTAAATATATATCTTTTAATATATAAACTTATATAAAATATTAAAATCCAAAACTATATCATATACAAAAAAAAATAAAAAATGACATGTGCACTGACTATTTAAAATGAGCATTTCATCTCTTGGGTCAACTACTATTATCCCTTAGGCTCCAATCTGTGTGCAGAAAACCTACACGCTAAACCACTGAAAGTTTAATGGTATATATGAGTATAAAAATTCAAGCATGCAACCATACAATTCTTATCATAACATAATATGCATGTTTAATGTATACTAACGTACCATAAATACTATCCTTATGCATGATAAGACAATTACCATATATCATATCAACATTGCACATAACAAACTTTCTCATACAACTGATTCATAGTGACCTTACCTCTTTCGTTAGTTCATCTTATTCTGCTCATGACTTATTAGTTTTCAATTTCCGTTTTTTTTATAATTGTTTTACTTTTACCCAAAAATTACCATTATTCTATTTTTAATCTACACTCCGAGAGTATCAGCCACTCTGCCTACTATCTATAAAAATCTCACTTGAGCTTCTCAAGTCAATGACGCTATCAAAACTTTAGCCACCTTGACTGAGTATAAACTAGATCAAGAGCGTTCTAACCTGAGATTTAGCCACCTTGTCCTTAAAATCACTTGGAATTGAGGATCAATGGTGCTCAAACCTGAGCTTTAGCTACAAATACCTCTTAAAAAAAATTTTCTACGATACCGCAACTCCCTCAATGACATGCCACCTATCCTAGGTCAAGTCTTAGATTAGAAAAATAGGTTTTTAAAGTCTTAACATTTATCTTTCATTTCTTTTTAATACCATATATACATAGAACCATTTTCATAATATCATCATATTACTTCTTATGTATCATCACATTTAACTATGTTTATAGCATCAATACTGGTATATTACCTCATCATCATCACTTAAATGTAATTTACTCATATTAGCATACAAATAATGACATGTAATTTATTCACCCATCATATACCATTAAAAACAAAAACATCATATATTAAAACTACCATGATTCACAAGTGTGAACTATATGTTCACAGGCGTGGAAGGTATTCAATGGTACTTCCTTACTCGTGAACCAAACTGTGACCGTTCATATAAAAACTTCTATCCCAAAAATACATTTCATTCACGGTCATGGCTATATATTCACAAGAGTGAAAACCAAGCATTTATGACTATGGTTAAAATCGTGAAAAATGAGGATGAAAAATTGGAAATATATATGTTCACAACAGTGAAACTATGCATTCACAAATTTTTTAGTCGTGGCACGAGGCGTAAAAGTTTCTGCCCATTCTGGGTATTTTTTAGATTTATATTTAACGGGCGTGACTCCTTTTTTCATGAGCGTGATAACTTTATCACGGGCGTGAATTTCTGGATTTTCCATATTCAAAAATAAAGCATAACAAAACAACATGTAATGGTCTTTAAGATTGATAAATATCAATCACTCCTATCAACATTCAACCATTATCAAGCTAACAACATGCCTTTAACATAAAAAGAAATATTCATAACACATTTCATGCTAAAATCTTTCTTAAGCATCATAACAAACATAACATATTTTCATGACATTTCTAGCACTTAACCTATACTCATGACATTTATAGCACTTAACCTATACAACCATTATACCTTTACATAACCAGAAATCCATGTATATCATTTATCATATTTTCAGAGCATGTAACACAACAACAGGCAAAATAGGGGAATTAATATGCATATATATACTAACCTTTAATAATGGAGCCTAAATTCTTCAAGCTCTTCAATCTTGCCTAGCTCTTGGTTGATCCTCACATTTGCCTCTAGCTCCTATCATCAAGAAAAATGTCATATCTTAGAACTATAGAATAGAAAATGAATCACTAAATTTACTCTCAAACCAACCTTTGTTTTAAACCTTAAGAACTCCTCTTTATCTCTTAGGTACAAACTTCCACAAGGATTAAAAATGATGATTTTTGTGTAATAAAGGAAGAAGAAGATGAAGAAGATGAATATGGTGTGTAGACTTGGGTTATAAGGGTGATAAAGTAGCTAAAAAAGCATGGAAGAGAAAAAAGAACGACTTTGCTCAATAACTCTACTGACTAACTTTCACAAGCGTGAAATATGACTTCACGGGTATGAACACTTTCTTGTTACAGGCATGACAAACTTTTTACGGGAAAACTTAACATACGACATTTATAGCCGTGAAACCCTTATTCACGGGGTGTGAACAACTTTTCTATCACTATATTAATTTTTTAAAATTCTAATTCCACTACATTCTCTTTTAACAAAACTAAATAATTTATAGACCCTAAAAATCAAGCGTTACAATATAAATATATATATATATATATATATATATATATATATATATATATATATATATATATATATATACTTTCTTTCTTTTTTTTTTAATTTTCAGTTTTACTTTTTTTTTTTGCCTAATATTTTGTAATTTTGATATTTTGACTTTAAATTAAAAAACATATACATGAAATTTAGATTCACGGAAAATATAATTTTGGAAGGAGTAATTTTTTAGATAAAAATGTCAAGTTAGAAACTAAATAAGATAATTGTATACTTTTCTCAATAAATTATTCTGAGATATTTAAGTTCAAAAAAGATTTTTAGAATCATGTGGCACGATAGATCAATTTTTTTCCACTCAAGCCCAACTTCTTATAATGGATTTTTGTTTGTGTAAACTATTTCATAAATATGTCCAATTATAACTCATTACATACACAAAATAATTTGCAGACATTGATAAATTATAATAGAATTGATTCATAAATTTAATTTAAACAAGTATTATTCATATATAATCGGGCTTGAACTGTTAAATATGAAGAAAATTTTTTTTGTTACCAATCCATGCCTATGTCTAAATTGGATGTTTAATATGGAAATTAGATAAAACTGAACTTTTGTAGTATTATTACTTCTTGCAATAAAGATCCGCGACTATATTCATAGGAGGTTATATATATATATGGAAAATTCAAAAAATTATATAATTATGGTTTCTATCTTTCTTCATTTTAGAAAAGGAGATAAGAGTATTTTTCAATAAACCAAAGAAAAAGAAAAAAAAATGTTTGACGAAATAATTCCTATTTTCTCTTTTATTTTCCTCATTCCGATTGTCAAACAAAAGCAAATAAGATTAGTTTTTCACTTTTTCCCCTGTTTTCTTTCACTGCCCTCAAATCAAAGCATCACAGGCCAAATTAAATTTCTCTGATTTGTTTTTAAGTTGTAAAACATACCATGTTTGCTTTGAGAATCTGTTCCTTCGTTTTTCACATCTTTTTCAAATTTGCTTTAAGAATCTTAATATGCAGCAAATATTCACCCACAGGCTCATAAAAACAGTTGAGATTGAGGTATATGATAGGCTATGTAAAAAGGGAAAGAATTGAGAATGAAAAGCCCCTATATTGCAAATTGCTTTTCTTTTTTCACCAAATTTGAGTGCAAGTAATGCTTGGTAGAAAAAAAGAGTACATTATTTATATCCACACAACATGAGAAGTCTGGTGTATAACTATAAACCAAGCTACATTAACTTCCTCATAGAAGACTTCAGGATAGCAGCCATCCAACCATTTGTTCAGAAGATGGAAAAACATTTGCCTCATGGTATCAATACAACTGATCCAGATGTTTTTCGACATTCAAGGTCGGCATGTGCTTGTGCTACCTGAGACAAAGGGTATGTGTGGTTTACTCTAACTTTCAGGACGCCTGATGCAATGTTGGCAAATACCTCGCCAGCAGTTTCAAGCAGCTCATCTCGACTTTTAGTATATTGCATGAGGGAAGGCCTTGTCAAAAACAGGGACTTTGGTGCAAGCGCCGACAGTGGAACAGGATCTGGTGCTCCTGATGACTGCCCAAAACTCACCATGTAACCACGAATCTTCAAGCATGCCAATGATCCCTGAATGTCACAACTTGCCCCTTAAAAACTCTTAACAAATAAATTTTATGGAAGTAAACCGCAACTTTGTCTGAATAACCAAGTGTTATCTATTCAATGAATGTCAAATGAAAAATGTGATATTGGACGAGATCATGCAGAGAGATATTTGGTTCAACACTACATAAAACTTTGTACTATACTGAACTGGTAGTTAGTTGGGTCGATACTCTCAACCAATTGGAGATTTAACATAACAGAAAACTGAATCTACCCAGTCAACAAGACATAACAAGCTGATAGAAGTTAATATGAATCAGCAATCGCAAATGCTAATCCAAAAGACATGCATTACCATCCACCTTCCAGAGGATACATGGAGTGCAAATTACCTGAAAGGTGTCTTTTCCAACAGAGTCATATACAACATTGACCCCACTGCCAGAAGTGATCTCAATGACGCGAGTAACAAAATCTTCTTCTTTATAATTAATTACATAGTGACATCCATCCTCCTTGGCTTGTGCTTCTTTCTCCTCGGTTGAGACAGTTCCGATAACAGTGGCACCAAGGGCTTTTGCCCATTGGCATAACAGAGACCCAACTCCACCAGCTGCTGCATGAACAAGGATGGTATGCCCAGGTTTGACCTGTAATACAGTAAGAACTCGCACAAATGTTCCACTGGAAAAGAACAACAATTAAATGTTCCCCTTGTGCAAATTATTTTTTCAGTTCACAGAGTGCCTGATAATAAAGGAAGTCCATGCAGCCTCAACTCAATAGTAAGTTAGGGAAAAGTTGAACAATGAAAACATGATAAATATCATAAACTCAAATACATAGAAAAGGCGCATGCATTTGTCACCTTCAAATTATCAATAGAACAACTATACACAAATTCAAGCATGAGTGATATAAAACCACATGCAATATCAATTGACTTATTTTCACCTCTTCCGATATTAATACAATGACATCGACATTAGAAGTCATTCCGATATTGATACAAAGACATCGACATTAGAAGTCATCTCATGTTTCAAATTCAAAATGACTTCTCAACCTGATAAAAATGATAATATGAACTTCTAAGATTTCCTGAAAGCCAAAGCAGCCTGATACACTTACTTTGAAGCAATGGCGGAGCAGGAACTGAGCAGTCATTCCCTTGAGCATTACAGAAGCTGCAATAATAGGACCAATGGAGGAAGGAACAGGCACAACCTTGTTTGCAGGAAGGATCTGCTCTTCAGCATAAGAGCCCATAGGGGTGCCAGCATAGGCAACGATATCTCCAACTTCCCTACCAGTAAGTCCAGGGCCTACAGCTACCACCTCTCCAACTGCCTCCATACCTACAGTAGAGCATGACTTTAGGTGCGACCTTTGCAATGCAAATTAAACCCATATGGACAGGCGCAATTAAAAAATTGAATAATTTTGTATATGCACACAATGTCTACAAAGATCACTGAAAGATTCATCAAGACAATTTGAAATGTTAAGATTCTAGAGTTCACATGTCTATCTTTTATTTTTCAAACATTGATTTCTTCACTAATTCTTTATGGATGATTATATTATTCTCAAGAAAAAGTCCAAGTAAAAGAGCATGAACACTTTTTCTTCATGTATCAAATTTAAATTTAGAAATAGAATATTCCTAGAATCCACAGTTTCTATCAGACCTAATGGCATACCAATCACACAAATTGGACTTAATTTTATGAAAAGTCAGCTTTAATCCTTATGATGGAAACCCAAAGAGAATGCTATAATTTCATCTCCAACTAATATCACATATTAATGCCTCTTCAAGTATCATTCACAAAACCTATAATATTATTTTCATCACTCTTTAATTTCAACAAAGACCATACATCAGTTTCAGAGGCATGCTGCATGAAACTTTCAGCTACTTGTGGTTTGTCACCTCCCTAAATAAGAAGGTTTTCAGCCGCCTAGGCAATCAAGAACCCCGCTTTTTCTTTTTAAGACTTTTCCAAATTATTTGAATTCCAATTCAATTTGACAAAAGTATTTTTTCTATTTAGGTCAAAATGTAGACAATCGAAATAAAATTGCTTTATTTTTGCACTATTAAATTCAAATCCGTGTATAACTATGTGGACCAAACCTAAACTATTCTCTTCCGCATATAGACAGTGGCTCATCCATTTGATTGTTATAGAGATCAAAACAGGATTAATAGCTTTTTAAGCTAAGTTATTCCCATGAAATAAAATAGGCCATAGAACAGTCATTAAAGGTGGAAAAAAAAAAAATTTTTCCATGCAATGAAGATGGACTCAAAGATTATGTTGATCAAGGATACACAAAAAGTCATGCCTTCATTTCACTTTCTTCCAAACTTAACCCAGTGAAAAGACAGAATTTTTATTTTTATTTTATTAAAACTTGGATGCAATGCAAATAAAAGTCCACATGACAACAGTGTAAGCAAGTTATATGATCAATTAAACGGTAAAGATGTTTTCAGGACACAAGATAGCAATTTTCATGCTTTGAACTCAATGAGAATGAGCAAAACCTGGAGTGAAGGGCATTGAGGAAGCTTTATAAACTCCTTTCCTGAAGTATATATCAATGAAGTTAAGCCCAATTGCTTTATTTTTCACACGTATCTCACCCTCACCTGGATCTCCTATTTCCACATCCTCCCACTTCAGGACCTAGAGTCATTATACAAGTGAACAAGCATAACAAGAACATGTAATTTGATACAGCATCCAGCAAAAAGAGAACACACCGTAAGATACCCAATTACTTCACATAAAATAGAAAACCCAGAAAACATGTATATTAAAAAAAGGTCATCAGATATTGATCAAAGAATAACAACGCCCATAATATGTTTGAGATACAAATAGAAGTACCAGAAGAGAGTATAACACAGACCTCAGGTCCACCGAGTTCATGAACCCTAATCGCTTTGACCATTTTTGCCGCAGTTGCTGTGGCAAGTGCTCTCGCAGTGAATTTTCTTTTTCTTTGGGCCGAAAGGCTTTGAGAAGAAATAAATGATCTTGTATAAGAATGGGATTGAAGAACAGTGGGTTGGGAAACAGAAGCCAGATTTGCAGCCTCAGCGAGCACTAATGAGTAAGTTAGTAATTAACGTGACTTGCCATTATGTTTTTTGAAGCAGATAAGGAGAGTATTATTAATTAATGTTTTTGAAAATAAAGCTTAATCAAGTAAATTAGTTTAATCAAAAAGAAAAAAAATGAGACAAGTTCAAGAAATGCTAACATTTTATTGGACAGTTATTTTATATTGGCCTACATAATATAGACCAATTAAAAATTAAGTATAAAAAATGTATTGAAAAAAAAATATTGGTACAACTTTCGTATAATTAATAGCAGAAGAATATTGATACAAAATTAACATCTTATGCAAATAAATGGCAAGTGAAAAATTAATTTAAAAAAAAAACAATGTTACATCAATAAAAGAAATAACATTACTTAAATTACGCAATGGAAGAAAAAAATATAATTTTTTGGGAGATATATTTGTTGAGGTAAATTTTACAAATCATATCACAATTTAAAATTAATGTATAGTAATATTTTCAAAGTAATATTGATATTCTCCTACTTTAATTTATTTAATAAAAATATCACTTCAGGTTTGAAAGTTATTCATAATGACCAAATTTCACATCACTTTTTATATAAAATATATTTGATAATTAAACTTTATATTATCGCCCACATAAAATACATAATTTTTATAAAGAATTGTAGTTAAATAAATTTTTTTGTGCTTCAATGATTTTAATATGGTGATAATATCATAATTGTGCATTACAATGAATTTTAAAAAAATTATTATAAAAAATTTATTTCAATATATATATTTTTTTAAAATAATTTGTATTTCATATAAGCAGTGTTATAGATGATGTGGATAATCTAAAAAAATATATAAAGAGTATAGTTTTATTTATAAATTAAAGTTAGAAGATATTGGTTTTACATATTAAAATTGGAGGAATAAATTGAGGGATGATATTACATAAAAATAAAAAATAAAGAATAGTTTAAAGTTTTAAATCTCGGGCCTTGAGGCCTCTTCTTACGGGTTCTAACTCATAAGAGATTTTTTGATACTTAATTATGAATGAATGCAGCCCCACTGGGTCCGTCCAATTTCAATGCGATACTCATATGTGGTTTAATAAGTTGCTATAAGAGAAAAACGCAAAAAATAATCTTCTGCCCATCATGAAGGCCCACAGTCCAGATAAAAAATTCTGGAAACTCATATAAATTTATCAATGTCAATCATAAGTAATTAAAATAGACAAATGAATGAAAGCAGAAACTAATTTATAAATCAAATATATTTACTAACACAATAATAATCAAATAAATAAATACTCTTAAAATTGATTAAAGTATGAAGCACCACTGGAGGATTGACCTAAACCCTCTTTCTTGGTATTGGAGTTTTAATTTTGGCACTATACCAAGACCTGGTTAGCCATTAACCTCGTTCATTTGAGTGGAACATTTTTTTTATTAATTTTTTCATATGTGCAATATGAGTTATAACATCACAACTACACACAAATTAGTAGTCATATTTAATAGGCAGTTTGGACCACTGAGCTTTAGTGTTTTTTCTTTTCCTATTGAAATTTTCACCTTTTCTTTTGCCCGCGTTGCGTCCTATTTTGTCATTTTTGGTCCTAATGTTGAGAGAGTTTTATTGAAAAAAAGTAATAACTTGTATGTGAATTGAGATGAAAACACACACACACACACACACACACATATATATATATATATATATATAAAACACCCAATCATATAATTAGCATTAATCCACCTTATAAAACCACTTTTTAAAAAAAATCTTATTAAAATAAAACTTTTCTTTAAATATAACTATTTTAAATTTTATAAGAAATTTAAGTACAACCATATTTATATCATTTGTTAACTATTACCATACCTTAAGTTCATGTTCATTCAATGTTAAATAATGATAGATATAAATGGATTTGTCATCATTATAATCAACATTGATTCATACTCTTAGAAATTACATAACCATTACATGCTCACCCGAGCTTAGTAATCTATACAAATTATCTATCCAAACATTATGCCAAACTCATGTTTATCATGTCATGATATAAATCCATAGTAATATGCATCACATATCATAAAATCATGTCATCTAATCCGACTATTCACACTTTAACATGCATTATGTCATTATAGTACTCATACTAAGCTTTAGTATTGATAGAGACCATGTCATCTCATGCTTGAAACCATATCTAAAACTTATAATTTCCATTCATTTATCAAGTTTTATTGGCATACTGTGTTCACAATCGTGACCTTAATTTCACAAGTGTAAAACAAGGAAGGACCTTTACGATCGTGACTAAATATTTTTGGATATGAAGACAACCTTCATAGGTTACCACCCGTGAATCTAGTGCTGCCATAACTGTGTAAACTACTAGTCTCACAAATCGATATTCATAGGTATGGCTAGACTTTTATGGGTGTGACATAAAGATGAATGCTTGTAATATCCGGCGATTTAAATTCCGATTGCACGTGATTGTAGTGGGATGTGCTGGTTTAATTGGAGTCTAAATTTGGACCCATAAACAAATAACAAATATTAAGAGAAAATAATTAAGGGTATTATTATTTAAAAATTAAAAAGATTAGTGCTAGAACTGGAAAAAATAAAATTTTCATACGGATAAAATCGGTTTTATTGGAATTGTTGGGGGAAAAATTGTGAAGATGAGGAAATTGGTGGAAAAGGAGAAATTTATCAAAATTAAAAGTTAATCAAGATTAGTTGAGCTAATGAACCAATAGAAATTAGGATTAAGTTTAATTAGTGGGGCCCACACCTTAATTTTAGTATACAAGTCAAAAAGAGTAAGAAATTTTATATTCTTCCAACTAAATATCTAACTCATATTCTTCCTCTTTTTCGTCTCTTTGTTCTGTCCACTCTAGCCTTCCAAAGCCACCATTTTTACTTCATTTTAAACTTGAAAAAGTGAATGAAAATAAGTTTTGAGAGATAAAAATTTAGAAATTAAAGAGTTCTTACCATAAAGAGAGCTAAGGAGCAAGAAGGAAGGAAAAAAGAAGAAAAGAAAAGGGAGAAATTTTAGGAAAAATTTTGGCCCACTTTGGAAATCTATTAAGGTGAGTTTATTCTTCTTAAATTTAATATATTTCCTTCCATTTGAGACCCATAAGGATGATAGATATGGTTAGGATTGATAGATTAGGGTTATTTGGTAAGAATTGACCTAGGATTTGGAATTGGTAACTAGTTGAAGAAAAGTGAAACCTTTAACTAATGATAATTAATGTTAGTTAATTATTTTATGACTTAAAAACTAAAGAAAGATAACTCTAATGGAGGAAAGAGGGGCTGCCTTGGTTAAGGTAATTTGGAAAAAAATGAAATTAACCTAGGGGTATGACAATTGGTAATGAGTGAAGTGTGATTAGAATGTTAATTTGAAGAAGATAAATTGGGACCTATGATAATATGTTTGGGCAGCCATGACCTATCAAGAAAAGAGATTAACTTTAGTACATTATGGCTAAAATAAAGTATAAAATATATTATGAGCATTAGGATTTTATATAGGTGTGACAAGTTTTGAAAAGGGATGATAGAAATGGGATATGGTATGGTTATGTAGGAAAATCAAGTGAGCAAAAGAGAGGCCCTCAAGAGGGTGACAAAGGAAAGGAGAAAGCTATTTACTGAGGGAAGGAAAAAAAGGGAAAAGGAAAGCTCAAAGACTAATTAGTTATGTACTTCATTGATAAAAATCTTACATGTTATCTAAATGTGTGAAATTATGTATTAATACTTGATATGAATATGGTTTGCCATGGAATGTGATTGATAGTTTCTTTTGATTTTTTTTGGTAATGAGACTAAATGGTGTGAATATATTAAGATATGTGAATGTAATTGTGATTTGAAAATTTTGGTATAAAAATGAATGCATATGATGGATGTATTTATTAGATAGCCTTGTGCCAATGCATGACTTTGCTACATAATTCTAGGAGCAGTCTTGACATTGTTGATCATAACTAATGTTCTGGTAATGAGATTGAGATGAAATCAGTTGGAAATGAAAGTGGACTCATAAGGTTAAAAATTTCATTCAGAATCTAAGTTTAAATTGTAATTTTAAATGGGCTAAAAATTAGACACAAAATTCCGGATCTGTAGGTACCCAGAAAATACTAGGTAAAACTAATGGAACACCTTTCAGTAAAAGAGTCATAACTTTTGCTAGAAACTTTCGATTTGGATGATTTTTTATGCATTGAGACATTAAGATACAAAATAATAGAGGAATATGAATTCAAATTCGAATTATAAATGGACTAAAAATGAGGCCTAAAATTAGGGCCGAAATCCGTCATAAACAAAGAATTGATATATTGGATTTTTGCATGTGGTGTGATGAATACATATGTTAATTAATGTGAATTTTGACTTTAATTGTAGTTATAAATATTTAATAAATTATTTATGTGTGAGGTTCTAATTCAATAATGATGGAAACAAATAATAAAAATAAATAAATATATAAGTGGAAATTTGGTATAATTATCATTTTTAAAAATATTGTGAATAATAATCTTATTGTTGAGAGTAAATATAAAAATAGTTCAGCCCTAAGACACCTAATCTATAACTAGAATAGATAATAGTTTGGCATGCTAATTAGGAGATTTAAGGCACTTGGTGCCAAAACATGAAAACTAGTAATGCGAATTCTATAAATGCACTCTACGCAAAATTATTAAACCGGTAATGACAATATTATGAAAGCAAGTAATGACATTATTATAAAAGTGCTCGGTACAATATTATGAAAGTCGATAATGACAACTCCATTATTTTTATTAGTTAGTTTGATTATAGGTGTTATGGACGTAAAGAAAAAGAAAATAACAATAATGTAAAAGTGTCTCGTTTTGAAAATGTTGTGTTAAATCAAAATTGCTAAATATTAAATGTTTGATAACATTTCTTTGATTTCATATATTTCTTTTGTTTTATGCCTTATTGTGAAAATTATGAAATGACATGTAAAAAAATATATGTATGTCATATTTTTATCCCTAAAATAACAATAAGCTTGTAGCTTAGAGTGAGTGGTTTCCTCTCACGCAAGTTCTAAAGAATAGTCGTATATAATATAGTTGTTATAAGAAGAAGGGTACCCGAACGAAAAATGCCTTAAAGCTTTGAACTATTTTTGGTATATTTTGTTAAAAGTTTTGTAAATTAAATTATAGTTTTATCTCATCTAGTATATATTGGAGATATGTAAAACTAATATAATGGACATAGTTTGGATATAAAATAATATATTTTATAAATAAATAAAATTTTGAATATTAGAGTTTGTAATAATTTTATTTTGGTGTATGTAATATTTTTGCAAAAAAAAAAAAAAGAAATATATATATATATATAAAATTTATACTTCATTTGGCTAATCTTATAAGATAGTTAGACAGGTATGCTCATTTACCTTGCTGAACTAAAGTTGGGTAAGGGGGTGTTACAATTTTTGGTATCAGAGCTATAGGTTTAGACATTTCTTGCTGAGTGGGTATGGGAAGATAAGTGCATATTTTCAGCATTTGCATTGTTTTAAGCTGCTTTATTCTGATAAGAGACCATTCTTCTGACAATATAGGTTTTAATAGATTCTGAATCAAGAAAAAGTCACAAAGAAGAAAAGGGTGAAAATATAGCTAACTCCGCTGCTCATAGACAGTCAGTATCAATTAGAGCCTCGGAGCCTAGTATTATAGCTCCACAGCATGTTGAAGAACAGGTTGATCTAGGTCAAGTACCCTTTATGCAACAGATGGCTACTTTGTTATAGCAAATAGCACAAGCTGTGCCACCACTAGCTCCACCACCTCTCCCACCTCAACCAAAACCCAAGATTGATAAACTAAGATAATATGGGGTGACAGATTTTATAAGTAAGAAAGAGGATGACTTGGTAGCAACAAAATTTTGGTTGGAAAAGACAGAACGGGTTTTTGAGGAGCTTCAATGTCTAGAGGAGTACAAGGCTAGATATGTAGTGTCCCCCCTTCAGGAGTATGCCTACGACTGGTGGAAGTCGGTATTAGCAAAACCCTAGACTCTGAACCAAGTGGTGACTCTGGTCGTGATCCAAGCCGTGATCCAAGTGGTGACTCTGGTCGTGAAGCTCTCTGGATGAAATTGCATGAATCTTCATGGAGGTGACACCTTTATTCACGGGGGTGACTAAAATTCTCACTTCACGGTTTGTTTTTCCTTCATGACCGTGAACTTCAAAAGTTGGTTTTGGTAACAGTTAGCTTCTTTCACAAGAGTGACTCATAGAGTCACGGTAGTGAACATGCTACTTCTTGAAATTTGTCTTTCAAGGATTATTCTTTCAATTCTCCATTCTTGCAATTTTAATCCATGTCCTGTATAATATACTTAGAAAAACAAATATGTTAAATACAATATTTCTATATTATTTGTTATCATAAAAATGACGAAAATACCCCTCAAGGTTTAACAATTGTATTTTTGATTATCAGCCACACAAAGCTAATGTAGTAGCCGATGCCTTAAGTAGAAAAATACTGGCAGGTATACCTTATAATTTCCTCATTATAATATAAAATATAGTAATCAACAATAAATTAATAGGAGACTCATATTTTATTTTGGAAGAGTTACGGGTTCAACCAACTTTAAGGCAACATGTGAGAGAAGCTCAGAGGCAAGATCAGAAATTAATGATAATTGTTGAGGCAGTTAAAAAAGGGGAGAGACCTGAATTTAAGATTTAAGATGATGGAAATATAAGTTATAAGGGAAGATTGTATGTGCCAGATGATAGCGAATTAAAGCAAATAATTCTAAAAGAGGCGCATAATACAACTTATTCCATGCATCAAGACCTAACGACACATTATTGGTGGCCAGGAATGAAGAAGGATATTGTGGAATACACTACAAGATGCTTGACATGCCAACAAGTGAAAGCAGAGCACTAGGTACCATCTGCATTGTTGCAACCTATTGTTATCCTAGAATGGAAGTGGGAAAGGATTACGATAGATTTTTTATCTGGTTTGCCTTTGACACAAAAGAAGCATGATGCAGTATGGGTAATTATTGATAGGCTTACCAAGTCAGATCACTTTTTGTCAGTTCGGATGGATTATTCATTGAGTGGGTTAGTAGAAATATATGTTGATGAGATAATTTGACTACATAGGGTGCCAGTATATATTATTTCTGATCGAGACCCATGATTCACATCAAAATTTTGGAAAAGTTTGCAACACACATTGGGGACTCGACTTACTTTTAGTACGACATTCCACCCACAAACATATGGGCAATTCGAACGAGTTATTCAATTGCTAGAAGACATGCTTAGAAGTTGTGTAATTGACTTTAAGGGTAGTTGGGATAGATATTTACTATTGATGGAATTTGCATATAATAATAGCTATCAAGCTAGTCTTAGCATGACTCCATATGAAGTTTTGTATGGAAGAAGATGTAGGACACCTTTATGTTGGACATAACTTGGTGAAAAGAAGTTAATGGGCCCAAAATTGGTGCAACAGATAGAGGAGAAGGTGAAATTAATCCAAGATCGATTAAAAGCTGCAACGGATCGACAAAAATCCTACGCTGATTTGAAGGGGAAAGATATTGAATATGTTGTCGGAGACAAAGTATTTTTAAAAGTCTTGCCTTAGGAGAAACTACTTGAACATGTGGGTCTAGTGGCTTACCAGTTGGCCTTACCACCAAATATAGTTATTGGCTACAACAGTCTTGTGGGCGACTGATGTTCAATTTTTACTTGCTAGTAGGTCCAACATCTAGCAACGTATTCTATGATATCCTTCTTCATCCTTAGCCCTTCATTATTGAGCTTTCTAATTTTGAACATCTTATTTTCGCCTAAATGCATGGTATACACCATCTCATATGCTTCCTTAAGGATGTCCTACTTTAGCTCTTCTATATTGGACACATAAATTCTATTCTTAAAATAATTTGCGCCATCCTCTTCCATTGAAAACTTGGGCCTTTCTCCTTTTTTTACTGTCTCAGTTATCTTTAATAGCTTCTCATCTTGCAACTAGGCATCCTTAATTCTTTACATCAAGGTGGATTACATTACATCTCTGCCACTATTAGGGTTAATAACATGTGTAATTATACAACTACTTACAATGCACAAGTTAACAAAAAAAAGATGTTCATAGCTTACAAGCTAAGATTTTCTTTCTTAATGCATCAATTACCACATTAACTTTTCTTCACTAGTAGTTAGTCACATAGTTATAGTATTTGATCAACTCCAACTATCTTCTTTGCCTTAAGTTGAGCTCCTATTATGAGAAATAATATTTCAGACTCTTATGATCTGTATAAATATACCAGTAACTTTGGGTAATTATGGCCTATAAGATATGTTGGTAATTAAAGTGAAAAAATGGGTAGATTAAGACTTAAAAGGATGAAAATAGTTAGAAAGAGTTTTTTCATGCCTGTGAATGGCTGTTCACACTTATGAAAAGTGTTAGAAAGGGTTTTGTCAAAAGAATATATGAGTAGAGCTGCATTTTTCTCTCTCTCCCATGCTTTTTTTTGTCATTAACTACTCCCCACTGCCTTTTATCCTTCCAAATATGCCACCATCTTCTCTTTCACCTTCTTCTTTCTTTCCTTCCTTTACCATGGAATTTTCATAGATTAAGCTTGGGAAAAACTAGAAAACAAAGATAAGGGTAGAATGTTATTGAGTGATGTGAGCTTGAATAAAAGAGAGGGAGAGCAAAGCTGGAAAAGGAGATCGGTCTTCAAATTTTTATGGATTGGAAGAAGTAGAGTTAAAAAGGAATAAACACAAAGAGGGAAGGATAAGATAGGATGGATCTTGAAAAGTTTAAGGAGGATCATTGGTTAAGGTTAGTGCGTATGTATATTAATTCTAGACTATGTTTCTTGGGCATGTTCAAATGTTCATTTGAATGTTATGAAGGTTATATGTCACTATCATGTGATAATATATTAGAAGGCCACAAATGTTAGGTATGGATGTTAATGAATTTTAGGATGGTTTTGGCATGATTATTGTTAAAAAGGTGTTTTAGGAAGTTAAAGGCATGTTGTTTCCATGATATATGACTGGAATGTTGATAAGAGTGATTGTCATTGGTCAATCTTTGAGTCATTTCTTGTACATTGTGATATTGCTCTATTTTGGTGTTGATATATGTTGAAAAATCTAGATTCACACCTGTAACAGAGATTTAATGGAAGTGAATCATGCCCTGAAGCGAAGTTCATATAGAAAATACCCTTTCATGATTTGAGTCACCACTTGATTTGCACTCATGAATTTTTCTTCATGCCATAAAAGTTGTGCACTTTACGACTAGTATGATTTCACAAGCATGCTCATGATTTGGATCACAAGTAACAGTACCTGTAAATGGAACCTTCATGACCGTGAACATGAAGTTCAGGCCTATAAAGTCTGTTAAAATGACACATGTTGTTTTCTTCAATAATGCAATATGATGGTTATGTATAGGTATATTCTACGATGTACTATAAGTATGAAACACATGATTTTATGAATGTTTACACATAAATAATACTAGTTGATGCTCCACATTGTCAAAAGAATGCATGTAATAAGTGATTGCATGATAGGAAAATATGAACAAGTGATGAATAATGATTGTAAGAAACCAACTATATGAACAAGTATATGAGTTTAACATATGAAAATGAGCAATGATATGGGATATAATATGAGGTTTTCATGAATGATAAATGTTTAAGAGCATGGAATTGATAACATAAACAAAAAGGAAAAATGATATAATATTAAATGTCATTTTTCTCTAATATACGACTTGACAAGGGATAAATGACATATCATTGAGAGGGTTGTAGTATTTTATATGAGAACAAGGTAGCTGAAGCTCATGTTATAGCGTCTTTATTTTTCAGTTCTATCTGATTGTTATATTATAAGGATAAGGTAATTAAAGCTCTTAGAGTCCTCTTGATCCTATTTATTACTCAATCAATATGGTTGAAGCTTTTGGAGCACCCTTGACTTGAGGAGCTCAAATGAGCATACTCACAGTTAGTGTATAGAGTGGCTAAAGCTTTTAGAGTACCCTTGTTCTATAACCTGCATTCGGATAATGCGACTTAGAGTTTTGAGTAAAATGAAATAAAAAGGATAAAAAAAATCGGTTACTAGATACTGATGAAAACATAACATGATGAATTGGCAGCTAATATTGTTAAATGAAAATGATATATGTGATATGTGGACTTTTGTCTATATTGATAGCATTTTTTGATGTGGGATGCATAGTAGCTATTGTCACAATAGGGGTCGATAGTAAATACATGTTATATCATTATGTGAATCAACTTGTTATATATGCATACAAATACAAAGATAAAGGCAAGACATAAATATTAAATATGTTTGTTAATATGGTAGAAAGGTATGTAAGTTTTAGGATGATAATACCTATGCATGATCATAAATTATATAATTTAAATATGAGTATGGACACATAGAATGTACATGGTTGGTTATGCATGTTTTAGGATCCTTGTCAAGTGATGTCATTAATATAATATGATGATATGCACACATAAAAGCTTATAGTATGCATGATGCATAATATGATTGTTTGTATGTATATACATATATACCACTAGGCACGACTTGTTTAGTATGTGAGTGTTTCTTACATGCAAGTTGTACCTGGCTAGTCGGTTGCTAACAAAGGATGAGAGCCCATTAGATAGTCACAGGATAAAGCAATGGAAAAAATAAGATGAAAAAGATCAAAGAGATGGTTATGGAATATAAGGATGGATTGTAATGACCATTAGATATGGTTTAGGAGTTATGTTGATCCTTTAGAGAGAGAGAGGATGAGTGGTTTAGGGTTTAATAGTTGATACAATGATAAAATAGTGCTTTCACACCTGTGACTATATGTTCAAGCCCATGAAAATCGTGCCAAGTTTCAAAATTTTAGAGTTTTGAATGTGGTGGGATCATTTGTGTAGTTTGTGAGTGAGAGGATATTCACACCTGTGAATGGTTTAGTCATGGTCGTGAATGGTGTTTTACACCTGTGAACGTAGGTTGGTTTTGCATGTGGGCAACCCCACTTTTTTCTTTTTTCTTTTAACTCCTTATCTTTGCTATAACCTACTCCTCACCACCTTGAAACCCTCTCTGACATGCCAAGGACTTCTGCTCTACCTTATTAACTATTCTTTAGCCTAAACTCCACTGTTGGAAGCTTAGAAATCAAAAAGTTTTGGGAGAGTTCTTAAAAGGTTGGGCTATAACTTGGTTTTTAGCTTAATTAAAGCTCTATTATTATTATTATTATTATTATTATTATTATTATTATTATTATTATTATTATTAGGATCTGATAAAAATGTGTTGGTGTCATAGGATTTTTTAGGGAGCCTTGGGAGAGACAAGCTTAAAAGTTAGCTAAGGCTCTATTGTTGATAGGTATATACATATTTACATTTAAATTTGATTCCTTTGCATTTTGGCATGTTATATAGGTTGTAAATGCTTAATGAAGATGAAAAAGCATGATATAAATGGACATGGCTTAATTGTTATGTGATTTAAGGGGTAAAATGAGTTAAATGCTTGTTATGATGTTAATGAGTTTAAAGTTGGCATTTTAGAAAGATTTGTGGTATAATGTGGCTTGAACTTGTCAAATCATGTTTTTAGTATGAAATATAGACTGAAATATTGGTAGGAGTGATTGACATAGGTCAATCTTTAGAGATTTTGAATGTATTGTATGAATACTCTACTTTTGGCTCGTTTCAGCCATTGGAAAACCATATTTCATGCCCATGACACAGGGTTCATGATTGTGAAATGCATGCCCAAGCTACGTAGTAGCTTTTTATGCCTTGCTTCATGGCTAGGGAAAGTTGTGAATGTATGAGTTCACTGCTGTGAACAATTAGTCACGGCTGTGAACTTCAAGAACCAGTATTTCATGTTCAAACCTAGAATTTCACGATTGGTTTCATGGTAAGGAATATGTGAAACATAATTTCATGCCCATGAGGGGTATTTCGCAGCCTAAATAAAATATGTATTTTGTGTGCAAAAGCTTTCACATTTTGGTTCATGGGTAAGACACCAGTGAGTGGCACTTTCATATCCATGAATGAGTATTCATGCCCATAAAGGACAATGAGTTTTTTATATGTGTATTTTGATTTTTGATGCTTTATGATGGGGTAAAATGATCACATGTTATAACTTATGAGTAAACATGAATACGCACATATGTATGAGACAATGTGTCTGTGTTTAATGCTTGATAACATGTGGATGATAATGAATATTAAAAGATAAAAGATATGATCAAATTGCCCAGTTCTCTAATTTGAGACTTAACATGAGGTCAATGGCATGCCATTGCAGAGGTTATAGTATTGTAGAATATATTAATATTAATATAAGAACAAGGTGGTTTAAGCTCGGGTTATAAGCGCTTTTGATCCTGGATTGCTAGCATTATTTTTTTCTTAGTCAAAGTGACTTAAGCTTGGGTTACAAGTGCTTATGAATTGAGGGGTACAGATGAGCATATACATATAGTGAGCGGGTGGCTTAAGCTTGTTATTTCACAATTTGCATATGGACAGTTAGGCTTAGAGTTTTGAGCAGAATAAACTATAAATGATATAGTAATTATATGTGAAAAGAAAAGGTTTATGTATTGGTCATGGATGTGACTGTCATATGGTAGTTATGGAAATAATCATCGATGCATATTGATAGCTTTTGTGTCTATGGTACAAGTAACCATGTTATTATAGCATCAAGGTTTGCAACATCTATAATGTATGTTCATAGGCATGATCACAAGATAATTGACATGAATATGACATAATGATAGTATGACGTGAGATGATGATAAGTAGAATTTTTATGCACATATATACTAGTAAGCATTAGATTGCTTAGCGTGTGGGTGTTTTTTTACACACAAATTTCGAGCTAGTAAACTGTAGTTAACAGGTCGAGAAGTAGTGTCTATACAGAGATGAGTTAGAGCAGGCCCAGTTTGGGTGGGTGTTCATACATGATATTATTTTGTTCTTTTTGTATATGTCATAAGACATAAGATACAATTTTTGTATATGTCTATTTAATTCAGAATCATGTATTAATATTATATTATAATATTATAATATTGAATAGTGAATTTAATAATAGTGGAATAGTGAATTTATTAATAGTGTGATATTAAGATGTACTTTTGTAAACACAAGGCTAGTGCAAGCCTAACATGGTTTTATTATATATATGACCTTTGTCTTGTGGATCAAGTTTGATGCATGGTTATAAAATGAATGTTTATAAAATGAATGTTTATGTTTAAATAGGTATTTGATGAAAATGGTTTTAAATATAAAAATGATATCAATAAAATGGAAAAAGTTTTAATTAACTAGTTTCTGCAAAAGGGTTTCATATCATACTCCTATATAGTTGGGATCATCCAAACTATATAGGCAGGTGTTACATTTTTTGTTTCAAAGCTTAGGATTAGGCGTTTCGGAACCCTAAGTAGGGTAAAAGGTTTATCATGAATGCATAGTATCTCATCTGATTTTGACATGGACTACTTCTATGTCAATTTTGTAGGATTAAGTGTGAGTAATGGAAATATAACCTCACGATGTTGCTAAAAGTAATAATCCTCCCTATACTAAGGCTTAGGATCAGCCTAGTGTCGCTAGTGTGCAAGGTCTAGGTCCTTCACAACATGTAGCAAGTCAGGTCAATTAGGGCCAGATGCCTTTTATATAGCAAATAGCAGGTTTGCTACAGAAGTTGGAATAGGCTATGCCATAGGCAGTATCATTGTGAGCTCCATTGCCTCTGCCACCTAGGCCCATGATGCATATTGATAGGCTTCAAATGTATGGGGCTACTGATTTTATGGGCAAGAGTAATGATGATCCAACCATATAAAGTTTTGGCTAGAAAAGACAGAGAATCTTCAAAAAGCCTAGAAAAATAATGTATCAATGATGTAACGAATCTTCCCACTAGATCTCATCCCAAGATCCCTCTTTTTGACAGGCTACGCTTAATGTCTGGCTATTTATTCATGATAATATTGACTGGGCTATTGGCAATAGTGCAACGATATCTTTTTAGTTTGACAGATGGCTAGGTACAACTAATATTTTAATCAATAATGTAATCCACCTATTCCTAATATCTCTTTTATATAGCTGGTGTGTGAAGAATGCTATGTTTGGGGATACTTGGAATTTCACTTTTCTTAAGGATTTCTTGCCACAAGAAAAGTTGGAGCTTTTATCTATGAGTTGTGTGCCACATGATGATTTAAACAATGACACTAGGCTTTGTAATCATTCAGCTAATGGTCTTTTCTCTATTGCTTCAGCTTATCAATCTCTCTTGCCGTTGGATGATTGTGAGGATAGAAATGTTTGGAGCTTAATTTGGCGATGGCATGGACCTCAACGAATTTGCTCTTTTTATGGTTGTGTTTCCTCAAAAGACTCCTCACCAACCATGAACTTTAGCGCAAACACATGACGTTTGATCTTGTGTCCAAATTGGCATGGAAAATATTTTTCAATTTTTAGACAACTATTTGGTGGCCATAAGTTGCTTTCTTCTACTAATCACACTTCCTTTTTTGACATGAACTTTGAAGACTGGTTAGTTAGCAATATGTCCAGTTTTTTTTTAAGTCAGAGAGAATCTTGAGTGAAGTATTGTTTTGTTTCCAGTGGTTGGTTTTTATGGAAATGGCAAAAATGATTTTGTTTTCGATAATACTCGGGTAGCTAGGCTCTCTAAATAAAAAATTATCCACTTTGCTAATGCTTGCATTACTGCATTTGACTCGCTTGCTGTGTTTGGCGAAGTGTTGCCTACTCATTCTGTTGCGCTCATTAGTTGGACACGACTATCTGAAAATTTCGTTCTGCTTAATTTAGATGGGAGTTATAGGAGAAGTTCTCAAGAGGGGTATTATGTAATTCGGATGGTCCCTGGATGGGAGGATTCTCTATTAGGCTTGGCAATTGCAATGCTTTCAGAGTTGAGTTGTGGGGGATGTATTTTGGATTACAGCAAGCCTAGGATATAAAGGGTGGCACAAAATTCAAGTCTATGTTGATAATTCTAGGGTGGAGTTGGTTTTTACTTCTTTTACTTCTTCGCTTCAGAATGGTGATATCATATCATGCATTCGTCGGTAGATCAATCAAGATTTGGACGTGAAAATTATTCATGTTTATAATGAGATGAATGCTATTTACAGATCTTCTAGCCAATAAGGTGTTTAATCTAGCTGATCGTTTTGTCTGGTATGATAGTCCTCTTACTAGTGCTAATCATCTTCTCTTTGGTGACACGACTGGAGCTGCTCATTCTTGCTTGATTCGGATGTAGTGTTTTGTTTTTCTTTCCTTTCCAGAAAATAGTAATAATAATAATAATAATAATTTTACGTTGATATTTTAAAAATTAACAAATGAAAAGTGAATATTCTTAATTGCCAATCAAATTGATAGCTACATATTGAAAGGGAAAGGTAAAATCCTGATCATTTGCGGCTTAATTAAATGTTGGATATTTGGTTAATTTTTTATTCATTTCATTAATTGATTAAAAATAATTTAATTAATTAAATGTTAACTCTAACATCTCTTTATATAGCAAATATATACGTTACTAAACTCAGGGGTATTATGCTTGCTTATAATCATGATGAACAAATTACAACTTTTAAATCGTGAATTAGTATAATATTGAGAACTTATTTATCATCATGGAAAATAATTTGCAACAAATTTTAATATTCTTATATTTATATCAAAATCGAACAGAGTTTTCTCTATTTTTCCTTTATTATATGCAAAAAGGCTAAGACCTGTGAAAATCTAGATATCGACATTTAAACCAATTTCATGATCATTAACAAATTCCATCTTTCAATCTATAATATCACAAGCTTTGAAAACTAATAAGAAATAAAAATTGACCATCTCATGCTTGTGCAAAATATATGGTTTAGGCTTTGACTAGCCTTTATCTATATAAAAAAGATTAATTCAAATTACATCTTGGTATGATGATATATACCCCAAATGAATAACATGAGCAAAAAAAAAAAAATTCAAAAAGTTGAGACAACAAACACACATATATTTTGTGGAGCAAAAATTTTTTTCAAAAAACCAATTCCAGCCGACGTATGAGACAACAAACACACATGCTAGGCATTTCACTTAGTGGTACACAATGGCAACACATACTCATGCAAAGAGACAATATAATCAAACAAACAAGTAAATGTACATACTAAACAATAATCCAATTCAATATTGAACATGCATGGTATATTAACTCATGGCAATAATTTATCACATCAAGCTATTGTATCTGCTAATTTAGGCCCGAGTCAGGCACGTCGAATTTGATCGAAGTCTAAATTTAGATTTTAACCGAAAAAAATTTAAAATAATAATAAATAATTATGGAAAGTACTCAATAAAATATATAATGGGTGTAAAGATATTAAATTAAGGTAAAAAACTAAAATGCCAAATTTGAAAAGTTTTAGGGTAAATTTATAATTTACCAAAAATTAAGGAACTAAAGTAGATAATTACCATTTAAAAATATAAATTGGACATTTTAGAAGTGTGATGGCTGGCCATTTTTTTAAAGAAGAGGAAATAACACATTAACATGGTAATTAAGTCAAAAATATTAAGATTTGGTCATTTAAGGTGGGTCATATTATTGAATTTTGCTCTTATTTTCTTATCTTATATTGCATATTTGCTAGATTTAGAATGAATTAGTAAGCCTTAATGTGAAGTTTGGTTTGGAAAGACAATTTTCCAATAGGTATTCACAGGCGTGAATCATGAGTCACGAGCATGAACTGTTAAGTTATGGTCGTGAACCACAAAATTGTGAGCATGAATTTGGTCTGGAAAAGGTATTGTTCCATTTAGATTCATTCACGGCTTGAGACAAATCAAAGGTCATGAGCATGAAGCTGATTCACGGGTGTAAAAGTGTAACACCCGCAAGTTAGGGTCTGAAATTAATATGTTAAATAAAGATATATTAAGAGTATATGAGAAGTATATGTATGGTTATGGGTGTTAGAAACCTTAATATAATGAAAATAATAGGAAAAAGTGAAGTTTCCGGCGTTTATGCCCATGACATAGTTAATAACGATTATGAATGTCGTGAAATTAAGATTTTAAAGCTAAAAAGCTTTACAGTAGTAAGACTATGGTTCACGCCCATGAAAGTTCGTAGTTTATATATGGTAGTTTCATGTTTTGATAGAAAAACTCAAGAAAAATCACTCATAACCCTAGCCACCACACTCTGAAACCTCAGTAACAGATTTTCCTCATTCTCTTTTCGATTCTGATTGATTAAACACAAAATAACCAATAAAAATGAGGTTGGAACAAATTGAAAAACAAAGATTTCGATATAAGAATCGAAGTTAGAACCTAAGAAGGGTTTGAAAATATTTTGAACCCTATTGCCAATCTATAATCATCGAAACAGAGGCAAGGGAGGATGCTTTCATTAATCTTTGATAGTTTCGATTTAGTTTAATGAGAGAGTTAGATTGATAGGCTTAAAATAAATGAAAGGTTAAGCTTTTGATTATTTATGGCATAAATAGATACAATGGTAGATATATAATGTAATTATGGTCTCGGTTTCATGTTAGGGACAGAGACTGACAGTGAAAAACCCCACCAGAGACAATAAATGTGAGAGAAAGGAGTTTTAAGGCTCCAATATTAAGGTTTGTACATATACTCATTTTAATTCATTTATTGTAACACCACATCTTATGCATTTAAGTATAACCTATCTTTGTATCAAATAATCACATATAGCATGCTAGAAAAATAAAATATCCTGTTAATAGTGATAGTAAATTTTTTTTATATCTTGTAATATCATTCAATGACTTTGCAAGTCTCATATCCTGTAATTTCATTCAATGACTTGCAAGTCTCATATCCTGTTGTTAAATCTTGAGGGATATTTCTGTCATTTTGATGATAACAAATAAAATAGCAATATTGTATTTAACATACTTATTTTTCTAAGTCTATTAAACAGGGTATGAAATAAAATAGCAAGAATGGAGAATGGAAGATTAATCCTTGAAAGATAAAATTAAGGAAGTAGCATGTTCACGCCCGTGACCCTTTGTGTCACGACCGTGACAAAGCTAACCATCACTAAAACCAACATTTGAAGATCACGGCTATGAAGGAAGACAACAAACTGTGAAATGCACATTTACGTCAAGCCCGTGATTTACATGTCACACCCATGAACCTTCATGACAATTTCATCCATAAAGCTTCACGACCAAAGTCACCACATGGATCATGGCTGGGAAGTTTGTCACGCTCGTGAAGATATATGTCATGCCCGTGACCCAATGTTTCAAAACCTTCAAGAGAGCTTCACGACCAAGGTCACCACTTCAGTCACGGCTTGGAAGAACAGTCATGCCCGTGACAAACATAGTCACGTCCGTGAAAGATGAAAGAGAAAAATGTCAGGCGCGATTATTTGGGTTGGTACAATGGCTAGTTTCGTATTAAATGCACTCTAACGGCTATAATTAGCCATGAGAGTATAAATACAAGTCATTTATGCATTTAGTACAAGAGGATAGCAAATACTTTGAATTAAAATCTTATTACAAGCTATTTGTACATTTAATACTTTCATAACCAATATCTATTCTCTGTGAAAATCTTTTTGCTCATCATTTATTGAGCAATAAGGATTTGTAAGTGTTTCTCTCTGTAATCATTTATTACTCAAGTAAGTTTTGGGTATTTCTGGGTTAAGAGTAAAAAAGTTGTAAGGGTTAGTTGTGTGAGCCTTTAAAACACAAGATAAAGGTTGTTTGTGTGAGCCTTTAAAATACAAGATAAAGGTTGTTTGTGTGAGCCTGTAAAACACAAGATAAAGGTTGTTTATGTGAGCCTGTAAAATACAAGGAATTGGTTATTGTGTGAGCCATTAAAACACAAGGGATTTCTGGGTTAGGTATGAGCCATTGTGAGAAACACCATAGTTGGGAGTGAGCTTGTAAAACTCCATTGTAACACTTAGTGTGTTAGTGAAACTTTCAATTGCGATTGGGGAGAGGAGTAGGGTTTGTTAACACCCGAACCTCTATAAAATTCCTTGTGTCAAATTTCTCTATCCCTCCTAAAATTAATTTTTATTTCCGCACTTTAAAGTTAAATTTTTAAAACTCCAATTCAACCCCTTATTGGCTTAATATTTGGACAACACCTGTAATATTATTCAATGACTTTGCAAAGTTAACACTGAGGTTTTCACCACAATATAATATATCACATATATTAAAACATAAACTTTGCACATAAGTATTTACGAGTTGCTTTCGTTTATACATTTTTAAAACCCATTCCAAACTGACTATACATATTCAACCATGTAAATACATAATGCAAATGACATATTTTCATGCTCGAGTGGTATACAAGGTGAGAGAGTGATGAGGTTCGGCCAGTGACCTGTGCTCCATGTCTTCTATACACTACTAAAAATGAGCTATCACTTTTCTTTACCTGAAAAATGACGCAAATTGATGAGTTGCGGCTAAGTGAGAATAATAATCCAATGAGCTCTAAAGTACCAAACAACTCATAGTAATAAATCACAAATCCAACGCATACCATGTATTCCATTCCATTCGTCAGTATCATATAAATATCAATAAAATTGAAACATACAATCATTACTCCTTACGTATGCAAATGCTTCTTATTTCATTTTGTTGTGACCAAGCTAAACAGACATTGCCCCGGGTTTCCATGTGAAAATTTTCCATGTGAACATTTGCATTTGCTAGCTAGCTTGATCATTTATTTCATTTGCACATTTGTTGGGCTATAGGCCTCTTCTTTTACTTTACAATATTGATTAACTAGTCACAATGCCTTTTTAGTCCATATGCATATGCACTTTTACTTAAGCATTCATCAACCATTGCATCTTATCACATATAACATACATATACCGCATATATGCCTCATATGCCACACATATACTTTGCATATACTATACATATACCATGTATATATATCACATATGTCAAACATATACCTCAAATATATCACAAGTATACCATTTGTATTTACCACAATGTCACAATTTATCCATCATCATATTATCAAGGACAAATCATGACAATCATATAAATCACATAGCAAGCAACATTCATTTGCATTAAAGAATTCAATTGATAATTAGACTCACATTTCTCCTTTGATTCCGACCCCTAACTTATTGTCTATTCGCTTCTTGTGGGTCTCCAATATGTTGTGAGCCTAATATGAAAATATAATCAATTAACTTATGATTAGAGAGACTTAATGTGGCTTAAACAAATTAATATGCATTGTTCATATCAATAGTTAAGATTTTTCCTATGAGGCAGTGTGACCTTATGGGACTATTTAGCCTATAACTTTTTCTATACTTGACCAATTACTCTGATTCTTATTCATAATTAAAAATAACATATAATTATATAACATATTAAAAGTTTAGACCAGTTGGAGCATTGTCAAAAATTTTGGAAGAATTTCTAAGTGTGTTCTATTTTTTGCCTTGTTTTTCGTCTTTAGGCAGTTTCAGGGTACCCTCTTTGGTTCATCATAACTTATAATCTATAAGTTCCATTTTAATGAAACTTTACATACAATTATATGGGTTCAAAGGGAACATTTGTAATGTTTACAACTTTTATCAATTATGTCTCTAAGGTCTTAAAATTATAACAAATATTTCACCGATCTAGAATAGAATTGGCTTCTGAACCAGTATGACTTCTAAAGGCCATAACTTAGTCTATACATCACCTATCAAGATGAACTGAGTACCAAAATTTATCTCATACATATAAATATAACTTTCATGTTTTGATAATTTACATAATCTAGCTCTAACGATCTCAAATTAGCCAAACAAGTTGCTGGAGCTTCCTAGGGCACTCAGTAGGCAGTTCAAACCATGGAACAGTCATGGTTCCATTTACCATAACTAAAAATTTACAAGACATATGAACTTGAAATTTGGATACAAATACATAACACATATATCTACAACTTTTATGTTTTGTGATACTTCAAATAATGGCTTTAACATATTAAAAACTAAAGAACAAAGTAGCTATCTTGGCTAGGATTCACACCCTAACCAGTTTCAGTAGAGAGAGGATATCTCTTCCTATACACAGATACTTGCAAACATGTTTACATATCCATAAATATAAGATATAAGGGAACAACTTTTGTGTTTTACACCATTCCAGAATCAATTTCTATTAATATCAAAATTGGGGTGCAATTCAGTGCCTATTAATGAACCTTAGCAACTCAACTCAACCTTATAGAAATAAGAATTGATTACTTACCAAGAACAAACTTGCAAGGGATAAATTTTCCTCACAAAATAAGTGAAACAAGGAAGAATTGAGTTCTGAAATGGAGGAAGATGAAGAAGAAAACGGGGCTAAAGTGAGGAGGCAGAAATGGGGGAGGAAGATAAAGTTAACTTTTTTGTTTTTGTCTTTTTATCTTTCTCTTCATCTCTTCTCTTTTCTCTTCTCTTTTCTCTTCTCCTTTCTTTTATTTTCCTTTTGTTTCATTTTTATTTTATTTTGTCTATATTATTATTATTATTATTATTATTATTATTATTATTATTATTATTATTATTATTATTATTATTATATATTAAATTCCACTAATTCACACAATAATACAACTTAATCATTTGGCCCGATTTAACTTAATTAACAATGTAAATGTTTACTAATTTTAATCTAGTCATTTTTCTTACTTTAATTTAGTCACCTTATTTAATTTATTTCTAATGTTTTGTTATCCTCATTTAGATTATAAGTACACACATGCGACTCGATACAATTGCTAAATACTAGGACACATAGCTAGTGCGTGCCATGAACTTGTTCCTAAGAAAATATGTATGAAATGCATGTGTTCAATTGGATTATATGGAAGATGCATATGTTCAAATGAAATGCAAGTGGATATGCATGTGGGGAAGGTCAAGAATGTTACATTTATAATGTGTTTGTGCTGTGAATTTTGTATTTTGATGTATTTAGTGACAAGAAATATTGATATGGTATATGCTAGAATGGAGTTAAATGGCTGGTAATATTATGTGATGCATAAAAGTGTTGATATGTGGATAATTGATGTGGGATATTGATAAATAAGGCATGATGTAACATCCTTGACCTTCCCCACATGCATTTCATTGAACATAAGCATCTTGCATGCAATTCAATTAAACACGTGCATTTCATACGTATTTTTGTAGGAACAAGTTCATCGCATGCACTAGCTACGTGTCCTAGTATTTGGCAATTATATCGAGTCACACGTGTATCCTTATAACCTAAATGAGGATAACAAAGTATTAGAAATGAATTGAATAAGGTGTATAAATTAAAGTAAGCAAAGTGATTAGATTAAGATTAGTAAACAATTACATTGTTAATTTAGTTAAATCGGGTCAAATGATTAAGTTGTATTATTGTGTGAATTAATGGAATTATAAATATATCTAAATAATAATAATAATATAGACAAAATAAAATGAAAATGACACAAAAGATCAATAGAAGAGAAGAGAAAAGAGAATTGAGAAGAGAAAAGAGAAGAGAAGAAGAGAAAATGACAAAATGACAAAAAACAAATTGGCTTTATCTTCATCTTTCTTCCCCATTTCTGCCTTCTTCTCCAGCCCAACTTCTTCTTTAATTTCCTCCATTTCAGAATTTAATTCTTCCATGTTTCACCTAGTTTTTGAAGCTAATTGACCCCTTTCAAGTTTGTTCTTGGTAAGTAATTAATTCTTATTGCTATAGGGTTGATTTGAGTTGCTTAGGTTTAATATTAGGCACTGAATTGCACCCCGATTTTGATGTTAATAGAAATTGATTATGGAAATGTGTAAAACACAAAGGTTGTTCCATTATATCTTAGATTTATGGATATGTAAACATGTTTGCAAGATGTTATTTATAGGGAGAGATATGCTCTTCGTACTGAAACTGGTCAGGGTATAAACCCTAACCAAGTTAGCTACTGTGTGATTTGATTTCGAATATGTTAAAGCCCTTATGTGAAGTCTTTCAAAACCTAAAAGTTTTATATATATGTGTGTTGTATCTTTCTACCAAATTTTAGGTTTATAGACCTTGTAAATTGTGAGTTATGGGGAATGGAACCATGACTGTTCCATGGTTTGAACAACATACTGAGTGCCCTGGGAAGATATAGTAACTTGTTTGGCTAATTTGAGTTATTAGAACTAGATTCGGTAAATGATCAAAACATGAGAGTTATAGGTATATGTATTAGCTAAATTTGGTACTAATGGCAACTTCATTGGTTATGTATAGACTAAGTTATGGCCTTTGTAAGCCATACTGGTCCGGAAGTCAATTCTATTTTGGACCAGTAAAATGTTTGGTCTAATAAGAAGACCTTATAGACATAATTGGTACAAGTTTTAAACATGGAACATGTTCCATATGAACCCTTATAATTGTCTATAAAGTTTAATTAAAATAGGACATATAGATTATAAGTTATGATGAACCCAAATGAGTACCCTGAAACTGCCTAAAGGCAGAAAACAAAACACTTTTAGAAATTCTACCAAATATTGTACAATGGTCCAATTGGTCTGATATTTGAATATGTTCTATAGTTATATGTTATTTTTAATTAGGAACAAGAATCAGATTAATTGGTCAATTATAGAAAAAGTTATAGGCTAAACAGTCCCATAAGGTCACACTACCTCAGAGGAAAAATCTTAACTATTGACATGAACAATGCATATTAATTTGTTTAAGCCACATTAAGTCTCTCTAATCATGAGTTAATCGATTATGTTTTCATATTAGGCTCATAACATATTGAAGACCCACAAGGAGCAGATAGACAATAAGTTAGGAGTCGGAATCAAAGGAGAACGGTGAGTCTAATTATCGATTGAATTCTTTAGTGCAAATGAATGTTGCTTGCTATGTGATTCATGTGATTGTCATGATTGGTCCTTGATAATGTAATGATGGATAATTTTTGACATTGTGGTACACATAAATGGTATACTTGCGGTATATTTAAGGTATATGTTTGACAAATGTGATATATATACATGGTATAGGTATAGTATATGCAAGGTATATGCTTGACATATGAGGTATATATGGAATATATGTATGTTGTATATGATAAAGATGCAATGGTTGATGAATGCTTAAATACAAGTGCATATGCATATGGGCTAAAAAGGCGTTGTGACTAGTTAATCGATATTGTAAAGCAAAAGAAAAGGCCTATGGCCCAACAAATGTGCAAATGAAACAAATGATCAAGCTAGCTAGCAAATGCAAATGCAAATGTTCACATGACAAATATTCACATGGAAACCGGGGGCAATGTCTGTTTAACTTGGTCACAACAAAATGAAATAAGCAAAGCATTTGCATACATAAAGAGTAATGATTATATGTTTCAACTTTATTGATACTTATATGATACTGATGAATGGAATGGAATACATGGTATATATTGGAATTGTGATTTATTACTATGAGTTGTTTGGTAATTTAGAGCTCATTGGATGGTTATTCTCACTGAGCCGCAACTCATCAATTTGCATCATTTTTCAGGTAAAGAAAAGTGATAGCTCATTTTGAGTAGCGTATAAAAGACATGGAGCACAGGTCACTGGCCGAGCCTCATCACTCTCTCTCATTGCATTCCACACAAGCATGAAAATATGTCATATGTGTTTTGTATTTACGTGCTTGAATATGTAAAGTCATTTTGGAATGAGTCTAAAAATGTATAAATGAAATCAACTCGAAAATACTTAGGTGTAAAGTTTATGTTTTGATATATGTGATATATTATGTTGTGGTGAAAACCACAGTGTTAACTTTGCAAAGTCAGTGAATAATATTACAGGATATGAGACTTGCAAGTCATTGAATGAAATTATAGGATATGAGACTTGCAAAGTCATTTAACTATATTACAGGATATGAAAAAATAATCTACTACTATTGTTAACAGGGTATTCTACCTTTCCAGTATGCTATGTATGATTACTTGATACAGGGATAGATTATACTCAAATGCATAAGATGTGGTGTTACATTTTTGGTATCAGAGCAGGGATAGGTTCTATGGGAACATGCATAACCATAAGAGCATGATAACATATGCATCCTATGTGTTGAACATTATGTAGTGACATAATTTCATTTATTTTAGGGACATCATAAGACATAATTCACCAAGGAGGGAGAGGCCGGCCGAAATGCATTCTCATGAGGCATCACCTCATTTACATAGAGAGCAACCAGCAATAGGAGCTAGAGCTCCAGTACATGCATCACAGTCATCTCATGTAGAAGTACCCCATGAAAACCTAGAACAAAAAGTATATGGTCCTGAAATGTACAAGGAAAGACGTTATGACAAGCTGAGAAAACATGGTGCAACTGATTTCAATGGCATAACAGACCCAGCAGAAGCTAAGACATGGCTGAAAAGGACACAGAGGGTACTGAATATGATGAGATGTACCTCGGATGAGAAATTCGATTATGCAGTATCCTTACTGCAAGGAAATGCTTATGAATGGTGGGAGACAGTCCCAGACAGTGATGCACAACCACCGGTGTTGACATGGAATGATTTTCTCCTGGAATTTTAGAACAATTACATGCCTGAAGCATATAAAGATGAGAAGAGGAAGGAATTCCTGAATCAAAAACAGGGGAATATGTCTATTACGGAGTATGAAGTACAATTTAACAAACTTTCCCATTATGCCACCTTTATGGTCTCTACTGAAAGAGACAAATGCAGGAAGTTTGAGGAGGGTCTCAAATATGAGATCAGAAACAGAATTACAACTACTGATCTTGATAGTTATGCCAGGCTCAGAGCTGCTGCAATCAGAGCTGAACAGTTAATGAAAGAAGCTGGGGAACAACAAATAAAAAGGCCATCACATGAGTTCTTTGGTGAGTCTAGCAGAAGGTTGGGGAAAAGAGGTAGATATATGCCTGCACAATCTGGTAACGGAAGTGGGTACTCTAGTTCTAGAGGTCGAGGAATGACTTTCTCTTACCCAGGCAGAGGGCAGAGCCAATATGTTGAACAGAGGCCCACATGTAGTCATTGTGGCAGACAACATACGGGCGAATGTAGAAGGCTCACAGGAGCATGTTATTTCTATGGATCGATGGAGCATATGTATAGAGACTGTCCAAATAGAGCCAAACTAGCAGAGACCAGCAGAGGCAGAGAAGTATCTTAGACTACTGTTGAGGCACCGAGGGTCTACCCTACTAGTGGGACATAAGGCAGGGGCAGGACTGGTACACTAGGCAGAGGAGTGACCAGATCTGAAGATCAGAGTTCTAGACCTCCTACTCAGGCCAGGGTGTTTGCTATGACTAGACAAGAGGCAGTGGATGCTCCCGAAGTAGTCACTGGTAATATTTATATTTCTGAAATATTAGCATATGCATTGATTGACCTAGGCTCCACTCATTCATTTATATCATTGCATATGGCATCTGAATTGCATCAAATGCATGAGCCTTTGGGGATTGATATAAATGTGAGTACGCCATTGGGAACCATGGTAGTTGTGAATAATGTCTGTCGTGATTGCTTGATATGCATTGACAGAGCTGAGTTAATAGCTGGTCTGATTTTATTGCCAATATATGAATTTGATGTGATACTGTGAATGGACTGGTTAACTAGACATCATGCAATAGTGAATTGCTTTACCAAGGAAGTAATTTTGGAATCACCAAACCAGCCAAGGGTAGTATTTCTAGGTGAAAGAAAACTTGTGCCTACATGTCTAGTTTCAGCTGTAAAGGCATTTCGAATGATCAAAGGGGGATGTGAAGCATATTTGGCATATGTGACTGATACTAGAACCACTGATAGCTTGCTTGAAAATATACCAGTGGTAAGGGAATTTGCTGATGTATTCCTAGATGATCTACCTATTTTACCACCAGATAGAGAGATAGAATTTACTATTGAACTAGTACCAGGAACTGCACCAATATCAAGGTCACCCTACAGAATGGCCCCAATTGAGTTGAAAGAACTAAAGGCCCAATTGCAGGAGTTACTTGACAAAGGGTATATTAGACCTAGTGTATCACCATGGGGAGCTCTAGTGTTATTTGTTAAAAAGAAAGATGGAACAATGAGATTGTGCATCGATTATAGGCAACTGAACAAAATGACGGTGAAGAATAAATATCCATTGCCTAGAATAGATGATTTGTTTGACCAGTTGCAAGGAGCCCAAATATTCTCCAAGATTGATATGAAATCAGGCTATTACAAGTTGAAGGTAGCAGAAACGGATGTTCCAAAGACTGCCTTTCGAACCAGGTATGGACATTATGAATTTTTTGTAATGCCATTTGGATTGACTAATGCTCCAGCTGCATTTATGGCATTAATGAATAAGGTGTTTCAACCATGTTTGGATAGGTTTGTGATAGTATTTATTGATGACATATTGGTGTACTCAAAGAATAGGGGAGAACATGAACAACATTTAAAAATTGTGTTGCAAACTTTGAGGGAGAAACAATTATATGCCAAATTGAGTAAACGTGAATTCTGGTTAGATCATTTGGTGTTTCTCAGACATGTGGTGTCGAGCAAGGGCATAGAGGTTGACCCAAAGAAAATTGAGGCTATGGTAAATTGGGAAGCTCCTAAAAATATTTCAGAAATGCGTAGTTTTCTGGGTTTAGCCGGATATTATCGCAGATTTGTTGATGGATTCTCCTTAATTGCTAGCCCTTTGACTAAATTGTTGAGAAAGAATGTGCCTTTTAAGTGGACTTCTGAATGTCAAAGGAGTTTCGATGAACTAAAACACAGGCTAACCTCAGCACCAGTGTTAACCATCCCTATAGGTACAGGTAGGTTTACAGTATATAGTGATGCTTCTCACCAAGGCTTGGGATGTGTGTTGATGCAACATGGTAAGGTGATAGCTTATGCATCTAGACAACTGAGACCACATGAGATCTCATATCCAGTGCATGATTTAGAACTGGCTGCAGTCGTATTTGCATTGAAGATTTGGAGGCATTATCTGTATGGTGAGACATTCCAAATCTTCACAGACCATAAAAGCTTGGGTTATTTGCTGACACAGAAAGAATTAAACATGAGGCAGAGATGATGGTTAGAGCTATTGAAAGATTATGATTGTACAGTTGAATACCATCCAGGGAAAGCCAATGTGGTAGCAGATGCATTGAGTTGGAAGGCTAGTAGCAGTGTAGCTCACTTGCAAGTATCCTCTTTTCCATATTTGATTCAATTACGATATATGAACGTTGAATTAAATATACATGATGAAGGATCACTGATTGCTACTCTTCAAGTTAGACCTATACTAAAGGAGAGGATCAAAGAAGCACAAAGCAAAGATTCTGAATTATGTGAGAAAATTGATGTGGTAAGGCAGGGAAATAATATAGAGTTTCATTTGCAGAATGATACACTGATGTTAAAATCATGCATATGTGTTCCAGACACTGAGAACTTGCATCAGGAAATAATGGAAGAGGCACACAATGCACCCTATGTAATGCACCCAGGGATGACAAAGATGTATCACAGTTTAAGGCCTCATTACTGGTGGCCAAGAATGAAGAAAGACATAGCAAAATATGTTTCCAAATGCTTGACATGTCAGCAGATTAAAATTGAACATCAGGCACCAATTGGTAAGTTACATCCATTTCCAGTGCCAGAATGGAAATGGGAAAGAATAACGATGGATTTTGTCTATGGATTGCCAAGAACTCCACGGAAAAATGATGCAATATGGGTAATTATTGACAGATTAACCAAGTCAGCACATTTTCTACCTATCAGATGGGGCTGTACACTTGAGAGTTTGGCCAAATTATATGTGAATGAGATAGTCAGATTGCATGGCATTCCAGTGTCCATTGTATCTGATAGAGATCCACGATTTACTTCACGTTTTTGGGGGAGTTTACAGAATGCATTGGAAAAAAATTGAACTTTAGCATTGCATTCCACCCACAAACTGATGGACAATCAGAAAGGACTATACAGACATTGGAAGAAATGCTTAGGGCATGTTCTATGGAATTCAGAGGTGCTTGGGATGAATATATAGTATTGATTGAATTTGCTTACAATAACCACTATCATAGCAGTATCCAGATGGCACCATATGAGGCGTTGTATGGCAGAAAGTTCCGAAGCCCTATCATTTGGGATGAAGAAGGAGCACGTGCATTAGAAGGGCCAGAGATAGTGCAAGACACAGTGGATAAGATCAAGGTTGTCAAGAACAAGCTAAAGGCAGCACAGGATAGGCAGAAAAGTTATGTTGATCAGCATAGAAGGGAGATGGAATACGAGTTAGGTGAAAAGGTGTTTCTTCGTGTATCTCCATGGAAAGGGATAATCCAATTTGGCAAAAAGGGTAAATTGAGCCCAAGGTATATAGGGCCTTATGAAATTCTTGAGAAGATTGGTCCATTGGCTTATAGGTTGGCTTTACCACCCGAGATGGCTCAGATACATAATGTGTTTCATGTGAGCATGCTTAGAAGATACAGGTCAGATCCTACACATGTACTTAAAGATCAAGCCATTGAGATTGTAGAAGACATGAGTTATGTTGAGGAACCAGTGCAAATCATTGGATACAAGACTAAACAGCTAAGAAATCAAGAAATACCTTTGGTTAAAGTATTATGGCGTACCATTTACAAGAAGAGGCAACATGGGAAACAGAAGAAAATATGAAAAAACAATATCCACAACTATTTTCAGGTATTAATTTCGAGGATGAAATTTTTAAAAAGAGGGGAGAATTGTAACATCCTTGACCTTCCCCACATGCATTTCATTGAACATAAGCATCTTGCATACAATTCAATTGAACACGTGCATTTCATATGTATTTTTTTAGGAACAAGTTCATGGCATGCACTAGCTACGTGTCCTAGTATTTGGCAATTATATCGAGTCACACGTGTATCCTTATAACCTAAATGAGGATAACAAAGTATTAGAAATGAATTGAATAAGGTGTATAAATTAAAGTAAGAAAGTGATTAGATTAAGATTAGTAAACAATTACATTTTTAATTTAGTTAAATCGGGTTAAATGATTAAGTTGTATTTTTGTGTGAATTAATGGAATTATAAACATATCTAAATAATAATAATAATATAGACAAAATAAAATGAAAATGACACAAAATAGAAATAGAAGAGAAGAGAAAAGAGAAATGAGAAGAGAAAAGAGAAGAGAAGAAGAGAAAATGACAAAAAACAAGTTGTTTTTATCTTCATCTTTCTTCCCCATTTCTGCCTTCTTCTCCAGCCCGACTTCTTCTTCAATTTCCTCCATTTCAGACTTTAATTCTTCCCTGTTTCACCTAGTTTTTGAAGCTAATTGATCCCTTTCAAGGTTGTTCTTGGAAAGTAATAAATTCTTATTGCTATAGGGTTGATTTGAGTTGCTTAGGTTCAATATTAGGCACTTAATTGCACCCCAATTTTGATGTTAATAGAAATGGATTCTAGAAATGTGTAAAACACAAATTTTGTTCCTTTATATCTTATATTTATGGATATGCAAACATGTTTGCAAGATGTAATTTCGAGGATGAAATTTTTAAAAAGAGGGGAGAATTGTAACATTCTTGACCTTCCCCACATGCATTTCATTGAACATAAGCATCTTGCATACAATTCAATTGAACACGTGCATTTCATATGTATTTTTTTAGGAACAAGTTCATGGCATGCACTAGCTACGTGTCCTAGTATTTGGCAATTATATCGAGTCACACGTGTATCCTTATAACCTAAATGAGGATAACAAAGTATTAGAAATGAATTGAATAAGGTGTATAAATTAAAGTAAGAAAGTGATTAGATTAAGATTAGTAAACAATTACATTGTTAATTTAGTTAAATCGGGTCAAATGATTAAGTTGTATTATTGTGTGAATTAATGGAATTATAAATATATCTAAATAATAATAATAATATAGACAAAATAAAATGAAAATGACACAAAAGATCAATAGAAGAGAAGAGAAAAGAGAATTGAGAAGAGAAAAGAGAAGAGAAGAAGAGAAAATGACAAAATGACAAAAAACAAGTTGGCTTTATCTTCATCTTTCTTCCCCATTTCTGCCTTCTTCTCCAGCCCAACTTCTTCTTTAATTTCCTCCATTTCAGAATTTAATTCTTCCATGTTTCACCTAGTTTTTGAAGCTAATTGACCCCTTTCAAGTTTGTTCTTGGTAAGTAATTAATTCTTATTGCTATAGGGTTGATTTGAGTTGCTTAGGTTTAATATTAGGCACTGAATTGCACCCCGATTTTGATGTTAATAGAAATTGATTATGGAAATGTGTAAAACACAAAGGTTGTTCCATTATATCTTAGATTTATGGATATGTAAACATGTTTGCAAGATGTTATTTATAGGGAGAGATATGCTCTTCGTACTGAAACTGGTCAGGGTATAAACCCTAACCAAGTTAGCTACTGTGTGGTTTGCTTTCGAATATGTTAAAGCCCTTATGTGAAGTCTCTCAAAACGTAAAAGTTGTAGATATATGTGTGTTGTATCTTCCTACCAAAGTTTAGGTTTATAGACCTTGTAAATCATGAGTTATGGTGAATGGAACCATGACTGTTCCATGGTTTGAACTGCATACTGAGTGCCCTGGGAAGATACAGTAACTTGTTTGGCTAATTTGAGCTTGTTAGAACTAGATTCGGTAAATGATCAAAACATGAGAGTTATAGGTATATGTCTTAGCTAAATTTTGTACTAATGGAAACTTCATTGGTTATGCATAGACTAAGTTATGGCCTTTGTAAGCCATACTGGTCCGGAAGTCAATTCTATTCTGGACCAGTAAAATGTATGGTATAATTAGAAGGCCTTAGAGACATAATAGGTAAAAGTTGTAAACATGGAACATGATACATATGAACCCTTATAAGTGTCTGCAAAGGTTCATTAAAATAGGACATATAGATTATAAGTTATGAGGAACCCAAATGAGTACCCTGAAACTGCCTAAAGGCAGAAAACAAGGCAGAAAATAGAACACTCTTAGAAATTCCACCAAATATTGTACAATGCTCCAATTGGTCTGATATGTGAATATGTTCTATAGTTATATGTTAGTTTTAATTAGGAACAAGAATCAGATTAATTGGTCAATTATAGAAAAAGTTATAGGCTAAACAGTCCCATAAGGTCACACTGCCTCATAGGAAAAATCTTAACTATTGACATGAACAATGCATATTAATTTGTTTAAGCCACATTAAGTCTCTCTAATCATGAGTTAATAGATTATGTTTTCATATTAGGCTCACAACATATTGGAGACCCACAAGGAGCATATAGACAATAAGTTAGGGGTTGGAATCAAAGGAGAACGGTGAGTCTAATTATCGATTGAATTCTTTAGTGCAAATGAATGTTGCTTGCTATGTGATTCATGTGATTGTCATGATTGGTCCTTGATAATGTAATGATGGATAATTTTTGACATTGTGGTACACATAAATGGTATACTTGCGGTATATTTAAGGTATATGTTTGACAAATGTGATATATATACATGGTATAGGTATAGTATATGCAAGGTATATGCTTGACATATGAGGTATATATGGAATATATGTATGTTGTATATGATAAAGATGCAATGGTTGATGAATGCTTAAATACAAGTGCATATGCATATGGGCTAAAAAGGAGTTGTGACTAGTTAATCGATATTGTAAAGCAAAAGAAAAGGCCTATGGCCCAACAAATGTGCAAATGAAACAAATGATCAAGCTAGCTAGCAAATGCAAATGCAAATGTTCACATGACAAATATTCACATGGAAACCGGGGGCAATGTCTGTTTAACTTGGTTACAACAAAATGAAATAAGCAAAGCATTTGCATACATAAAGAGTAATGATTATATGTTTCAACTTTATTGATACTTATATGATACTGATGAATGGAATGGAATACATGGTATATATTGGAATTGTGATTTATTACTATGAGTTGTTTGGTAATTTAGAGCTCATTGGATGGTTATTCTCACTGAGCCGCAACTCATCAATTTGCATCATTTTTCAGGTAAAGAAAAGTGATAGCTCATTTTCAGTAGCGTATAAAAGACATGGAGCACAGGTCACTGGCCGAGCCTCATCACTCTCTCTCATTGCATTCCACACAAGCATGAAAATATGTCATATGTGTTTTGTATTTACGTGCTTGAATATGTATAGTCATTTTGAAATGAGTCTAAAAATGTATAAATGAAATCAACTCGAAAATACTTAGGTGTAAAGTTTATGTTTTGATATATGTGATATATTATATTGTGGTGAAAACCTCAGTGTTAACTTTGCAAAGTCAGTGAATAATATTACAGGATATGAGACTTGCAAGTCATTGAATGAAATTATAGGATATGAGACTTGCAAAGTCAGTGAATTATATTACAGGATATGAAAAAAAAATCTACTACTATTGTTAACAGGGTATTCTACCTTTCCAGTATGCTATGTATGATTACTTGATACAGGGATAGGTTATACTCAAATGCATAAGATGTGGTGTGACATATGAGGCCTAGTTTGAATGACTAAATATGATATTATGCATGTTTATGGTTGATTTTAGATTCTGGAATATGAGAAGTGTTGATAGCTGTGGCTAACATTGGTTAGCTTTTGCATTTTGCATGATTGTATGTGGAAATGGTAGGAAATGGTGTTGAAAATTATGTTTATGTGTAATGTATCACACCCGTGAAGCTAAGCCTCATGCCTATTAAGGTATTTCACGCATGTGAGTTAAGCTTCACTCCCTTGAAAGTATGAATTTCATGCTCATGAACAATTGTTCACGTCCGTAAATGATCATGAGCCAGTCACTAGTAGATAACCCGTGACGGAAGGCTTCAAGCTCGTCAATATACAATTTATGCCTGTGAAAGCTCTATATCCGAAAACTTGTAAATTGATTTAACTGATGAAACAATGAGTATAACATATACACACACTTGGTATGATAAAATGAGGTTAACTGCAATATGATGTCATGATTATGAAACATATGAATGCACTAAGTGCTATGAATATGAGAATGATACGTGATGATATTGTGGAACTATGGAATGTAACATAATTGATGTTAATATCCAGAAAGTGAATAAATATGGCCATTCTCTATTCGTGGACTAACTAGGATAGGTGGCGTGCCATTGAGGGGGTTGTAGTACCGTAGAATATTTATAAATGTGATTACTAAATTGATCATCATGATGGTTTAAACTCGTATTAGAGTGCTCCTGATTTGAGAAGCTCAGTAGTAGCATATCCGGATTAGGGACAATGTGGCTTAAGCTCATGTTAGAACACCCTTGTACCTGTATGCATGCAGTCATTGCTCATTAGGGTGGCCTAAGCTAGTGTTAGAGTGCTCCTGATTTGAGAATCTCAGTGGTAGTAATAGCAGAGTGCCTTAACCTCGTGTTAGAGCACTTTTATTTCACAAAATGCATCCGAGTGGTATGGATTTAGAGTATTAAGCTAATGAACCAAAAATTAGTAAAACAGTATATAAAAATTGTAAGGTAGAGCATTGCTACAAAGATATATAGAACTCAGTGAATCATAATACAGTCATATCCTGGAAAGGGATTTTGGAAAGTAGTAATCATATTTATATGAGATTAAAAGCTTGTTATTTCAATATATGATGAAATTCAGTATTTCTATGATCTATATGCTGTATGATTATATGGTATGGATTCACCTGTGATAATTACGCCACGATGTAAATAGACCCAAATATTTAATATGTATGTTGCACTTCGATGTATGCATGGCTGAGTATACTAGTATGTATATGTTCTGAATATCATGATGGTATTGAATAATATAGACAAATCAGCATGAATAAAGTAAGTCAAGATGTGATATGTACATAATGATATGACCAAGCACACATGTATGTTCTGATTATGAATGCTATTTTAATATGTAAATGCATATTAGAATTTAAATGATTATATGTACCACTAAGCTTTCAGTAGCTTAGCATATGGGTTTTCCTGCACGCAGGTTTGGAGCCAGTAGACTGTTGAGTTGACAACAAGAGAAGATCGAGCCAGTCAGAGGAGTTAGAGTTGACCTATGTTGGGTTTGTTACTTTATCTCATTCATTTCATTATTGATTATTCTGCATGATATGGGGTAGAGATATATAGTTATTTCAATATTTAAATAAAGACATGTAATAGATTTTCATAAGCACAAGTATTATGGATTATGTAATAAGGGATGTTAAATCCCAATATAGTTTTGAGATTGAATCAGATTTGGTATTATTAATACAGATTATGTTAGATGTATGTTTAAAATCACATAGTATATAATATGATCATCTTGGTATAAAGAGAAGTTTTAATTTAGACAGGTAGATATAGATTTAGTCATATGGCATCTGCCTATACAGTGAGGTTCACTCATGACTATAAGGTTCACATTACATTTGGTGGTATCAGAGCTTGGTTTAGGCAGTTCTAAACCTAAGTGGATTATAGGGTTATTATGCATACATACATATGTCTCATCTGACTCTGACTATAACTCCTATTCTGTCAACTTGTAAGAATAGAATGAGATGGCACCTGAATCGAATGAGATGGTTGAGAGCTAGAGCTCTCCACATAGTGGGGCACTGAAGCCACCTAGTGCAACTAGATTTCAGGGTCTAGGTGCAATACCAATTCCTGACCCACAGGCTATTGAACAAGCTAACCGGGACTAGATTCCATTAATGTAGCATATGGTAGGATTACTACAATAGATAGTTAGTGTTGTACCATCAGCAGTAGCACCAGCTCCTCCACCTCCGCCACTAAGACCGAGGGTACAATTAGACAAACTTTGTAAATTTGGGGTTACTAATTTTTTGGGAACAAAGGATGATGATCCTGTTACTGAAAAATATAGGATTAAAGAGATAGAAAGGGTATGTGATGAGTTTAAGGTGACCGTTGATCATAAGGCTAAGTATCTTATCTCTTTGTTACAAGAAGATGCCTATGACTAGTGAAAGACAATCATGTTGAAACTAGATGTTCCATAACCTATGACTTGGGATTTCTTCATAGCTGAGTTCAAGGAACAATACATTTCTTCGATTTATGTGGATAAGAATAAGAGAGAATTTTTAAGCCTCAAGCAGGGAAAGCTGATAGTGATTTAGTACAAAAAAGAGTTTACCCGACTGAGTAAATATGCCTCTGAGATGATCACTAGTGAGAGAGATAAGTGTAGGAGGTTCGAGTATGACCTCAATGCAGAGATAGGCAATTTTATCACTGCACTTTAGCATGATTGCTTCACTAAGCTGATTGCAACTGCTGTTAGTGTGCAACAAAGGAAAAAAAAAGAGAGCTGAGGAAACATCTAGACAGACAATGACTCTAGTGATCTAACATTCAGGCAAGAAGGTCGATTTCACCCATAGTCTCATGGCAAGAGTTAGGGGCATAATAGAGGTTATACTTAGAGAGGTTCATATAGGAGGGGTGTAATATCCGCTAATTTAGGCCCCGAGTTGCACATGTCGCGAAATTGACGCATTTGACTGATCGGAGTTTAAATTTGGATTTTTACAAAAATTGAACAAGTAATGATTAATAAATGTAATATAAGCTTAATTAAGTGATTATAAAGTATAAAGAAGTTGATTTACGGTAAATGACTAAATTGCAAAATTTGATAAGTTTTGGGGTCAAATTGCAATTTACCAAAAATTGGAGGATTAATGAGATTAATTGCTAATTAACATAGGAAATGTGGACACTTAAAATTTGGTTTGGTTGGCCATAGCATTAAAGAAAGAGAATTAATGTTGATTAAGTATAAATGTCAAGAAATGGGCAAAATGGTGGGTCCCATATGAAGACTTTTGGGTACTCTATTTAATTATTTCTTTTTTTCTTCTTCTTCTCTTCTTTTTCTGCCTTCTTCTCTCTTTTTTCTACCAGTCACGCCAACCCCATTCCCTCCATAGCCAAACCAGAAATTTAGAGAGAGAAAGGAAGAGAAGAGAGGGGAAATAGCAAGAACAAGTGATCTTCATGGTCCATAACTCTTAAGGAAGCTGGAAAAAGCAAGAAAGAGTAAGAAAAATCAAGTTTGGTAGAGAGAGAAAATCTCCAAAGTTGTGATTTAGTGAAGAAAAGAGTAAGGTAAGAAGTGATTCTTCTTCTTCTTCATCTTTTCTTAAAGAAGTTTGAATTTTGAGCTAATCCAAGACTCATGTGGAAAGAGAGAGAAACTAGGGTTTTGAGAGAAGGAGAAAGATTAAGGTTTGTGTGTAATTTAAGGCAATAGCCTATCTTTGTTTGAAATAATGCATGCTGAACATGATTTTAGATAAATAAATTTCAAGAATGATGATTATAGCATGAAACCATAGGTTTAGATATGTATAAATGAGATCCTTGTGAGACATTGAATTAATGATGCATGTTAGAAAATCGTGTATGATAAAGACATTTACATGTATTAGAAAGTAATAAGTTGAGTAAAGAACCTTAGAAATGCACGAAATAGAAATTTGGTATGATTTGGATGATATTAGAATGAATGAAAAGTGAATGTGCAGATTTCCTGCTGAAAGTAATGGGCGTGACTATCGAGTCACGGGTGTGAACTTGATGGTTCACGGTTGTGACTGATTGTATCACAGTTGTGACTTTGATGTGGAAATGGTAATATTCATTCCAGAAGTGTTAACGGTTGGGAATCACGGGCATGGACTCATTCACGGGCACGAATGAGCATTCACGACCGTGAATGCTTTTGGCGTGATTCAATCCAGTAGCATTCACAGCTTGGGATTACGGGCGTGAACTAATTCACGGGCATAAATTGGTAGTCATGGCCGTGAATGCTCTATTTTCAAATAAATTATGAATATGATTATCTATTGATGTATCTAGTTACACAAATGAAAAGATGCTATCCAGTATGTATGAGCATGACGATATGTTTGTAAAACAAGAAAATTGAGATGTTGATACATGAAAATATTAATGTGTCAAAATTGAGAATGATGATGATGATGTGATGTATAATATGAGAATGATGAAATGGATGTAAAATAAAAATTCAATGATTGATGTGAAAATATAAAGATGCCCATTACTCTACCTGTGGACTAGAAACAGGATAGATGACATATCATTAAGGGGGTAAACGGTATCTTACTATATAAGATATTCCTTGATCAATGTGGCTTAAGCTCGGAGAACGCCATTGATATGAGATGCTCGGTTAATGTGGCTTAAGCTCAGAGAACGCCATTGACTTGAGAAGCTCTGATGAGCACATATAAATAGAGGACAAGGTGGCTTAAGCTCGGAGAGTGCCCTTGGTCCGGTTATTCATCTATGATGAAATTATACTCAATCAATGTGGCTTAAGCTCGAAGAGCGCCATTGATTTGAGAAGCTCTATTGAGCCAGATAGTGGACAGGATGGTTATAGCTCTAGCTCTGGGAGCGCTCCTGATCCATAACCCGTATCCAGTCAGTCCAAATTTAGAGTGATGTGGGCAAGATAATGAAGATATGTCGGAAAATAAGAAAAGAAAAGAAAAAGAAAAGGATGATGATATGAGATTGAGATATAATAATAAAGAGATTATTAGAGTAACTTACCATCAAAAATAAATGAAAATAACATTGTATATGTGAGCATGATATTTATACTTGTATGATATAGGAACATGTTGATAGACATAGCACGCAAACATTTTAATGTATAAAATGATACATGTTAATGATTGTTGCATGATATAGTATATTGCCTTATTTATATGCACCACTAAGCTTAGAGCTTAGCGTGAGAGTTTCCTTCCGCGCAGATATAGAAAGGTAGCTGAAGGTGGTAGATAAAGCAAGTGGTGATCCTATTCAAATTAAAGCAGTCGATCTCAAAATAGTGGGTCACAAACTTTTGAACTCTTGTAATTTGTTTTTCCGCATTATATATACTTATAAGTTGTAAATTAGTTTTCAAAGTTTGTTAAATAGTAAATTGGTATTTATAAATACTATGTTATGTAAATAAAATGTATATTATTTATTAAATAGAGGAAAAAAAATATATATAGTGATTTAAAGAAGTAAAAAAGACAGGCAGTAGCGCCCCCGCATCCGGGCACGTGCAATTTGGGTGAGGGGGTGTTACAAGGGGACAACCCTCTATGGCTACATTTGCAATAGGTAGCAATCAGACATAGAATTTTAGAAGTAGTATTCCAGTTTGTGGCACCTACCACAAGAGTCATAGAGGAAAGTGCTGGAAGAATACAAGTGCTTGCTTCAGATGTGGATCAAAGGAGCATATGAGGAGAGATTGTCCTATGATGACTGGCAATGACTAGCATAGACTACATGGTTAGCTCTAGCTTAGCCTAAGCAACATACCAAAGGTCGTACATGATCTACCCAAATAGTGTCTAAGACTGTCAACAAACCAAGACCAGGCCGAGAACCAGCTAGAGCTTATGCTGTAAGGGCTAGAGAGGACTAGGAGGATATAAATGTGATTATTGGTATGTTTTCTCTTTATAACTATGATATATGTGCATTGGTTAATCTGGGTTCAACACACTCTTTCATATGCACCAGTATTCCTAGATAGCACAATATGGTTAGTGAAAATCTTGAATATAAAATTGAGGTTACAAACCCTTTAGGGAACAACATGATAGTGAATCAGGTATATAGAGATTATCATTTGATTGTACAAGGGAGAAAGTTCCCAACAAACTTGATAGAGTTTCCTTTTAAGGAATTTGATGCCATATTGGGAATGGATTGCCTAGTATAACATGGTGCAGTTGTAGACTGTAAGGAAAAATTTGTGATGCTGAAAACTGCAGAACTAGAAGATGTGAAAGTGGAAGGGGAGTTGTTCCTACAACTTCCACGAGTTATTTCAATGATGAAGGCAGAGAAAATGATTGGAAAAAGGATGCGAAGCCTATTTGGCTCATATGGTTGATACTAGAAAGGGAGGTCTAGAACTTTAGGGTATCCCCACAATAAAAGAATGCCTAAATGTGTTTCCTGAAGATATATAGGGCTTACCACCATACAGAGAGGTCGAGTTATCTATAGAGCTCACCCCAAGCACAACACCTATATCAACAGTGCCTTACAGAATGAAACCATCAAAATTGAAAGAACTTAAAGCTCAATTACAAGAATTGTTAGAGAAAGGGTATATCAAACCGAGTGTATCCCCATGGGGTGCACTAGTGTTATTTGTAAAAAAGAAAGATGAGTTTATGAGGTTATGCATAGACTATAGACAACTAAATAAGGTGACAATCAAAAATATATATCCATTACCATAGATTGATGACCTATTTGACCAATTGATGGGTGTAGATGTGTTTTCGAAGATCAATTTGAGATCGGGTTATCATTAGTTAAGAGTTAGGGTTGAAGATATAGATAAGGTGTTGTTCAGAACCACGTATGGGCATTATAATTTGTTGTTATGCCTTTTAGGTTAACCAATTCTCTAGTAGTCATTATGGACTTGATGAATATGGTATTCATATACTACTTAGACTAGTGTGTTTGTGGTCTTTATTGATGACATTCTAATGTATTCTAAGACACATGATCAGTATGATTAGCATATGAAAATAGTGTTATAGACATTTAAGAAGCAGAAATTGTATGATAAGTTTTGAAGGTGTGAATTTTGGTTTGATAATGTAGCTTTTCTAGGATACATTGTGTCCCCAGATGGTATACAAGTCGATCCTAGCAAGGTAAAGGCTATTATGATTTGGAAGCCTCCCTGTAATGTGATAGAGATCAGAAGTTTCCTTAGGTTAGCTAGTTATTACAAGAGGTTTATTAAAGGATTTTCTATGATTGCTTCTCCTTTGATCAGACTACTGAGAAAAGATGTGAAATATGAGTGGATAGAGATATGCCAGTAGAGTTTTGGCAATTTGAAAAATATATTAACAGAGGCTCTAGTTTTGACACAACTAGTTCTTGATAAGGAGTATGTTGTCTACAGTGATGCTTCTCACAATGGAATAGGGAGTGTATTGATGCAAAAGAGCAAGGTAGTGGCATATACATCTAGACAGCTGAAGGTTCATGAGAAGTACTGGTGGTCAGGTATGAAATGAGATATCATAGAGTACACAACTAGATGCCTGACATGTCAACAGGTCAAGGCAGAACATTAGGTACCATCAAGACTATTGCAGCCTACTACTATACCAGAATGGAAATGGGAGCAGATTACTATGGACTTCGTGATAGGGTTGCTAGTAATGTCTCAAAAATTTGATGTTGTATGGGTTATAGTGGATAGTCTTACAAAGTCAGCTTACTTCTTGCCTATCAAGAGGGAATTTCCTTTAACAGACTAGTAGAGTTTTATGTAAATGACATAGTATGGCTTCATGGAGTGCCATTCTCCATTGTTTTAGATAGGGACCCTAGGTTTACTTCTCAGTTTTGGGGTAGTCTGTAGAGTGCATTGGGTACCTAGCTTAGTTTCAGTATAGCTTTTCACTCCCAGACAAATGGGCAATCAGAGAGGGTCATAAAGATCCTAGAGGATATGATGAGGAGTTGTGTGATTGAATTTGAGGGTAGTTAGGATAAATATATTCCATTGATGTAATTTGCTTATAACAACAACTATCAGTCTAGTATCAAAATGACTTCGTATGAGGCATTATATGGTAAGAAGTGTTGAACACCCTTGTGTTGGACAGAACTCAGTGAAACAAAGCTAGTGGGGCTAGACTAAGTATAGAAAACTAAAGAAAAGGTACAGGTTATTTAGGAAATATTTAAGGCAACTTCTAAAAGACAAAAGTCATATATAGAACTCAAGAGAAAATATCTCAAGTATACAGTGGGAGACAAGGTTTTACTTAAAGTCCCTCCATAGAAGAAGGTTCTAAGATTTAGGAAGAAAGGAAAATTGAGCTCAAGATTCATTAGGCCTTATAAGGTACTAGCAAGAGTGGGACCAGTTGCTTACAAGCTTGCTCTAGCACTAGAGTTGAGCAAGATTCATGATGTGTTCCATGTTTCTATGTTGAGGAGATATAAATCTAATCCTTCTCATATTGTTTTAGTTGAGGACATTGAGGTGAGACCAGATTTGACCTATAAGGAAGAACCAGTGTGTTGAACCTTGAGAGGTATTTTCGTCATTTTGATGCTAACAAATAAAATAGCAATAATGTATTTAACATACTTGTTTTCTAAGTTTATTGAACAGAGTATGTAACATGATAACAAGAGTGGAAAATGGAAGACTAACCTTAAAAAGATAAAAAATGAGGAAATAGCATGTTCACGCCTGTGACCTTTTATGTCATGCCCGTGATGAAGCTTAGCGCCAACTATCCAACGTATAAAGTTCACGGCCATGAAGAATGATAGCAACCATGAATGATCATATCAGTCACGTCCGTGAAAGAAAGTCACGCCCATGAGAAAACATGTCAAATTCCTTTAGAGAGCTTCATGGCCAGAGTCACTACTTGGACCACGGCTAGGAAGGATGTTCACGCCCGTGAATATATAATGTCACGCCTGTGATCAAACACTTCAAATCCTTCCAGAATCCTTCATGGAGAAAAGTCACCACTCAAGTCACGGCTTGGAAGAACATTCACGACCGTGACACTCATACTACGACTGTGAAAGAGGAAAGAGAAACATGTCAGGTGCAAAATTAAGAGTTGGTGCAATAGCTATGTCCGCATTAAATGCAACCAAATGGCTATAATTCGCCATGGAAGTATAAATGCAAGTCATTTATGAATCCAGAACAAGAGAATAGCTAATACTTCGAATCAAAATCTTGTTGTAAGCCATTTGTGCATTTAATACTTTCAAAACAAACATTTATTTTTTGTAGAAATCTATTTGCTTATTATTCTCTAAGCATTATAGATTTGTGAGTGTTTCTCTTTGTAATCTGTTACTCAAGTGAGTTTGGATATTTTGGGTTAAGAGTAGAACACTTGTAAGGGTTATTTGTGTGAGCCTTTAAAACACAAAGAATTGGTTTATTGCGTGAGCCATTAAAACACAAGGGATTCCTGGGTTAGGTATGATCCATAGTTGGGAGTGAGCTTGTAAAACTCCATTGTAACATTAGTGTGTTAGTGGAACTCCCAATTGAGATTGGGGAGATGAGTAGGGTTTGTTAACAACCGAACCTTTATAAAAATTCCTGTGTGATATCTTCCTATCCCTACTTAACTTAACTTTTCTTTCTGCACTTAAAAGTTAAAATTTTTAATATCCAATTCAACCCCCCTTCTTGGTTCAACATCTGGGCAACAATTGATATCAGAGCTTAGTCTAGCATCGAAGCCTAAACAGCACTAGCAAAGATCAAGATATGGCCAATGAAGGATTCCAAAGTCTCAATCCTTACTTTCATGGAGCGAATTATGCTTATTGGAAGTTTCGAAGAGAGACATATCTAGATAGTGAAGGAATTGAAGTCTAGGATATTGTTCAAAAAGAATGGACACCACCAACTAGAAGAGAGTTGATGGTGAAGAAGAAATCCTGTCAAGAGATGATTGGACAGAGCCTCAAAGAAGAGCAAACTTCAAAAACAAGAAGGCAATGCCAATTCTCTCAAGCTCATCATCCATTGAAGAATGTAGTAGAATACAACACTACCCAACTGCTAGCATGTGGAAAACATTGGAAAATGATCATGAAGGAACAAAGCAAGTTAAATCCAGGAAAGTTCAACTTCTTACTTCAGAGTATGAACTTTTCAAGATGAAATCTAAAGAGTCAATTACTGACATGACCAATCGTCTTCTAGCCATCATAAATGGCATGAGAAAGCTTGGGAAACACCTGAGCTTGTAAGATGTTAATAACAAAATCCCGAGAAGTCTTCCTCTCAAAGATTACGGTTTAAGAGTTGCCAGTATAGAAGTGGCAAATGAAGACATGAGCATCATGAATACCGATGTGCTTATTGGCAAACTTCTTACACATGAAATGGCATTGAAAAGAGATAGAGAGCTTGAAGCAGAGCCAGAAAAAAGAAAGTCTCTAGCACTAAAAGCCTCTACTTCAAAATCTCAAGAGGAAGTTGAAGATGATGAAGAAAAGAGTGATGATGCAAATGAGGACATTGCTATGCTCTCAAGAAGGCTGAAAAGAATTATTGAGAAGAGAATGAGCAACTCTAGAAAATTCAGGCAAAGAATCCTCAAACAGACCTCTAATGACTCACAAAGAAGTAAAGAGGAGGTAAAGTGCTATGAATGTGGGAAGAAAGGGAATATTAAACCGGAATGTCCAAGGCTCAAGAAGCACAAGAGCAAATATCAAAGAGACAATGGGGAGAAAGGTCACAAAGCCGCATGGGATGATGAAAGCTCTTCAAGTGAAAAAGATGACAATGAAAGTGAATAGGTCAACCTATGCTTTATGGCTATAGAGGATCACGTCTTGGATAAGGTAGGATCACTTCACTCATACTCTTTCAATAATGATAGTAGTGATAATTATAGTAATAGTGAAGATGATGATGAGGAAAGCCTAATAGAAGTATTGAATCTAGAACTAGAGAAATATATAATTAAATTCAATATTTATAAGAATAACATTTCTAATTTGAAAATCATCTAATGAATCTCTTCAAAAATCATTAGATGAATACTCTTCAAGACCCTCAACTAAATCCTTGCTTAAGTAACACAATATTTTGAAAAATGAAGTTGAGGAACTTAGAAACTCCATTTCAAAATTTCACAAGGGAAATGAGAGTTTAGATACTCTCATTGTGTCTTAAAGACCACCCTTAATTAGACATGGTCTAGGATTTAAGGGTACATCATCATCTTCTCATAAGACTATTTTTGTTAAGTCAAGTGAACCTCACATCTCCACATTTGCTGTAACAACCCCAAGGGCTAAGTACACTAAATCTTCTATACATAAGAGGGATGATCAAGGATTAGTAAGCCTAAGAAGGAAACCTCAAAAGGCTAATCATGCCTTTATGTATAAGAAGCATGCTCCTAGAAAAGCACCAATTCATCATGCTTGTGCATGCCATTGCTCTCAAACTCAACCTAATAGAAATATGGCATTCAAAAGCATTATAAGACCAAAAAGCATATTTAGACCTAAACAATGTAATTATTGTATGAAATTTGGTCACACAAATAAACATTGCTGGATAAGGAAGGCACATTAGGAACCTTCATGTGCTAACCCTCAAGGACCCAAGCTCATTTGGGTACCTAAAAACCATACTTGAATTGTGATTCTATAGGTATGCCTCAAGTCCATAATAAACAAAAATGCTTGGCTAGTAGACAGTGGATGCTCAAGGCATATGACAGGAGACAAAGAACTTTTCAATGAAATCAAAAGTATTGATGGAGGTAAGGTTACCTTTGGAAACATTGCTAAGGGTAAGGTTATTGGCATTGGCTCTATTGGTATTAATGGTACTACTTTTATTAAAGATGTCTTGCTTGTTAATGGCTTGAAACATAACTTGTTAAGTGTAAGTCAATTATGTGATAAAGGAATATTTACTTCCAACGAATGTCTTATAACCTCTATTAATGGCCAAGAGATATTTAAAGGAAATAGAGATGTCAATACCTACATAATAGACTTACACAAAATATCTAACCATTCCTCTAAGTGTCTTATGACTACTAGTGATGAATCTTGGCTGTGGCATAGAAGGCTTGGTCATGCAAGCATGGATTTAATTCAAAGCCTTAGCATAGGAGAGCTGGAAAAGGGACTGCCAAAAGTCAAATTTGAAAAAGATAAGACATGTGAAACTTGCCAAAGAGGAAAACAACACAAGTCATCCTTCAAATCCAAAAACATTGTAAGTACCTCAAAACCTCTACAACTTCTGCATCTAGATCTATTTGGACCTACTAGAATTGCTATCTTAGGAGGTAAACACTATGCCTTTGTCATCGTCGATGATTACTCTATATTTACTTGGGTAATTTTCTTAGCTCAAAAGAGTGATGCCTTTGAAAACTTCAGAAATTTTGCTAAAAAGAGTTCAAAATGAAAAAGGATATTGTATTTCCAAAATAAGAAGTGACCTTGGCAAAGAATTTGAGAATGAAAATTTTGAAAATTGTTGTCTTGAACATGGCATTTCGCAGAATTTTTCATCTCCTAGGACACATCAACAAAATGGGGTAGTTGAAAGGAAAAATCGAACTTTAATTGAAATGGCTTGAACAATGCTCAATGAGTATGGTTTACCAACTTACTTTTGGGCCAAAACCACAAATATTGCATGTTATATTTCAAATTGAGTTTTCAAAAGACCTCTCTTAAACAAAACAACATTTAAGCTATGGAATGGAAGAAAGCCCTTGATATCATACTTTAGAGTATTTGGATGCAAGTGTTTCATATTGAATACCAAGGACAACCTTGGAAAATTTGCCTCTAAATCTGATGAGGGTATATTTTTAGGATACTCTACAACTAGCAAAGCATATAGAGTATTTAATAAAAAGTCAATAACTGTTGAAGAATCTATGTATGTTGTTTTTGATGAATCTAGTAGGCTTGATCTTGTGAAAGGTAGTGTTCTTGAAGATGTTGTAGGTACCATGAAAAGACTTGATCTTGAAAATAAAAGAGAAGAAAATGATCAAGAAGATTCACATCAAGATAATTCTCTAGCTCCAGCTCAAGAGGAAAATAGGCAAGAGCTCCTAAAGGAATGGAGATTGATAAAAGATCACCCTAAAGAGCAAATCGTTGGTGATCCTACAAGGGGAGTAAGTACTAGATCTCATCTTAAATATTTAGTTTCTGATCTTGCTTTTGTTTCTCAAATGGAGCCTAAAAACATTGATGAGGCTCTTAATGATGAAAGTTGGGTGATTACTATGCAAGAGAAACTCAACCAATTTGAGAGAAGTAAGGTATGGACTTTAGTACCTAGACCCAAGGAGCATTAAATCATTGGAAGCAAATGGGTATTTAGAAATAAACTAGATGAACAAGGTTCAATAACTAGGAATAAGGCTAGGTTGGTTGCAAAAGGATATAATCAGGAAGAAAGAATAGATTATGATGAGACCTATGCTCCTATAGCTAGATTAGAAGCCATAAGAATACTTTTAGCATATGCAGGCCATATGAATTTCAAACTCTTTCAAATGGATGTAAAAAGTGCCTTTTTAAATGGCTTTTTAGAAGAAGAAGTTTATGTAGAACAACCACCAGGTTTTGAAAGCTATGATTTGCCCAACCATATATTTAAACTTTCAAAAGCCTTATATGGTTTGAAACAAGCCCCAAGAGCTTGGTATGAAATACTAAGTTCTTTTCTCTTAGAAAATAACTTTGCAAAGGGTAATGTTGACACTACATTATTCATTAAAAAGCATAAGCATGATACTCTAATTGTTCCAATTTATGTTGATGACATCATATTTGGGTCTACTAATGAATTGCTTTGCCAAGATTTTGCAAAGTGTATGACTAGGGAATTCGAAATGAGCATGATGGGTGAGCTAAAATTCTTTTTCGGTCTACAAATAAAATAAGGCAATGAGGGCATATTCATCAACCAATCCAAATATGCGAAAGACTTACTTTAGAAATTTGGAATGGAAGGATGCAAAAATGCTAAGACTCAATTGAGCACATCAACAAAATTGGATAAGGATGAAAAGGGCAAGAGCATTAATGACAAGCTCTATAGAGGTATGATCGGATCACTTTTATATCTTACTACCTCTAGACCCGACATAATGTATAGTGTATGCTTATGTGATCGCTTTCAATCATGTCCTAAAGAGTCTCATTTAAATGCAGTAAAAAGAATTTTAAAATATTTACATGGCTCATTGCATCTAGGTTTATGGTATCCTAAAAATTCATCCTTTCACATTATAGGATATTCATATGCTGATTACGCTGGAAGTCTTTTAGATAGAAAAAGTACTTTAGGTACTTGTCACTTTATTGGAGAATGCTTAGTTTCTTGGTTTAGCAAGAAACAAGTTTCAGTTGCTCTTTCTACCGCTGAAGCGGAGTATGTGGCAACTGGATGTTGTTGTACACTTCCTTTGGATGAAACAACAACTTAAGGATTATGGTCATAGTATGGACCACATACCTATTAGATGTGACAATACAAGTGCTATAAATCTATCTAAGAATCCCATTCAACACTCTAGAAGTAAGCATATTGACATAAGACATCATTTTATTAGAGATCATGTTCAATATGGAGATGTTGTATTGAAATTTATAAGCACAGACAATCAATTGGCAGATATCTTCACTAAGTCTTTAAATGAAGAAAGATTTAATTTCATAAAAAGAGAGCTTGGTATGATTGATGGATTAACTTTATGATTGCCAAAATTGTCGAACCTTGATTGATAATCTTATGTTTTTTTGTGTCATCTTTTTAGATATGAAGTAGCTAACTTGATAGAAATATATGTTTTAGGGGATAGAAGCTCCTTAGAAATGCTTTAGTCTTGTTTTAGACTTAATTTTATTTAATGAGGATTTTAGGCAATTCACGCCAGTGACATATATTCACGACTGTGATCATAATCACCAAAAGCTCCAATAGCTTTCACGCCTTGCTTCACGACATATTTCATGGTTGAAGGTAGTGAAGACTATGTTTCACACCCATAACCTTTTTCTATCACCCCCGTGAAATACTTAGTTCATGCCCATGACTCTTATTCATGACCGTGAACATTTCCACCAAAAACTTACAGAAGCGTTCACGCTTTGTGTCACGCTCTGTTTCACGGTCACAAGTAGTGAAGACTATACTTCACGCCCGTCACTCGTTTGTCACCACCATGATATTTCATCATTCATGCCCGTTACCTTTAATTGTCACGACCGTGAATAGTTTCACATCCCTCTTCACGGGCAGAGCGTCTCTTCAGCAAACCGTGAAGATGTTGGCTATAAAACGTTTCTGCCGTTATTTCTCTCATTTTCAACTCTCCAACTTCTGTCATTTATCACCATTGAATACCATTTTGAAGATTACGGACCCCTAGCAACTCATTCCATCTATAAATACCTTCAAAAACTATTTCCATTATCAGAAATCAAAACACCTTAGGTTCTACTCCAAAATTTCCATCAGATTTTCACTCTTCAAAAATACATTTCTCAATCAAAAATGGAAACCGGCTCCTCCAAAGGTAACAGAAAGAAGTCTCATACTTGAAAAAGGTACATGAACTACCTTCTAAATATTATTCCGGACCACTGTCATCCAAGATACTCGGTTCTCAAACAAAGACCACTCCTTTCCTCTCGATCATTTGAGTGGAAAACTATTATAACACTTGGTCTCGAGACAAGCATGAAGGAACAACTCCAGGCTTGTCATCTGAAAGATTTCATTGATATCTATCAATCGAGGCTGGGGGAACCAACTCTAGAGTTCCTAAGAACACTGCAAGTCTCTCCTACCGGTACGGTAAAATTCCAACTTTGTAAGCATCCGAACACCCTCACTGCTATAGAGTTTGGTGACATGTTCAACCTTCCCTCTGACGGTATCCTGAATGAGAGTGAGGTAGAGTTCTATGCTACTTAGGCATGGACTCACTTCAGGCTTGACTGCAGCTAGGATGTCAAGAAGATGAAAAGCACCCATCTTCGATCCCCAGTGCACAAGTACTTGCATAGGTTTCTAACCTATAGCAATTTTTCCAGAGGAGACAACAATGGATCGATTCGAAAGTCCGAGCTCTTTCTGCTAGAGATGGCCCGAAGAGGCCTAATAGTGGCTTTATCTCGATGGTTTGCAAACCATCTTCTGTCAATTGCCACCAAACCCTCTGGAGACATTCTGATTGGTGGGTACGTGACTCACCTTGCTATCAAGCTAGGGTATTTAAAGTTAGAGGAGCAACACTTCAACCTTATACCAGCACATCCTCGAGACCGACTAGACATGGAGTCATTTATAAAAATGGGAGTTGTTGTTCGTATTGTTTATGAGAACAACATCTACTACCGCTTCACCAACACCAGATTATTTGGGAGGACAATGATTCGAATGACTTCAAAGCTAGCCTCTAAGGAATCTAGCAGAGGAAGAGAGTTCGAGTTGAGATGGCGGCTCTAGAGGTTGAGCAGGAAATTGGACAATCCTCTGGCTCCACACCTAACTTGGCTCAGTAAGTGGTTGATCTCTTGGCACCACGGTTTGAGCAATTGCAGGCTTCAATGGATGAGTGGTTAGAGAACCTGAAGGATTTCATGAAGTCTTGCATGGAGAGCCTCGAGGTGGAAGTAGCTCGCCTTAGAGATGGGATGTCTGGCTCCAAATCTAGATAGACTATATTTTAGCTATGTTATTTTTCTAGCTTGTTTTATGTAGGACTTTCAATCACTTTTTAAATCCTTGTATTCTTCTTTTTATATTAATATAATTGCTTTTGTTTTCCATTATGATTTATCTTTTTGTTATTCTTTTTGTTGATGACAAAAGGGGGAGAACCTAGCAATATATTATATTTAAAGTTAAATGCAATATATTTGAAATACTTATTTGAATCAAATGAATATGCAAGTATGCAAATGAGCTAATATACTTTGAATATACCTTAAGTATATTTTGCATATACCTTGATGCAAGTTACATGAATGAATATGCACTTGATATACTTTGAATATACCTTAAGTATACTTTGCATATACCTTGATGCAAGTTACATGAATGAATATGCACTTGATATATTTTGAATATACCTTAAATATACTTTGCATATACTTCACTTGTTTTAAGTAAAAAAGTTTGGTATACATTGGATATACCTTGCATATAACTTGCATATACCTAAAACTAGGAAGCATATTTTGATGCTACACTTCATCATTCTTTACAATTCTTGCACTTCAATAATTTTTTATCTTAAGCATCTTTAAAGGGGGAGACTTCTCAAAAGCACATATTGCTAGATTATTTGTCACCATCAAAAAGGGGGAGATTGTTGAACCTTGAGGGGTATTTCCGTCATTTTGATGCTAAGAAATAAAATAGCAATAATGTATTTAACATACTAATTTTCTAAGTTTATTGAACAGGGTATGGAACATGATAGCAAGAATGGAGAATGGAAGACTAACCATAAAAAGACAAAAAATGACGAAATAGCATGTTCACACCCGTGACCTTTTATGTCACGCCGGTGATGAAGCTTAGTGCCAACTATCCAACATTTAAAGTTCATGGCCATGAAGAATGATAGCAATCGTGAATGATCATATCAGTCATGTCCATGAGAAAATACGTCAAATTCCTTCAGAGAGCTTCACGGCCAGAGTCATTACTTGGACCACGGCTAGGAAGGATGTTCACATTCGTGAATATATAATGTCACGCCCATGATCAAACACTTCAAATCCTTCTAGAATACTTCACGACCAAAGTCACCACTCAAGTCACGACTTGGAAGAACAGTCACGACCATGACGCTCATACTCACGACCGTGAAAGAGGAAAGAGAAACATGTTAAACGCAAAATTAAGAGTTGGTGCAATGACTATTTCCGTATTAAATGCAACCAACCAGCTATAATTCGCTATGGAAGTATAAATGCAAGTCATTTGTGAATCCAGAACAAGAGAATAGCTAATACTTCGAATCCAAATTTTGTTGTAAGTCATTTGTGCATTTAATACTTTCAAAACAAACATTTATTCTCTATAGAAATCGTTTTGCTAATTATTCTCTGAGCATTATAGATTTGTGAGTGTTTCTCTTTGTAATGTACTACTCAAGTGATTTTGGGTATTTTAGGTTAAGAGTAGAACACTTGTAAGGATTATTTGTGTGAGCCTTTAAAACACAAGGAATTGGTTTATTGTGTGAGCCATTAAAACACAAGGGATTTCTGGGTTAGGTGTGATCCATTGTTAGAAAAACCATAGTTGGGAGTGAGCTTGTAAAACTCCATTGTAACACTTAGTGTGTTAATGAAACTCCCAATTGAGATTGGGGAGAGGAGTAGGGTTTGTTAACACCTGAACCTTTATAAAAATTCCTGTGTGATATCTTCCTATCCCTACTTAACTTAACTTTTCTTTCTGCACTTAAAAGTTAAAAATTTTAATATCCAATTCGACCCCCTTCTTGGTTCAATATATGGGCAACACAGTGCAGATGCTTGCTTAAGCAATCAAGGAACTTAGGAACAAACGAGTACCATTAGTCAAAGTATTATAGGGAAATCATGTAGCAGAAGAGGCTATGTGAGAAAGTGAAGTGGTGATAAAGTCCAGTATCCATAACTATTCAGAGACAACACATTAGGTAATTTTGTGGATGAAATTCTTTAAGGGAGAGAAATGTAACGCTCACAAGTTAGGGCATATAATTAATATGTTAAATAAAGGTATATTGAGAGTATATGGGAAGTATATGTATGGCTATGAGTGTTAGAACCTTAATATAGTGAAAATAATAGGAAAAAATGAAGTTTCCAGCGTTCACGCCGGTGACGTAGTTAATCGCGGTCGTGCTTATTGTGAAATTTAGATTCTGAAGCGAAGAAGCTTTACAATTGTGACGCTATAATTCACACCCGTGAAAATTTGTAGTTTATATATGGTAGTTTCGTGTTTTGACAGAAAAACTCACGTAAAATCCCTCCTAACCCTAGCCACCACACTCTGAAACCATAGAAATAGAATTTCCTCATTCCCTTTTTGATTCTTATTGCTTACATATGAAATAACCAACAAAAACGAGGTTCAAACGGATTAAAAACAAATATTTTGATATAACAAATGAATTCAAAACCTAAGGAGGGTTTGAAAATGTTTTGAACCCTATTGCCAATATGTAATCATTAAAACTGAGGTAAGGGAGGATGTTTTCTTTAATCTTTGATAGTTTTGATTCAGTTGAATGAGAGAGTTAAATTGATAGGCTTAAAATAAATGAAATGTAATGTCACACCTTATGCATTTGAGTATAACCTATCCCTGTATCAAGTAATCATACATAGCATACTGGAAAGGTAGAATACCCTGTTAACAATAGTAGTAGATTTTTTTTTTCATATCCTGTAATATAATTCAATGACTTTGCAAGTCTCATATCCTATAATTTCATTCAATGACTTGCAAGTCTCATATCCTATAATATTATTCACTGACTTTGCAAAGTTAACACTGATGTTTTAACCACAATATAATATATCACATATATCAAAACATAAACTTTACACCTAAGTATTTTCGAGTTGATTTCATTTATACATTTTTAGAACCCATTCCAAACTGACTGTACATATTCAACCATATAAATACAAAATGCAGATGACATATTTTTTTATGCTTGTGTGGAATGAAAGGAGAGAGAGTGATGAGGCTCAGCCAGTGACTTGTGCTCCATGTCTTTTATACGCTACTCAAAATGAGCTATCACTTTTCTTTACCTGAAAAATGATCCAAATTGATGAGTTGCGGCTCAGTGAGAATAACCATCCAATGAGCTCTAAAGTACCAAACAACTCATAGTAATAAATCACAATTCCAATATATACCATATATTCCATTCCATTCATCAGTATCATATAAGTATCAATAAAGTTGAAACATATAATCATTACTCTTTATGTATGCACATGCTTTGCTTATTTCATTTTGTTGTGACCAAGTTAAACAGACATTGCCCCGGGTTTCCATGTGAACATTTGCCATGTGAACATTTGCATTTGCATTTGCTAGCTAGCTTGATCATTTGTTTCATTTGCACATTTGTTGGGCCATAGGCCTCTTCTTTTGCTTTACAATATCGATTAACTAGTCACAACACCTTTTTAGCCCATATGCATATGCACTTGTATTTAAGAATTCATCAACCATTGCATCTTTATCATATACAACATACATATATTCCATATATACCTCATATGTCAAGCATATATCTTGCATATACTATACATATACCATGTGTATATATCACATTTGTCAAACATATACCTCAAATATACCACAAGTATACCATTTATATGTACCACAATGTCACAAATTATCCATCATTACATTATCAAGGACCAATCATGACAATAACATGAATCACATAGCAAGCAACATTCATTTGCACTAAAGAATTCAATCGATAATTAGACTCACCGTTCTCCTTTGATTCCGACCCCTAACTTATTGTCTATCTGCTCCTTGTGGGTCTCCAATATATTGCGAGCCTAATATGAAAACATAATCGATTAACTCATGATTAGAGAGACTTAATGTGGCTTAAACAAATTAATATGCATTGTTCATGTCAATAGTTAAGATTTTTCCTATGAGACAGTGTGACCTTATGGGACTGTTTAGCCTATAACTTTTTCTATAATTGACCAATTAATCTGATTCTTATTCTTAATTAAAAATAACATATAATTATAGAACATATATAAATTTCAGACCAATTGAATCATTGTACAATATTTGGTGGAATTTCTAAGAGTGTTCTTTTTTCTGCCTTGTTTTTTGCCTTTAGGCAGTTTCAGGGTACTCATTTGGGTTCATCATAACTTATAATCTATAAATCCTATTTTAATGAAACTTTACAGAAACTTATAAGTGTTCATATGGAACATGTTTCATGTTTACAACTTTTACCAATTATGTCTCTAAGGTCTTCTAATTATACCAAACATTGTACTAGTCCAGAATAGAATTCACTTCCGGAACAGTATGGCTTCCAAAGGCCATATATTAGTCTATACATAACCAATGAAGTTGAAATTAGTACCAATATTTAGCTATGACATATACCTATAACTCATGTTTTGATCATTTACAGAATCTAGCTCTAACAAGCTCAAATTAGCCAAACAAGTTACTGTATCTTCTCAGGGCACTCAATAGGCAGTTCAAACCATGGAACTGTCATGGTTCCATTCACCATAACTCAACATTTACAAGACCTATGAACCTGAAATTTGGTAGACAGATACAAAACACATATATCTAAAAATTTTATGTTTTGAGAGACTTCAAATAAGGGCTTTAACATATTCTAAATCAAACCACACAGCAGCTAACTTGGTTAGGGTTTACATCCTGACCAGTTTCAGTAAGAAGAGCATATCTCTCCCTATACATAACATCTTGAAAAAATGTTTACATATCCATAAATCTAAGACATAAAGGAACAACCTTTGTTTTTTACACATTTCCAGAATCAATATCTATTAACATCACAATTGGGGTGCAATTCAGTGCCTAATATTGAACCTAAGCAACTCAAATCAACCCTATAGCAATAAGAATTGATTGCTTACCAAGAACAACCTTGAAAGGGATAAATTAGCTTCAAAAACTAGGTGAAACAAGGAAGAATTGAAGTCTGAAATGGAGGAAATTGAAGAAGAAGTCGGGCTGGAGAAAAAGGCAGAAATGGGAAGATAAAGCTAACTTTTGGTTTTTGTCCTTTTTATCTTTTTCTTATCTCTTTTCTCATCTCTTTTCTCCTTTCTCTTCTCCTTTCTCTTCTCTTCTCCTCTATTTATCTTTTATGTCATTTTCATTTTATTTTGTCTATATTATTATTATTATTTATATAGATTTATAATTCCATTAATTCACACAATGATACAACTTAATCATTTGACCCGATTTAACTAAATTAGAAATGTAAATGTTCACTAATCTTAATCTAATCATTTTTCTTACTTTAGTTTAGTCACCTTATTCAATTCATTTCTAATACTTTGTTATCCTTATTTAGGTTATAAGGATACACATGTGACTCGATATAATTGCCAAATACTAGGACACATAGCTAGTGCGTGCCATGAACTTGTTCCTACGAAAATACGTATGAAATGCACGTGTTCAATTGAATTGCATGCAAGATGCTTATGTTCGATGAAATGCAAGTGGGGAAGGTCAAGGATGTTACATGAAAGGTTAAGATTTTGATTATTTATTGCATAAATAGATACAATGGCAGATATAGAACACAATTATGGTCTTTGTTTCATGTTAGGGACTAAGACAAATGGTGGAGAACCCCACTAGAGGCAGTAGATGCGAGAAAAATGAGTTTTAGAGCTCCAATTTTAAGGTTTGTCACGTACTCATTTTAATTTGTTTATAATTTGCTTATGCTGTGAATTTTGTATTATGATGTGTTTAGTGACAAGAAATATTGATATGATATATGCTGGAATTTAGTTAAATGGCTGATAATATTTTGTGATGCATAAAAATGTTGATATGTAGATAATTGATGTGGGATATTGATAAATAATGCATGATGCCTAGTTTGAAGGATTAAGTATGATATTATGCATGTTTATGGTTGATTTTAGATTCTAGAATATGAGAAGTGTTGATAGGTGTGGCTAACATTGGTTAGCTTTAGCATTTTGCATGATTGTGTGTGGAAATGGTTGAAAATGGTGTTGAAAATTATGTTTCTGTGTAATGTATCACACTTGTGAAGCCAAGCTTCATGCCGATAAAGGTATTTCATGTCGGTGAGTTAAGCTTCACTCTTGTGAATGTATGAATTCCATGCCTATGAAAAATGTTCACGTTCATGAATGATCATGAGCTAGTCACGAATGAGTCAATGGTAGACAACCCATAACAGAAGACTTCATGCCTATGAATATACCATTCACGCCCGTGTATGCCTTGTATCTAGAAACTTATAAATTGATTTGAATGAAGAAACAATATGAGTATGACATATTGACACACTTGGTATGATTAAATGAGGTTAACTGCAATATGATATCATGATTATGAAACATATAAATATGAGAATGATATGAAATATGATATTGTGGAACTATGGAATGTAATATAATTAATGTTAGTATCTAAAAAGTGAATAAATATGCCCATTCTCTATTCAAAGACTAGCTAGGATAGGTAGCATGCCATTGAGAGGGTTGTGAGGCCATAAAATATTTATACATGCAATTATTATATTGCTCATCAAGGTGGCTTAAGTTGTGTCAGAGCACTCCTAATTTGAGAAGCTCAGTGGTAGAATATCTAGATGAAGGATAAGGTGACTTAAGCTCGTGTTAGATCACCTTTTGTTCCCATATGCAAACAGTCATTGCTCATCAGGGTGGTTTAAGCTCGTGTTAGAGTGCTAATGATTTGAGAAACTCAGTGGTAGTAATACAAACAGATACAGTAGTGAGCAGGGTGGCTTAAGCTTATGTTACAACGCTCTTATTTCATAACCCGCATCTAGGTGGTTCGAGTCTAGAATATTGGACTAAGGAATTGGAAATTGGTAATAGAGTATACAAAAATTATAAGGTAAAGCATTGCCATAAAATATATACAAAACTCAGTGAATCACAATATAGTCACATTATAGAAAGGGATTTTGGAAACCAATAATCATATATATATGAGATTAAAAACTTGTTATTTCAATATACGATGAAATTCAGTGTGATTATGATTGATATATTGTATGATTATATGATATGGATTCACCTATGATAATTGTGCCACAATGTAAATAGACCCAAATATTTAATATGTGCATTTCTCTTCGATGTATGCATGGTTGATTATCCTAGTATGTACATATTCTGAATATCATGATGGTATTGGATAATATAGACAAGTTAGCATGAATAAAGTAAGTCAAGATGTGATATGTACATAATGATATGATCAAGCACATAGGTATGTTTTGATTATGAATGCTATGTTAATATGTTAATGCATGATAGAATTTAAATGATTATATGTACTACTAAGCTTTCAGTAGCTTCGCATATGAGTTTTCCTGTACATAGGTTTGGAGCTAGTAGATTGTTGATTTCACAATAAGAGAAGATATAGCCAGTTAGAGTTAACTCGTATTGGGTCTGTTACTTTATCTCATTAATTTTATTATTGATTATTCCATATGACATGGGGTAGAGATATATAGTTATTTCAATGTTTAAATAAAGTTATGTAATAGATTTTCACAAGAATAAGTATTATGGATTATGTAATAAGGGATGTTAAATTCGAAGATAGTTTTGAGATTGAATCAGATTTGGTATTGTTAATACATATTATGTCAGATGTATGTTTAAAATTGCATAGTATATAATATGATGATCTTGGTATAGAGAAAATTTAGAAAAGTTTTAATTCACACAGGTAGATATAGATGTAGTCATGTGGCATTCACCTGTACAGCGAGGTTTGCCCATGAATGTTAGGTGGATGTTAAGAAGGATCTGATCATGATTGTGAAAATAACCATAGTGTTGTTCATGGGTGTGATATCCAGTCACGACTGTAAATGCCCTGTTTTCAGCATAAATATTTATTGATTAATGAATTTTTCATTCTAGGAAACTAATTAAAATATGATATATAGAATGTGTAAAGGTAGAGTATAAATGAGAATAGCATGGATTTAATAGGAAATAAGTGAAATACAAAAATAACGAATTTTCACAAGAAAATAGTAAGAAAATTGTGGTTTTACCAAAAAGGATTAATAGTATAATAAAAATAAAATGAGATTATAATATGTGCCTAACCTAAACTTTTAGGCTATAAAGCCAATAGGCCAAAGTGCCATAGGCAGTCCACTGCCTATATTGTATTGGGCATACATTGTCCCATAACAACCATATACTTATTTCTCTTTATAGTCTTCAAGTATCTAGTATGAGTATCTTAACACAATAAAAAGATAAAAGAAGAAAATGATTAACCAGTATTAATTTTGGAATAGAAGATTGGAGAAAAGATTAATGAATGTTGGGTGATTGCATACATTCTGATAGTTGTGCCTATAGACAGATATAAGCAGTAACGTATATTGCATGAAATAATTAGACAATAAATTAAAGTATAAGAAAATGAATTTTTTATGAATAAAATAATAGGTTGCATATGGTTGAATGATGAATATTGCATAGTATATTGTCTTTCTATATACACCACTAAAGTTAGAGATTGACGTTGGAGTTTCTCTCGTGTAGATATAACGAAGAGAGATTTGTAGATAGTACTTTGTAGATAAAACTAGTGGAAACTTGATCCAATAAAGCGACAGTAGTATTGACATAGTGGCTTCCACACTTTTGATTCTTTTGCTATTTACGTTTTTGTGTTGTATATAAATTAAACTTTGTTTTTGGACAAGTTTGAAATTCTTTTGTAAAATAATGCTTTTGTATATAAAATGTATATAGTTTTCTTTTATCATGATATTATGGTTTATCTAAAATTATAATGTTTGGAAATGTGTGATTTTTTTTTAAAAAAAATGTGTTCTACTTTCAATATTAGATAATCAATTTCTGAGAGGAGGTGATATAATATCCTCTTATTCGACCACTTGTTAGGTAGGGTGAGAGGATGTCACACAAACTCATGCATAAAATACAATACAATGATATCATTTTAGTTTACATCATTACCATATGCTTACATTGTAACACCCATCTATAAAGTAGAGCAAAACCCCATTATATGGACAGATGCCATACAATGGAATCTATATAAACCTGTTTTGATTTAAAACTTCTTCTAAATTAACTCATACATTTGTATAATGAAAATCTTTCATGCACTATATACTGTATAAAAATATTTCCTATATTTCTATCAAATCCATAATCAAAACATAATTTGGTTTGGGCAATAACAATCTTTATTACAAAATTAACCTTATTAAAACATGAATAACTATCTGTCTTTGTCCCATGTCATAGGTGATAATGAAATAAATGAAATGAAATAGATAAACAGACCTAACACAGGTCAACTCTAACTAGCTTGAACTCCTCTTCACGTCAACACAGTTATCTATCGGCTCAAAACATGGGTGCAAAGAAAACAACACGCAAAGCTATTAAAAGCTTAGTCGTATATATAAACATTAAAATTCTAGCATGCATTCATACATTTTCATTGTATTCAAATTGTGAACATACCTGAGTGCATGACTATACCATCATATATAATAATGAAAATATACATATTGAATCACGAAATATAAGTACATTCATGGAATAAAATCATATTATGTAGTCGCAATATAATTAGTGCAGTCATGATGTGCTTTTCGTGATCGTACTCAACCCATGAACCTTACTGTTTCTGAAACCAACATAAATCACAATTGCAAAGGCAAAGCATGATTGCTAAAAGGCAACATGGTCTTTGTTGCAAACATGTTACTACCTCTCCTTTAGTTCTAAAGCCATTTTATAGCGCAGTCATAAATGGGGTAGCATGGTCATGAAAGGCTCCTCGCAAATGAAGTCGATATTACACCTAGGCCCATGATCTCCACTATTTGTTATGCCACATGGTGGCAAGATCATGATAGGATAGGCACAATTGCTATTTACAGTGTGAAAATATAGTTTTCAGCATTTTAATTACACTATCCATATACATACCTTTTATGCATTTAATCCAATCATGGTAAAGGTTAAACTATCAATGTTACTAGTTTTCATCGATCAATAAGCCTCAAACCAATCATCATACATCAACTAGTTCAACTTTGACATTTTCATCTCAAATATGTACATTTCTCATTTCTCAAGCTCATGTTATTCCAAATCCCAAACTTCAACATGTATATGTGTAACCTAAAAATTCATTGCACAATGTATTCCAAAAATCATACTTTCCATAAATCAATCCTCTCATCACACATCAATATTCATATTTGATGCATCAAATCATTCATGCACATATCAAGCAACTCAACACTCATTTCTCAAATTTCACAATTATTAATAGCACAAAGCAAAAACATACAAATTTCCATTCAGTCATGCAAAACACACATTTAGGATTGCCATTTTGTACATACCTTATGTTTTGGAGCTTTACCTCTCGTATAATGTCTACCTTTACTCACTTATCTTGGTTCTACCTCTCCTCCCACTTGATGGATGCAATCTCTTTTTCTTGGCATTCCTAAAACATCAAAACATCAATTTTACACTCTATACAACCTCTTTTGACTATGTAATCCTCTTTATAAGATTAAACCCTAATGTCTCACTTTCTCAAACACCCTAATGGTTTTACACTATATTTTAACATAAAATCCTTGAAGGTCTCTTTTTGTTAGCTTTCTGAGGCATTATAGCTAGGTTTTCTTGCCAAAACCCTAATTTGACTATAAAATGTAGTTTAGTTAGAAGAAATCTTATGAACATGGAGTAAAAGGAGTTTTATTTTGGTTTAAAGGTCATTAAAACTCAAATCAAAAAGGAAAATGAGAGATTTGTACTCACCAAACTCTTCCTCAAAACTAGCATGACACTCTTCCAACTCCCTTTGTAATGCTCATTAATTAGGGCCTATAATTTATGTTAGTTTTAAAAGAGAGGTAATGGGTAGATTATGGTTTTGAAGGTTGATATTTATGATGAAATTGCTTTAACGCCAAGAAAAGTCATGCTAGGGTTCAAAATGGTAGAGTTTACATAAGATGAGTTCTTTTTGAATGTATAGTGAGGGAGGAGTACATTTGTGGCCGTGAATGGTCGAGTCATAGTCATGAATGTAGTTTATGACAATGAAGGCATATTCATGCTTGTGAATGCAAGTCGATTTTGTTAGAGGAGTGCTCTAAAGGCAATCACCTTTATCACTTATTGTACAAATTTATTTGATTAACAAAAGGTTTTTCATTAATTTGATGTTCATTTGATATATGAATTGATAGTGATCTTAAATCAATTAATGAAGTCCTTAATACACAACATAACATGAAGGAATGAGGAGATTATGATATTGAGATTTTTATCATGTGTAATTATGTTAGTATGAGAATTATCCCTAGTCATAGGGTTAAAGAGACAAGACATTGCTAATCTGAACAGACTGGCACATGTTACACTCATTGATTAGATCAAATAGTATATCTCATAGTCTGTAAACATGAGATGTTTAGAGTTAACATATGGATGCTTGCTAACTGTAGCTAAGTACATTGGATGACTAGCTATGAGACAATCATATGGATAATCTGTAACATCCTTGACCTTCCCCATATGCATTTCATCGAACATAAGCATCTTGCATACAATTCAATTGAACAAATGCATTTCATACGTATTTCTATAGGAACAAGTTCATGGCATGCACTAGCTATGTGTCCTAGTATTTGGCACTTGTATCGAGTCGCACATGTGTAATTTTAACCTAAGTGAGGATAAAAAAGTATTAGAAATGAAATGAATAAGGTGTCTAAATTAAAGTAAGAAAAATTATTAGATTAAGATTAGTGAACATTTACATTGTTAATTTAGTTAAATCGGGTCAAATGATTAAGTTGTATTATTATGTGAATTAATGGAATTATAAATATATGTAAATAATAATAATAACAATATAAAATAAAATGAAAATGAAATATAAGATAAGAGAAATGAGAAATGAGAAGAGAAAAGAGAAGAGAAAAAGAGAAAAAGAGAAAAGGACAAAAAAACAAGTTGGCTTTATCTTCATCTTTCTTCCCCATTTCTGCCTCCTCACTTCAGCCCAGTTTTCTTCTTCAATTTCCTCCATTTCAGACGTCAATTCTTCCTTGTTTCACCTAGTTTTTGAAGCTAATTTATCCCTTTCAAGGTTGTTCTTGGTAAGTAATCAATTCTTATTGCTATAGGGTTGATTTGAGTTGCTTAGGTTCAATATTAGGCACTGAATTGCACCCCGATTTTGATATTATTAGAAATTGATTCTGGAAATGTGTAAAACACAAAGGTTGTTCCTATATATCTTAGATTTGTTTATATGTAAACATTTTTGCAAGATGTTATGTATAGGGAGAGATATGCTCTTCGTACTGAAACTGGTCAGGGTGTAAACCCTAACCAAGTTAGCTACTGTGTGGTTTGATATCGAATATGTTAAAGCCCTTATTTTAAGTCTCTCAAAACATACAATTTGTATATATATGTGTTTTGTATCTTTATACCAAATTTCAGGTTCATAGGTCTTGTAAATGGTGAGTTATGGTGAATGGAACCATGATTGTTCCATGGTTTGAACTGCCTACTGAGTGCCCTGGGCAGATCCAGTACATTAGTTGGATAATTTTAGCTTGTTAGAGTTAAATTATGTAAATTATCAAAACATTAAAGTTATAGGTATATGTCTTAGCTAAATTTAGGTACTAACTTTAGCTTAATTTGTTATCTATAGACTAAGTTATGGCCTTTGGAAGTCATACTGGTCCGGAAGCCAATTCTATTCTGGAACAGTAATATGTTTGGTATAATTAGAAGACCGTAGAGACATAATTGCTAAACTTTGTAAACATGAAACATGTTATATATGAACCCATATAAGTTTCTGTAAAGTTTCATTAAAATATGACTTATAGAGTGTAAGGTATGATGAACCCAAATGAGTACCCTGAAACTGCCTAAAGGCAGAAAATAAGGCAGAAAACAGAACACTCTTAGAAATTCCACCAAATATTATACAATGATCCAATTGGTCTGAAATTTGAATATGTACTATACATATGTGTTATTGTTAATTTGGAACAAGAATCATAGTAATTGGTCAATTATAGAAAAAGTTATAGGCTAAATAGTCCCATAAGGTCACACTGCCTCATAGGAAAAATCTTAACTATTGACATGAACAATGCATATTAATTTGTTTAAGCCACATTAAGTCCTCTAATCTTGAGTTAATCGATTATGTTTTCATATTAGGCTCACAACATATTAGAGAACCACAAGGAGCGGATAGACAATAAGTTAGGGGTCGGAATCAAAGGAGAACGGTGAGTCTAATTATCGATTGAATTCTTTAGTGCAAATGAATGTTGCTTGCTATGTGATTCATGTGATTGTCATGATTGGTCCTTGATAATGTAATGATGGATAATTTGTGACATTGTGGTACATATAAATGGTATACTTGTGGTATATTTGAGGTATATGTTTGACAAATGTGATATATATACATGGTACATGTATAGTATATACAAGGTATATGCTTGACATATGAGGTATATAGGGAATATATATATGTTGTATATGATAAAGATGCAATGGTTGATGAATGCTTAAATACAAGTGCATATGCATATGGGCTAAAAAGGCATTGTGACTAGTTAATCGACATTGCAAAGCAAAAGAAGAGGCCTATGGCCCAACAAATGTGCAAAGCAAAAGAAGAGGCCTATGGCCCAACAAATGTGCAAATGAAACAAATGATCAAGCTAGCTAGCAAATGCAAATGCAAATATTCACATGGAAACCCGGGGCAATGTTCGTTTAATTTGGTCACAACAAAATAAAATGTACAAGCAAAGCATAAGTAAATAACAATTATTGAATACTTGATTTTATCTATATTTATATGTTATTGACTGATGAATGGAATGGAATACATGGTATATATTGGAATTGTGATTTATGACTATGAGTTGTTTGGTACTTTAGAGCTCATTGGATGGTTATTCTCACTGAGCCGCAACTCATCAATTTGCATCATTTTTTAGGTAAAGAAAAGTGATAGCTCATTTTGAGTAGCGTATAAAAGACATGGAGCACAGGTCACTGGCCGAGCCTCATCACTCTCTCTCTCCTTGCATTCCACACAAGCATGAAAACATGTCATTTGTATTTTGACTTATATGCTTGAATATGTATTATCACTCTAGATTAGTTTTGAAATGTATAAATGGAAACAACCCATAATCCTTTGGATGGAAAGTTTATGTTTTAATATATGTGATATATCGTATTGTGGTTTTTAATGTTGACTTGAAAAGTCATTGAGTGATATTACAGGATATAAGACTTGTAAAGTCATTAGTTGATTTTACAGGATATGATATGGAAAAAAATTTACTACCACTGTTATCAGGGTATTTTACATTTCCAGTACGCCATGTATGATTACTTGATATTTGGATAGGTTATACTAAAATGCATAAGAGGTGTGACGTTACATAATCTATTCAAATGTCAATGATAATCTCATCATAGCAATAGTGCAAGTAATCTTAGAGAGGTACTGAAGGATATCTTGGATATTGATTCTATTGACACTATTTCTTATTGCCTTAAGGAGGCTGCTCAGAGGGTGGTGATTGGATATAACTTCAGGTATTCAAAGGTAATTGGGTAACCAACAAAGGATTCACCACTCCTGATAGAAGGAGTGTATACCCATGGCCTCTTTTCGTGGTCATTACTCGGGAATCTCTAGCCGGAGTGGAAATGTCATAAAGATAGTCTTCAATGAATATCTAATAGAGTAATGAGCCTCAGGGACAAGAACTAACATTACTTAGACTAGACGTGACGTAGTCAGTATAGTGGGAGTTGACACATGTTCATACTCTGAACCAAGTAGGGTATAGAATGGTGAAAGGAATAATTGCATGAAAATTATCTATGGAAAGGTTCGTAGTCAAACTACTGACTTCTCAGTCAATTGGGGGTCATGATGTGTTGCTAGATACTGCTAATGACTTGCTTAATTAATTGTTAATTTAAGTGGCCAATATAATTGGGAATCTAATGGGTCACACGCATTGAAGATATGAAGAATGAGTAAAATGGTCTTGGATGGGATCCAAAATATGAAAGAATTATTTCGGGATGCATCGCGATGAGATCGCATAGAAAAATCATTCGGGAGGGTCATAGGCTAGCCCGGGCTGGGAAGGCTGCTAGCTTGCCCAGCGGCAGCTCGTAGTAGGCCCAGTGTGCACACTGGTGCCTCCTGTTGGCCAACGGGTGAATTTGGCCTTAATTAGGACAATATGGCCATTAGGCACATTCAGTATTCATTCAATTCCCTTTTCTCTATTTTTGACTTTTGATATTTTGTTTGAATTTGATTCAAATAGAAAAGAAATCAAATGGCAGAAAATAGACATGAAAATATTTTTTTGTGAAAAAAATATTTTTAAGATACAATAAAATTCTCTCATGAACACTTTGAAAGCTAACACTTTGAATTTGTTCAAACCATTTTTCTTTTGATAGTTTTTTCTTCATTCTTCGTGTGGATTATTGTTGGAAACATCCTAGTGTGGATTGGTGTGGTTTGCTACAACCCAACAAAGTAAAGATTCGAATAACAAATAAGAAATTACAAGGTATAATTTCTAACCTATATATTTATATAAATTAGTTTTAATAGCACAAGTATGATATTTTGTTTTGGGTTTTGAAATTTTATTTTTCAGTTGTGTTTATGAATGTGATTCATTCTTCAAAACCCAACAAATTTTGTATGTGAGAAATCACATTTTTCTGTTTCAAATGCTCCTTATCTATGCCATAATCTACTCCCCACAGCTCTAAAAACTCCTTCTTGACACACCAAAGAATTCTTCTCCACCTTCACACCCTCATTTAAGACAAACCTCCCTTATTGAGCTTAGAGAAAACTTGAAATCAAAGGGGTTAGGGAAGAGTTCTTGAGAGGTTGGGATAGAACTTTGTCTTAGATTGGTTTTAGGTTGTTTTCTATTATAAATGTCTTATGAGGATGTTTTTATGTTCTTAGGCATTTTTAGAAGTAGTGGTGAGGATCACCAAAGCAAAAGACAAGCTTGAAGTTTAGTTAAGGCTCCATTTTGTTAAATGTATGCACATATTGCCATTTAAATTCAATTTCTTTGCATTTTGGCATGTGTAATGTGTCATAAATGCATAATGAAGATGCAAAGGCATGTTATCAATGGAATAGACTTAGTTGTGTGCGATTTGTATGCTAGAATGACATAACATATTAGTTATGGTATTAATGATATAAAAAGTGTTTGTTAGCTTAAATGATGTCCAAATGGGTCTATATCTTGTTAAAGCATGTTGTTAATATGAGCAATACATTGGAATATTGATAGGAGTGATTATCACTAGTCAATCTTTAGAGCTTTAAAAGTGTTGAATGAATGATCTATTTTGGCTTAGGTTTTGTTGCTGAAAAACCCATATTCACATTAGTTACATATGGTTCATAGTCATTAAATTTTGAATAGAATTAGGTTGCATGTCTATGACACAAGGTTCACAGCTTTAAAACGCTTAATCAAAAAATGTCCAAATTAGGCAATAGCTTTTCATGTCTTGTTTCATAGCTAGGGAAGTAGTGAATGCTTAGGTTTAGGCCCATGAATAATTGGTCATGACCATAAACATCGATACTATAGTTTTTCATATTCACACTAAGAATTCAACTTTAGTTTCACGACTAGAAACCCATGAAACATAGTTACATGCCTATAGTACTTCACATGAGTGAATGATATGTATATACAACTGGTAGTGTTCATGCCTTGGTTCATGGATAAATCACTCGTGAAGAAAAGTGAGTTTACAATATGCAATTTTGATTATGACACTATATGATGGGTTTGTTTAATTAGATGCTATGTTACTCTGTGTAAACATGAATATCCACATGTGATGAAGATGTAACACCACAAATATAATTAGTATTAAACCAATTATATAATAAAATACTACAAACTTTTCTTTTTAAAAATACATTCTTTGCTTCATGGCCATAAATGACTATTTTAAAATTCATGTAAATAAAAGTAAAAGAGAAAATCCAATAAATATTTTATTCCATTAAAATACCTTATAGGCCTCAAAGTAGCCTATGATTTTACAAACATTACCCAAAAAATGGAAATACAAAACCCTTATAATGCAAGAAAACTTAAAACCAAAACATCCTATTGTATCACCCACCTAACTGTGTCTTATCCTGTGATTTTTCCATTGGACTCTTAGTCTTTGTTAGCAATGATCTAACCAGTTACAACCTAAGTGTGAAAAACACTCACAAGCTAAACAATTCATGCATAGCGGTACATTTGTATATACATGTAAACAACCATGTATGCATACCATCTTATCATGTTAATATCTTGCCTTATATAAATCTAAACATTCATAATCTACCATATGTGTTCTATGTGCTTATACTTATACTCATATTATTTATCTTGTGTTCATGCATAGGAACTCATATCCAAAAATTTACATACCTCTCTACCATATAAACATACATATTTAACATTTATTTCATGTTTTTATGTTTGCATTCAATGTCATTTCATAATAATCATGCATAAAAACATACCTCCACTCTGATCCTTAACCTTTATGTTCCTATTCACATGCATAGATATGAAATTATTTCACATGTCACATATGTCATTTCTATAAAACAACATTAGCAACCAATTCATCATGTTCCACTTTCATCAGTATCTATGTATCTAGTTTTCCTTATCCATTTTTTTTATTTTTCCCAAAACTCTAAGTGGACTATCCAAATATGGGTTGAGGAATAGAAGTGCTCCAAGAGCTTCAACCACTCTCTCCACTACCTATGGTGTGCTTGTTCGAGCTCTTTAAGTCAAGGGCACTCTAAGAGCTTCAGCCACTTTGGACTCATAATATAGTAATTGGATGAATTGAGAAACAAAGGCACTCTAACCTATGCTTTAACTGCCTTGTTCTCAAATAAAATACTACAGTATCGTAACCCCCACAATGACATGTCATTTATCTTATGTCAAGTCTTAGATTAGAGAAAAGGCCATTCCAGAACATATCACCTTTCCTTTTTTCTTTGTTATCAATTCCATGCTCTTAAGCATTTATCATTCACAAATTATCATATTGTATCCCATTTCATTTCCCATTTCAATATGTTAAGCATATATACTTGTTTGTATATGAGGTTTCTTACAATCATCATCACTTCATATTTTCCTTTATTAGATTTTCACATCACGCATTTAATTATGACATACATTGTTTGATGTTATGGAGCATCAACTGGTATCATTTATGTATAAACATTTAGGGAATCATGTGTTTCATACTTATAGTATATCATTGAGCATACATGTCCATAACCATTACATTGCATTATTGAAGAAAAGAATATATATCATTTTAATAGGCTTCACGAGCATGAACTACATGTTCAAGACTATAAAGGTTCCATTCACAGGTAGCCCACTTGTGAACCAAACTGTGAATGTACTAGTGAATATTTATGGACATTAAGTACACATGCTTCACAGGCATGAAAAACAAGTCACAGACATGACTCTGTATTACGGGAGTGAATCAAGTGGTGACTTAAGTCGTGAAAGGGTCTGTTCTACTTTAACTTCATTTTTGGGCATGATTCATGGCCGTAAACCCCTATCACAAGCATGAGCTTAGGTTTTCCAACATATATCAACACCAAAACTAAGAAATATTACAAAATACATGCAAGGGCTCTAAGATTGACTAATTTTAATTACTCCTATCAACATTCAAGTCATATATCATGCAAACAATATACCTTTAACTTCTTAAAACACATTTTTAACAATAATCAGGCTAAACCCAACTTAAAATCCATTAATATTCATACTTAACTTTAATGACCTTCTAAGATATTATTGCTTTATCTCAATAATAAATGGCATTTAATATTCATTTCACTCAAAACCAAACACTTAACATTCTTTAAGAAACATATTTTTGGATTTAAATACATATGTAGTAACTTTTGACCAAAGATCCTCTTTAAACTCTTCAGGATCCATCCTAGCTAATCCTTCCCTTTTTGTGCTTGTTTCTCTTCAACTTTATCATCTCCAAGCTCATAAAAATCCAAAAAAAAAAAACAATCTCCTCTCAAGCTTAGTTCTTCCTCTATTCTTTCAAGAACACTTTACCTCTTTTTCTTTGATTTCATGTTTCTCCCAATATTTGATCTATGAATCTTTATGGAAAAGGAAGGAGAGAAGGAAAAATAAGGTGAAAGAGGATATGGTGGTGTGTTTAAAAAGGATAAAAGGCATTATGGAGGAGGTAAGGGTAGAAAAATAGTCATGGAAGAGAGAAAATGCGGCTATATTCACCTACTCTGCTGACTACTGGTCATGAGCATGAAATGTTCTTCATAGGTGTGAACATCCCCTATCATAGTCATGATAAACCTTTCATGGGTGTGACCCTAATCCATGACATTCACAACCATGACCCCTTACTCACAAGCGTGAATCCTTGTAAAACTCTACTGTTTTGAAAATTGAAGACTTTTCACTGGAATGAAAACACCATTCTTCACTCTTTTCATCTTTTTTAAATCTTAATCTATCCACGCTTTCTTTTTAATTACCAACATATCTTATAGGCCCTAATTACCGAGCATTACATGATGAGACAATATACCTATGTTAAATGCTATGAGCATTTATTGTGATTTCGACAATTAAAAAGGAAAAATGAAAATGTTTTTAATGTCTAGCTCTCTAATCTATGATTTCACATGGGATAGATGGCATGCCATTGAGGGAGTTACAGTATCGTAGGATATATTGATATGGAATATGAGGACAAAGTGGCTTAAGCACAAATTGTGAGTGCCCTTAATCCCATATGCTAATAATGATTTTTATTACTCAATCAAGGTGACGTAAGTTCAGGTTGTGAGCACTCTTGACTTGAGGGGTTCAGATGAGTATATATAGTTAGTGAACATGGTGGCTTAAGCTTAGGTTGTGAATGCATCTATTTCACAATCTGCATTCGGATAGTCAGGCTAGGAGACTTAGGCAAGAAATAACAATGAGATGATATGTTTTTGGGTAGAATAAACTAAAAGGGATATGGTGAATATTATATATGGTATAAAGGAATATGGTTTGGTTATATGAGGTTTTTACATATTGTATATGGATACATGTTTATATCATTCATGATTTATGGTTCTAGTATGTGTTAATATGGAAAATAGGTATATAACATCTGGAATGTATTTTCCTATGTATGTTCACAATGTAAATGGTATGATATGGTATGACATTACATAATAGTATGTAGAATTTCTATGCACATATGTACCACTAAGCACTAGGTTGCTTAGCATGTGGATGTTTTCCTGCACACAAGTTTGAGCTGGTAGATTGAAGTTGCAGGTTGTGAAATAGAGCCCATATAGAGATCAATCAGAGTTGACTTATTTTTGGGTTGGGTTTTACATAACATTATTTTGATACTTTTTCTACATGTCATAGGATATGAGATATAGTTTTTGTGTTTGTCTTTTACTTTAAGATCGTGTATTTAATGTCAATGATGTACTTTTGTAAATATTGGGCTAGTGTAAGCCCAATATGATTTTTTTAATATGATATCGATCTTTTAGATCACATTTTTTTTTCATGCTTGTAAATACTTGTTTATGTTTAAAACCACTTTTTGATATAAAGATGGAATATCTTTTGGATCAAGGTTTTTCAAAATATGGTCCATAGAATTCTCTTATATAGTTAGGATTATCCTAATTTTGTGGGAGGGCATTACATTTATTAGTATCAGAGCTTAGGTTTAGGCATTTCTGAATATAAGTTGGCTAAGAGTTTATCATGGATGTATAGGGTCTCATTTGACTTTGACATGGGCTACTTCTTGATCAACTTGTTAGACTGGGTGAGTATAGAGATAAAACCTCATGATGTTGATAAGAGCAATAGTCCTCCTAACACTGAGGCTTATGATTAGCCTAGTGTTGCTAGTATTCAGGGTCTGGGTGCTGCTTTAGTTCATTTACAGCACATTACCAGTCAGGCAGAATAGGGCTAGATGTCGTTCATCCATCAAATGGTGGGTTAACTATAGCAATTCGCATAGGCCATGCCATAGGCAATGCCACAGCCATTTCCATCACCTCCACCATTAAGGCTAAGGATGCAAATAAATAGGCTCTGGAAGTATGAGGCTATAGATTTTGTTGGCAAGAGTGATGATGATCTAATTGCTATAGAGTTTTGGTAATGGCATGTAAGAAAATACATATATGTGTAAGATTTTTATCCTTGAAGCACCACTAAGCTAGTAGCTTAGCGCAGATAGTTTCCTATCGCGTAGGTTCTGAAGTATAGCTATAATTAGCATAACTATCAGAAGACAAAGGGTACCCGAACAGAAAACAGCTTAAACCTTTGGACTATTTTTGGTATATTTTATTAAAAGCCTTGTAAATTAAATTATAGTTTTATCTCATCTAGTATGTATTGGAGGCATGTAAAACTAATGTAATGGATATAGTGTGGATGTAAAAAAAATATTTTTATAAATAAATAAAATTTTGAATATTGGTGTTTGCAATATTTTTGCTATATAAAAAAAAATTATACTTCTTTTAGCGAATCTTATAAGTTAACTGGTTAGGTCATGCTCACTTACCTTATTGAATTATAGTGGGGTATGGAGGTGTTATAATTTTTGGTATCAGAGCTATAGGTTTATATGGTTCTTCCTTAGTGGGTATGGGAGATAAGTGCATGTTTTCATGCATATGCATTTTTTTAAGTTGCTATATTCTGATAAGGGACCCTTCTTATGACAATATAGGTTTTAATGGATTCTAAATCATGATTAAGTTATGGGGAAGTAAAAGGTGATAATATTGTTGACTCTGATGTTCATAGATAGTGAACATTAGTTAGAGTATCTGAGCCTAGTGTCGTAGCTTTACAACATACTATAGAATAGATTGATCTAGGTTAAGAACACTTCATGCAACAGATGGCTACTTTGTTACAGCAGATAGCACAAGTTGTACAGCCACTAGCTCCACCACCTGCCCTACTTCAGCCAAAACCCTAAATTGATAAGTTGAGAAAATATGGTGCAATGGATTTCACATGTAAGAAAGAGCATGATCCATCAGTAGCAGAAATTTGGTTAGAAAAGATAGAATGAGTTTTTTAGAAGCTCTAATGTCCCAAGGGGCATAAGGTTAGGTATGCATTATCCCTCCTTCAGGAACATGCCTAATACAAGTGGAAGTCGGTCCTAGTGAATACTCAGACTCCGAAATCTCAAACATGAGATTTCTTCTTAGCAGAATTTAAAAAGAAATATGTGCCATAAGTTTATGTTGATGAAAAAAAGAGAGAATTTCTGAACTTGAGGCAAAGGGGTATGACAATAGCTAAGTATGAGAGGGAGTTCACTAAGTTAAGTAAATATGCAATGAGGATTATTAAAGATGAAACAGATAAATGTGATACATTTGAATATGGCCTCGATGAGGATATTGGGTATTTGGTTGCTTCTCACCAGTATACAGACTTTGCTACAATAGTGTCCTTTGCCATTAGTGTTGAAAGAAGAAAAAGATGAAGACAGAAGAGCTTTCCAAGAAATCAACAGCTAGTGTGGCCCAGATATCAAGAAAGAAGGGTCGGTTAGTACCTAGACCTTTTCAATCATAGGGTGGTAGACATACAATTTCTGTTAGGCGAGGTCAGCAATTTAGACCCGCAACATTATCTACTAGTTTGCCAGCATCATTCTCCAGGAGGCCAGCTCCTGCTATGTGCCATATGGTGGCTGACTGGGGCATGCTTGAGATGGAGAGCCACTGATCATATGAAGAAAGAATTTCCCAAACTTAGTACAGGTAGTATGGCACCAACACAAATGATGGCATCAGGAAAAAGGCATGGTAAAGGTCGAGGCCAGTTTAGAGGTGGTCGTACAGGATAGAATCAAGGGGTATCAGAGATAGTTGACAGACTCGGGGGTAATAGAGCTCTAGCTCGGGCATATGTGATGCGAGCTTGGGAGGACTAGGATGCACTAGACGTTATAGTTGGTAAATTTTCTTTATTTTACCTTAACTTGCATGCATTGATAGATCTCAGTTCTACGCATTCATACATAAGAACTTGTGCACTTAGACAAGGGAATATGATGCCTGAGAGCTTAGAGTATGAGATAGTTATGACCAATCCATTGGGACAAAGTGTGAGAGTGAATCAGATATACAGAATTAGCCCAATAATAATCCAGGGTAGAGAATTTCTAGTAAACGTAATAGAATTACCTTTTCATGAATTCAATGCTATTCTGGGTATGGATTGGTTGACAAAGCATGGAGTTGTAGTCAGCTGTCAATCTACAAAAGTTATACTTAAAATTCTTGGGCATGATGACATTATCATTCCGGGTGAAGGTCAAACATGTGTTGACTAGTGTCATGTCTGCATTAAGAGATTGGAAATACATCAAGAAGGGATGTGAGGTATACTTGGCCCATATGATAGATATTAGGAAGAGGAGCTCAAAACTCGAGGAGCTCAAAACTCAAGGATATCCCCATATAGTGTGAATTTCCAAATGTGTTTCTTGATGATTTGCTAGTGTTACCACCAGATAGGGAGATAGAATTTGCTATTGATGTGATTCCTAGTACATGTCTGATATCAATTACTCCTCACAGAATGACACCTACAAAATTAAAGGAATTAAAATTTCAGTTGCAGGAATTACTAGATAGATAATTCATAAGACCTAGTGTGTCAGCATAGGGTGCTCCAGTGCTGTTTGTAAAAAAAAGGATGGCACTCTTGGATTGTGTATTGATTATCGACAATTGAACAAAGTGACAACTAAAAATAAATATCCACTACCTAGAATTGATGAATTTTTTATCAATTAAAGGGAGCATGAGTATTCTCTAAGATTGATCTGAGATTTGGGTATTATTGAACCTTGATGGGTATTTCTGTCATTTTGATACTAACAAATAAAATGGCAATAATGTATTTAATAATATGTGTTCTAAGTTTATTGAACAGGATATATCTTAAGTGAAATAGATCCAACAATGAAAGATAAATTTTGAAGATCGAAATAAAAAGAAATACCATGTCCACACCCTTGACTACTTATGTCATGCCCATGATATAGCTTAGCGCCAACTCTCCAACATTCAAAGTTCACGGCCATGAAGGATCATGCCAACCATGAATGATCAAATCAGTCAAGCCCATGAAATAAAGACATGCCTGTGAAACAACATGTCAAGTTCTTCTATAGAGCTTCACGACAGAAGTCACCACTTGAACCACGACTTGGAAGAATGTTCATGCCTGTGAAAATATAAAGTCACGCCTGTGATCAAACACTTCAATTTCTTCCAGAAAGCTTCACGGCCAGAGTCATCACTTGGACCATGACTTGGAAGAACATTCACGATTGTGACACATATAGTCCGTGAATGAGGACAGAGAAACATATCAAGAGCGAAGTTAAGAGTTGGTTCAACGGCTATTTTCGCATTAAATGCACCCAAACGGCTATAATTCACTGAGAAAGTATAAATGCAAGTCATTTATGAATCCTAAGTAGAAGAACAACAATTACTTTGAATCTAAAATCTTATTGTAGTCATTGTGCATTAATTACTTTCAACAAATCCTTATTCTTTGTAAAAACCTATTTCTCATAATTTTTGAGCATTATAGGTTGGTGAGTGTTTTCATTGTAATCTATTACTCAAGTGAGTTTGGGTATATTGGGTTAAGAGTGAAACACTTGTAAGGGTTTATTGTGTGAGCCATAAAACACAAGGAATTGGTTTATTATGTGAACCATTAAAACACAAGGGAATTTCTGGGTTAGGTGTTAGCCATTGAGAGAAACACCATAGTTGGGAGTGAGCTTATAAAACTCCATTGTAACACTCCAAGTGTTAGTAAAACTCCCAATTGAGATTGGGGAGAGGAGTAGGGTTTGTTAATACCCGAACCTCTACAAATCTTATGTGTGATATCTCTTCATCTCTACTCTATTTAATTTTATTCCACAATTAAGGTTAAGAATTTTTTTTTAACCAATTCAACCCCCCTTTCTTGGTTCATTGTTTGGGCAACAATTGGTATCAAAGCCAAGTCTAGCATCAAATCATAAAAAGCGCTAGCAAAGATCAAGAAATGGCCAATGAAGGATTCCAAAGTCTCAAGCCTTACTTGGATTGAGCAAACTACTCTCATTGGAAGTTCCGGATGGTGTCATATCTCGATAGTGAGGGAATTGTTGTTTGGGATAGCATTTGAAAAGAATGGACACCACCAACCAGGAGAGGAGTTAATGGTGAAGAAGAAATTCTTTAAAGAGATGTTTGGACAAAGCCTCAATGTATAGCAAACTTCAAAAATAAAAAGGCAATGACAATTTTCGCAAGCTCACTATCCATTGAAGAATGTGGTAGAATCCAACACTACCCTACTGCATATAGTATGTGCAAAACATTGGAGAATTATCATGAAGGAACAAAAGAAGTTAAATCTAAGAAGATTCAACTTCTCACTTCAGAATATGAACTCTTCAAGATGAAATCCAATGAATCCATCACCGATATGACGAACCGTCTTCTAGCTATCACAAACGGCATGAGAAATCTTGGAAAAACACTTGAGCATGGAAGATGTAAAAAACAAAATTCTGAGAAGCCTTCCTCTCAAAGACTATGATTCAAGAGTTGCTGGTATAGAAGAAGCCAACGAAGACATGAGCATCATGAATACCGATGTGCTTATTGGCAAACTTCTAACACATGAAATGGTAGTAAAGAGAGATAGAGAACTTGAAACCTCACCAGAAAAAAGAAAGCCTCTAGCACTAAGAGCCTCTACTTCAAAATCTCAAGAGGAAATTGAAGATGAAGAGGAAAAGAGTGATGATGCAAATGAGGACATTGCCATGCTCTTAAGAAGATTAAAAAGAATAATTGAAAAGAGACTTGGCAATTCTCGAACCCTCAAACAAAGACCTGTCAAACACTCCTCAAATGACTCTCAAAGGAATAAAGAGGAGGTAAAATGTTATGAGTGTGGGAAGAAAGGACATATCAAACCAGAATGTCCAAGGCTCAAGAAACACAATAAAAAATATCAAAAATATAATGGGGAGAATGGTCACAAAGCCACATGGGATGACGAAATCTCTTCAGGCAAAAAAGATGATAATGAAGGAGAAAAGGTCAACCTATGCTTCATGACTTTAGAGGATCACTTCACGAATGAGGTAGGTCCTTCTTACTTATATTCATTTAATAATGATAGTAATGATAATAATAGTGATAGTGAAGATGATGATGAGCAGAGCCTAATATAAGTATTGAACCTAGAATTAGAAAAATATAGATGTAAATTCAATACTTATAAAAATAATATTTTAAGTTTGAAAACCAAAATGGAAGTTTTAGAAAATAAAATCTTAAGCTTAAATCTTCTAATGAATCTCTTCAAAACTCATTAGATGAGTACTCTTCTAGAACCTCAACTAAATCTTTACTTAAAGAGAACAATGTTTTGAAAAATGAAGTTCATGAACATAGAAACTCCATTTCAAGATTTCACAAAGGCAATGAGACTTTAAATACTCTCATAGTGTCTCAAAGACCACCTTTAATAAGACATGGTCTAGGATTTAATGGAACATCATCTTCATCTCACAATACCACATTTGTTAAGTCAAATGCACCTCATATCTCCACATTAGAAGCAATAGCCCCAAGGGCTAAATGCACAACACACACTAAATCCTGTATTTATAAAAAGAATGGTCAAGAGTCGGCTAGCCTAAGAAGGAAACCTCAAAAGGCCAATAATGCATTTATGTATAAGAGGCATGCACCTAGGAAAGCACCAAGTCATCATGCATGTGCATGTCATTGCTCACAAACTCCATCTAATAGGATAATGGTAGGTAAAAGCATGGTAAAAACAAAAAACATGTTTAGAGCTAAACAATGTAATTATTGTATGAAATTTGGTCATATCAATAGACATTGTTGGATAAGGAAGGCTCATTGGGAACTATTGAACCTTGATGGGTATTTTTATCATTTTGATGCTAACAAATAAAATAGCAATAATGTATTTAACATACCTATTTTCTAAATTTATTGAACAGGGTATGGAATATGATAGCAAGAATAGAGAATGGAAGACTAATCTTAAAAAGACAAAAAATGAAGAAATAGCATGTTCACGCCCGTGACCTTATATGTCATGCCCATGATGAAGCTTAGCGCCAACTATCCAAAATTTAAAGTTCACAACCATGAAGAATGATAGCAATCATGAATGATCATATTAGTCACGACCATGAAAGAAAGTCACGCCCATGAGAAGACATGACAAATTCTTCCAGAAAGCTTCACGACCAGAGTCACTACTTGGACCACGGCTAGGAAGGATGTTCACACCCATGAAGATATAATGTCATGCCTGTGATCAAACATTTCAAATCCTTCCAGAATGCTTCACGGCCAAAGTCACCACTCAAGTCACAGCTTGGAAGAACAGTCACGATCGTGACACTCATACTCATGACCGTGAAAGAGGAAAGAGAAATATGTCAGGCGTGAAAATAAGAGTTGGTGCAACTGCTATTTCCGCATTAAATGCAATCAAACAACTATAATTCGCCATGGAAGTATAAATGCAAGTCATTTATGAATCCAGAACAAGAGAATAGCTAATACTTCGAATCAAAATCTTGTTGTAAGCCATTTGTGCATTTGATATTTTCAAAACAAACATTTATTCTTTGTGAAAATTTTTTTGCTCATCATTCTCTGAGCATTATAGATTTGTAAGTGTTTCTCTCTGTAATCAACTACTCGAGTGAGTTTGGATATTTTCGAGTTAAGACTAAACACTTATAAGGGTTATTTGTGTGAGCCTTTAAAACACAAGGAATTGGTTTATTGTGTGAGCCATTAAAACACAAGGGATTTTTGGGGATTAGGTGTGATCCATAGTTAGAAATACCATAGTTGGGAGTGAGCTTGTAAAACTCCATTGTAACACTTAGTGTGTTAGTGAAACTTCCAATTGAGGTTGGGGAGAGGAGTAGGGTTTATTAACACCCGAACCTCTATAAAAATTCTTGTGTCATATCTTCCTATCCTTACTTAACTTAACTTTTCTTTCCGCACTTAAAAGTTAAATTTTTTAATATCCAATTCAACCCCCCTTCTTGGTTCAATAACTGGGCAACAGGAATTTTCATGTGCTAAACCTCAAGGACCCAAGTTCATTTGGGTACCTAAAAACAATACTTCAATTGTAATTTTATAGGTATGCCTCAAGGCCACTATAAAAGAGAATGATTGGCTTGTGGATAGTGAATGTTCAAGGCATATGACCGAAAACAAAGAGCTATTCAATGACATTAAAAGTATTGATAGAGGTAAGGTAACCTTTGGAAACAATGCTAAGGGGTAAGGTAATTGGCATTGGGTCTATTGGTATTAATAATACTGCTTTCATTGAAGATGTTTTACTTGTTGATGGTTTGAACATAACTTGTTAAGTGTAAGTCAATTATGTGATAAGGGAAACAAAGTAATCTTTACTTCCAATGAATGTCTTGTAACCTCCATCGATGGTCAAGAGATATGTAAAGGAAATAGAGATGTCAACCCATACATAATAGACTTACATGAATTATCTAACCATTCCTTTAAGTGTCCAATGACTACTAGTGATGAATCTTGGCTATGACATAGAAGGCTTGGTCATGCAAGCATGGATTTAATTCAAAGTCTTAGCAAAGGAGAGCTAGTAAGTGGACTACCAAAAGTCAAATTTGACAAGGATAAGACTTGTGAACCTTGCCAAAGAGGAAAACAACATAAGTCCTCTTTCAAATCCAAACATTTTGTACAATGGAAAAGCTTGATCTTGAGAAAGATGAAAATGATCAAGAAAACCCATATCAAGATGACTCTCTACCGAAAGCTCAAGAGCAAGACAAACAATAGCTTCTAAAGGAGTGGAAAATGACAAAAGATCACCCCAAGGATCAAATCATTGGTGATCCTACTAAAGGTCTAAGCACTAGATCTCATCTCAAACTTTTAGATTCTAACCTTGCTTTTGTCTCTAAAATTGAGCCTAAAAATATTGATGAGGCTCTTAATGATGAATATTGGGTGATTGATATGCAAGAAGAACTCAACCAATTTGAGAAGAGTAAGGTGTGGACCTTAGTTCCTAGACCCAAAGAGCATCAAATCATTGGTAGCAAATGAGTATTTAGAAATAAACTAGATGAACAAGGTTCAATAACTAAGAATAAGGCTAGGTTAGTTGCAAAGGGTTATAATCAAGAAGAAGGAATAGATTATGATGAGACGTATGCTCCGATAGTTAGATTAGAAGCCATAAGAATTCTTTTAGTATTTGCATGCCATATGAATTTTAAAATCTTTCAGATGGATGTCAAAAGTGCTTTCTTAAATGGTTTTATAGAAGAAAAAGTTTATGTAGAACAACCACAGGGCTTTGAAAGCCATAACTTTCCTAATCATGTTTTTAAACTTTCAAAAGCATTGTATGGTTTGAAACAAGCTCCATGAGCTTGGTATGAAAGACTAAGTTCTTTCCTTTTAGAAAATAACTTTTCAAAAGGAAATGTTGACACAATATTATTTACTAAAAAGCATAAGCATGATATTCTAATTGTTCAAATTTATGTTGATAACATCATATTTAGGTCTATTAATGAATTGTTTTGCCAAGAATTTGCTAAGTGTATGACTAGGAAATTTGAAATAAGTATGATGGGTGAGCCTAAGTTCTTTCTTGGTCTACAAATAAAACAAAGCAATGAGGGAATATTCATCAACCAATCCAAGTATGCCAAAGACTTAATCAAGAAATTTGGAATAGAATGATGCAAAAATGCCAAGACTCCTATGAGCACCTCAACAAAATTGGACAAAAATGAAAAGGGTAAGAGCATTAATGAAAAGCTCTATAGCGGTATGATCAGATCACTCTTATATCTTACTGCCTCTAGGCCAGATATAATGTATAATGTATGCTTATGTGCTAAACGTCAATCATGTCCTAAAGAATCACATTTGAATGTTGTGAAAAGAATTTTAAAATATTTGAATGACACATTGCATCTAGGCTTATGGTATCCTAGAAATTCATCCTTTCATATCATATGATATTCAGATGCAGACTATGTCGGTATTCTCTTGGATAGAAAGAGTACCTCAGACACTTTTCACTTTATTGGTGAATACTTAGTTTCTTGGTTTAGTAAGAAATAAGTTTCGTTTGCTCTTTCTACTACTGAAGTGGAATATGTGGCAGCAGTATGTTGTTTTACTCAAGTCCTATGGATGAGACAATAACTTAAGGATTATGGTCATAGTTCGGACCATATATCTATCAAATGTGACAATACAAGTGCCATAAATCTATCTAAGAATCCCATTCAACACTCTAGAAGGAAGCATATTGACATAAGACATCATTTTCTTAGAGATCATATTCAATATGGAGATGTGGAATTAGAATTTATCGATACAAACAATCAATTGGTAGATATTTTCACCAAACCTCTTAATGAAGAAAGATTTAACTTCATAAGAAGTGTGCTTGGTATGCTTGATGGATTAACCTTATCTTAAGCATGATTGTCAAAATTGTCAAACCTTGAATGTTAATTTCCTTCATATGTTGTTTTTATTGTCTAATCTTTTAAGGTATGAAGTGGTTAGCATGATGGGAATATATGTTATAAGGCATAGAAGCATCTTAGGAATCTTTACGCTTTTATTAGACTTAGTTTTATTTATTGAAAATTTAAGGAAATTCACACCTATGACATATATTCACGGTCGTGATCATAATCGCCAAAAGTTCCAGTAGCTTTTATGTTTTGGTTCATGACATTCTTCACAACTGAAGGTAATGAAGACTATGTATCATGCCCTTAACTCTTTCCTTTCACTCTCGTGAAACTCTTCATTCAAGACTGTGACAATTTTTCACGACTGTGAATATAAACATCAAATAATTACAGAACAGTTCATGTCTTGTTTCATGCGTTGCTTCACGGTCAGTAGTAGTGAAGATTGCATTTCATGACCATGACTCATTTTATCATCGCTGTGAAATTTATAAGTAACACCCGTGACTATTTAATGTCATGACCGTGAATAGATTTGTATCCTTTGTCATAGCTAGAGCGCCTCTTCAAAAAACAGTGACCACGACCATTCACTCCCGTGAGCAATGATTCACGACCGTGAATATGTCGACTATAAAAAAAATTTTACCATTTATTCTCATTCTCAACCTTTAAAACTCTCTCAATTAAAGCTCTCATTCATTACCTCTCACAAAATCTGGCCTCCTCATATTCTTTTTCATCTACAAAATCCTTCAAAACTCTTTTCTTTTTGAAAAATCATAACATCACAAGGTTGTTTTCAAAATCCCTAATCAAAAAGTCACTATCCAAAATCCTTAATCCTTGATTATCAATGGAACCCGGCTCATCAAAAGGCATAAGAAAGAATCCCATGCTCCGAGATGCCACGCGAACTACCTTCTAAACATTATTCTATAGCATTGTTATCCAAGATATGCAGTTCTTAAGAAAAGGCCCCTACTTTCTTCTCGTTCCTTCGAATGGAATGTTGTCAGAACTCTCGGACTTGAGACAAGCATGACGGAACAATTACAAGCTTGTCATCTCAAAGAATTTGAGGATATTCATCGACCAATGCTAAGGGAACCAACTCTCGAGTTCCTTAGCACTTTGCAAGTGTCTCCCATTGGAACATTCAAATTCCAACTTTGTAAGCATTCGAACACTCTCACAACACCAGAATTTGGCACAATCTTCAAACTTCCCTCAGATGGTATTCTTATGAGAGTGAGATGGGATTCTATGCCAATCCGGCATGGACTCACTTTGGGTTGGATTGTAGCTGGGATGTGAAAAATATTAATAACACCCATCTTCGATTTGCTATGCATAAATATCTACATAGGTTTCTTACCTATAGTATCTTTGCAAGAGGCGATAGCAACGGTGCAATCCAAAAATCAAAGCTTTTCCTCCTAGAGATGGCACGAAGAGGTCTAACAGTGGCTATGTCTCGCTAGTTTGCAAATCATCTCCTCTCAATTGCAACAAAGCCATCGGGAGATATCTTGATTGGTGGGTATGTGACTCACCTTGCAATTGAACTCGGCTATCTAAAGCTCAATAAGCACAATTTCAACCTCATTCCAGCACATCCTCGAGACGGCTAGATGTCGAGTCTTTTATAAAGATGGGAGTCGTTGTTTGCATAATCTACGAGAATAATGTCTATTACTGCTTCACCACTCCAGCTCATGAAATTGATTAGGAAGACCAAGATTCGAATGAATTCAAAGTTGGCCTCCAAGGAATCCAGTAAAGAAAACGAGTCTGAGTCGAGACAGCGACCCTGGAGGTTGAGCAAGTGGTTGGTCAGTCATTGGCCTCTACACCTAGCTTGGCACAACAGGTGGTTGATCTTTTAGCACCTCACTTTGATCTATTGCAGGCTTCCATCGATGAGAGGTTGGAAAACCTCAAAGATTTTATAGAATCTCATATGGATAGCCTCGAGATGGAAGTAGCACGACTTAGAAATGGTCTGTTAGGCTTAAAGCCTAGTTAGAGTCCTAGCTTTTTCATGTTTTTATTTATGTACTAGTTTCTATTATTATGTAGGAATTTAATTCACATGTTTAAACTTTGTACTTCCTCTTTCTCATATTAATAGAATTACATCATTATAATTTTATGGTTTACTTTTTTTGATGATGAAAGGGGGAGAACCTAGCAATATATGAATATATGCAAATGTCTTGCATAACATATACCTCACATATACTTTGCATATACTTAACTAGGTAAGGAAACAATTTGATATACTTTGAATATGGCTCACATATGCTTTGCATATACTCAACTAGCTAAGGAAACAATTTGATATACTTTGAATATACCTCACATATACTTTGCATATACTCAACTAGTTAAGGAAACAATTTGATATACTTTGAATATACCTTGCATATACCAAACTAGTTTAGCAAAGATCCATGTTATACGTCATTCAATTCTTGCACTTTATTATTTTTTTGTTAACCACCTTTTGAGGGGGAGACTTCTCAAAAGCACATATTGCTAGATTATTTGTCACCATCAAAAAGGGGAACATTGTTAAACCTTGAGGACCTTGAGGGGTATTTCTATCATTTTGATACTAACAAATAAAATGGATGTGTTCTAAGTTTGTTGAACATGATATATCTTGAGTGAAATGGATGCAACAATGAAAGATAAATTTTGAAGATCAAAATAAAAAGAAATAGCATGTTCACGCCCGTGACTACTTATGTCAAACTCATGATATAGCTTAGCGCCAACTCTCCAACATTCGAAGTTCACGGCCATAAAGGATCATGCTAACCATGAATGATCAAATCAGTCATGCCCATGAAATAAAGATACGCCAGTGAAACAACACATCAAGTTCTTCCAGAGAGCTTCACGACTAGAGTCACCACTTGAACCATGGCTTGGAAGAATGTTCACGCCCGTGAAAGTATAAGGTCACACCCGTGATCAAACACTTCAATTTCATCCAGAAAAATTTATGGCCAGAGTCATCACTTGGACCATGACTTGGAAGAACATTCATGACCATGACACATATGGTCATGACAGTGAATGAGGACAGAGAAACATGTCAGGAACGAAGTTAAGAGTTGGTTCAACGACTTTTTTGCATTAAATGCACCCAAATGGCTATAATTCACTGAGGAAGCATACATGCAAGTCATTTATGAATCCTAAGTAGAAGAACAACAATTACTTTGAATCTAAAATCTTGTTGTAGTCATTGTGCATTAATTACTTTCAACAAATCCTTATTCTTTGTAAAAACCTATTTCTCATAATTTTTGAGTATTATAGGTTGGTGAGTGTTTTCATTGTAATATATTACTCAAGTGAGTTTGGGTATATTGGGTTAAGAGTGAAACACTTGTAAGGGTTTATTGTGTGAGCCATAAAACACAAGGAATTGGTTTATTGTGTGAGCCATTAAAACACAAGGGAATTTTTAGGTTAGGTGTTAGCCACTGAGAGAAACACCATAGTTGGGAGTCAGCTTGTAAAACTCCATTGTAACACTTCGAGTGTTAGTAATACGGCCAATTGAGATTAGGGAAAGGAGTAGGGTTTGTTAATACTCGAACCTCTATAAATCCCGTGTGTAATATCTCTTCATTTCTACTCTATTTAATTTTATTCTGCAATTAAGGTTAAGAATTTTTTTTATAACCAATTCAACCTCCCCTTCTTGGTTTATTGTTTGGGCAACAAGTATCATCAATTGAACATCAAAGAGTCAGATGTATCCAAAACAACCTTTAGGACACGATATGGCCACTATGAATTCCTAGTTATGCCTTTTGGCTTAACGAATGCACCAGCAACCTTTTATGGAAACGATGAATAGGATTTTGGGGCCTTACCTTGACTAGTTTGTGGTAGTTTTTATAGATGATATCCTGGTGTATTTAAAAGACAAAGAAGAACATGACAGACATCTCAAAATAGTGCTTCAGACTTTGAGGGAAAATAAGTTGTATGCAAAGCTATCAAAATGTGAGTTTTGGTTAAAAGAAGTAGGATTCTTAGGACATATTGTGTCAGCTGAAGGAATTTGAGTAGATCCCAGCAAAATAGAAGTGATTTTGAATTGGAAATTGCCCCATAATGTGAAAGATGTCCGGAGTTTTCTTGGATTATTCGACTACTATATAAGATTTGTGAAGGGATTTTCAAGTATAGTTGCACCAATTGCCAAACTAATCAGAAAGAGAACTAAATTTGAGTGGATAGATCAATGTCAAGAAAGCTTTGACAAGTTGAAAGTCATGCTAATTAATGCATCTGTATTGATCCAACCTACTCTGAGGAAAGATTTTCTAATATACAGGGATGCCTCTCATAATGGGCTAGGCTATGTATTAATGTAAGAGGGTAAAGTAGTTACTTATGCATCTATGCAACTGAACCCTCATGAACTAAATTACCCTATGCATGATTTAGAATTGGCAGTAATAGTGTTTGCATTAAAAAATATGGCGACACTATTGGTTGAACCTTGAGAGGTATTTTTGTCATTTTGATGATAACAAATAAAATAGCAATAATGTATTTAATAATGTTTCTATTCTAAGTGTGTAAAATAGGAGATACTATGACTAGAACATGAAGCAAGATTGAATGATGCCTTTTAAAGATTAAAACCAAAGAAATAGCAAAGTCACGCCTGTCACTACATATCTCAAGACCGTGAATGAAGCTTAGCGTCAATTCTCCAACATTCAAAGTTCACGACCACGAAGGATCAAACCAACCGTGAATAATCAAGTTGTCATGCCCGTGAAATATAGTCATACCCACGGCTTGGAAGAATATTCATGTCCGTGAAAGTATTATTCACGCATGTGATCAAACACTTCAAATTCTTCCAGAAATCTTTACGGCTACAGTCACCACTTGGATCACGACTTGGAAGAACATTCACGACCGTGAGACATATTATCATGCCCGTGAATGAGGAAAGAGAAACATGTCAAACGCGAGATTAAGAGTTGGTTCAACGGCTATCTTCATATTAAATGCACCCAAACAGCTATAATTCGTAGAGGAAGTATAAATGGAAGTCATTTATGAATCCTAAACAAAAAGAAGAATAACAACAATTACTTTCCATCAATTCATCTTGTTGTAGCCTTGTGCATTGTATAAACCTAATTGCTTATAATTTCTGAGCATTGTAGGTTGGTGAGTGCTTTCATTGTAATCAATTACTCAAGTGAGATTGGGTATATTGGGTTAAGAGTGAAACACTTATAAGGGTTTATTGCGTGAGCCATAAAACACAAGAAATTAGTTTTTGTGTGAGTCATTGAAAAATACAAGGGATATTCTGGGTTAGGTGTTAGCCATTAAGAGAAACACCATAGTTGGGAGTGAGCTTGTAAAACTCCATTATAACACTTAGTGTCTTAGTAAAACACCCAATCAAGATTGGAGAGAGGAGTAAGGTTTGCTAATATCCGAACCTCTATAAATCTTATGTGTGAATTATCTCCTTCCCTACTCTATTTATTTTATTTCACACCTTAAAGTTAAGAAAATTCTATTTACTAACCAATTCAACCCCCTTCTTAGTTCATTGTCTGGGCAACAATTGGTATCAGAGATTGTCTAACAAGAGAGCCTAAAAAATGCTAGCATAGATCAAGAAATGGCCAGTGAAGTATTTTAAAGTCTCAAGCCTTACTTTGATGGAGCAAACTGCACTTATTAGAAATTCTGGATGGTGACATATCTCGATAGTAAGGAAATTGAAGTCTGGGATCGTGTTCAAAAAGAATGGACACCACCAACCAAGAGAGGGGTTGATGGTGAAGAAGAAGTTCTTTTAAGAGATGATTGGACAAAGCCTTAACGAAGAGCAAATTTCAAAAACAAAAAGGCTATGACAATCCTTGCAAGCTCCTTATCTATTGAAGAATGTGCTAGAATCCAACAATGTCCTATTGCATATAACATGTGGAAGACATTGGAGAATTATCATAAAGGAACCAAACAAGTTAACTCCAAGAAAATTCAACTTATCTCTTCAGAATATGAACTCTTCAAGATGAAATCCAATGAATCTATCACTGATATGATGAACCATCTTCTAGCCATCATCAATGGCATGAGAAAGCTTGGAAAGCATTTGAGCTTGGAAGATGTGAACAACAAAATTCTGAGAAGCCTTCCTCTAAATGATTATGGTTCAAAAGTTGCAAGTATAGAAGAAGCCAATGAAGACATGAGTGTCATGTCTACCAATGTGCTTATTGGTAAACTTCTAACGCACGAAATGGTAGTAAAAAGAGATAGAGAACTTGAAGTCGAACTAGAAAAGAGAAAGCTTCTAGCACTCAAAGCCTCTACTTCAAAATCTCAAGAGGAAATTGAAGATGAAGAGGAAAAGAGTGATGATGCAAATGAGGACATTGTCATGCTCTTAAGAAGATTAAAAAGAATAATTGAAAAGAGACTTGGCAATTCTCGAACCCTCAAACAAAGACCCCTCAAACACTCCTCAAATGAGTCTCAAAGAAATAAAAAGGAGGTAAAGTGTTATGAATGTGGGAAGAAAGGACATATCAAACTAGATTGTCCAAAACTCAAGAAACACCAAAAAAAATTTCAAAAGGATAATGGGGAGAAAGGTCACAAAGCCACATGGGATAATGAAATCTCTTCAAGCAAAAAAGATGATAATGAAGGAGAAAAGGTCAACCTATGCTTCATGACTTTAGAGGATCACTTCACAAATGAGGTAGGTCCTTCTTACTTATATTCATTTAATAATGATAGTAATGATAATAATAGTGATAGTGAAGATGATGATGAGCAGAGCCTAATAGAAGTATTGAACCTAGAATTAGAAAAATATAGAAGTAGATTTAATACTTACAAAAAGAATATCTTAGATGTGAAAAACAAAATGGAAGTTTTACAAAAAGAAAATCTTGATCTTAAAACCTCTAATGAAACTCTTCAAAAATCATTAAATGAGTATTCATCTAGACTCTTAACTAAATCCTTGCTTAAAGGAAACAATATTTTGAAAAATGAAGTTGAGGAACTTGTAAACTCTATTTCAAGATTTCATAAAGGCAAGGAGAGTTTAGACACACTATAGTTTCTCAAAGACCACCTTCAATAGGACATGGTCTAGGATTTAATGGAACATCATCTCACAAGACTACTATTGTTAAGTCTAGTACACCTCAAACCTCCACAATTGAGGTAATAGCCCCAAGGGCTAAGAGCACAACACACAAAACCCCTTATTCAAAGGAAGAATGGTCAAAGGTCACTTGGCTTAAGAGGAAAATCGGAAAAGACCAATCATGCTTTTATCTATAAGAGGCATGCCCCTAAGAAAATGCCTATTCATCATGCATGTGCATGTCATTGCTCACAAACTCCATCTGAAAAGATAATGAGACCTAAAAGCACGGCAAAACCAAAAAACATGTTTAGAGCTAAACAATGTAATTATTGTATGAAATTTGGTCATATCAATAAATATTGTTGGATAAGGAAGGCTCATTGGGAACCTTCATGTGGGAACCTTCATGTATCATAGGTATGCCTCAAGTCCACTATAAAAAAAATGGTTGGCTTGAGGATAGTGGATGCCCAAGGCATATGACTGGAAATAAAAAACTATTCAATCACATTAAAAGTATTGATGGTGGTAAGGTAACCTTTGAGAACAATTGTAACATCCTCGACCTTCCCCACATGCAAATTCACATGCATTTTATTTAAATATATGCATCTTCCATATAATTCAATTGAACACATGCATTTCATTCATATTTTCTTAAAAACAAGTTTACGACATGCACTATCTACGTGTCCTAGTATTTGGCAATTGTATCGAGTCGCACATGTATACTTATAACCTAAATGAGGATAAAAAAGTATTACAAATAAATTGAATAAGGTGACTAAATTAAAGTAAGAAAAATGACTAGATTAAGATTAGTAAACATTTACAATGTTAATTTAGTTAAATTAGGCCAAATGATTAAGTTGTATTATTGTGTGGATTAGTGGAATTAAATATATATGTAAATAATAATAATAATAATAATAATAATAATAATAATAATAATAATAATAATAATAATAATAAAATGAAAAAAAAGAAAAATAAAAGAAAAGAGAAGAGAAAGGAGAAGAGAAAAGAAAAGAGAAAAGAGAAGAGAAGAAGAGAAAAAGATAAAAAGACAAAAACAAAAAGGTTGGCTTTATCTTCTTCCTCCCATTTCTGCCTCTTTACTCCAGCCCCATTTTCTTCTTCATTTTTTCCCATTTTAGCCTTCAATTCTTCCTTGTTTTATTTAGTTTTTGCAACAAATTGACCCCTTTCAATTTTGTTCTTGGTAAGTAATCATATATTCTTACTGCTATAAGGTTGATTTGAGTTGCTAAGGTTCATTAATAGGCACTGACTTGCACCCTGATTTTGATATCAATAGAAATTTATTTTGGAAAATATTAAAACACAAACATTGTTCATTTATGTCTTAGATTTATGGATAAGTAAACATTTTTGCAAGATTTTATGTATAGGAAGAGATATCCTCTCTCTACTGAAACTAGTCAGGGTGTGAACCCTAGCTAAGTTAGCTACTGTGTTCTTTGGTTTTGAATATGTTAAAGCCATTAATTGAAGCATCTCAAAAAGAAAGTTGTAGATATATGTGTTATGTATCTGTATACCAAATTTTAGGTTCATATGTCTTGTAAAGTTTGAGTTATGGTGAATAGAACCATGACTGTTCCATGGTTTGAACTTCTTGCTTAGTGCCCTAGGCAGATCCAGAAACTTGTTTGGCTAATATGAGCTCCTTAGAGATCTATTATGTACATTATCAAAACCTAAAAGTTATACGTAAATGTCTTATCTAAAGTTTGGTACTAATTTCAGCTTAATATGTTATGTATAGACTAAGTTATGGCCTTTTGGAAGTCATACTAGTTCAGAAGCCAACTCTGCTCTGGACTAGCAAAATGTTTCTTATATTTTGAAGCCCTTAGAGACATAATTGATAAAAGTTACAAACATGAAAAATGTTCCATTTTAACCCATATAATATTCTGTAAAGTTTCATTGAAATATGACTTATATATTATAAGTTATAATGAACCAAAGTTGGTACCCTAAAACTTCCTAAGGGCAGAAAATAGGGCAGAAAATAGAACACACTTAGAAATTCCACCATATATTGTCCAATTCTCCGATTTCTCTAAACTTTCAGTATGTTATATAATTATATGTTAGTTTTAGTTAGGATAAGAATTATATTAATTGGTTAATTATAAAACAAGTTATGGACTAATCAGTCTCATAAGGTCACACTATCTCATAGGAAAAATCTTAGCTATTGATATGAACAATGCATATTAATTTGTTTAAGCCACTTTAAGGCTCCCTAATCATGAGTTAATCGATTATATTTTCATATTAGGATCATGACATATTGTAGACCCACAAGAAGTTGATAGACAATAAGTTAGGGATCGGAATCAAAGGAGAAAGGTGAGGCTAATTATCAATTGAATTCTTTAGTGCATATGAGTGTTGGTTGCTATGTGATTCATATGATTGTCATGATTTGCCCCTGATAATATGATGATGGATAATTTGTGACATTTGTGGTACACATAGGTGGTATACTTGTGGTATATTTGAGATATATGTTTGACATATGTGATATATATACATGGTATATGTATAGTATATGCAAAGTATATGCGTGGCATATACTTCATATATGTGGTATACGTATGTTATGTGTGATAAGATACAATGGTTAATGAATTCTTAAGTACAAGTGCATATGCATATGGACTTAAAAGGCATTGTGACTAGTTAATCGATATTGTAAAACAAAAGAAGAGGCATGTGGCCCAACAAATGTGCAAATGAAACAAATGATCAAGCTAGCTAGCAAATGCAAATGTTCATATGGCAAATGTTCACATGGAAACCCGGGGCAATGTCTGTTTAACTTGGTCACAACAAAATGAAATAAGTAGAACATTTGCATATGTAAAGAGTAATGATTATATGTTTCAACTTTATTGATACTTATATGATACTGATGAATGGAATGGAATACATGGTATGTATTAGATTTATGATTTATTACTATGAGTTGTTTGGTACTTTATAGCTCATTTGAGGATTATTCTCACTGAGCCGCAACTCATCAATTTGTATCATTTTTGAGGTAAAAAAAAGTGATAACTCATTTTGAGTAGTGTATAGAAGACATGGAGCACAGGTCACTGCCGACCCTCATCACCCTCTCTCCTTGCATCCCACACAAGCATGAAAATATGTCATCTATATTTTGTATTTATGTGTTTGAATATATATAGTCATTTTGGAATGGGTTTTAAAAATGTATAAATGAAAGCAACTCGTAAATACTTATGTGCAAAGTTTATGTTTTAATATATGTGATATATCATATTGTGGCGAAAACCTCAAAGTTGACTTGCAAAGTCATTGAATGATATTACATGATATGAAAAAAAAAAAAAATTAATACCATTGTTAACAGGGTATTTTGCCTTTCCAGTATGCTATGTGTGATTATTTGATATAGGAATAGGTTGAACTCAAATGTATAAGATGTGGTGTTACAACAATACTAAGGTAATTGGCATTGGCTCTATTGGTATTAATAATACTACTTTTATTGAAGATGTTTTACTTACTAATGGTTTGAAACATAACTTGTTAAGTGTAAGTCAATTATGTGATAAGAGAAACTAAGTAATCTTTACCTCAAATGAATGTCTAGTAACCTCTTTAAGTGGCCAAGAGATATTCAAAGGAGATAGAGATGTCAATACTTACATAATAGACTTATACAAAATTTCTAACCTTTCCTCTAAGTGTCTTATGACTATTAGTGATGAATCTTGGCTATGGCATAGAAGGCTTGGCCATGCAAGCATGGAGTTAAATTAAAGTCTTAGCAAAGGAGAGCTGGCCTTGCTTTTGTCTATGGCTTTGCTTTTGTCTCTCAAATTGAGCCTAAAAATATTGATAAGGCTCTTAATGATGAAAGTTGGGTAATTGCTATGCAAGAGAAACTCAACCAATTTAAGAGAAGCAAAATATGGACCTTGGTTCCTAGACCCAAAGACCATCAAATCATTAGTAGTAAATGGGTGTTTAGAAATAAATTACATGAACAAGGTTCAATAACTAGGAATAAAGCTAGGTTGGTTGCAAATGGTTATAATCAAGAAGAAGGTATAGATTATGATGAAACCTATGCTCCAATAGGTAGATTAGAAGCCATAAGAATACTTTTAGCATTTGCATGCCATATGAATTTTAAACTCTTTCAAATGGATGTCAAAAGTGTCTTCTTAAATGGCTTTATAGAAGAAGAAGTTTATGTGGAACAACCTCCAGGTTTTGAAAGCCATAATTTGCCTAATCATGTTTTTAAACTTTCAAAAGCCTTGTATGGGTTGAAACAAGCTCCAAGAGCTTGGTATGAAAGACTAAGTTCTTTTCTTTTGGAAAATAATTTTTCTAAAGGATATGTTGACACAACTTTATTTATTAAAAGGCATAAGCAAGATATTTTGATTGTTCAAATTTTTGTTGATGATATCATATTTGGGTCTAATAATGAAATGCTTTGCCAAGAATTTGCTAAGTGTATGACTAGGGAATTTGAAATGAGCATGATGGGAGAACTTAAGTTCTTCCTTGGTCTACAAATCAGGCAAAGCAATGAGGGCATATTCATCAACCAATCCACGTACTCCAAAGAGTTAATCAAGAAATTTGGAATGGAAGGATGCAAAAATGCTTAGACTCCAATGAGCACATCAACAAAATTGGACAAAGATGAGAAGGGTAAGAGCATAAATGAAAAGCTCTATAGAGGTATGATCGGATCACTATTATATCTTACTACCTCTAGGCTCAATATAATGTATAATGTATGCTTATGTGCGAGATTTCAATATTGTCCTGAGGAATCACATTATACATTATATTGAGCCTAGAGGCAGGAAGATATAAAAGTGATCCGATCATACCTCTATAGGGCTTTTCATTTATACTTTAGTCACGGGCGTGACTTTCCTATTTCTTTGATTTTAATCTTCAAAATGTGTCTTTCAATCTTGCTTCATGTTCTAGTCATAGTATATCATGTTTTACATACTTAGAACACAAACATTGTTAAATACATTATTGCTATTTTATTTGTTATCATCAAAATGATAAAAATACCCCTCAAGGTTCAACAATCTCCCTTTTTTTGTGGTGACAAATAATCTAGCAATATGTGCTTTTGAAAAGTCTCCCCCTCAAAAGGTGCTTAAGATAAAATAATAGTTTGCAAGATTTGAAGGATGTATAGCAAAGGTATTTACAAACTAATAAAGTATATGCAAGGTATATCTTAAGTATATCTCATCTTTTAACACATATATAACAAGTGTATTCAAAGTATATGTGAGATATATGTTAAGTATATCTTATGCATTAAAATGAGTTTAGAATAAGTTCAAGTTTGCAAAGTATATGTGAGGTATATCTTATACATATTATTAATTAAGGAAACATTTTACATATTCCACACATTGCATAATGAAAGCATATATTGCTAACCACACATTTGCATATATTGCTTCCACACATTGCATAATGATAACATATATTGCTAACCACACATTTGCATATATTGCTAGGTTCTCCCCCTTTTGTCATCAACAAAAAAGAAATTATAATAAGATGATTTACATTAAGATTTAAGAACATAAAATAAAGTCCTATAACATTAAAGATAAATCTACTACATGAAAACTAGGACTCTAGTTAGGCTTCAAGCCTGAGAGACCATCCCTACGGCATGCTACCTTCGCCTCGAGGTTGTCCATACGAGACTCCATGAAGTCTTTGAGATTTTCCAACCTCTCATCAATGGAAGCTTGCATCATGTCAAGGTGCAGTTCTATATGATCAGCAACCTACTGCGCCAAGCTGGATGTGGTAGAAGCTGATGACTGACTAACATCTTCCACTACTGTTGGTGTCGATGTTTTATCACAGGCTCGCTTTCATTGCTGGATACCCTAGAGGCCAGCTTTGAAATCATCAGTTTCATGGTCTTCCTAGTCAATTTCACTAGCTAGAGTGGTGAAATGGTAGTAGACATTATTTTTGTAAATAATGCGAACAACTGCTCCCATTTTTATAAAGGAATCTACATCGAGTCAGTCTCGTGGATGAGCTGGAATAAGATTGTAATTGTGCTAATTGAGATTTAGATACCCTAGCTCAATGGCAAGGTGAGTCACATACCCACCAATCAAGATATCTCCCGATGGCTTTGTTCCAATGGAAAGGAGATGATTCGCAAACGATCGAGACAAGGCTATGGTTAGTCCTCTTTGTGCCATTTCCAATAAGAAGAGCTCCTACTTTCTGATTGCCCCATTGCTATCTCCTATGGAAAATATACTATAGGTGAGAAACCTATGTAAATACTTATGCACAGGGGACCATAGGTGTGTGCTTTTAGTCTTCTTCACATCCCAACTGCATTCCAAGCCAAAATATGTCCAAGCCGGATTGGCATAGAATTTGACTTCACTCTCGTTGAGAATGCCATCGGAAGGGAGCTTGAAAATATTGTCGAACTCTGCTGCAATGAGAGTGTTAGGATGCTTACAAAGTTGGAATTTTATGGTGCTGGTGGGAGAGACTTGCAACGTGCTAAAGAACTCGAGAGTTGGTTCCCTTAGCATTGGCTGATAAATGTCTATGAATTCTTTGAGATGACAAGCTTGCAACTATTTAACCATGCTTGTCTCAAGACCAAAAGTCTTAACAGACTTCCATTTGAAGGATCGAGATGATAGTAGGGGTCTCTTCTTGAGAACGACATATCGCGATGGCAATTTTTCGGAATGATATTAAGAAGATAATCCGTGTAGCGTCTTGGAGCATGTGATTTCTTCCTTGTGCCTTTGGAAGAACCAGGTTCCATTTTGATGAAGCTTTAATGAAGGATTGGAGAAGAAATTTTTGGACTAAAAGATTAAAAATAACCTAGATAAGTTGTGATTCTTCAAGAAGAAAGATGTTTTGACAGGGTTTTATAGATGGAAATGAATATGACGAGGCCAAAATTTGTGAGAAATATTGAATGAGGATGATAAATGAGAGAATTTGTAGAGATGGAAATGAGAAAACGATATTTTACAGTCGATATATTCACGGTTGTGAATGGTCCATCACAGCCGTAAATAGTCATGGTCACGATTTGTTGAAAAGGTGCTTTAGCCATGAATAACGAGATGAATCGAGTCACGGTCATGACATTAAATAGTCATGAGCATGACCTAGAACTTTCACAGGTGTGATAGAAATAGTCCTGGTCGTGAAGAATTTGGCTTCACCACTTCTCACCGTGAGGCAGGGCATGAAACAAAGCGTGAATGGTTCTGGAGTTATTTGCTATCAATATTTATAGTCGTGACCAAGTATCACAGGCATGAATCAGGCTTTTCACGAGAGTGACATGTATTGTCACAGGCATGAAACTTAGTTTTCACTACTTCTGCCCGTAACCACATCAGCCAAATAGGCTTCGCATCCTTTTTTCATCATTTTCTCTACCTTTATCATTGAAATAAACTGTGGAAGTTATGGGAGCAACTCACCTTCCACTTTCACATCCCCCAGTTCTGCAGTTTTCATATTACAAATTTTTCCTTGCAATCTACATCTGCACCATGCTGTGCTAGCCAATCCATGCCCAATATGGTATCAAATTCCTGAAAAGGCAACTCTATCAATTCTGCCAATAACTCTCTCCCTAGTACATTCAAAGGACATCCTCTATATACCTGATTCACTATCATGTTGTGCCTTAAAAGGTTTGTTATCTCAATTTCATATTCAATATTCTCACTGATCATGTTGTGTTGTCTAGGAGTATTTGTGCATATATATGAGTGTGTTGAACCTAGGTCAATCAATGTAGACATTTCAGAGTCATAAAAAGAAAACATATCAATAATCACATATGTAGCCTCCTAGTCCTCTCTAGCCCTTATAGCATAAACTCTAGCAGGCACTTGGCCTAGTCCGAACCTATTGATAATCTCAAAGATTGCCTAAGTAGGTCCTATACGACCTTTTATTTATTGCCTGGTCTGAGCTGTAGCAGTCCGTATGGTCTGGGCAGGTGTATTGCCTATCAACAGAGGATAATTTCTCCTCATATGCTCTTTTGATCCACATCTGAAGCAAGCACCCTATATTCTTCTAGCACTCTCCTCTATGAATCTTGTGGCAGGTGCCATAAACTAGAATGTTATCTCTAGTAGCCTGTGTCTGATTGCTATCTGATGTAGATGTAGACCTTGAGGGTTATCCCTTCCTGGATGAACCGCCCTAAGTATAACCCATGTTCTGTCCCTGACTTTTGCCATGAGATTGTGGGTGGAATCGACCTTTTTTAACTAAAGGCTAGGTCATTAGAGTCACTATCTTTCTAGCAACTTCCTCAGCTCTCTTTCTCATCCTTTATTCCACACTAACACTGGCTAAAATCAGTTTGGTGAAACTGTCATGCTGAAGTGCAGCAACAAAATTACATTGAGGCCATACTCAAACCTCCTGCACTTGTCTCTCTCACTAGTGATCATCTTAAAGGAATATTTACTTAGTCGAGTAAACTCTCTCTAGTACTCTGTCACTGTCATGTTGCCCTGCTTGAGACTCAGAAACTCCCTTTTCTTCCCATCCAAATAGATAGGAGGAACATATTGTTCCTTGAATTCAACCATAAAGAAGACTCAAGTCATAGGCTGTGGAACATCTAGTTTTAACAGGACTGTCTTCCACTAGTCATAAGCATCATGTTGTAATAAATATACCGCATACTTGGCCTTCTGATCAATGACTACATCAATGTCATCATATACCCTCTCTATCTTTTCAAGCCAATATTGAGCAATAGCAGGGTCATCATTTTTTGTTCTCAAACAATTAGTAGCTCCAAATTTATGGAGCTTGTCTAGTCGTACCCTTAGCCTCGGTGGTGGAGGCGGAGGAACTAGCGCTGGTGGCACTATTCTAACTATCTATTGAAGTATACCATCTATTGCATTAATGAAATATGGTCGAGGTTAGCTTATTCAAGAGCCCGTGGGTCAGGGACTAGTACTGTACTTAGAACCTGAATACTAGCAGCACTGGGCTGGTTTGGTGCCCTATTATGAGGAGAGCTCTGGCTCTCATCCATATCATTCAATCCAGATGCAATCACACATTAATCATACAAGTTGATAGAGAAGTAGCCAAACTCAGAGTCAGACGATGCATATGTATGAATGCATAATAACCCCATAATCCACTTAGGTCTATAACCACCTAAACCTAGCTCTGATACTACTAAATGTAATGCCCTCTTCACAGATAGAACAAAACCTCTTTGTACAGACAAATGCCATACAACTATATCTATTTATCTGAATTAAATCTTTCTATACTAAGATCATCACATTATATACTACGTAAAATTTAAAGCATTTGTCAAGCATAAATATGTGTTAAACCATTTCTGTAACTCAAACACATCCATAGTCATATCAAAACTATTCTGGGAATTTAAATCCCTTATTTCAAAATTCATACTACTTATGCTTGTGAAAGTCTATTACATGTCTTTATTTAAACATTGAAATAACTATAAGTCTCTATCATATGTCATATGGAATAATCAATAATGAAATGAATGAGATAAAGTAACAGACCCAACACGGGTCAACTCTAATTCTTCTAACTGGCTTGATCTTCTCTTCTAGTCAACTTAACAGTCTATTAGCTCCAATCCTACGTGCAGGGAACCCATACGCTAAGCTACTGAAAGCTTAGTGGTACATATAAACATTTAAATTCTAGCATGCATTCACATATTAATATAACATCTCATATTTAATAACATACTTGTGTGCTTGGCCATATTATCAAACATGCAATTATTCATTAGATAGCTTAATCATACTACTTTGCATAAAATTCAACACTCGTAACATACATCACATACATTATATCATCATCAGAATAGCATTGCATGTCGTTTATCATATCTACTTATTATTATGTATTCAAATTTACTGATTTCTATAAATGTATTCAACTTTCTGTATTACCAGTTTCTAGTTTCACAGCCCAATACTCTAAACGTTGACTACCCCAAATATGGGTTGTGCAATAGGAATGCTCTAACACGAGCTTAAGTCATCCTTCTCACTACTATATTTATCTAATTTGCTACCACTGAGCTTCTCAAATCAAAAGCACTTTGACACAAGCTTAGTCCATCCTGATGAGCAAAGACTACATACATGTGGGTACAAAAGTGTTCTAACACGAGCTTAAGCCACCTTGTCCCCAATCCTAATATGCTACCACTGAGCTTCTCAAATTAGAAGCGCTCTAACATGAGCTTAAGCCACTCTAATGAGCAAATATAATAACTACTTGCATAATTATTTATATAGTACTATAACCCCTTTAATAGCATGCCACCTATCCTAACTAGTCCCTGGATAGAGAATGGACGTTCTTATTCATGTTCAGGTTATCAGTATCAATTATGTCATATTCCATAATTTCACAAGATCATCATATAACATGTTATGATGTAGAGCACCATGTGCATAATCAAATTCCTCAATCAGGTTATCATATTGTATGCAATCTCACTTAATCATATCAAAGGTGTATGCTTGTCATACCCAAGTAATCTTATCATATGAATCCATTTATTCTTTTCTGGAAATAAGGCATTCATGGGCGTGAAACCTCTTATCCCAGTTTGTCTACCCCCGACTCAACTGTGACTGGCTCTTGAACCTTCATAAGCGTGAATATTTATTCACAGGCATAAAATTCATACTTTCATGGGAGTGAAGCTTAGCTTCACGGGCATGAATTCCTTTCATAGGCATGAATCTTGGCTTCCTGGGCATGATTCATTACACATAAATTATATTTCAGCACCGATTTCACTTAATTTCACACATCACATGCATAGGATCTAAAGTTAACCAATGTTAGCCACACTTATCAACACTTTAGACATTTCAACAACCAAATTTAACTATAAATATGCTTTTAATTCTACTTCATCAATAGTATTAGCTTAATACCTTACATATCAATACAATGACATTCATTCATGCTTAATTGTCATTAAATCAATTTCATTATCTATCCTAGCATCTAACAAGTCAATTATCCTGACATTAGCAATACCAAAACATTTATTTCATGTCAATAATCATTTCAAAATCATCATTCATACTAAAAGCACAATATTTTTGAATAAAAATGATTATATGTACAAACCTATCAAAAACATGACACTACCATATTTAGACCTACAGGTCTTCATGGGCATGAACACTAGTGTCACGGGCGTGAACTATAGTGTCATGGTTATAAAGATCCTCAGCTTCTGAAACTGAAAATGCAACATTCACGGTCGTGATTAACACTGTCACGGGCATAGATACTGAAAGTTTCACTTTTTCTTATCTTTTTCTTTATTTTGTAGTTTCTAATACCTATAGCCTCACATATACTTCTCATATACCCTTAATGTACCTTATTTAACATATAAATTCTAGGCCCAAATTTGCAGGTGTTACAGGTTATTGCAAACCACAATAATCCAAAGCTAGATTGTCTCTAATAGTAATCCAGCTTGAAGAAAAGGCTAGCAATGAGATTGATTGTAAAGGAACAAAAGAAATGGTGATGGGGTGTCAAAGTACTAAAGTGCTAGCAATGATGTTTCAACTTGAAAGAAAAGAAGAGAGAATAGCTTTTATTCCTCAACTTTTATTAAAATGATTATTTACATGTTCTCTAATCATAATTAAGGTTGGACATAAGTTTTCCATGCATAGGAGTTCCATTCGAATTAGAAAATCTAAAATCAGAATTGCTGATATCAAGGCTTTCATGCCCGTGACTCATGTTGTCATGCCCATGAAAACCTTTGTCACAACCCTAACACATGATGCCTAACCAAATTGTTTCTTTCTCATATCTTAGATTCAATCCAAGGCTCATTTCACATATCCTTCATTCCTTTTACGTATGTGACCCATTAGGTTCCTAACTATGCTGGAAGTTGAAATCATCACATGATTTTGAGCAGATCATAAGTGGTATCTTGCAACACATCATGACACCCAATTGACTAGAAAGTTAGTGGTCTAACTTTAAACCCTTATGTATATAATTATTGTGCAATTCGTCCTTTCACCAATCTATACCTTATTTGGTTCAGAGCATGGACTGTGTGTCAACTCCTACTAGACTAACTATGTCACATCTAGTCTAAATGATACTAGTTCTTATTTATGAGACTCATTAATCTATTTGACATGTCCTTGAAAACTTTCTTCAAAACTTATCATTCTCGGCCAAGGATTTCTGAGTAATGATCACTACAATAGGCCATTAGTATATTCTCCTTCTATGAGGAATGGTGAATTCATTATTGACTACTTAAACTACCTTCGAATACCCCATGCTATACCCAATCACCACCTTATGAGCAACCCTTGAGAGGTAACAAGGAATGGAGTCAAAGTATAGGATTCAGTATCCAAGATAACCTTGAACATCTCAAGTCTAAGGATACTTACACCATTGCCATAATGAGGCTATCACTAATATTGAATAGATATCCATGTGATTGTCTCATATCAAGTCATCCAATGTATTTGGCTACTCTAACAAGCATCCATATGTTAACTCTAAACATATCATGTTTTCATCTTTTAAGATCAGCTGCTTGACCTAGTCAAAAGTATAACATGCACTGGTCTATCCGAATTAACAATATTCTATCTTGTTAATCCTATGACTAGGGATTATTTAGGTATAAACACAATTTCATATGATAGGAATCCCACTATCATGATCTCATCATGATTTCCTTCATATTGTGTTGCATACCAATGACTTAATTAAACAATCTAAGATCTATATCAATTCATATGAACTGAATATTGTATCATGAAAATGCTTTTTATTAATAATAAATGAGTACATCAAGTGCCTAAGGTGATGACCTTTAATGCGCCTCTCTAACACAAATAAATTATGCCCATTCTTTATTCGAAAACTAGCATAGGGTAGATGATATGCCATTGAAGAGATTACGGTACCATAGTATATCTAGCACTTGGATTTATTATTTAGAGACAACGTGACTTAAGCTCGGGTGAGAGTGTCCTTGATCCATATGCATAAAATCATGATTTACTCAATCAAGATAGCTTAAGCTTAACTAAAAGAACTATTGACTTGATAAGCTCGATGGAGCACTATGCAGACAGATACAGTTAGTGAGAAATGTTTCTCAACCCATATCTGAGTAGTCTGATGCTAGAGTATTAGGTAGTGTAATGTTAAACAAAGTAATGAGGAAAGCAAATTGGAAATATGGAAACCAAATATAGTTATAACCTATACAGAAATAAGGAAAATAGTTACTAGGTATATGAAACCAGAAAATGGAATTTGGAATTATATGACATAATTTTACTGTAATTTAGTAAATTAAGTATGTTTAGAGTATATCACTATATGATGGTATTGTTGAGCACACATGTATGTGTAATGAACATCTATATATGTTATGACTATGTATGAATGCATGTTAGAATTTTTTTACTTATATGTACCACTAAGCTTTCAATAGCTTAGTATGTGAGTTTTCCTATATGCAGGTTTGGACCCATTAGATAGTTGAGTTGATCAAAAGAGGAGTCTGAACCCATCAGAGTAGACCCATATTTGGGTCGATTTTATTTCATTTATTATTCATTTCTTATTTCTCATGACATAGGATAGAAACATATATTTTATTCATATCTTTTTTGGAATAATTATTATTTTGTAATAAAGGTTAGTGTATACCCAAACCAATTTATTTTATGAACATGGATTTGGTTTTAATTCAGATATAGGAATTTGCTTATACAATACTGATCATTATATGGAACACATATGTTTTATTATGCATGTTAGATAGGTTTATAAGGCATCCAATCATGTTGTATTTACTTGTATAATAGAATTATGCCTTACTATATGGGTAGGTGTTACATTTAGGGGTATTAAAGATTAGGTTTAGTCGGTTCTAGATCTAAATTAATAATAGGATTATCATGCATGCATAAATGTATCTCGTCTGACTCTAACTTATGCTACTTTTATGTTAACTTGTAAGACTAAAGTGAGATGGCATCTGAATCAAATTATATGGCTAAAAGCTATAGCTATCCACATACAGAGGCACTAAACTAGCCCAGTGTAGCTAATGTTTAGGGTCGAGGTGCAATACCAGTCCTGAACCAGCAGGATCCTGAATAGGCTAATCAGGGCTAAATTCCTTTTATGTAGCTGATGATAAGCTTGTTACAAGAGATTGCTAGAGTTGTACCATAGTCAGCACTAGTTCCTCCACCTTTACCACTGAAGCCAAAGGTACAGCTAGACAAGCTCCATAAGTTTAGAGCCATATTCTTTTTGAGAACCAAGGATGATGATCCTGCTACTACAGAGTACTAGATAGAAAAGATTAGAGGGTTTGTGATGAGTTGGAAGTTGCTAATGATTAGAAGGTGAAGTATGCCATGTCTTTATTATAGGACAATGCTTATGACTGGTATAAGTCAGTCTTGCTAAAATTGGAGATTCCCTAGCTAGTGACATGGGACTTCTTTATTGCTAAGTTCAAAAAACAATATGTCCCTCAAGTCTACATAGATGAGAAAAAGACAGTTTCTGAATCTCAAGCAGGGTAAGATGATTGTGACAGAGTATCAGAGGGAGTTTATTCGATGGAGTAAATATGCTTCAGGGTTGACCACCGATGAGATAAATAAGTGAAGAAAATTTGAGCATAGCCTCAATGCAAAGATTGGGGACTATGTGATAGTACTCCAGCATGTTAGTTTCACCAAGCTAGTCTCTTTCACCATCAATGTAGAAAAGTGGAAAAGAAAGATAGCAGAGAAAGACTTTAGATAGACAATAGCTCCAGTGGCCTAGTCTATAGGTAAAAAGTGTTGGTACTACTTAGGACAGTCACGTCATAAGGGTAGGAATAGAGCAGGAGTTATGCATAGGGTGGATCACATAGGAAGAGGCACCTTCTAAAGCTATATCTACAGCCGATAGCACTCAGACCCAAGATACTCTCTCCTATTTATGGCACTTGCCATAAGAGTCATAGAGAATAGTGCTAGATGAATACAAGTGCTTGTTTCAAAAGTGGGTCTAAAGAGCATATGAAGAGAGATTGACCTCTAATTATTGGTAATACATCTACTCAGACTACACGGTCAACTCTAACTCAAACTAGATGGGAAACTAGAGGAGGTCATATAAGACATACCCAAGCAACCTCAGAGACTATTAATATGTTAGGACTAGGCCAAGTTCGAGCCAGAGTTTATACTATGAGGGCTAGAGAGCACTAGGAAACTACTTATGTAATTATTGGTATGTTTTCTTATTATGAATCAGATATTTGTGCATTAATTGATATGGGTTCCACACATTCCTATATATGCACAACCACATATAGACAACATAACATGGTTAGTGAGAATATGAGATCAAAGTTACAAACCCCTTTAGGCAAAGTGTGATAGTGAATTGGGTATACATAGGGTGTTCATGGGAAAAAATTCCCTACAGACTTGATGGAGTTTCCCTTCCATAAGTTTAATGCCATTTAGGGCATGGATTGGCTTTCACAATGTGGGGAAGTAGTAGACTACAAGGAAAAATATGTGGTACTTAAAACACCTAAATAAGGAGATGTAAAAGTGGAAGGCGAGTTGTTCCCATAGTTGGCACAAGTTATTTTTATGATGAAGGCCAAGAGAATGATGAGGAATCGATGTGAAACCTATATTGGCTCATGTAGTTGACAGCAAAAATGGAGGTCCAAATCTTAAGGATATCCCTACAATTAGAGAATTCCCATATATTTTTCCAACTGATCTACCAGGGTTATCACCTGATAGAGTGGCTGAGTTTTTTATAGACCTCACCTGAGGCATAACACCCATTTCAATAGCACCATATAGAATGGTACCATTTGAGTTGAAAGAGTTGAAGGTTCAGTTGTAGGAATTACTAGATAAGACCTTTATCAGACTGAGTGTATCTTTATGGGGTGCACCTGTGTTATTTGTTAAAAAGAATGATGGGTATATGAGGCTATACACAGACTGTAAATAACTTAATAAGGTGACAATCAAGAACAAATATTTATTAACACGAATTTCTGACATGTTTATCAGTTGAAGAGTGCAAGTGTGTTTTCTAAAGTTGACTTGAAATTAGGGTATTACTAGATAAGAGTTAGGGCGAAGGACATAGCTAAGAAAATGTTTAAAACTGGATATGGGCATTATGAGTTTGTGGTTATGCCTTTTGGGTTAACTAATGCTCCATCAATCTTTACAGACTTGATGAATAGATTATTTAGACCTTACCTAGACTAGTGTATTGTGGTGTTTATTGATGATATTCTGGCTTATTCTAAGACACTTGAAGAGCATGATTAGCACCTGAAGATAGTATTGCAGGCACTTAAGGGGCAAAAATTGTATGCCAATATCTCAAAATATGAGTTTTGGCTTGATGAGATAGCTTTCCTTAGACACATTATATCGGTAGATAACACATGGGTTGATCCTATTAAGAAAGAGGCAGTTATGAGTTGGAAGCCTTTTCATAATGTAATACAAATCATGAGTTTTCTTAGGTAAGCTAGTTACTACGGAGATTTGTTAAGGGCTTTTTTATGATGGATTCTCCTTTGACTAGACTACTGAGGAAAGATGTGAAATTTGTGTGTTTAGGGAAATGTCATGACAGTTTCGATAGTCTAAAGAAGATGTTAACATAGGCTTTCATTTTGACATAACCACTCCCTAATAAGGAGTATGTCATCTATAATGATGCTTCTCACAATGGACTGGGTGTGTACTAATGCAAGAGGTCAAGGTAGTAGCTTATGCATCCAAGTAACTAAAGACACATGATAAATATTACCCCGCACATGACTTAGAGTTGGTAGACATTGTCTTTACATTGAAGATATGGCGCCACTATCTTTATAGGGAGAAATATTTCATCTACACAGACCATAAGCATCTGAAGTACCTTCCTACATAGAGAGACCTTAATATGAGACAAAGGCGATGGTTAAAACTGATAAAGGATTATAATTGTGTTATTGACTACCATTCAGGCAATCATAGATGCACAGAGGCAAGGCAGTAAGCTTGTTAAGACAATTGAGTTAGCCTTTATGAGGGAGAGACTTGGATATATAGTTTACATAAATGGTGGGCTATATTTTCAAGATTGCCTATGTGTGCCTAATATTGATGAGTTGAGACAGAGGATCCTACAAGAGGCATATGAGACTAGATACGCAATGCACTTGGGGAGCAATATGATTGATGTTCACAAATAAAAACTTACAAGTGCACGAACCACTATAATATGGCAAATGTACGCCTGAGGTTGATCTTTTAACTTAAATTCCTAATTAATATAGATTACAAGCAAACAAGAAATTAAATCCTAAACACTCTAATCCAATTATGAGATTAATTATGAAACTAACTAAATTAAACTAAAAGTTTGAATTAAAAACTTGCAAATTGAGAATATTAATGAAATCAATAAGATGAGATAGGTATTTAGTTTCAGTTATGTAACACCTAACACCTTATACTTCTATATACCACATATGTTGTTTATATATTAAGTTATCACGTATGGAACAAGAATAAAATCAAATTCATGTTTACAGTGAGAGTAAAGTTTTTTAACTCGTCTCATATTATCAACAATAATTTCACAATCAATACGAATGCTTTAATCATAGCCTATAACATCACATATATTAATAACTTAAACATTATGTTTAAAAGTTAGTAAATGTACAAGTTAAATCCATTTATATATATATATATTCCCAGTACATATTCATTGTAAGTATACATATGCATATATCCTAGTACATATTCATTGTAAGTATACATATGCAAGTATTCAACGCCCAAATATAAATGATATGCTCATATGCTTGTGTGGAATGCAAAGAGAGAGGGTGAGAAGACTCGGTCGGTGACCTTTGATCAATGACTTTTATATGCACCTCAATATGAATTACTACTCTTTTCTACCTGAAAAATGATACAATTTGGTGAGTTATGACTCAGTGAGAATAATCATCAAATGAGTTCTAAAGTACCAAGCATTTCATAATAGCAAATAACAAGTATACTTAATACATGTTTTATATTCCATTTCATCAGTCAATAACATATAAATGTAGATAAAATCAAATATTCAATAATTGCTCTTTACTTATGCTTATGATTATTCAATTTTATTTTGTTGTGACCAGGTTAAACAAATATTGCCTCGGGTTTCCATGTGAACATTAGTCATTTGAACATTTGCATTTGCTAGCTAGCTTGATCAATTGTTTCATTTGCTCATTTGTCGGGTCATATGTCTCTTCTTTTATTTTGTAATGTCGATTAACTAGTCACAATGCCTTTTAAGTCATTATGCATATGCATTTGTAATTAAGCATTCATCATCTATTATGTTCCTATTACATATACCTCATATATACTATACATATACCATGTATATATTGTATATGCCAAGCATATACCTCAAATATACCATATATATACTACTTATATATACCATATATGTCACAAATGTCCATAATCTCATCATCAAGGTCAAATCAAGGCAATCATATCAATCACATAATCATAATTCACTTCACATATCATGTAGCAAGCAATGTTTATGTGTACTAAAGAAATCACTTGATAATTAGACTCACCTTTTTTCTTTGATTCCAACCCTTAACTTATTGTCTACCCCCTTCTTATGTATCTCCAATCTGTCTTGAGCCTAATATTAAAATATGATTGATTAATTTATGACTAGAGAAACTTAATGTGGCTTAAACAAATTAACATGCATTGTTTATATTAATAGTTAAGATTTTTCTTATGAGACAATGTGACCTTATGGAACTGTTTAGCCTATAACTTTTTATATACTTGACCAATTAATCTGATTCTTATTCCTAATTAAAATTAATATATAATTATGTAAATATTAAAATTTCAAAACAATTGGAAAATTTTATAATTTTTTGTGAAATTTCCAATTGTGTTCTGTTTTTTGCCTTTAGGCAGTTTCAGGATATCAATTTAGGTTCATCATAAATATAATTCATATTGCAATGAAAATATACAAAAACTTATATGGGTTCAAATGGAACATTTTTCATGTTTACAAATTTTATCAATTATGTCTCTAGAGCTCTTAAATTATAAGCAATGTTTTACTGGTCCAGAACATAGTTGTCTTCCAGACCAGTATGACTTGTAAAGGTCATAAGTTACTCTATACATAACATATTAAGCTGAAATTAGTACATAATATATCTGTAAGGAGCTCAAAATAATTAAACAATTTTTTGGACATGTATAGGGCACTAAGCAATCAGCTCAAACTATAGATCAGTCATTGTTCTATTCACAATAACTCAAAATCCACAAGAGATATGAACCTGAAATTTGGTATAAAGATACATAACACATATATCTACAACCTTTATGTTTTGAGATACTTCAAATAATAGCATTATCATATTCAAAACCAATAAACACAATAGCTAACTCAGCTAGGGAGTTTCAATCAAGAGAGGGTTTCTCTTAATATATACCATATCTTGAAAAAATGTTTATATTTCTATAAATATAAGATATAAATGAACACTTTTTGTGTTTTACACTTCTCCATATTCAATTTGAAGATCACCAAAACCATATGTACGAAAAACTGCCTATTTATAAACCCTAAACACCATAATCATGATTAACACAAAATAAATATTTACTCAACTATAATCACCCTTGGCTAACCTTGTTGCTATAATTTATAGAGTGAAAGAGAGAAGCAAAGGTGGCTGGAACTTCAAAAAAATGGACTGAAGGAATGAAGCAAAAAAGAAGAAGAAGAAGAAGAAGAAGAAGAAGAAGTGTTGGTAGAAAAATAAGAAACTTGGTCTTTGACTAAGATAACTTTCTTTCTTTTTTTTTTTTGCTGTCCATTTCTCTCTTTTCCTTTTTTTAATTATTATTATTATTATTATTATCATCATCATCATAATCATCATCATCATCATCATACATATACATACATCCATGTATATATATATATATATATATATATATATATATATATATATATATATATATATATCCCATTTTACTAACCAATGCAAAAATATAATTTAATCACTTATTTTAATTTAATTAAATTAATTATGTCAAATTTTTATTAATTCAATCTATTCTCTTTATTAACTTAAATATTAATTTCATATCATTTTCATCTATATTATAAAATGGATATGTGCACTTCTATACAATTGTAAAATACTTGAAAATAAACTAAGTATATATCATGAATTTATTTAAATAAAAATGCATATTATGCATGTGTACAAGTGATGTATATGCAAAATGCATATGCCCAAATGAGATGCTGCAGAAATACATATGGAAAAAGTTGAGGATGTTACAAGTTCCCCAATTTTGTATTTTTCCTTTTAATTAATTAAGCACATGAACAATAATACTAAGGCGGTCACCTATATTCACTAATTAAACAAACCAATGAATTAATTAGTGTCCAATCCAATTTTTTTAGGTCAAATTAGAAATGGTTTGTCTAATAATCCAACCTTAATATTTCCAAACCAAATAATTGGTGGTCAATGTAACATCCTTGACCTTCCCCACATGCATTTCATCGAACATAAGCATCTTGCATACAATTCAATTGAACACATGCATTTCATACGTATTTTCGTAGAAACAAGTTCATGGCACGCACTAGCTATGTGTCCTAGTATTTGGCAATTATATCGAGTCACACGTGTATCCTTATAACCTAAATAAGGATAACAAAGTATTAGAAATGAATTGAATAAGGTGACTAAATTAAAGTAAGAAAAACGATTAGATTAAGATTAGTGAACATTTACATTGCTAATTTAGTTAAATCGGATCAAATGATTAAGCTGTATCATTGTGTGAATTAGTGGAATTATAAATTTATGTAAATAATAATAATAACAATATAAAATAAAATGAAAATGAAACAAAAGATAAATAGAAGAGAAGATAAATGAGAAATGAGAAGAGAAAAGAGAAGAGAAAAGAGAAAAAGAGAAAAGGACAAAAAACAAGTTGGCTTTATCTTCATCTTTCTTCCCCATTTCTGCCTCCTCACTTCAGCCCCATTTTCTTCTTCATCTTTCTCCATTCCAGAACTCAATTCTTCCTTGTTTCACCTAGTATTTTCACCAAATTGATCCCTTGCAAGTTCGTTCTTGGTAAGTAATCAATTCTTATTGCTATAGGGTTGATTTGAGTTGCTTAGGTTCAATATTAGGCACTGAATTGCACCCCGATTTTGATGTTAATAGAAATTGATTCTGGAAATGTGTAAAACAAAAAGTTGTTCCTTTATGTCTTAGATTTGTGGATAAGTAAACATCATTTCAAGTTGTTATGTATAGGGAGAGATATGCTCTTCGTACTGAAACTGGTCAGGGTGTGAACCCTAACCAAGTTAGCTAATGTGTGGTTTGATTTCAAATATGTTAAAGCCATTATTGGAAGTCTCTTAAAACATAAAAGTTGTAGATATATGTGTGTTGTATCTTTCTACAAAATATCAGGTTCATAGCTCTTGTAAATGTTGAGTTATGGTGAATGGAACCATGATTGTTCCATGGTTTGAACTGCCTATTGAGTGCCCTGGGCAAATACAGTAACTTGTTTGGCTAATTTGAGCTTGTTAGAGCTAGATTCTGTACATGATCATCATTAACTTTATAGGTATATGTCTTATCTAAATTTTGGTACTAATTTCAGCTTCATTGGTTATGTATAGACGAAGTTAGGGCCTTTGTAAGACATACTGGTCCGAAAGTCAATTCTATTCTGGACCAGTAAAATGTTTGGTATAATTAGAAGACCTTAGAGACATAATTTGTAAAAGTTGTAAACATGAAACATGTTCCATATGAACCCTTATAAGTTTCTGTAAAGGTTCATTAAAATAGGACATATAGATTATAAGTTATGATGAACCCAAATGAGTACCCTGAAACTGCCTCAAGGCAGAAAACAAGGCAGAAAATAGAACACTCTTAGAAATTCCACCAAATATTGTACAATGATCCAATTGGTCTGAAATTTGAATATGTTCTATAATTATATGTTATTTTTAATTAGGAATAAGAATCAGATTAATTGGTCAATTATAGAAAAATTTATAGGCTAAACAGTCCCATAAGGTCACACTGCCTCATAGAAAAAATCTTAACTATTGACATGAACAATGCATATTAATTTGTTTAAGCCACATTAAGTCTCTCTAATCATGAGTTAATCGATTATGTTTTCATATTAGGCTCGCAATATATTGGAGACCCATAAGGAGCAGATAGACAATAAGTTAGGGGTCGGAATCAAAGGAGAACGGTGAGTCTAATTATCGATTGAATTCTTTAGTGCAAATGAATGTTGCTTGCCATGTGATTCATATGATTGTCATGATTGGTCCTTGATAATGTAATGATGGATAATTTGTGACATTGTGGTACATATAAATTGTATACTTGGGGTATATTTGAGGTATATATTTGACAAATGTGATATATATACATGGTATATGTATAGTATATGCAAGGTATATGCTTGACATATGAGGTATATATGGAATATATGTATGTTGTATATGATAAAGATACAATGGTTGATGGATGCTTAAATACAAGTGCATATGCATATGGACTAAAAAGGCGTTGTGACTAGTTAATCGATATTGTAAAGCAAAATAAGAGGCCTATGGCCCAAAAAATGTGCAAATGAAACAAATGATCAAGCTAGCTAGCAAATGCAAATGCAAATGTTCACATGGAAAATGTTCACATGGAAACCCGGGGCAATGTCTGTTTAACTTGGTCACAACAAAATCAAATAAGCAAAGCATTTGCATACATAAAGTGTAATGATTATATGTTTCAACTTTATTGATACTTATATGATACTGATGAATGGAATGGAATACATGGTATATATTGGAATTGTGATTTATTACTATGAGTTGTTTGGTACTTTAAAGTTCATTGGATGGTTATTCTCACTGAGCCGCAACTCATCAATTTGCATCATTTTTCAGGTAAAGAAAAGTGATAGCTCATTTTGAGTAGCGTATAAAAGACATGGAGTACAGGTCACTGGTCGAGCCTCATCACTCTCTCTCCTTGCATTCCACACAAGCATGAAAATATGTCATCTGTATTTTGGACTTATATGCTTGAATATGTATTATCACTCTAGATTAGTTTTGAAATGTATAAAGGGAAACAACCCGTAATCCTTTGGATGTGAAGTTTATGTTTTAATATATGTGATATATCGTATTGTGGTTTTTAATGTTGACTTGAAAAGTCATTGAGTGATATTACAGGATATAAGACTTGTAAATTCATTAGTTGATTTTACAGGATATGATATGAAAAAAAATTTAGTACTACTGTTATCAGGATATTTTCTATTTCCAACATACAGTATATTATTATTTTATACAGAAATAGGTTATACTTAAATGCATATGATGTGGTGTTACAGTCAATCCATCATTCAACTTGAAATCAAATAAAGAAAAATTGGAAAGGAAAGAAAAATCATTGATTCATAAAAATATAAAAAGGTCCATACAAAATTGGGTAGCTAACTAAATATCGAACAAGTGTTTAGCCAAACATTGCTAAGATAATGATCATATTCATAACAATATCAAACCTAAACATATTACAAAAGAAAAAGAAAACTATAAGCTCCCCTAAAATTTGATAACTTGAATCTTTTCAAAAGGTTTATCCCCAATTCTCTAAGGCTCCAAGTTAAATAAATATTCAAATACTCAAATAGTTGAATAAAAAACAAAGTGATAATTTGCTAGAAATAGATGGAAGACACGCACAAAAGCTATCTTGAAGTGTGAAAAAAATTAATTATGAATAATAAGTTGCAAAGAGAATGTGTTTTATAAACCCTCATAAAAGTTGGAATAAATACAAAACTAGAGTTCTAATTGATGTAAACTTCTTAAAATACATTAATTCCCTTTTTAAAATAATGAAAATACCTATTTAGACATGAATTTCTGAGTTTGGGATGTCATTGCACGATTTACAGAAATAGGGATTGACACACACACGACACCATCCTCACATGCATGATAATGAGGTGCCCAATTGTTCTCCAGTGTCGCGTGTTTGTGACACTACCTCATGCATGCGACAGTGAGCTTCTCTTCTTCAGTTGCTTGTGATGATCTTCACTTGAGCACAACGAACTTCATCTGAAACATCTTTAATCACCTTTAATCACCCACCAACCTTTTATAAAGTCTAAATATGCTTCTTTGTTCTCAAACCACCTTTTTGACCTATTTTACCGCTTATGACCTATAAACACCAAAAATAACATCTAAGTACCAAATCAAACCAAAAAACCACATAAATAAACACAATTTAAACACCAAAACCACATATAAAACTATCACAAATATGAACACATCAAAGATATATTATGATCTAAAGAGTAAGTACTAGTGGACATATATGAAGAGAGATATCATAGAGTACACAACTAGATGTTTGACTTATCAGTAGATCAAGGTAGAACATCAGGTAGCATCTAGGTTACTATAGCCTATCATTATACCGGAGCAGAAATGGAAGTGGATACTATGGATTTTGTGACTGGATTTCTAATGACACCTAGGAGATACGATGTCATATGGGTTATTATGGATAGGCTTATGAAGTTAGCTTACTTCTTACTTATCAAGAGGGATTACCCTTTGATAAGATTAGCAGAACTCTATGTTAATGAGATAGCACAACTTTATGGAGTACTAGTCTCCATTGTTTTAGATAGGGACCCCATGTTCACTTCTCAATTTTGGGGTATTCTATAGAGAGTTTTGGGTATCAAGCTCAGTTTCATTATAGCCTTTCATCCCTAAAAAGATGGACAGTCAGAAAGGGTTATACAAATTATAGAAGATATGATGAAGAGTTATGTAATTAAATTTGAAGGTAGCTGGGACTGGTATCTTCCTTTGATGGAGTTTGCCTATAATAAAATACTAGTCTAGTATCGAGATGGCTCCTTATGAGGCACTATATGGTAAGAAGTGTCAACCACCCCTATGTTGGATAGAGCTCAATGAGTGAAAGCTTATGGGACCATACTTGGTACAAGAGACAAGGGAAAGGTATAGGTTATCCAACATAGATAGAAGGTAGCTTCGGATAGGCATAAATCTTATGCAAATCTCAAAATGAGAGACAAAGTATGCAGTGGGACAAGATTTTCCTAAAAAATTTTCCATGGAAGAAAGTCTTAAGATTCGAAAAAATGGCAAGTTGAAATCGAGATTCATTGGGCTATTAGTCAAAGTCTATACTCAGTTGAAATCTATACTCAATATAGATTTTAGCTAGAGAGGTCAAGCAACTCAAAAAAAAATGAGTACTATTAGTCAAAGTCTTATAGAGAAATCATGCAACAGAAGAGGCTACATGGAAAAGGGAAGAAGTGATGAAAGTTCAACATCCACAGCTATTCAAAGACAATACATCAGATAATTTCGGGAATGAAATTCTCTAAGAGAGAGAAAATGTAACATCCACAAGTTAGGGCCTAGATATAACATGTATTAAGTGTATCTAGATGGTAAATGAGTGGTTATGGGTCTTAGAAACATGAAAATAGTTAAAAATACATATAAAAAAAGTGAGGGGTCACAAGGTTCACACCCGTGACAATTACCTTATGGTTGTAAATGTTGTGAAATCAATAATTTTGAAGTTGAGCAGCTTCACAACCTTGAAGATATAATCACGCTCTTGAAGACCTGTAGTATAAAATGAACAGTTTCGTGTTGTCAAATATTTTTATGAAAATTCATAACCCTAAACCATAACTACTGAATCCTAGATAAACTAGTGATAATTGCCTTCAATCCCTTTTAATCCATAGCACATTTAACAAGAAATTACCCTTAATACCAAGATTAAATTGATATAATCAAGGATTTCACAATTCAAACAAGGCATAATCAAGGATAGAGGAGAAATCAATTTTGAACCCAATAACCAATCTATTTTTATGAATCATGGGTAAGAAATCATGTTTTCCTTTGTTCTTTCATCGAGTTAATTCGGTTTTAGATGGCTTTTGAGATTAAAGACCTAGAATGAGGGTTTAAGTTGGGGTTTATGTTGTAATAGCATAATAGATGCCTATAAAGGAAAAATGGTAATTTTGGTTCTAATATTATTGTAGAAGATGATAAGCAATGTGGAGAAATCCACCAGTGAGATTAGGCACTCTAGAGAGATTGTTTAATTAAGGCTTTAGTTTAAGTTTGTACTTATATACATTTAAATTCAAACAATAGTATGTTTGTGTGTTGTATAATGAAATTGACTTAAAATTTGGCATGAACTAATACTTAAGATATTGGAAAAGTGGATATGTGATATGTTAAATTTAGAATGCATAAGGAATATTGATAACTGAGGATCATTAAAGTTAAAGGTTGATAATTGAGGCATGGAACCTAGTTTAAATGATTAATTGGTGTGTTTGCATGTTTATGACTTGAATATTGTTGCATAATTCTAAAAGTGTTGAAAAAAGTGGCTAACATTGTTTAGCATTAATACATTTGTATGTGGTGGAACAAATTGATGTTTGCTGAGAATTTGCTAAAATTTGCAGTTTCGTGATCGTGACACGATTATTCATGTACGTGACATATGTCATTCACAATTGTAACTTAATGTTCACACTTGTGAATGTTGTGGTAAAAGTGGACAGAAATATTCACAATATGGGTAACAACTTAGATCACAGATAAACAACTCATGAATAAGGATTCACGGCTGTGAATTACTATTCACGCTCATGAAGCCTTGAAAATGAGATTTATGTTGAAATTTATGATGAATTAACATGGAATTGGTATGCACCCACACCCAATATGATGAGCTAAGATTAAATATAGTGTTTATAAAATAATATGAATATTGATATGCATGTTGTACTCCAAATCACTAGGTATTATGTGGAATACTTATGTAACTATGATAAAGATGATGAAATGAGATAATTAACTAGGTTACAAATAAATTATGCTCATTCTTTATTCGAAGACTAGCATGGGATAGATGACATGTCATTGAAGGGGTTACAATACCACATTATATATAGTACATGGATTTATTATTCAAGAACAGGGTGTCTTAAGCTTAGGTGAGAGCACCATTGATCCCATATGCATGCAATTATGATTATACTCAATCAAAAAGGCTTAAACTCGGGTGAAAGTACTCTTGACTTAAGAAGCTTAGTTGAGCACTATATAGACAGGTACAACTAGTGAGCATGGTGGCTTAAGATAAGGTAAGAGCGCTCCTATTTTACAACCCGTATCTAGATAGTCCAGGTTTAGAGTATTGGGCAATGTAATGTTAAACCAAGTAATGAGGAAAACAAATCAGAAATATGAAAATTGGATACAGTTATAACCTATAAAGGAATAAAGAAAACCAATACCAAGTATATGAGACCAGAAAATAGAATTTGGAATTATAGGACATGATTGTACTGTAATTCAGTAAATTAAGTATGTTTAGAGTATATCACTATATGATGTCATAGTCGAGCATGCGAGTATATGTACAGTACATCTATATATGTTATGACTATGTATGAATGCATGTTAGCATGAAAAAAAATCCACACACTAAACTACTTAAAACTTAGTAGTAAATATATTTTTAAGCTATCATTAGCTTAGCATGTGGATTACATGCAGGTTTAGGGTCATTAGACAGTTGAATTGATCAAAAAATGAGTATGAGCCCATCAGAGCAGTCAAATTAGACCCGTGTTTGGGTCAGTTTTATTTCATTTATTATTTCTTATGACATAAGATAGAGATAAATATTTTATTCAGGTATCCAAACCAATTTATTTTATGACATGGATTTGGTTTTAATTCAGATATAGAAATTTGCTTATACAATACTTGATTTATCCGATATATGGAAAACAAATATTTTATTATGCATGTTTATATAAGTTTATAAGGCATCTAGTTTGTGACATCTGCTTGTAAAGTGGGATTATGTCTTACTATATGAATGAGTGTTACATATACTCTGTTCACATTGCTGCATAATTTTCATATGCACCTCCTTGTTTTCTTTCTTTAGTTCAATCAAAAAGACATAAAAGCATGTTTTGGAGCTTCATCATCATGCCATTGAAAAACTGACACCCTCTTACCCGCACTTCACACAATGAAAGCCTCATTATCCAATCCACCAAGAAAGCAAAAAAAGCAATTACCAATCACGAATTAAATAATAATATAAAACCTCACCTTATAGTTTGGACAACCATAAAACCTGTGACTTGGATTTGTTTCGTCCATAATGCCTATCTCTAAGTAATGAGATTGCATTGGCAAAGGATAGATGAAACATTCTCATTCTTTGATTCACTTTGATTTAGAAAAATTGAAGAAGATGAAGCCATAGTATTTCCCTTCCAGTACAACTTCAAATAAAGGTATGTAATTTGAATGCAAATACCCTAAATGACAAAGTTTGATTTGCACGCGAGAGGGAAAGAGAAATTGAGATAGAGGGAGATCAATTTTCAAATAACAGTTAGGATTTTTTGCAAATTTGGGAATTTATTAACATTTTATTTTTTGTTTAATTATGATGATATAAATGCATTTAAAGTAGTGTTATAAAAATCGGATTGGCCTGACCAATTTAACTAGTTTAACCATAAACCAGCCCTCAGGCTGGTCGGTTTTGAGCACCTAACCTAAGGGTCATATAGCTCGGTTAGAAAGCCGATGACCCCACCGGTTTAACCGAAAATCGGTCACAGTTCATCTGGTTTGACTGCTTTAAAAATGCTTGGAAAATATGAAAAATTGTTGTTGCTGCTAGGAGGGTTTGAACTCGGATGTTGAAGATGTAAATGTAAACCTTTAACCACTACAACACTTTGCACTTTAATTATCACATACAAAGTATATTAAATATATTATTTAGTATAAGTTATTTAAAAATCTGTATATGTTATTTCTATAATAAAAAATTAGTTTAATTTGAAAACGAATTAATGGTATTTCTTACTAAAAAGTTTATATATATATATATATAAATTAAAAAACATTTATTTTAATTATCCATAAAATTATTCACATTATTTAAGAGTCGTATATATTTAAAAAATTAAATTTCAGCATTTGTATTTTTAGTATTAATTAATATACAACATTACAAAATTTTATATATAAATTATTTTGATTTATATTAGAAATATTTTTTTAATTGATAAAATTGATACTCCAACAGAATATTTAAAAATTATTGCCTATTTTATATTTAAAAATAAAAATATATAAACAAAAAAATTTATTTATTAAAAATATATTTAAATGTTTTTTGAACATGATCATGTATTAATTTAAATTATAAAAATTACGAACATATAATTATGTATAAAATAGATTTAATATATTTATTTCTCATATTTTACACTGTATTGACATATTAAAAATTATATTTTTAGAAAATTTTATATGAATCGATTCAATTCCGATTGAATTTTAAACCTTTAACCCATTGTCTTTTCTGGTTTGTTGACTAGACTAGATCTGATAACATTGGTTTAAAGTGTTTGAAGTGTTGAATACATTTTTTCCAAACCACGTCGTTCTATTTTTTATTAATAAAATGTTTGAAACAATATTACTTGGTATTTTAATTTTTTTAAATCATGTAAACAATGCCGTTTTTTTTAGTGAGTATGGGATGGCAGTGTCACGCCACATGTCTCCATATGATTGGGTAATAGTGTCCCCAAGTCGGCCCACTAGAATTCAATAACGGGATAGACGAATGTTAAGTTGAGGGGTTTAATTGTACTTGTATTGAGTCACAGTTTAGGGGGTGAATCGTTCCATATGGTATAGTTAATGAGCATATTTGCCCATTTGGTCTTTTATTAACATACCGTTGTTATTCCTTTTCAGCCCTCATCTCTTTGTGCATTGTAGTACTTTGTTGCCCCATTCATCATTCCACTCAAGTTTCGACATTCTAGACCCAACAACAACCACCAAGTCCTTCTCTTATTCATGGCGAAAGGTAATTAATGTTTGAACCTTTTGTGTGTTTAAGACTTTTGTAAAGCTAATTAAAATGTCTTGTATTGCTGTTATTTGTTTATTACAAATCATATTTTATTTCTTTTTCGTTGCAAATTTAAATCTACAAATGGGTTTTTTTATCACCTGAATATGTGGTTGTCAATAGATAATCAAAGTCTTATAGATAACTCATGGTGCTACTGCAATTGCTAATAAAGATGAATATTTTTGTGTATTTGTGTATATTGTACTAGTCTTGTAGTTCATGCATAAAATAAGATTTAAGGGGAAAAGAAAAGATCAAACTAACAAAAGGTTATAAAATATCAAATTTCAGGTCGATTTGTAATAACAAGACTGTAATTTTGGAATATGTTGAACTTGATCCTCATCTTTAGGGCTGTAAACGAGCCGAGCCAAATATTGGTGAGTTCGAGCTTGACTCATTTATGTTTACTACAGGTTTGAACTCGGCTCGAGCTCGATTCGAATTTTTATACTTGAACTCGAATTTGGCTAATTTAAAAATTATTAAATTCACAAACGACTTGAACTCTATTCGTAAAAAACTTGTTTATTATACTTAAAAAGCTTAGCTTGATTTCAACTCGTTAAATAATAATAATAAAAGCTTGAACTCGATAATAAAATATAACATAAACGAGTTTCTAAACGAATATGTTTGTAAGTTTCTAAACGAATATGTTTGCGAGCTTCTAAACGAATATGTTTATGAGTTTCTAAACGAATATGTTTATGAGTTTCTAAACGAATACGTTTGCGAACTTTTAAATAAATACAGTTGCAAATTTTTAAATGAACACGTTTGCGTGCTTTTAAACGAATTCAGAAATGTGTTCGCGAGCTCGAAAACAAACATATTTACGAGCTAACGAAACAAACAGTATTAAACTTGAATTCTGCTCATTAACAGTAGTAGACGATCTTGAATAAGTTCTTTTCAAACGAGAATTCGATTAGCTTGCGAGCAACTTGATTCATTTAGAGTACTACTCATCCTGAATACTCTCCATTACATAATGTTAAAATAAAGGTTTGATTATGTGATTGTTGTAGCTAACTATTTTGTTTACACCAATAACATAATAATTTTGAAGCCTAATAGTGAAATTATTGCTGGGAATTTAGCCCAAATCTCAATATATACTGTTATGATGTATGGTTAGATTTTCGGTTAATTGTTGAATTAACTGAATCGAATGAATTTTTTAGGTTAATTCCATCGTTTAACCGAATTTATTTGGTGCTATGGATCGGTTAAAGATTCTATGAATTTTTCTATGCGGTCAACCGAACTTCAATGCGGTTAACTTAATTAACCGATGCAAGCCCATGTGCTCCTTCATCTTCATCTTCTTTTCCTTGAAGATTAAAAAAAAAAAAAAAAGAATTCATCTTTTCTTGTGAGGTTCGATTTGTCCTCCTGGGGCTGTAGTAATCTGTGGAGTTACAATTTTTAACAAGTTTTGAGTAATTAGGAAGGAGAGTTCGCAGTTATGGACGATGACACTTCAAACACGTTTCGGCGAATGTCAAGTCGAACTCGCAAAGTTGCTCCAAAAATGGCAGCTGCCCTTGCCAGCACCGACAACAGAACTCAGGTTTTTATTTGCGTTCTCATCTTCTAGGCAATTTTCTTCTTTTTATTTAAAGAAAAAACGAAAATTCTCAATTTTTTGTTAATCTTCAGGCAGCTCGTGCTCGACTTGAAGCATTGGAAAATGATTATGCCGGTATGGAAATGGTGGAAACTAATGATGATGATGAAGCTTCTCTTGATGACGACGATGAAGGTTTTCGTTCTATGCTTTTTATTAATCAGATTTTGCAGTTATATTTTACATAATTAATATTTTTTTTTCTTTTTCTGTTCCTATTAAAATGATTTGGTGTAGTGAAATGTGAAAATTAGTAGATTTAATTTCATTGTACGTACATCCCTTCATTTCCCACCAAATTTGTGGGACATGATTTTGGCATATGGGGGGAAATTGGCAATTCAGATTTCCCTTGTTCTTAGTTTCTCTTCTCTTTTAATAATCAAACAAGGGAAAAGAAATGCAGTTCAATTTCATTTCTTTTCTTCTCCACTCAATTCCTTTCAATCCAAACAAAGGGTTAGATTTCAATCTTAATATACTTCATGTCTTATGTTTGCTTCAATCTTTTACTTTTTCTTAGAATTAAAACTCCATCTATTATCCGTAATTTTCTTCCCAAAATAATTGCCTTGTCTCTAACATGTCATATTGTAATTTTCACCAACTCCAATTATTAACTAAGGTAATATTTCTTGTGTTTTAGAATTTCTTCATAGTGTTTATTCATCAACTGAGGTGATTTAATGGCTAACTTGTCACAATCAATGTTGATCACATTGTTTATGTTTTTCCCTCATAGCTCTCTTAAAACATTCTCTGCTCTTCCATTGCAGGATATCTACAGAAGAAGCAATCCAAAAGTACTAAGCGTAAAACCCGGCAAGCAAAAGCGCTTGAGAATGCTAGGAAAGCTTCAAGAAATTTTCTTGAGCTCTTACATGAGGTTAACTCTTAAGAGGACTGTTGGTTTCTTCATTCTTTTTAAATTGTCTATCTTCGATGTTCTAAATGTTCATTCACCAAAAACAGGCAAATTTGGAAGCTTTGCCTCCACATGTACCATCCTATTTGAAGGCAGCAGTAGGTCCTCCAAGCGCTACATGCCGCCGGCATTTCTGCACTGTTTGTGGATATGCATCCAACTATACATGCATTAGATGTGGAATGCGCTTTTGTTCAATCCGTTGCCAGAATATACATGATGATACTCGTTGTCTGAAATTTGTTGCTTGATTAGTGAGAATTGAGCCAACACTTTTTTATAGATACAACTTGGTCTGAGGACATACGCACTGCACTAGGCTGTAATGGTCTTATTCAAGTATCTTATGAAATCATTACATTTATTTCCATGGAAAGATTTTAGGCCACTTGTTGTCTCTGTACATTCTGTCTTAATGCAGATCCTGAAAAATTATTTGGTTTGCAACTGTCGGTTGAATTGTTTCCTCATTGGAGAATTTGTCAAACATCATTGCTGATCATTCTACTAGTTGCTGTGCCCGTTTTAAGTGATCATCTTTTGTAAGGTTCTTACATTTTGGTCTTAAAGATTTAGTTTCAGTCACATGCTCCACTTCAATATTAATCTAGTAGGGATCAACAACATGTATCTGTGTGCTCTTAACTCATATCTGTTTGTAGATTTGTTTCAAAAATCGCAATTACAACCTTTGCCGACAAGGCTTTAGTTCTCTATGATTTTGCATATGATCTTTGGAATTTTGCTATCAACTCGCTAGTGTGAAAATACTGCTGGAATTGATATTTTTACTTGTTAAAATTTGAATGCGGAACAAGCATTAATTTGATGAACATTTTCCAACTGGAATTTACCATTCTAAAAATTGAAAGTAAAACATAAAATCCATGAATCATATTTAAGGTAAAGAAATGCTCGCATGCCTAAGGAGTGATTCAGGAAAAGTAAAATCAATTGTATGGCATTCTTTATTGAAGATACTAACATCGAGGCAGATCTAGTGGTGGAGGCTGTACGGACTGCAACTGTCCAACTCCATTCTCAACTAGGAAGGACATAGCCAAACCCCATGTCAGATGGCTATCAAGGTGACAGTGCAACAACCAAATTCCTGTTTCATACGAGAAAAGTCAATTACAGGTATTATATTAGTGAATTACTATTGAAATATGAATTTTAGTTTATACCCGGATTATCTGCAACAAATCGAATGGCTACCCAACCTCCAGGTGGAGTTCCAATGGTATTCCTAAGTGGTGGATCGATGACGTTAAATTTGGCTGTATCTGTGGCTGGGTTGAAGTTACCAAAACCCATCCCTACGACAGCAAATTGATAACCATGAAGATGCATTGGATGGTCTTCAGTTGTTACAATGCTGGTATCCTGGAACACAATCTGCACTTTGGAACCATACTTGAGCTTGTAAAGCTTAGTTCCTGGAACAGGTTGCCACAGCCCCCGGGGCACATTGCCTGAGTAATTAAATTGCAAAGGGGGAACAGGTGGAAAATCTGTGGTGAAGATGCCTGGTTGACCTTGGTAGTAAGCTTGCATCAAAGAGTTTCTAGTTGGGAGCACGAAAGACACATTGTTGATACTTGCAGCAAATCGAGTTCCATTTGGACCCTGACATCGGGGGCTATTGGGATTGGTACAGTTGATGAGTCCTAATCCCACTGTAAAAAATAGGTTATCATCTATCTGAGTGGGGACTTCCACCTCGTGAGGACTCCTTAGTTGAGCAGTGAACGCAGTTGCAGTATTTGTATCATTGTAAGCTGGTAGCTGGGGGAATGCTGGTGGTATAGTCTTCCCCTTCTTGGCATTACAAGGAGCAGATTTGTATTCCAGGATTGCTGTCGTGGTTGTGTTATCGAAAGCTGCATTCTGTGCTGTGTTATAGGCTCGTGCTGCCATGTAGTAGCGACCTGGAGTTTGATCGGCAGTGAGGAGAACATTGGTTGTCTGACCAGGAGCTATCATGATCACTGAAGTTGTAAAAGGTTTGGTATAGGAAGCATCAACAGCTACAACAGTTAGTTGGTGACTGGCTACCGAAAAGAAGAGTTCCTGATTCATTGCAGAGTTGATGATTCTTAGGAGAACTGTCTCGCCCGAGGCCACAGGGAATACAGTAGTTTCTACATTGTTAAAAACCATGATAAAATAGATTCAATGTTCCATAAGAAATCTATAGTGAAAGATGAAAAAGGAAAGAAGAATTAGCTAACCTTTGCTAGAACATCTGTAAAGATCGCCTGGTTGGCCATTGATGGTGTAAGCATCAGAAACATTTGGTGCTGCACCTGTGAAGATAGCCTGCCTCAGGACATCCATGGGATTTCTGTCCCACCATTCCCCTGTCAATCAGTCACCCCCATAATCATTTTTATTTTTACTGTGGTCTTTTTTCTTAGTAATTTAATAAACCTAGACGCAAATGAATAATGGATTACCAAGAAGAATTGGAATTTCTCGCTTGGGCATTGGAAATGGATATGGAGAACCTAGTTTAGGATAGATTATGAGAGCTCCATAAACAGTGGCTCTAAGCCATTTATCATGAGCATGCCACCATAAAGTCCCTTCCTGTTTTTGAATTGTGAACCTATATGTATAACTCCCTCCTGGTAGGATTGGACACTGAGTCACATAGACAGGTCCATCTGCCCATGGATTTCGAAGTTGCCTTACTCCATGCCTGCACAAAAAAAAAAAAAAAAAAGATAGCGACGTATTAATTCTCGGTTGAACCTCAAAGCAGTGACCCTCTATCTCCACCAGTTCATACTTCACAGGCCAGGTCTGGCATAAGAATCTTGGTGCATAATGATAATAATAATGATAATTACCAGTGGAGAGTGACATTGTATGGACCGCTGTTTGTGGCTTTAATGACAAGAGTATCACCATCTCTGACTTCTAATGTTGGTCCTGGGAATTGCCCATTAACTGTAATTGTGCTATGGGTTCTGCACAGCCTCTTCACTGGCTTGGGTTGAATCTATTTCAGTCCAAATAGGAAAGCAAGAACAGATAATTTATTAAAAAAATTATAGCATTTATAGACTAAATATAGGCTAAAAACAACTCATCTGTAGAACATTATTGAGACTTTTTGCTTTACAAGGGCTGTCTATGCGATACATGAAAAAGATATACATACCACAAATTCATGGTAGTGAGTTTCAGCCTGAGAAGAAGCTGATAAGAAACCTAAGATCAACATAATTCCAAGAAATATGTAATAAGGCCATTGCTTGAAAACTAAGGTATGAGAATTCATTGCTCTGATATATTTTGTTGAATATGATGATAATGTGATATGTTCCATTGAAGAAGAATAGCTCTTATATATATATATATATATATATATATATAATGGATAAAGCGAGAAAGGACTGTTTGTAAATTATTCTTTTCTAATTTATGTTAGGTTTTTAAGTCAACTGTTACATTCATATTTAGGACTACTTAGTCTAACCATAAAAGGATTTGGTACACCCACTTGCCCCATTCAATTTGACAAAAAATTATTTATGAAGATTTTGTGCTTGAATTCTTGTAATGATGTGATGCTGGGCAGGTGCAACTCTTAAGTTTGTTATTGTTTGAAGAAAGTAAGGCTCAGTTTTGAGTTAGTTCTAACGGTGTTTTATTATATTGGAGTAGCTGCTCTATTTTGTCAACAAATTGCTAGTTTAATGAAAATAAAAATAAGTATTAGTGGGTGAATCCAATTATTTTACTTGTTTCATTTTGGTCCTTTTCTCTAATGTGATTTAAATCCAAAATCTCTCATTACGTACCGTCATAAATAATTGTTTACTATATATATATATATGTCATTGGATTTGTTGAGTTATAAAAATTTGATAATTTCATGTGATGAAGTATTATATTTGGGAAAAATAAGACTATAATTAGTTAGTCACAGAAGAATAATCAAGCATTGCTTTGAGTGAAACGCTTCTACATTTTCTCCCAGCTGAGATTGAATGTCAACTTATCGATCACCTGAGTTGCAAAACTTTAATTTAATTAAAATCAATTTTATAATCAGAATTGCATGCTATTTTTGAATTTATGATCAATTAATATATTCATAATAAAAAGTTAAATTTACAGTAAAATTTTAAACCAAAACATCCCTACACTTCATTTACGAATTAATTTAGATTAGATAATTATAATAAAGTAAGGCATAATATACTAATTGGAACCTGAACTTGTTATGATTTGACATTGTGATTTCTAAACTTTTTAAATGACTAGTTTATCGCTTTAATTTTTTTTAAATACATTTTTCAGAAAAATTAATAATATGTAACTCAACTTTCTAAGTGACCAGTTTAACACATAAAAAATTTCATGTCATCAATTTTTCTGCCATTGCAGTTTAAAAAAAAAGAAAAATGAAATGGCAAAGCTTCGAGAATGAATAGAAGGGTTTATTCTAAGGATAACAAGAAGGATAGAGATTAGGAAGTCAATAGAGTTTTTGGAATTTTTGCGTTAAAAAGAGAAACTTTAACCCTACAAATTACCTATCTAATCAAATACTTCACTTTAGTTAAAGAAGCATAATCATGCTAACACAAATATCTAGAAGTTTACAAATTCCAAGATTTAATAAAATAATGCAACTTACGGATGGAATTTGGGTTAAAGGGGAGATAATATTCCTTAGTTTTTTTTAAATAATAATAAATAATTTTTATTTAAGTGTCACAGTTGCAAAACTAAAAGGTTTCTTTGTCAAGGGAGCCTAAAGGGTTTCATCCAACAAAAACAAGTGTTTCAACCAGCAAAATCAAAGAGTTTTAATCAACGAAATTAACAAAAAGCGTTTCTAAATATTCCAATATATAGCCAAAAAACAAAAAAGGTAAATATTCCAAAAGAAAACTCAAAAGTGTGACGATAAAGTCTCTTGAGGTTCAACCCTTTGAGCTTGATGATCTCATGGAAAGTCTTGTTTATTAAATACTCCTACTTATTTTATTATTATTATTATTTTTTTTATCACGATTGGTTATTTATTTATATATTCATTTTTATACACATTACCTTACCTCCTGCATCTTTTTTTTTTTTTTTAACAATGAACCATAATTATTCAATTTAGAGTTTAAGATTGTAGGTTTAAAAAATTTCTTGAAGTAGAATATTAGATGTAAACTGCTACAAAACATAACAGAACTGTAATTGTAAATTATAAAAGTAATTTTTTTGTACCATAAAATAGTAATTGTGAATTGCAGCTGTAACACCAATTTGGAGATTTGGAGATTAGAGGAAAAATAATGTAACACCCTTTTATATAATCAGAAAATTTTTTATTATATTGGTGAATGCTACAAAATATGTTTCAGAAAATCCAGTTAAGTTAAAAGTATTTTCCATATTAAGCAACCATTATCATGTTTAAAACCAATTTCATCCAAAATATGTTTAAATGTAAACATTCACTTTCAATCATACATCATAAACCTTGGTTCCCAAGATCAATGTCATATATAATAAAAATCATATTAGACTTACACTAGCCATGTATTACAAAATATATTATAATGTCAAAATAGATATTCTTAAAGTAAAAGAGATGTACAATAATTATCCCATAATATATTACATGTACAAAAAGAATCAAAATAATTTCATGTAAATACCAATCCAAAAATATATGCTTTGATTGATCTTTATATGGGTTTGTTACTCTTCGTCAACCTCTGTCTACCGACTTTCAACCTACGTGCTACAAAAACACTTATACCCTAAGCAATATAATGTTTAATGGTATATATATGCTTAAAAATTATACATAATATTATATCATGTCATACATATTCATATTATTTACCTGTAATTATGCATAATTATACCATAGTCACAAAATATATAACATACATTCATATTCATTTCCATATATCATATGTAGAAGCCAAATATAACAAACCATAGGTAACAATACAAGTATTCAACCATTTATGTATTTCTAGTTTACCATATAATTATTAATTTCCTATCCAAGACTCTAAGTCAGACTGTTCGGATGTGAGTTGTGAAACAAGGGCACTCAGTTTTAGAAATTAGACGGTAGATGAATTAAACCGTGAAAACACAATTTTCACACCGGATATTGTTTTGCAAAATTGAAGAGACCGTTTTGAAAATAAAATTATTTTATAATTCTTAAAATATTTAATTTAATGGAATTAAGTTGTTTAGAGGTTGGAATTTGAAAATTTTAAATTAATCATGAATTAATTTGAAGAAAATTTGTGATTGGTGGATAATTTGTAAACTAAATTATCCACCAATTTCTTCACTTTTTCTTCAATTTTCTATGGATTTATGTTAGAGTTGATGATTGTTTAAAGTAGAAATTGAAGTTGTATTGTGATTAAAATTAATTTGGTCAAAAAGTTGAGTTAGGATTTTGTGAAATATTGTAGAAATAATAGATAAAAATAGAAAATGAGTAGAATGAGGATTAAGAATTATAGATATGATGAAAATTTAATGAGAATAATTTTTAAGAATTTTTGTGAAATTTTTAGGAAATTTCCATAATTATAGTCAAATTTTTGAAAAAATATTTTGAAGAAATTTTGCCTAAAATTGAAGACAATGGAGTTAATTGGAATGTTTGGAAGTGGAAAATAACTTTTAGAGTAGAAGAAATATTTAATAGAATTTTTAGTGAATTTTTAAATTTTTAACCTAATTATGAAAAAATATATTGGAAATTATTGAATATTATTTTGGTAAAATTGATGATGGACAATGAAACAAAATGAGTTAAATTGATTATAGAAATTTATTTGGAATTTTTAGAATATTTATTGAATTTATCGAAATATTTGGGTGGAAAATAAAAATTAAAGAAAAAATAAAAATAATCGAGAAAAATAGTTGTGGAGAAGAAAAAAAAAAGAAAGTTAACTTTTATAGAGAAAATAATATTTAAATTTTTTGATAGCATCAGAAAGAGTATCGGCGATTGGAACCTCGAACTACACATTAAACGTGTATAATGATGAAAATTTTCATAATATGATTCGATATACATAAGAGCAAGAGTTAGTCGAGAGATTTTAATTTAGCTAGATTTTATATCATATATAGCTCAGCGATTAATCGAAAATTTTTTTTATTAGACGTGATGTCAGGACAAGCATCAACTGTAGATAAAGAGAAAGAGTCGGTAGACACCAATAAAATATAAAAAAGTTAGTGCAATTGTTCTTATACTATTGATCATTATTATTTATAATTATTTTTCGGTAAATTATAAAATAATAATAAACTTCCTAGGTTTAAATAATTTATGATATTATATATGTTATTACAAGTATTGAATTTGGGATATTATATTTGTTTTTGAGAGAATTTAAATGTTAAATATACTAGAAAATATTTTATGAAAATTTTCTTATGATGAGATTTATTTTGGCATGGAAAGAATATTTATTATTTTATGAAAAATGATTGAAAAATTAGTAATAAATTATTTTTGTGAGAATTATTTTTTTCATGAAATGTAAAAATAAATTGACTTATGAATATAAAAAATATTGTCTACGTGTTAGCCTAGATTTGAACTAGGTTATTGCTGGCATGCCACTACGGTAGAAATTATTTTCTTATAAATTTTTATGAATTGATAATATATTATGATTTTATACATTTCTGTGGAGCACCTGATGTAATTTTCAATCATGTGTATTTCTGTGGATTGAGTAATATTATATTTAGATCTTATTTATTTTATGTAGATCTTGTGTTAATATGTGATATGATACCCTTTTAATTTCTTAGTAGCAAGTCTATGGTGTTATAATATGTGAGTGGATGTATAATGGCCCAAATATCGGGTTAGTCGTAAACTGTAATTTTCGAAATTGATCAGTGTACCCAAAGTCAAAAATACTTCCGTAGGTAAAAAATATTTTATTTGATCATCAAAAGATATAGGTCATGACTAGTTCAAGGGTAAAATTTGAAGTAAAAATGAAGTCAAATAAGTCATTAAAAGTCAAAGATAAGAAAAAACAGGGATACGGTTTAACTAATAAATTTGGTTTGACCGTACTTTGACCGGATTGTTAGAAATAGTAAATGATGTTTAAAAATTTATTTTAAGACATGAATAGACTCTAAATAATATTTAGAATTATTTGACAGTAAAAAATAAATTTTATGATAGCACTGAAATTTGACTAATCAGATCGGTTTGAGTGAGTCGGATAAGAAATAGACTTCAATTGAGTTGAAAATTTTTATGTGACATCATTTATATATTTTATGAATTATGGAATCAAAATTGGAAGAAATTGAGCTTGAAAAGTGATAGAAATAATTTAGAATTGCTAAATAGACCTTAATTTGACAAGTGGACCTAATTGGGTTGGAATTTGACTTGACCAAACCCAGTCCATTCCAACCACCTATTTAAGCTCAAAATATCAAAATTCTCTAGAGAGAATTTTGTATCTTCTTCTTCCTCTCATGCTTGCCCCTGGCCAAATGGGTTTTCTATTCTTCTCTACCAAATTTCTCTTTTTCACTCTAATTCTTACACCAAAAATCAAGCATTTTAATATTATTTCAGCCCATCTATTAGGTAGTTGAGATATTAAGTCTTCAATTGAAGGGCTAGAGGTGGATGAAATTAAAGAATTCAAGTGAGGGTATAACATTGAGGAACTCAAGGAGGAGAAGGAATTTCAAAGGAAAAAGGTAAGGAAAAGGAAACATAAAAATACTATAGCAAGGAAATAAGGTTAGTGGTTACCAAATCTAATTATTTTTATTGATTTTGTTTGAGTTGGGGTTACAAAATTTGGGTATGTGCATGTGTTTTGCATGTTAAATTGAAAGTAAACCTTAAAACATGATTAAAGACAAAAAAAAGTGGATTAGAATGTTTAAATTTAATAAAAAAAAAAGATAGTGGAACTTTAAAAAAAAAAGGTCATATGATGTATGTTTGTACTTATAGGCATAATTATGATTTAGTGTAATATTATGGAATATACATGTTAATGAAAGTATGAGTTAGTGAAATGAATGGTTAGAAGGTGAAAGGAAACTTTTAATGATAGGAAAGTTTGTAGTCCGAATTGTAGATATGAAGAATTTAGTGTATTATTTGCTAATTTAATGAAATTTAGGCCATAAAATACAAGAATACATAAAATTTAGTGTACATCAATTAATTGAGAATTATTAGAATTTATTGAATATTTTTTTAGTTAGTGATTACTTTATGTATGAAATGGACCATAATGAATAAAGTGTATTTAGTTGAGTTTGATGGCTTAATTGATAATAATGTCGAATATTCGGTGTATTAGAATGAAAAGTGTGGAAAAAAATAATATTGTAAAGGTGAAATTTGGTTATGGATGAATAAAATTCTAGGTAATTAATAATGTAAAATAAATGGAATTTATGAATTTAATAAGAATTAAATCAAAAGAATAATTTTATTGCCCTTAGTGGTAGTTTGTGGTTAAATCTAGTTCAGGATATAATTGGCTAATCATAGAAACACCATAGTAGCGGTGCAAGCCATGACGACTCGTTTAAGTAGGTCAATGACGATCTACTTCAGTTATATTGATTCAATGTACAATGCAGTATTTGGGTGACCTTTTGGGGTCACTCGTCAGTGTAGTGGACCTATATGGGATTCACGTCCTATGTATCTAGTCTGGTGATTTTCTACTTGATTGACTCTAGGGGCAAATATGATAAATATGGCAAAAATGATAAAATGAAAAAAAAGGTTAAATAAAGAAATGAAATGAAATTAGATATAATTGAAAGAAAATAAAAGGGTTTAGGATTAAATGGAATTTATGTATTCATTAAAAAATTAAAAAAAAACTAGTGACAAAAGCATAAATAAGTGTAATTGTTAATTTAATGAAGTTATTAAAGGAAAATTATAATTATGAAATAAGTATAAGGTTTTAAGTAAATTCTTAATTAATATGTTGATGTGTAAATTGAGATTAAATTGGAATAGTTTAGTGAATATAATTTTGTATATATGTGTATGCTTATTTTTATATTAGTGAAAATGTTTAGATTTGTAACCACCACTGGATATTTTTAATGCTCAGCACGTAGTTATTTTAACTGTGTGTAGGTACTAGTTAGAAAAACGCTGGAGCCAACATACTTGAATTGGGAGTAGCTGGAAGAAAAAAAAAGTATATTATCATAAATATATATATATATATATATATATATATATATATATATATTTAGGATGTTTGATACAGATATGGATTTGTATTATGTAACTAGTTTGTAAAAAGACTTTTATAGACTATTATATCTAATGAGTAAAATGATGAGTTTTGTTTCAAATGTTGAATGTTTACTGTTATATTTGAATTATTGTACCCAACGTGGGCTGCGAATCGTTTGTAGTATAGGTAAGATAAATTTATAGCCGTTATAGGTCAACTAGCAAAGAAATAAACAAGTCATATGGGTAATAAAGTGTTATCGATATTATAGCTAATATGTTAAAAAAACTATATACCCACATCTGCTATAATCAAATTTAGGATATACCAAACGATCATGGTAATCGGTTAAGGCAACGTAACGTATGTATAAAATGATGGTTATAAGGGTGTTGCAAGATGAAAAAGATATTATAAGGAAATCCGAGATATAATGTATTATGAATTCAAATGGGTAAATAAAATATTATAATATTGTCTTTATTTAAAGGGATTTGAATTTTGAATTGTTTTCACTTTAAATTTATATTTTATTCAAATGATTGTTATTATAAGATTTTTACATCATTGAGTTATATACTCAGTATGTAAGTTTACTTTCTCTCACGCTCACAATAAGATTTCCATTTCCATATACCAAGAATACATCCTTAATTCTTCTTAAATACTTAAAGGATATTCTTGACAGCCACCCAATGACCCTCACCAAGGTCCGATTGGTATCTATTAGTGACACTCAGAGCATATGATACATCGGGTCTTGTACATATCATAGCGCACATGATTGATCCTATAGCTGAAGCATATGGAATCAAACTCATGTGTGTCCTATCATCTTGTGTCTTTGGACACAAAAACTTTGAGAGATTAATCCCATGGGTTATGGGAATATATCCCCTCTTGGACTGCTCTATACTAAACCTCTTTAGCATTTTATCTATGTATGTAGACTGTGAAAGACCAAACAATCTTTTAGATCTATCTCTATAGATTTTTATCCCCAAAATATAGACTACTTCTCTAAGGTCTTTCATAGAGAAATTCTTGGATAACCAAATTTTGACTGATTGTAAGGCTGAGACATCATTTTCCATTAACAATATGTCATCTACATATAACACAAGAAATATGATGCACTCCCACTAATCTTCTTGTAAACACATGGTTCATCCGAATTTTGTAAGAAACCAAACTGTTTGATTGTCTCATCAAACCGAATATTCCAACTCCTGGATGTTTGCTTTAATCCATAAATGGACCTTTAAAGCTTACATACCTTTTTTCCATCTTTGGATATGAAACCTTCTGGTTGTGTCATGTACACATCCTCAGTCAGATTTCCATTAAGGAAAGCTGTCTTCACATCCATTTGTCATATCTCATAATCATAATGAGTAGCAATGGCTAGGAGTATCCTTATTGATTTAAGTATAGCTACTAGGCTAAAAGTTTCATCGTAGTCAATTCCTTGTCTTTGACGATAACCTTTAGCAACAAGTCTAGCTTTATAGGTAATCACATTACCATCCATGTTAGTTTTCTTTTTGAAAACTCACTTGCACCTTATAGGCTTTATTCCTTCAGGTGGGTCAAACAAAGTCCATACTTGGTTTTCATACATTGAATCCATTTCTGACTTCATGGCTTGAAGCCATTTGTCAGATTCTGAACTATTTAGAACTTCTTCATAGGTTGTAGGCTCATCATTTTTTATGAGCAATACGTCATTCTGTTCATTAATGAGAAATCCATATCTCTCTGGAACAGTACGTATCCTACTTGACCTACGAAGCTCTTGTGCTTCAGAAGGTTGAGCTATTATATCATCTGTGTGAGTAACAAGCTCGGGTTCAGGCAGTTGATCAGCATCTGTTTGAGCATCTTGAACGTCCTTAAGTTCAATTATGCTCCCATTATCTCCTTTTATAAGGAATTCTCTCTCTAAAAAGATAGCATGTCTTGAAACAAAAACCTTTTGTTCCAAAGGGTGGTAAAATTGATATCCATATGATGCTTTTGGATATCCCACAAACATACATCGGTCAGACTTAGCTTCTAGCTTATCTGACATTATCCACTTCACATAAGCAGGACAACTCTAAATTCTCATGTAAGAAAATATGGGCCTCTTGTTATACCATATCTTATATGGAGTAATATCAACTGACTTTGAAGGAACTCCATTTAATATATAAATAGCGGTCTCTAGTGCATAACCCCAAAAGGATTTAGGCAGTTCCGCAAAACTCATCATAGAGCTTACCATGTCTAACAAGGTTCAATTTCTTCTTTCAGCCACACCATTGTGTTGTGGCATGTAAGGTGGAGTCCATTGAGATAAAATCCCATTATCCCTAAGATAATCTAGAAACTCTTGGCTCAAGTATTCACCTCCTCGATCTGATCGAAGTGTTTTAATACTTTTACCAAGTTGTTTCTCTACTTCATTTCTGAATTCTTTGAACTTTTTAAAAGCTTTAGATTTGTATCTCATAAGATACACATACCCCTATCGTGAGTAGTCATCGATAAAAGTAATGAAGTAGATGAAACCACCTCTAGCGTGTGTAGACATTAGACCACATACATCTGAATGTATTAAGTCTAAAAGTCCATTAGCACGTTCACCCTTTCCCTTAAAGGGTAATTTGGTCATCTTGCCTAATAAGCAAGATTCACATGTGTCATATGATTTATAATCAAATGATCCCAAACTACCACTTTTGTGTAGCTTAGCCATGCATTCCTCACTTATATGACCAAGACGACAATGCCATAAATAAGATGATTTCAACATATCTTGTTTTTACCTTTTATTATCATTGATGTTTAAAATTGGATTTGACATATCTAATATGTATATTCCATTGCATAATGTACCATTAGCATAAAGAATTTCATTCAACATAATAGAACAATAATTGTTACTAAAAGCTAAAAGGAAACCATCTTTATTTAGACTTGAAACAGAAATAATATTTTTAGTCAAAACAGGTACATAATAGCAATTATCCAAATTTAATATAAGCCCACTAGGGAGGGTCAATACATATGTTCCTATAGCTAATGCAGTAAAACTTGCTCCATTTCCAACGCGTAGGTCTGACTCTCCCTTATTGAGCTGTCTACTGTTCCTTAGGCCTTGCATATCAATGAATATGTGTGAGCCACAACCGGTATCTAATACCCATAGATTATTATTGGAAACAGTATTAATTTCAATGACGAAAATACCTGAAGTAGATGGGGCATCAGATGCCTTCTTCTTCAAAGACTCCAAGTAAGTCTTGCAGTTTATCTTCCAATGGCCATCCTTACCACAATGGAAGCATGTCCCTTTTGGAGCAATCTCCTGCCTTCTTCTTGGCCATGCCTCCCTTAGGCTTCATGGACTTTTTTTTTTTTTTTCTTAAGGTTCTTCCTTTTAAAACTTGAAGACTCCACCAGCATCATAGCCTTACTGTCCTTCTTGACAGATGGCTCAACTATTTTAAGCAAGTTAATCAGCTCAGGAATAGTGGTAGAGATTTGGTTCATGCTATAGTTAAGCACAAAATGTGAATAACTATCAGACAAACCGGTTAGAATTAAGTCAATACTTAATTCATGGTCCATCACAAATCCCAAGGTGGCCAACCTCTCAGTATAGTCATTCATCTTTAATGCATATTGCACTGGAGATGTCCCCTCAACTATCTTAGTGCGGAAGAGCAACCTTGAAGTTTCAAACCTTTCAGGATGTGCTTGCTCATCAAAAAGCTCTCTTAGATTGTATACAATGGAAATAGCATCCATAGCCTCATGCTGCTTTTACAACTTAGCTGACATAGTAACAAGCATAATGCAACTTGCCATCTCACTATCATTGAGATGCTTTTGATATGCCTTATAAACATCTTCAGAAGCATTAGTAGCAGGGAGATTATAGAGTGCCTCATCTAGGACATAGCCAATCTTTTCGGATTTGAGAACTATTCTCAGATTCCTTAGCCAATCCAAAAAATTGGGCCCAGTCAACTTATTTGATTCCATTAGCGATCACAAATTCACACTTGTCATGATGATAATTCTAGCAACCTAGATGTAAAATAGAACATGTTAGAATGTACATAAAACACATGTTTATTAGGTCTTTAATTAATCGCATTATAGCTCCCACTATTTTATTGCGAATCCATAACCCTCACTATGAATCCGAGAGAACTTATATGGAAGTTCTCATAGTGGGTCATGTCCAACTAGCTAAGAATAACCTTGAGGCAACTCAACAAGATATCCTTAGTTTGGTTGGTAGGTATCTAATCCATACCAATTGCATTATTCATGCAACTATGCGGGCCCGTACGTGCCCGTGACCCTCCCGAATGATTTTTCTGTTCGATCTCATTGCGATCTATCCCGAAATAATTGTCTCATATTTTGGATCCTATCCAAGACCATTTTATTCATTCTCCATATCTTCAATGCGTGTGACCCATTAGGTTCCCAGTTATATTGGCCACTTAAATTAACAATTAATTTAAGCAGGTCATGAGCGGTATCTAGCAACACATCATGACCCCCAGTTGACCGGAAAGTCAGTGGTTTGACTACGAATGTTTCCATAGACATTTTCTGTGAAATTATTCCTTTCACTATTCTATACCCCACTTGGTTCAGAGTATGGACATGTGTCAACTCCCACTAGACTACTACATCACTTCTAGTCCAAGTAATATTAGTTCTTGTCCTTGAGGCTCATTACTCTATTAGATATGTCATTGAAGACTATCTTTATGACATTTCCACTCTAGCCAGAGATTCTTGAGTAATGACCACGACAAAAGGCCATGGGTATACACTCCTATCAAGAGTGGTGAATCCTTTGTTGGTTATCCAATTACCTTCGAATACCTGAAGCTGTATCTAATCTCCAGCATATGAACTACCTCTCTAAGGCAATAAGGAATAGTGTCAAAATACAGAATCAATATTCAAGATATCCTTGAGTACCTCAAGTCTAAGGATACTTGCACCATTGCTATGATGAGACTATCATTGACGTTTGAATAGATTATCCATATGATTGTCTCATAGTTGGTCATCCAATGTACTTAGCTACACTTAGCAAGCATCCACATGTTAACTCTAAACATCTCATGTTTATAGATTATGAGATCTACTACTCGATCCAGTTAAGGAGTGTAACATATGCTAGTATGTCAAGATTAATAAGGTCCCATCTCATTAATCCTATGACTATGGATAATTTTGATACTAACATAATTAAACATGATAAGAATCTCAATATCTTGATCTCATCATGATTTCCTTCATGCTATGTTATGTATCAAGGACTTCATTAATTGTTTTAAGATCACTTATGAATTCATATATCAAATGAACATCAAATTAATGAAAAAGCCTTTTATTAATCAAATAAATTTGTACAATAAGTGCTAAAGGTGATTGCCTTTAGAGCACTCCTCTAACAAGCTACCACTTGCACTAAAGCCAATCGCCTTTGTATTTAATTCCATAGACGAGTACATGAGAATCATATCTCTTTTGGGAAAGTGGCTTAGTTAAAGGATTAGCAATATTATGATCAGTGGGCACTCTTTCTATCTTTACATACTATTCATTCATTTCCCTTTTCTCCATTTTTGACTTTTAATCTTTTCTTTGAATTTGGTTCAAATAGAAAAGACATCAAATGACAGAAAATAGATATGAAAATATTTTTTTTGTGAAAAAAAAATATTTTTAAGACAACAAAATTCTCTCAAGAACACTTTCAAAGCTAGCACTTTGAATTTGTTCAAACCATTTCTCTTGATAGTTTCTTCTTCATTTTTTGCATGGATTATCATTAGAGACATCCTAGTATGGATTGTTGTGGTTTGCTACAACCCAACAAAGTGAAGATTTGACGAACAAATAAGAAATTACAAGGTATAATTTTTAACATTTATATTTATATAAATTAGTTTTAATGGTACAAGTATGCTCTTTTGTTTTGGGTTCAGAAAATTTTATTTTTCCGCTGCGTTTATGAATATGATTCATTCTTCAAAATCCAACAATTTCTTGATCTTAGCTAGCGTTTTTTAGGCTTTGTTACTAGACATGCTCTGATACCAATTATTGCCCAGACAATGAACCAAAAAGAGGGTTGAATTGGTTAGCAACCAAAAATTGCTTAACTTGAAAATGCAAAATAAATTAAGTAGAGTAAGGAAGGAGATATATCACACACAAAATTTATAGAGGTTTGAGTATTAACAAATACTCCTCTCTCCAATCTCAATTGGGTGTTTCACTAACACACTAAGTGTTACAATAGATTTTTTCAAGCTCAATCCCAACTATAGTGTTTCTCTCAATGGCTAACACCTAACCCAGAAATTCCCTTGTATTTTCAATGGCTCACACAAAAAACCAATTCCTTGTATTTTATGGCTCACACAATAAACCCTTACAAGTGTTTCACTCTTAACCCAATATACCGAAACTCACTTTTGAGTAATTGATTACAATGAAAACACTCACCAACCTACAATGCTCATAAATTATGAGCAATTAGGCTTTCACAATGAATAGAGGTTTATTGAGAAAAATAATTAATGCACAAGTCTACAACAAGATTAAAGATGCAAATTAATTGTTTTTCTTCTTATTGGGATTCATAAATGACTTGCATTTATACTCCCTCTATGAATTATAGTTGTTTGGGTGCATTTAATGCCAAAATAGCCGTTGAACCAACTCTTAATTTTGCGCCTGACATGTTTCTCCATCCTCATTCATAGGCGTGAGTATATGTATCATGGTCGTGAATGTTCTTCCAAGTTGTGGTCCAAGTGATGACTCTGGCTGTGAAGCTCACTGGAAGAATTGAAAGTGTTTGATCATAGGCATGACTAATACTTTCACGAGCATGAATATTCTTCCAAGCTGTGGTCCAATTGGTGACACTTTCCGTGAAACCCTTTAGAAGAATTGACATGTTTGGTCATGGGCGTGACTGTCTTTCACGGGCATGACTGCTTGATCATTCATGGTTGGTTTGATCCTTCATGGCCGTGAACTTTGAATGTTGGAATGTTGACACTAAGCTATATTCACAGGCGTGACATAAGTAGTCACGGGTGCGACACTTTGCTTTTCCTTTGATTTTAATCTTCAAAACTTGTCTTTCAATCTTGCATTATGTTCTAATCAAGTATATCCTATTTAACACACTTTAGAACATAAACATTGTCAGATATATTATTGATATTTTATTTGTTATCATCAAAATGACAGAAAATACCCCTCAAGGTTCAATAATTTTAAAGTGTACTGACATATATTGAATGCAACTTAACATTATCATTTCCTTACTTATTCTCCCCCTTTGTCACAGTCAAAAAGAGATAAGACAATAAAGAATAAAATAAAATAAAATATATATCATTGCATTAACAAAAGATTTACAAGTCACATAAGTTGTAAAATATAAAAGAGACTTTCCTAAACATAAAAAAGTACTACAATAACATGATCCTAAAGATCCTAAGATATAAAAAGTAAGAAAAATTAAAAGTCATGGCTTGAAGTCGGACATCTGCTCACGAATATGAACTACCTCCTCCTCGAGGTTGTCAATCCTAGACTCGACAAAGTCCCTGAGGTGTTCCAGATTTGCATCAATTAACTCTTGAAAGGTGTTCATATTTTCCCGAAGCATGTCAAAGCGAGGAGTCAGGACTGTGATATTCTGCTGTGCCAAGTCTGGCGGAGGTGCTGAAGATATATCAGTGGTAGGAGGATAATCTAGAATAGTTGGAGGTGAAGTCTCAAACAGGCTCTCTTCCTCTACTAGAGCCTTCGAAGTCGCGCTTTGAATTCCTCAAAGTCTTCAGACTTCCATGCCACCTCTCCTGCTGGGGTGATGAAGCAGTAAGACACTTCATCCTTATGGTAGACTTTCATTGCAGCGCTCCCTTACCCTACTAGTCGTTAATAGTACAAGAAAGTACTTCCTAGCTCATTATTTGAAAACCAATGCTCAATTTTATTTATTTATATTCGAGTTTGATATTTGCAGAATATTTATTATTATATTTTTTTATATTTATTACATCATTTAAATATGTATCTAGTGATGTAAATATATTGATTGTAAAATTTCTTGATTTAAAAGTACTCATACATTAAGCTATAACCTTGATATATACATTTACAAATAATACAAATTATATTAATATAAATTTACACTTTTATAATCTTAGATGCCACATTTTTACAATAAAAAGAAATATCTTAAAATTTATTTATGCAATATAATACCCAAAATATACAAAAAGAAAAACTGATGCAATTTGATATTGGAGTTCTTTTTTTTTTCGGTCGGTCCTAATGCAACAACTACTTTTACTAACCTACACGTAAAACACACGCGCTAAACTACTAGTTTAGTGGTACTTTTGATAACTATCCAATAATTATATAAATATCTCTAAAATAAAATTTTTATCAATTACAATTAATTTTCCAAATATGCCAAAATATTCAAATTAAATGAAAAAAATATTAAAATCATGCAAAATATATAATTAATCAGTTATAACATTTCATTCATTAATATTACTGAAATTCATTAATAATAATACAAGACTTACAATTTATAATATCATTTTAATAATTTATATTTTTATTTATTTATTTGATAGTCCATGACATCTTAGACCTAAACTAAATACTGGATACATAATTTTTACTCTTCGGCAGTATACTCAATGTTTACGTAATTATTTTATAACTCATCGTTTAACGCCTATATTTTCAATAATAATTTTGCACATTTTCGGTGCCTATATAATTTCAAACTCAGTACTATTTCCTAGTGCCTACAAAAATTAAATCTTAGTACTATTTTCTAGTGCCTATATTTCTACCATTTTATTGGCATACCAATTTTTCTAATTTCTAGTTCTCGACTAGATGTTATAGGGCTTAATCATATTTATTTTCTTTATTATTATTTGTATCAATTATATATGTAATGCTAATATAATTTCACATAAATGAAATAATCGTCATTAAATATATTACAATATCATACTCACTCATTAAATCATTTTAAATATAAGAAAAGTCAAATAAAATATTTTTCTATTATAAAATTCAACAATATACTCATATACACAAGCTACCCTATTTTGGGTAGAATTTATATCTCATATTTACCTATATTTTTTATTCATTTTTAAATGAAATTCAGACAAGTGATCAATTAATAAAATATAGATAAATGTCTTATTTTAATTACCAACTAAAATTACATCAAACTGAATTTTTTAGCAAAAGTTATGGATTTTAAAATTAGTTACATTCATCTTCATTCTGCCTAGATTTTACTAGACAAATTTCATTTTAACCTAAATACAAGCATATTCAAATCTAATGGTAATGAAAGTTGAATCTTTATGTCTTAACTTTCTAACCCAATAAGAAACACTCAAAGACCACATCCAGAACTGAAGTTATGCCCTAAAATGTAGACATTATTAATAAGATGAATTTCTAGCAACTTTATTAAATCACACAATTTTCTATCTTCATGCATCATCAACATAATCTAAATTTTATTTTCACATTCATGACATCACTTAATCACCATGACATCACTTAATCACTATTTCATCACTCAATCAAAATATCAATAATTATATACACAATTATACATAATATCATGATCAACATAATAATACAATCAACAATTAACATTTTTACCATATTGAATTTTCGCCAAATGTACATATCTCGAAAAGTCCACATTCATTCACCTTTCTCTACTTCCTAATTGGCTTTCCCATTGCCCTTGTTTCCTTTTTTATTATGGCCCAAAGGTTGCTCACCTCCTTGACCTAACCATAATTTTACACATATACTTCAATTTATATCCTATACTTTAATGTTACATATGCATATAAAGCTCACTTAAACCACTAATCACCCCTATCCTATCTTAGGTCCATTAATTACTCTTCTAATCCATCAATAACCCTTAAATCACGCTAATCAAGCATTAAATATACTAATCATCCCTTAATCACCATTAACATACTAATAACCCCAAATTACCAATTTTAATGGTAACTAACCTTACAATGGGAGTAAAAAGGAGAAGAAAAGTAAGAAAATGAAGAATTTAACCTCATCTTCGATGATCTTCAAAATGGCCAAAATCCTTCCTTCTCTTTCTCTTCTTTTCTTCCTTTCTCTTCCTTTGTTTTGCTACTTTGCTTTACTTTCTTGTTGATCTTGCCTTAATTCATCTTTTTCTATCTAAACCTTAGTTTTAATCGAATAAAAAGAAAAAAGAAAGGGGGAGATGATGGTCATGACAAGGAGAAGAAAACGAGAGAGAAGTTTTTGTTTAAGATGGGGAAGAAGACGAAATAAAAACAAAAAGTGAAGTTTTGACTTTTATAGTTGGATTTGGAGGATGGTTATGATTAATTAGATAATTTTGTCTTTTATTGGTCCATTAATTTAAATTAATTTTACTTTATTTTAATCCAAAGAATATTCCTTTCCTTAGATAAAGAATATTCCATTTTATTCCTTCTTAAAATATATGTGTTAAAAATATCATAAATTCAAATGTCGTTCAACAAAAATTTATTATTTTCTAAATTTTAGCTCCGAACCTCAAAATTCTCAATTAATAATATCCAAAATATTTTTCTTATATTTTTATATTATTTTAATTTTTTTTTCATGTCCAAATTTAGACCTCGATTAGTTCGGCTCGCCGAATTTTGGTCACCTGCAACTGTGGCTTAAATTATCAAGCACTACACTCACTACTGCTCCCATCTTGATGAATGACTCAATGACGAGTTGGTCTCTAGGAAAAACTGAAATGATATTATTGTTAGAGGATTGTTTTAAAGGCAATCACCTTTAGCACTTATTGTACAAATTTATTTGATTAATAAAAGGCTTTTTCATTAATTTGATGTTCATTTGATATATGAATTGATAAGTGATCTTAAATCAATTAATGAAGTCCTTGATACATAACATAGCATGAAGGAAATCATGATGAGATCATGATATTGAGATTCTTATCATATGTAATTATATTAGTATCAAAATTATCCCTAGTCATAGGATTAATGAGATGGGACATTATTAATCTAGATAGACTAGCACATGTTACGCTCCTTGATTGGATCGAGTAGTAGATCTCATAATCTATAAACATGAGATGTTTAGAGTTAACATGTGGATGCTTGCTAAGTGTAGCTAAGTACATTGGATGACCAACTATGAGATAATCATATGGATAATCTATTCAAATATCAATGATAGTCTCATCATAGCAGTGTTGCAAGTATCCTTAGACTTGAGATTGTAATATCCGCTAATTTAGGTTCCGAGTCGCACGTGTTGCGAAATTGACGCGTGTGACCGATCGGAGTCTAAATTCGGATTTTTACAAAAAAATTGATTAAGAAATGGTTAAACTAAATAATAAATGTCTAAATAAGTGATTATAGAGTTTAAAGAAGTTGATTTACGGTAAAGTACTAATTTGCAAAATTTGATAAGTTTTGGGGTCAAATTGCAATTTACCAAAAATTGGAGGATTAATGAGATTAATTGATAATCAACATGTTAATTTTGGGCACATTTTGATAGTATTGGCCGGCCATGATGTTAAAGAAAGATGATTAATATTGGTTAAGTGTAAAATTTGGAGAAAATAGTCAAATGGTGGGTCCCACATGAATATTTTTGGGTACCCTATTTAAGGCTTTATTTTCTTCTTCTTCTCTTCATTTTCTGCTCCTTCTCTCTTTTCTTTACCAGTCACGCCAGCCACAATTTTCCTCCATAGCTCACCTTGATTCTAGAGAGAGAAAGGAAGGGAAGAGAAGGGAAAGAGCAAGACAAGGTGATTTTCATGTTCCATAACTTATAAGGAAGCTGGAAAGAACAAGAAAGAGGAAGAAAAATCAAGTTTGGTAGAGAGAGAAAATCTCCAAATTGGTGATCAAGTGAAGAAAAGAGTAAGGTAAGAAGTATTTCTTCTTCTTCTTCATCTTTTCTAAAGGAAGTTCGAATTTTGAGCTCATCCAAGACTTATATGGAATGAGAGAGAAACTAGGGTTTTGAGAGAGAAAAAGAGAGTTTAGGGTCTTAATGAAATTAGATGATGATGAAAATGATCTATGATGTTGTAGGAGTTTCAAATGACAAGGAACAAGCTCTAAGGAGCAAAGGAAAAAAAAAGAAAGCTACCTAAAGGAGTGAAGGAGAAAGATTAAGGTTTGTGCATAATTTAAGGCAATAGCCTATATTTGTTTGAAATAATGCATGCTGAACATAATTGTAGATAAATGCAATTTCAAGAATGATGATGATTATGGCATGAAACCATAGGTTTAGACATATATGAATGAGATAATTGTGACATTGAATTAAGGATGCATGTTAGAGAATCTTGTATGATCAAGGCATGTAAATGTATTGAAAAGTAATAAGTTAAGTAAAGAGCCTTAGAAATGCATGAAATAGAAATTGGTATGTTTTGGATGATGATTGAATGAATGAAAAGTGAATATGCAGATTTCCTGCTGAAAGTCACGGGTGTGACTACTGAGTCACGGGCGTGAACTTGAGGGTTCACGGTTGTGACTGATTGTGTCACGGTTGTGAATTTCTGGGTGGAAATGGTACTATTCATTCCAGAAGCGTTCACGGGTTGGAATCACGGCAGTGAACTTATTCACAGGTGTGAATGAGTAATCACGACCATGAATGCTTTTGGGAGATTCATTCCAGTAGCGTTCACGGTTTGGGATCACGGGCGTGAACTAATTCACGGGCGTGAAAGTAGTAATCACGGCTGTGAATGCTCTGCATTTGAAATTATGGATGTGGTTATTAAATGAGGAATTCAGATAAGTAAATAAAAGTTATTGTCTATCCAGTGAAATAAGAATGATATGAATATAGATATATGTATATATATTGATATGAGAATATTGATGAATCTAGTAAATGAATGAAAAGATGTATGAGTATGACTATATGCTTGTAAAACAAGAAAATTGAGATGTTGATAAATATGAGAAAAATGGATGTGTTGAAATTGAGAATAATGATTGATGTGAAAATATAAAGAAGCCCATTACTCTACTTGCGGACTAGAATCAGGATAGATGAAATGTCATTAAGGGGGCGAACGGTACCGTACTATACCTCAACCAATGTGGCTAAAGCTTGTGTGAGCGCTACTGACTTGAGAAAGCTCCGATGAGCACATATAAATGAGGACAACGTGTCATAAGCTTGTGTGAGCGGCCTTGATCCGGTTATTCATCTATGATGAAATATTACTCAATCAATATGGCATAAGCTTGTGTGAGCGCCATTGATTTGAGAAGCTCTTATGAGCCAGATAGTGGACAGGGTGGCATAAGCTTGTGTGAGCGCTCCTGATCCATAACCCGTATCCAGTCAGTCCAAAGATTTAGAGTGATGTGGGCAAGATAATGAGGATATGTCTGAAAAATAAGAAAAGGAAAGAATATGAAAATAATGATGATATGAGATGGAAATGTAATAATAAAGAGATTTGTAGAATAAATTGCTATCAAAGATAAATGAAAATAACAATGTCTATATGAGCATGACATTTGTACTTTTATGATATAGGAATATGTTGATAGTCATGCATGCAAATATTTTAATGCACGAAATGATAATTGTTAATGCTTGTTGCATGATATAGTATATTGTCTTCTTTATATGCACCACTAAGATTAGAGCTTAGCGTGGAGTTTAATTTCCACGCAGATATAGAAAGGTAGATGAAGACGCTAGATAAAGCAAGCGGTGCTCCCATACAAGTAAAGCAGCCGAGTCTTGAGAAAGTGGGTTATAAGTTTTGAAACTTTTGTATTTGACTTTTATATTAAAGAAATGTTTGAGTTTATAAAACTTACTTTTAAAGTTTGGTCAGAATTAATTTGATGTTAAAAATTACTATATTATGTAAATAAATTGTATTCTGATTTTTATTTATATTCATATATACATGAGTAAAAAAAAATGTATATATATATATATATGAAGTATGAGAAAGAAATGACATTAGCGCTCCCTCATCCGGGCACGTGTTGTTCGGGTGAGGAGGTGCTACAAGTTTTGGTATTAGAGCACGGTTTGGTGTTTCTAGATATTGATATTAAAGCCGGTTTGGATTTTAAAGTGAAGTTTGAAAATGTTTTTCTTAAATATACCCACAATTGCATTTTTGGAATGGCTGCTTTACTGATTAGGGTCGTTGTCTTTATGTTGTAGGTAGGATATGGCCTCAGGATCAAGACGAATAGTAATAGAAGAAGCTGAGAGTAATGAGCCCTCAGAGGCAAGAACTTCGTCGTAACCAAGTCGTCGTCGAGTTGCGGCACCGAGATCTTGTGCCAGCTCACTTCGTGAACATTCAGCTATTAATATGGGTCAGACTGAGCTCATGAGAAATATGATAGATTTGCTACAGAGAGCATCACGATCAGATTCGTCTGGATTACAATTCGAGAGATTGAGGAAATTAGGGGCGTCTGATTTCTATGGTAAACGGGAAGATGACCCCTCAATGGCAGAATTTTGGTTGGAACGAGCAGAGAGAGTATTTAATCAACTGCACTGCATAGATGAACAGAAATATGAATATGCAGTATCTCTGCTACAGGAGCATACATATGATTGGTGGCGATCTGAATCATAGAGTACAGAGGCTCCTAACCCTATGACGTGGGAATTCTTTCTAGAGAAGTTTAAGGAGCAGTATATTCCTCCTATTTACACAGACGATAAGAAGAGAGAGTTTCTGATGTTAAAACAGAGGGATATGTCTGTAACAGAATATGAGAGAGAATTCACTCATCTTTGCAAGTATGCTGGTGGTATTGTATCCACTGAGGCAGATAAGTGCCGACGATTTGAAGATGGATTGAGGGATACTATCAAGTTACAAGTTTCAGCCCTACGACTGATGAGTTTTCCCAGTTTACTAGCATATGCTAGAACAGTTGAAAGAGTCCTGGTGACACAACAACCAGTACAGATTAGTGGGGTTAGTAGACCAGCACCACAACCAAGTGGAGTACAGTCTAGTGGCAAGAGAGCCAGATCTTTTGATGGCCGATTCCAGGCTGGGAGTTCCAGCATATTTCATTCTTATAGGCGGGGACAACCCGTAAGATCTACTTCATTGGCAGCCAGTTCTCCGACACAGGCATCCCGTAGGTTTACCACTTTATCAGTGTGTCAGCATTGTGGTCATTTGCATCAAGGAGAGTGTTGGTCGATTGTAGGAGCGTGCATGAGATGCGGCTCCAAGAACCATATTAAAAGAGATTGTCCATTGCTACAGTTTGGCAGAGGTTCAGGGAGTATTGAGTCAGTGCCAATACAGATTATGGGAAAAGGCAGAGGACGAGGCCGAGGACAAGGAAGAGGAGGCCGTGCAGGGCCAAGCCAATTCAGATCAGATACAGTAGAGAGACCTGAAGGCAGTAGAGCTGCTTCAGCAAGAGCTTATGCCATGCGAGGCCGAGAGGAGCAGGATGCACCTGATGTCATAGCGGGTAAATTCCTTCTCTTTGGCTCTTGTATACATGCATTGATAGACCCTGGGTCAACACACTCATACATATGCACACCACCATCGGGTCGAGAGGGTTTAAAACCAGAGACTCTAGAATATGAGATTTGTGTAACTAACCCATTAGGACACAGTGTGCGGGTTAGTAAAGTGTTTAGAGGTTGCCCAGTTGAAATTCAAGGCAGGCAATTTCTAGCAGATCTAATAGAGTTACCATTCCGCGAGTTCGATGTGATCTTAGGAATGGATTGGCTAGCTTGCCATGGGGTGATAATAGATTGTGGAAAGAGGCAGATGAGAATTAAAGTTTCAGAACAAGAAGAGATAGTAGTGATGGGTGAGTATAGAGGATATCCAGATAATGTGATATCAGCGTTGAAAGCTCGAAAACTCATCAATAAGGGATGTGAGACTTACCTAGCATATGTGATTGACACCCGAAAGAAAAGTCCAAAGTTGACCGACATCCCAACTGTTAGTGAGTTTTCTGATGTATTTCCTGAAGAGTTACCAGGACTACCACTTGATCGAGAGATAGAGTTTGCTATTGAATTAGTACCTGACACCACTCCTATATCTATTACACCATATAGGATGGCACCCATAGAATTGAAAGAATTGAAGATACAGTTACAAGAAATGTTAGATAAAGGATTTATACGACCTAGTGTATCTCCATGGGGTGCTCCAGTACTATTTGTAAAGAAGAAAGACGGTACCTTACATCTTTGTATTGACTACAGGCAGCTTAATAGGGTTACTGTTAAGAATAAATACCCACTGCCTAGGATTGATGATTTATTTGATCAGCTGAAAGGTGCAAGTATATTTTCAAAAATAGATCTTCAATCGGGGTATCATCAACTGAAGATCAAAGAGTCAGATGTATCTAAGACAGCATTCAGGACTCGTTATGGTCATTATGAATTCTTGGTGATGCCATTTGGATTGACGAATGCGCCAACTGTTTTTATGGACCTGATGAACCGAGTGTTCAGGCCATATATTGATCAATTTGTAGTTGTATTCATTGATGACATTCTTGTCTATTCAAGAGATCGAGTAGAACATGACCAACATCTTAGAAAAGTATTGCAGACCTTAAGGGAGAAACAATTGTATGCAAAGCTATCTAAGTGTAAATTTTGGCTAGAAGCAGTTAGTTTTCTGGGTCATGTAATTTCAGCAGAAGGTATTCGAGTTGATCCTAGTAAAATCGAGGCTATTCTTAATTGGAAACCACCTCGAAATGTGACGGAAGTGAGAAGTTTTCTTGGATTAGCCGGATACTATAGGAGATTTGTGAAAGGATTTTCATCTATAGCGAATCCTTTGACACGATTACTGCGAAAAGAGGTCTGTTTTGTATGGACAGATAAATGTCAAGAAAGCTTTGATCGATTAAAAGCAATGTTGACTAAAGCACCAGTTTTGACTCAGCCTACTCCAGGAAAAGATTATGTTGTGTACAGTGATGCAAGTCACAATGGTCTAGGATGTGTTCTTATGCAAGAGGGAAAAGTGATTGCATATGCCTCCAGACAGCTTAAGCCTCATGAACTTAACTATCCGACGCATGATTTAGAGCTTGCAGCGATAGTTTTTGCTCTAAAGATATAGAGACATTATTTGTATGGAGAAAGATGCTACATTTATACAGACCACAAGAGTCTTAAGTATCTTCCTTCACAGAAAAAGTTGAATTTGAGGCAACGAAGATGGTTGGAATTGATTAAAGACTATGATTGTGTGATAGACTACCATCCAGGAAAGGCTAACGTGGTTGCAGATGCACTAAGCAGGAAGATTTTAGCTGAGATGCGAGTAGAATCCACATTGATGCAAAGAATTAAAGATGTCCAAAAACAAGATGAGAAGTTAGTAAAGATGGTCGAAGCCTTGAAAAATGGAGAAAAGTCAGAATTTTTATTAACAGAAGATGGTACTGTGTATTTCAAAAACCGAATTTGTGTGCCAAGTATGAAAGAGTTGATAACAGAAATTTTAAAAGAAGCTCATGAAACGGTCTATACTATGCACCCAGGTGGGAACAAGATGTACCAAGATTTAAAAGGACAATATTGGTGGTCGGGGATGAAAAAGGATATCACTGAATATGTTGCTAAATGTCTAATCTGTCAACAAGTGAAAGCTGAGCATCAATTACCCACAGGATTACTACAATCAATTCCCATACCAGAATGGAAGTGGGAGAGGATCACGATGGATTTTGTGTCTGGTTTACCGGTAACTCAGAGAAAGCATGATGCAGTATGGGTAATAGTGGATCGATTGACGAAATCAGCACATTTCCTACCAGTCCGAATGGATTATACTTTGAACAAGCCGGCTGAGATTTATATGAATGAGATAGTGAGACTTCATGGAGTGCCCGTATCTATCATCTCTGACAGAGATCCCAGATTTACGTCGCAGTTCTGGAAGAGTCTACAGCAGGCTTTGGGAACTCGACTAAATTTTAGCACGACATTTCATCCGCAAATGGATGGACAATCAGAGCAAGTTATACAGTTGCTAGAAGATATGATGAGATGTTGTGTACTTGAATTTGAGGGAAGTTGGGATCGACATTTACCTCTTATGGAGTTTGCCTATAACAACAGTCATCAAACGAGCATAAGCATGGCTCCTTATGAAGCTTTATATGGAAGAAAGTGTAGAACACCGATATGTTGGACTGAGTTGAATGAGAAAAAGTTGATTGGGCCAGAAATAATTCAACAAACTGAGGAGAAAGTTAAAGTGATCAAGGAAAGGCTAAAAGCAGCACAAGATCGACAGAAATCCTATGCCGATTTGAAAAGGGGAGATATAGAATATGCATTAGGAGACAAAGTATTTCTTAAAGTTTCGCCTTGAAAAAAGATATTGAGGTTCGGTAAAAAGGGAAAATTAAGCCCAAGGTTTATTGGTCCCTATGAAATTCTAGAAAGAATAGGACCAGTGGCTTACCGATTAGCTCTTCCTCCGGAGCTAGACCGAATTCATAACGTGTTCCACATTTCAATGTTAAGAAGATATCGTTCAGACCCAACCAACATCATACCGATTGAGGAAATAGAGGTGCAAACCGATATGTCTTATGAGGAAGAACCAGTGGCTATAATAGCATATGAAGAGAAAGTTCTTCGAAACAAGAGAGTTCCTCTAGTTAAAGTTTGGTGGCGGAATCATACAGTTGAAAAAGCCAGGTGGGAAAGTGAAGAAGTGATGAAAAAGTAGTATCCCCAGTTGTTCAACCCTGAATGAACAGGTAAATTTTGAGGACGAAATTATTTTAAGGGGGAGAGAATGTAATATCCGCTAATTTAGGTTCCGAGTCGCACGTGTTGCGAAATTGACGCGTGTGACCGATCGGAGTCTAAATTCGGATTTTTACAAAAAAATTGATTAAGAAATGGTTAAACTAAATAATAAATGTCTAAATAAGTGATTATAGAGTTTAAAGAAGTTGATTTACGGTAAAGGACTAATTTGCAAAATTTGATAAGTTTTGGGGTCAAATTGCAATTTACCAAAAATTGGAGGATTAATGAGATTAATTGATAATCAACATGTTAATTTTGGGCAAATTTTGATAGTATTGGCCGGCCATGATGTTAAAGAAAGATGATTAATATTGGTTAAGTGTAAAATTGGGAGAAAATGGTCAAATGGTGGGTCCAACATGAATATTTTTGGGTACCCTATTTAAGGCTTTATTTTCTTCTTCTTCTCTTCATTTTCTGCTCCTTCTCTCTTTTCTTTACCAGTCACGCCAGCCACAATTTTTCTCCATAGCTCACCTTGATTCTAGAGAGAGAAAGGAAGGGAAGAGAAGGGAAAGAGCAAGACAAGGTGATTTTCATGTTCCATAACTTATAAGGAAGCTGGAAAGAACAAGAAAGAGGAAGAAAAATCAAGTTTGGTAGAGAGAGAAAATCTCCAAATTGGTGATCAAGTGAAGAAAAGAGTAAGGTAAGAAGTATTTCTTCTTCTTCTTCATCTTTTCTAAAGGAAGTTCGAATTTTGAGCTCATCCAAGACTTATATGGAATGAGAGAGAAACTAGGGTTTTGAGAGAGAAAAAGAGAGTTTAGGGTCTTAATGAAATTAGATGATGATGAAAATGATCTATGATGTTGTAGGAGTTCCAAATGACAAGGAACAAGCTCTAAGGATCAAAGGAAAAAAAAAAAAGAAAGCTACCTAAAGGAGTGAAGGAGAAAGATTAAGGTTTGTGCATAATTTAAGGCAATAGCCTATATTTGTTTGAAATAATGCATGCTGAACATAATTGTAGATAAATGCAATTTCAAGAATGATGATGATTATGGCATGAAACCATAGGTTTAGACATATATGAATGAGATAATTGTGACATTGAATTAAGGATGCATGTTAGAGAATCTTGTATGATCAAGGCATGTAAATGTATTGAAAAGTAATAAGTTAAATAAAGAGCCTTAGAAATGCATGAAATAGAAATTGGTATGTTTTGGATGATGATTGAATGAATGAAAAGTGAATATGCAAATTTCCTGCTGAAAGTCACGGGTGTGACTACTGAGTCACGGGCGTGAACTTGAGGGTTCACGGTTGTGACTGATTGTGTCACGGTTGTGAATTTCTGGGTGGAAATGGTACTATTCATTCCAGAAGCGTTCACGGGTTGGAATCACGGCAGTGAACTTATTCACGGGTGTGAATGAGTAATCACGACCGTGAATGCTTTTGGACGATTCATTCCAGTAGCGTTCACGGTTTGGGATCACGGGCGTGAACTAATTCACGGGCGTGAAAGTAGTAATCACGGCCGTGAATGCTCTGCATTTGAAATTATGGATGTGGTTATTAAATGAGGAATTCAGATAAGTAAATGAAAGTTATTGTCTATCCAGTGAAATAAGAATGATATGAATATAGATATATGTATATATATTGATATGAGAATATTGATGAATCTAGTAAATGAATGAAAAGATGTATGAGTATGACTATATGCTTGTAAAACAAGAAAATTGAGATGTTGATAAATATGAGAAAAATGGATGTGTTGAAATTGAGAATAATGATTGATGTGAAAATATAAAGAAGCCCATTACTCTACTTGCGGACTAGAATCAGGATAGATGACATGTCATTAAGGGGGCGAACGGTACCGTACTATACCTCAACCAATGTGGCTAAAGCTTGTGTGAGCGCCATTGGTCTGGGATGCTCAGTCAGTGTGGCTAAAGCTTGTGTGAGCGCTACTGACTTGAGAAAGCTCTGATGAGCACATATAAATGAGGACAACGTGTCATAAGCTTGTGTGAGCGGCCTTGATCCGGTTATTCATCTATGATGAAATATTACTCAATCAATGTGGCATAAGCTTGTGTGAGCGCCGTTGATTTGAGAAGCTCTTATGAGCCAGATAGTGGATAGGGTGGCATAAGCTTGTGTGAGCGCTCCTGATCCATAACCCGTATCCAGTCAGTCCAAAGATTTAGAGTGATGTGGGCAAGTTAATGAGGATATGTCGGAAAAATAAGAAAAGGAAAGAATAAGAAAATAATGATGATATGAGATGGAAATGTAATAATAAAGAGATTTGTAGAATAAATTGCTATCAAAGATAAATGAAAATAACAATGTCTATATGAGCATGACATTTGTACTTTTATGAAATAGGAATATGTTGATAGTCATGCATGCAAACATTTTAATGCACGAAATGATAATTGTTAATGCTTGTTGCATGATATAGTATATTGTCTTCTTTATATGCACCACTAAGCTTAGAGCTTAGCGTGAAGTTTAATTTCCACGCAGATATAGAAAGGTAGCTGAAGACGCTAGATAAAGCAAGCGGTGCTCCCATACAAGTAAAGCAGTCGAGTCTTGAGAAAGTGGTTTATAAGTTTTGAAACTTTTGTATTTGACTTTTATATTAAAGAAATGTTTGAGTTTATAAAACTTACTTTTAAAGTTTGGTCAGAATTAATCTGATGTTAAAAATTACTATATTATGTAAATAAATTGTACTCTGATTTTTATTTATATTCATATATACATGAGTAAAAAAAAATGTAAATATATATATATATGAAGTATGAGAAAGAAATGACATTAGCGCTCCCTCATCCTGGCACGTGTTGTTCGGGTGAGGAGGTGCTATAGAGATACTCAATGATATCTTGAATATTGATTTTGTATTTTTATATATTCCTTGTTGCCTCAGAAAGGTAGCTCATAGGGTGGTGATTGGATACAACTTGAGGTATTCGAAGGTAATTGGGTAACCAACAAAGGATTCACCACTCTTAATAGAAGGAGTGTATACCTATGGCCTTTTGTCGTGGTCATTACTCAGGAATCTCTGGCCGGAGTGGAAATGTCATAAAGATAGTCTTCAATGACATAACTAATAGAGTAACGAGCCTCAAGGACAAGAACTAACATTACTTGGACTAGACATGACGTAGTCAGTCTAGTGGGAGTTTACACATGTGGGGTATAGATTGGTGAAAGGAATAATTGCACAGAAATTGTCTATGGAAAGGTTCATAGTTAAACCACTGACTTTCCGGTCAATTGGGTGTTATGATGTGTTGCTAGATACCGCTCATGACCTGCTTAAATTAATTGTTAATTTAAGGGTCAACATAACCAGGAACCTAATGGGTCACACACATTGAAGATATGGAGAATGAGTAAAATGGTCTTGGATAGGATCCAAAATATGAGACAATTATTTTAGGATGGATCGCGATGAGATCGTATGAAAAAATCGTTCGGGAGTGTCACGGGCCCGCGTAGGCTAGGCAGGCTGCTTGCCTGCCTTGTGGGCCAGCTGGGCTGCCCAGCAGCAGCCCGCAGTAGGCCCAGCGCACCTGCAGCTTCCATCCATTGGCCAACGACTGTAATTTGCCATAATTAGGCCAATTATGACCAATTACTATTCATTAGTTGCCATTTTCTCAATTTTTTGACTTTTTCATCTTATTTTTGAATTTGATTCAAATTGAAAAGACATCAAATGACAGAAAATAGACATGAAAATATTTTTTGTGAAAAAAATATTTTTAAGACGACAAAAATTCTCTCAAGAACACTTTTAAAGCTAGCACTTTGAATTTGTTCAAACCATTTTTTCTTGATAGTTTCTTCTTCATTCTTCGCGTGGATTATCATTAGAGACATCCTAGTGTGGATTGTTGTGGTTTGCGACAACCCAACAAAGTGAAGATTTGAAGAATAAATAAAAATTACAAGGTACAATGTTTAACATTTACATTTATATAAATTAGTTGTAATGGTACAAGTATGATCTTTTGTTTTGGGTTTTGAAAAATTTTATTTTTTGCTGCGTTGATGAATATGATTCATTCTTCAAAATCCAACAGCCCGCAGCAGGCCCTGCGCGCCTGCAGCTTCCATCCGTTGGCCAACGGCTGTAATTGGCCATAATTAGGCCAATTATGGCCAATTACTATTCATTAGTTACCATTTTCTCCATTTTGACTTTTCATCTTATTTTTGAATTTGATTCAAATTGAAAAGACATCAAATGGCAGAAAATATACATGAAATATTTTGTTAAGATAACAAAAATTCTCTCAAGAACACTTTCAAAGCTAGCACTTTGAATTTGTTCAAACCATTTTCTCTTGATAGTTTCTTCTTCATTCTTCGTGTGGATTACCATTAGAGACATCCTAGTGTGGATTGTTATGGTTTGCTATAACCCAACAAAGTGAAGATTTGAAGAACAAATAAAAATTACAAGGTATAATTTTTAACATTTACATTTATATAAATTAGTTTTAATGGAACAAGTATGATCTTTTGTTTTGGGTTTTGAAAAATTTTATTTTTCGTTGCGTTTATGAATATGATTCATTCTTTAAAACCCAACAATTGTAAACATGATTGTTGAGGTCTAAAAATCCTAGCTCTATTGCCAAATGAGTCATATAACCTCCGATAAAAATGTCTCCTAAAGGCTTGGAGGTGATGGACTGTAGGTGAGAAGCAAACCATCTAGATAGTGCCACAGGCTCACTCTTTTATGCCATATCAAGCTGAAGCAATTTGGATTTCGAAATTGAGCCATTGCTATCACCCCAAGCAAATATATTGTAGGTGAGAAACTGGTGAATGTAGCGAAGCACTAGTGATATTAGGTGTGTGCTTTTCATCTTCTTGATGTCCTAGCTATAGTCACTACAAAAATAGGACTAGACATCATGAGGGTAAAATCTAGCCTCATTGTCATGCATCAATCCCTCATGTAGGAGCATGAAAATCTCTTCGAATTCAGTGGCAGTCAGGATTTTCTCTTGCTTACAGAGTTGGAATGAGACTCTCTGTAACATCCAGTGATTTAGGCCCCTATTGTGCATGACTGTAGTGGGGTGCGCTGGTACAATCAGAGTCTAAATTTGAACCCATAAAAAAATGACTAATAATAAGGGAAAATAATTAAGAGTATTATTATTTGGGAATTAAAAAAATTAGTGCTAGAACTGGAAAAAAATAAAATTACCCTATGGAATAAATCGGTATTATGACAATTGTTGGGGGAAAAAATGTGAAGATGAGGAAATTTGTGGCAAATAAGACATTTCTCAAAGTTTAAAAGTTAATTAAGATTAATTAAGTTAATGAACCAATGAAAATTAGGATTAATTTTAATTAGTGGGACCCACTCCTTAATTTGAATAAAAGTCAAAAAGAGGAAGAAATTCTACATTCTTCCACCTAAATTATCTAACTCTTATTCTTCTTCTTTCTTTTCTCTTTGCGTGCCATCCACCTCTCCCTCCAAAAGCTACCATTTTGCTTCAATCCAAGCTTGAAAAAGAGAGAAAAAAATTAGTTTTGAGAGAGGAAAATTCAGAATTAAAGAGTCTTGCCATAAAGGGAGGAAAGGAGCAAGAAGGAAGATAGAAAGAAGAAAAGAAAAAGGAGGAACTTTGGGACAATTCGGTCCACCTTGGAGAACCATTAAGATGAGTTTATTCTTCTTAAATTTGACCTTTTTTCTTTCATTTGAGACCCATAAGGGTGATAGATATGATTAGAATTGGTAGATTGAGGTTATGTGGCAAGATTGAAACTAGAAATTTAAAGTTGTAACTAGTTGAAGAAAAGTGTAGTTAAGCTTTTAATTAATGATAATTGATGTTAGTTAATTGTTTTATGACTTAAAAACTAGAGAAAGGTAACTCTAATGGAGGAATGAGATGCTATCTTGGTCAAGTTAATTTGGAGAAAATTGAAATTAACCTAGGAGCAATACAATTGGTGATAAATGAAGTGTGATTAGAGCGTTGATTTGAAGAAAATAAATTGGGACCTATGATAAGGTTTTTGGGAAACCATGATATATCAAGAAGGAAGTTTAACCTCAGTACAATTTGGTTAAAACATATTAGGAGCATTAGAATTTTATGTAGGCATGAAAAGCTTTGAAAACGGATGATAGAAATGAGATATGGTATGGTTGTGTAGGAAAACCAAGTGAACAAATGAGAGGCCCTCAAGAGGGTGAAAAAGGCAAGGAGAAAGCAAATTAGTAAAGGGAAGGCAAAGAAGGAAAAAGGGAAGCTCTAAGAATAATTATGTATGTGCTTCATTGATAAAAATCTTACATGTTGTTCAAATGTGTGTAATTATGTATTAAGGTTTGATATGATTGTGGTATGATATGGAATGTGATTAGTTATTGCTTTTGATATTTTATATGGTAATGAAACCAAATGGTGTGAAATCATTAAGACATAAGAATGTAATTGTGATATGGAAACTTTGGCATAAAAATGAATGCATATGATGGATGTAATTAGTAGATAGGTTTGTGCTAGTTGATGACCATACTATATAAATTTTGGAACAGTCTTAACTATTTTGATCATAACTAATGCTCTAGTAATGATATTGAGATGAAATCAGTTGAAAATAAAAGTGGAATCATAATTCTAAAACTTTCATTCAGAACCTAATTCAAATTCTAATTGCAAATAGGCTAAAAATTGGACACAAAATTCTGAACCTGTAGGTACCTAGAAAATATGGGTAAAACTAATAGAATTCCCTTCAGTAAAAGGGCTATAACTTTTGATAGAAAACTTGGATTTGAGTGATTTTTGATGAATATGAAAGCTGAGACAATAAGATACAAAATATTAAAGAACATAAACTAAAATTTGAATTATAAATGGTATAAAAATGAAGCCCAAAAGTAGGGCCAAAATCTGCCATAAACAAAAACTTGAAATATTGGGCTTTTGCTTGTGGTATGATAAGTATATATAGTAATTAAAGTGAATCTTGACTTAAATTGTAATTATAAATATTTAATAAATTATTTATATATGAGATTCTAATGCAATAACAATGGAAACAAACAACAAAAATAAATAAACATTTATGTGAATGTTTGATACAATTATCATTTTTGAAAATATTGTGAATAAATATAAAAATAGTTAAGCGCTAAGACACCTAATCTAGAACTAGAATAAGGAATAGTTTGACATGTCAATTAGGGAATTTAAGGCACTTGGTGCCAAATATAAAAGCCGATAACGACAAATTTATAAATGTGCTCGGCACAAAATTATTATGCCAGTAATGGAAATATTACAAAAGCTGGTATGACACTATTATAAAAGCGCTCGGCGCAACATTATGAAAGCCAGTAATGGAAACTCTATTATTCCTATTAATTAGTTCAATTATAGGTGTTATGGGTACAAGAAAAGAAATGAAAAATAACAATAATATAAAATTATGTTATTTTGATAATTGTTGTGTTAAACCAAAATAGTTAAATATTAAATGTTTGATGACGTTTATTTGATTTCATACAATTCTTTTATTTTATGCCTTATTTGTGAAATTATTAAATGACATGTAAGAAAATATATGTATGTAAGATTTTTATCATTGAAGCACTGCTAAGCTAGTAGCTTAGCGCATGTGGTTTCCCCTTACGCAGGTTTTAAAGAGTAGCTATAGATAGGATAATTGTTAGAAGAAGAAGGATATCCAAAAGAAAAGTAGCTAAAAGCTTGGAACATATTTTTGATATATTAAAAATTTTCTAAATTAAATTATAGCTTTATTTCATCTAGTATATATTTTGGATGGGTACCTTTAATGTAATAGATATAGTTTGAATGTAAATTAATATATTTTATAAATAAATAAAATTTTGAATATTAATGGAGGAAATAAATTTATTTTAATGTTTGTAATATTTTTACAAAAAAAAAATACTTCATTTAACTAAACTTATAAGACAGTTAGTCGGGTAATGCTCACTTACCTTGCTGAACTAAAGTGGGATAAAGGGGTGTTACACTTTCCCAACCGGAGAAACCTACAATGTGCTAAGAAATTGCAAAGTCGGCTCCCGAAAAGTGGGTTGATGGATGTCAACAAACTCCAGCAGGTTGCACTTGTGTAACTAAACCTTCATATCAGAGGTAATGCCTAATGTCTTAACACACCCCTAACCAAAGTCCTCGTGTTGGGTTTTGAAGAATGAATCAGATTCATAAACGCAGTGGAAAAATAAAATTTTCATAACCCAAAACAAAAGATCACACTTGTGCCATTAAAACTAATTTATATAAACATAGAGGTTAGAAATTATTCTTTGAAATTTCTTATTTGTTATTCAAATCCTCACTTTGTTGAGTTGTAGCAAACCACAACAATCCACACTAAGATGTCTCTAATGATAATCCACGTGAAGAATGAAGAAGAAACTATCAAAAGAAATGGTTTGAACAAAGTCAAAGTGATAGCTTTGAAAGTGTTCTTGAGAGAGTTTTGTTGTGTCTTAAAAATATTTTTTTCACAAAAAATATTTTCATGTCTATTTTCTGCCATTTGATACCTTTTCTATTTTAATCAAATTCAAAGAAAAGATGAAAAGTAAAAAATGGAGAAATGGGAAATGAATGAATAGTAATTGGCCATAATTGACCTAATTAAGTCCGAATTCTGCCGTTGGCTAACGGGAGGGAGGCAACAGCATGCTGGGTAGCCCAGTTGGTCCGTGCGGGCCCATACGGGCTCGTGACCTTCTCGAATAATTTTTCCTGTGCGATCTCATCGCGATCCATCCCGAAATAATTTTCTCATATTTTGGACCATATCCAAGACCATTTTAATTATTCTCCATATCTTCAATGCGTGTGACCCATTAGGTTCCTGGTTATATTGGTTACTTAAATTAACAATTAATTTAAGCAAGTCATGAGCGGTATCTAGCAACACATCATGACCCCCAATTGATTTGAAAGTCAGTAGTTTGACTACAAACCTTTCCATAGACAATGTTTGTTCTTGTCCCTGAGGCTCATTACTCTATTAGATATGTCATTGAAGACTATCTTTATGACATTTCCACTCTGGCAAAAGATTCTTCAGTAATGACCACGACAAGAGGCCATGGGTATACATTCCTTCTATCAGGAGTGATGAATCTTTTGTTCGTTACCCAATTACCTTCGAATACCTCAAGCTTTATTCAATCACACCCTATGAGCAACCTCTTTGAGGCAATAAGGAATAGTATCAAAATACAGAATCAATATTCAAGATATGATTGTCTCATAGGTGATCATCCAATGTACCATTGCTATGATGAGACTATCATTGACATTTGAATAGATTATCCATATGATTATCTCATAGCTGGTCATCCAATGTACTTAGCTACACTTTGCAAGCATGCACATGTTAACTCTAAACATCTCATGTTTATAGATTATGAGATTTACTACTTGATCTAATCAAGGAGTGTAACATGTGCTAGTCTATCCGGATTAATAATGTCCCATCTCATTAATCCTATGACTAGGGATAATTTTGATACTAACATAATTACACATGATAAGAATCTCAATATCATGATCTCATCAGTATTTCCTTCATGCTATGTTATGTATCAAGGACTTCATTAATTGATTTAAGATCACTTATCAATTCATATATAAAATGAACATCAAATTAATGAAAAAGCCTTTTATTAATCAAATAAGTTTATACAATAAGTGCTAAAGGTGATTGCCTTTAGAGCACTCCTCTAACACCTCGTTTATAAAAGAGGCCATTTTTTAAGGCAAGCATATCTTGGATGGCAATGTCGGGGTATGACATTGAGTAAATAATCTGTGTGTAGCTTTGGGGCTGAACTGTTCTTCTTCCCTTTTGATTGACCGAATCCTGAAGCCATTGAAAAGTTTGAAGGATTGAAAGAAAAATGAAACTCTAGCTTAGAGTTTGAAATCGGACCCTAAAAGTCAGAAATAAAAGTGATTGAGGTATTTGGTGATTGATTTTGACAAGGATATATGGTAAAAAGGTGTTTAGGAGGCCGGATTTGGCCAGAAAATATGAGGAATCGCGACTGTCGCAAGTTTGAAGACAGAGAAAATAGTGAATTTTAGGTTATATTTCGATCAATTCACGACCATGAATGAATGTTCATAGGCATGAACAATCATATTCATGGTTAGGCAAGGTAGTGGCTTAAACCGTGACTCAGGGCATGAACGATACTACCTAAAAATTGAGGCATTTTCACAGTCATGAAGCTAGACAGTCATGGGTGTGAATAAAGGCTATCATGAGGTCAAACTGTGATCCAAGGTGTGAAACAAGCCATGATCACTCTATTGGTTTTGGCTACCATTTTCACGATCGTGTAGATTTATTCATGGGCATGAATATCCAAAAATTTGTAAAATATAAAACTAAGTCCTATTCAAGAGTATGTGATGTCCAAACATTTTCTAAACATTTTAAACATGAAAATAAACACTTTGTCATATAATATGATCATGCAAATCATCAAATAATCACAATATCACACAAAGTTCACAATGTAAGATTTAAAAAAAAAAATCAAAGTATACTCATGACATAAAAATTATCATTTAAGACAATGTGGTGCCATCAAGCATTCTAAGTTCTATTTTTATAAAGCAGAACCTTCATCATTGAGAGGTTTGGTAAAAATATCAGCCAATTGGTTGTTTGTGTCAATGAATTATAGCACATCTCCATTTTGGACATGATCTCTTAGGAAGTGATGCCTAATGTCTATATGTTTGCTCCCAGAGTACTGGATAGGGTTCTTAGAAAGATTTATAGCACTAGTATTGTCACATTTGATGAGAATATGATCCATTATTTGACCATAATCTTTCAATTGTCTCATCCAAAGAACTTGAGTGCAACAACATCCTACTGTGACATATTTTGCTTAAGTGGTTGATAAGGCAACTGAAACTTATTTTTTACTAAACCAAGAAATTAGGCATTCTCTAATGAAGTGACAAGTATCTGAAGTGCTTTTTCTATCTAATAGACTACTGACATAATCAACATCTGAAAAGCTATATTCATAGGATACCATAGACCTAGATGTAAAGAGCCATGTAAATATTTTAAGATTCTTTTAACAACATTCAAATGTGATTCTTTAGGACATGATTGAAATCTAGCACATAAGCATGAACTATACATAATGTCAAGTATAAAAGCAGTAAGGTATAAAAGAGATCCAATCATACCTCTATAAAGTTTTTCATCTATACTCTTACCTTTCTCATCTATGTCCAATTTGGTTGATGTGCTTATTAGAGTCTTTGCAATCTTACACCCTTCCATTCCAAATTTCTTTAATAGTTCTTTGGTGTACTTGGATTGGTTGGTGAAGATGCCATCATTGCATTGCTTGATTTGAAGACCAAGGAAGAACTTAAGCTCACCCATCATTCTCATTTCAAATTCCCTAGTCATACAAGATTAGCAAATTTTTGGCAAAACAACTCATTAGTAGACCCAAAAATGATATCATCAACATAAATTTGAATAAGTAATATATTATGCTTGTGCTTTTTAATAAAAAAAAGTTATGTCTCCATGTCCTTTTGAAAATCATTTTCTAATAGAAATGCACTAAACCTTTCATACTAAACTCTTGGAGCTTGTTTTAAACCATATAAGGCCTTAGTGAGCTTAAACACATGATTTGGCAATGTATGATTTTCAAAATCGGGAGGTTGTTCAACATAGACTTCCTCTTCTATAAAGCCATTTAAAAAGCACTTTTGACATCCATTTGAAAAATTTTTAAAATTCATGTGGCATGCAAAGGCTAAAAGTATTCTAATTACTTCTAATCTGGTGACCGAAGCATAGGTTTCATTATAATCTATGCTTTCCTCTTGATTGTACGCTTTGGCAACTAATCTAGCTTTATTTCTAGTTATAAGACCTTGTTTATCTAACTTGTTTCTAAACACCCATTTACTACCAATGATTGGATAGTCCTTGGGTCTAGGAACTAAGGTCCAAACATTATTTCTCTCAAATTGGTTGAGCTCCTCTTGCATAGTAATTACCCAATTTTCATCATTTAGAGCCTCATCAATATTCGTTGGCTCAATTTGAGAGAAAAAAGCAATATTAGAATCTAAAAGGTTAAGATTAGATATAATACTTACACCCTTGGTAGGATTACCAATGATTTATTCCATGGTGTGGTTTCTTATGAATTTTCACTGCTTTGGAAGCTTTTGGGTTACTTGTTCTTGAGATTAGGATAGTGAATTATCTTGTTGCTACTCCTCTTGATCATCATCATCTTTCATTAAGGTTCCATCATCCTTTTCATGATCAAGATCAAGTTTTTTCATTATTCCTACAATATCATTAAAAGCACTACCTTTCACAAAATAAAGTTTACTAGATTCATAAAAAACAACATGCATAGATTCTTCTACAACTAATGGTCTTTTATTAAAGACTATATAAGCTTTATTAGAAGTGGAGAAGATACCTTCATCGGATTTAGAAGCAAAATTTCCAAGGTTATCCTTGGTGTTTAATATAAAACACATGCATCCAAATACTCTAAAATGTGAAATCTTAGGTTTTCTTCCATTACATAGCTCAAAGGATGTTTTATTTTAAAAGGTCTTTTGAAAACATGGTTAGAAATATAATATGCGGTATTTGTGGGTTTGGCCCAAAAGTAGGTTGTTAAACCATACTCATTGAGCATTGTTCGAGCCATTTCAATTAAAGTCCTATTTTTCCTTTCAACTACCCCATTTTGTTGAAGTGTTCTAGGAGTTAAAAAATTATGGGAAATGCCATATTCTAAATAAAATTTTTCAAAATTTTTATTTTCAAATTCTTTGCCATGATCACTTCTTATTTCAGAAATAAAATATCATGTTTCATTTTGAACTCTTTTGGCAAAGTTTTTGAAGGATTCAAAAGCATCACTCTTTTGAGCTAATAAAATTACCTATGTGAATCTAGAGTAATCGTCAACAATAACAAATGCATAGTGTTTACCTCATAAACTAGCAGTTCTAATAGGTCCAAAAAGATCTAAATGTAAAAGTTGTAGTGGTTTAGAGGTGCTTATTATATTTTTAGACTTGAATGATGTTTTGTGTTGCTTTCATTTTTGACATGTTTCACATGTCTTATCCTTTTCAAATTTGACTTTTGGTAGTCTATTAACTAGCTCTCCTTTGCTAAGGCTTTGAATTAAGTACATGCTTGCATGACAAAGCCTTCTATGCCATAGCCAAAACTCATCACTAATAGTCATAAGACTCTAAGAGGAATGGTTAGATATCTTATGTAAGTCTATTATGTAAATATTGTCATCTCTATCTCTTCTGAATATCTCTTGGCCATTTAGAGTGGTTACAAGATATTCATTAGAGGAAAAGGTGCCTTAGTTTTCCTTATCACATAATTGACTTACATTTAACAAGTTGTGTTTTAAAGCATCAATAAGCAAAATATCTTCACTTAAAGTTGCACCATTTAAACCAATAGATCCAATGCAAATTACCTTACCCTTGGCATTGTTCCCAAAAGTTATCTTACCAACATCAATCCTTTTGATATGGGTGAAAAGACTTTTGTTACTGGTCATATGCCTTGACCATCCACTATCCACTAGCCAAATATTTTCCCTTGATGTGGATTTGAGGCATACCTAGAAAACCATAATTTAAGTTTGGTTTTTAGGTGCCCAAATGAACATGGGTCCCTGAGTGTTAGCATTAAAAGGTTCCCAATGAGCCTTCCTTATAAAACAATGTTTGTTTATGTCCAAATTTCATGCAATAATGACATTGTTTAGACTTATATATGTTTTTCCATTTTGCCATGTGTTTAGGCTTTGTTATTTTCCTAAGTGGTATTTGTGCACAATGACATAAACATGAATTTGTGATAGGTGCTTTCCTAGGTGCATGCTTTTTGTATAAGAAATTATGATTGGCTTTTTGAGGTTTCCCTTTTGAGCCAAGTGACCCTTGATTACTCTTCTTCTGAGTAGAGGGTTTTGTGTGTGAATTGCCTTTAGCCTTTGGGGCTATTACCTCAATAGTAGAGGTTTGTGGTGTGCTTGATTTAACAAATATGGTTTTAGGTAAAGAAGATGATGATGCTCCATTGAAGACTAGACCATGTCGCATTAAGGGAGGTCTTTGTGATATTATTAAAGTATCCACACTCTCCTTCGCTTTGTGGAATCTAGAAATAGAATTTCTAAGCTCCTTAACTTTATTTTTCAAAGAATTATTTTCTTTTAAAAGAGAATTTGTTGAGATTTTTGAAGAAATTTCATCTAATGATCTTTTTAAAGAGTCATTTGAAATTTTTAGCTCTTCAACTACCTTTTGAAGATCATTAAAATAATTTTTATGTTTTGAGCTATTCTTTCTATAAAGTTCTTGTTTCCTTTTGTATGTTTCTATTTTAAGGTTTAAGACTTCAACTATATCATCAACATCATCATCAATTAAATCACATAGATAATCATAATGTTAGGATGTAGAGCATATCTCCTCAATGAGTCATCCCCAATATCCATGAAGCACAAGTTAACCACCTCCTTTTCTTCTTCTTTTTCAATGAATAAGGAGGAGTCATCATCCCAAGTGGCTTTGTGACCCTTCTCTTCATCTTTTTTATTGGGTCTCCTCATGTACTTCTTGAGCTTGGGACACTCCGATTTGATGTGACTTTTCTGCCCACATTCATAGCATTTTACTTCCTCATTGCCTTTGTTGGATGAGAAGTTTCTAGGAGGGAACTTTAAAGCCTTTTGTTTGTAGTTCTTAATTGAGCCATATTTGTTAAAGATTAATCTCTTGATCTTCCTTGAAAGTAGGGCTATTTGCTCATCTCCTTCATCAACTAATTCTTCATCACTAAGAAGATCTTCATCTATAGCATGGAAGTTGATGCTTTGAGTGCAATTGGATTTCTTCTCTCTTTTTCTCCTTCATTCTCTTTATCTCTTACTAGAGCCATTTTATGAGTGAGAAGTTTGCCAATTAGCATGTCAATGGGGATCACACATAAGTCTTCATTTGCTACTTCTATGCCTGCAACTCTTGAGCCATAATCCTTCATTGGAAAATCTTCAAAATCTTATTGTTTATATCTTCCAAGTGATAGTGCTTTCCAAGCTTCCTCATGCCATTGACAATGGTAAGAAGAAGATTTGTCATTTCGATTATGGTCTCGTTTGGCTTCATCTTGATGAGCTCATATTTGGTGACAAGAAGTTGAACCTTATTAGACTTGACTTGTTTAGTGCCTTCATGGTAGTTCTCTAACGTCTTCCAAATAGAGTAGGTGGTAAGACAATATTGAATCCTACCACACTCTTCAAGAGATAAAGAGCTAATTAGGATAGTGATGGCTATCTTGTTCTTGCCATTTTCTCTTTTATGAATTTATATCCATTCATCCCTTGGAGTGATTTCTTCTTCTCCTTTAGAATTCTTTCTTGTTGGAGGTGTCCATTCTTTCCAAACGAACTCCCAAACATCTATTCCTTCACTATCAAGATAGATTTCCATCTTGAATTTCCAATATGAATGGTGAAAGGAAGAGGAATATAGTGCACATAAGATTTATAGTCGTTCGGGCATTAACAAATCTTACTCCTCTCCTTAATCTCCATTGGGTGTTTCACTAACACTTGAACTGTTACAATCGAGCTTTATCTCTAGCTCACTCCCAACTATGGTGTTTCTCTATCGGCTAACACCTAACCTAGAAACAACCCTTGTGTTTTAATGGCTAACACAATAACCAAATCCTTGTGTTTTTTATGGCTCACACAAAAACCCTTACAAGTGTTTCACTCACAATCCAACTCACTCAAACTCACTTTTGAGTAATTGATTACAAGATGAAAACACTCACCAACCAAAATGCTTAGCAATTATGAGCAATTATGGTTTTACAATCACAAATTAATGAAAGTTGTTAAAGCAAAAACAAATGCACAAAGCTATACAAGATTATAAGATTGAATGATTATTTTTCTAACTTGTAGAAGTCATAAATGTATTGTATTTATACTTCCAAATCAAATATAGTTGTTTTACGGTGCATTTAATGTGAAAATAGTTCTTCAACTACTTTTTTGTTCGTGCTTGATAAGTTTTTGTTAAACCTTGAGGGGTATTTCCGTCATTTTGATGATAACAAATACAATAGCAATATTGTATTTAACATACTTGTTTTCTAAGTCTATTAAATAGGACATGGAATAAAATAGCAAGAATGGAGATTGGAAGAATAATCCTTGAAAGACAAAATTAAGGAAGTAGCATGTTCACGCCCGTGACTCTATGTGTCATGCTCGTGAAAGAGCTAACCGTTACCAAAACCAACATTTTAAGTTCATGACCATGAAGGAAGAACAAACCGTGAAATGGATATTTATGTCACGCCCGTGAATGTTCATGGCATTTTCATCCAGAGAGCTTCACAACCAAAGTCACCACTTGGATCACGGCTGGGAAGTTTGTCACACCCGTGAATATGTATGTCACGCATGTTACCCAATGTTTCAAAACATTCTAGAGAGCTTCACAACCAATGTCACCACTTCAGTCACTGCTTGGGAAGAAATGTCACGCCTGTTACAAACATAGCCACGCCCGTGAATGATGAAAGAGAAAAATGTCAGGCGCAATTATTTGGTTGGTACAACGACTAGTTTTATATTTAATGCACCCCAACGGCTATAATCAGCCATGAGAGTATAAATGGAAGTCATTTTATGCATTCAGAATAAGAGGATAGCAAATACTTTCAATCAAAATCTTATTACAATCTATTTGTACTTTCAATACTTTGATAACCAAATTCTATTCTTTGTAAAAATCTTTTTGCTCTTCATTTATTGAGCAATTAAGATTTGTAAGTGTTTTTCTCTGTAATCATTACTCAAGTGAGCTTTGGGTATTTCTGGGTTAAGAGTAGAACACTTGTAAGGGTTTAGTTGTGTAAGCCTCTAAAACACAAATTAAAAGGTTGTTTGTGTGAGCTTGTAAAAACACAAAGTGAAGGTTGTTTGTGTGAGCCTGTAAAAACACAAAGTGAAAGTTGTTTGTGTGAGCCTGTAAAACACAAGGAATTGGTTATTGTGTGAGCCATTAAAACACAAGGGATTTCTGGGTTAGGTGTGAGCCATTGTGAGAAACACCATAGTTGGGAGGGAGCTTGTAAAACTCCATTGTAACACTTAGTGTGTTAGTGAAACTCCCAATTGCGATTGGGGAGAGGAGTAGGGTTGGTTAACACCCGAACCTCTATAAAAATCCTTGTGTCAAATCTCTCTATCCCTCCTAAAATTAATTTTTTATTTCCGCACTTTAAAGTTTAATTTTTGAAACTCTAATTTAACCCCCCTTCTTGGCTTAATATCTGGGTTACAATTGGTATCAGAGCTTAGTCTAGCATCGAAGCCTAAAAACCGCTAGTAAAGATTAAGATATGGCCAGTGAAGGATTCCAAAGTCTCAAACCTTACTTTGATGGAGCAAATTATGCCCATTGGAAGTTTCGGATGGAGACATATCTGGATAGTGAAGGAATTGAGGTCTGGGATAGTGTACGAAAAGAATGGACACCACCAACCAGAAGAGGAGCTGATGGTGAAGAAGAAATTCTATCAAGAGATGATTGGACAGAGCCTCAAAGAAGAGCAAATTTCAAAAACAAGAAGGCAATGACAATCCTATCAAGCTCATTATCTATTGAAGAATGTGGGAGAATACAATACTGCCCAACAACATACAGCATGTGAAAGACATTGGAAAATTATCATAAAGGAACTAAGCAAGTCAAATCCGAGAAGATTCAACTTCTGACCTCAGAATATGAGCTCTTCAAGATGAAATCCAATGAGTCAATCACTGACATGACCAACCGTCTTCTAGCCATTATAAATGGAATTAGGAAACTTGGGAAGCATCTGAGTTTGGAGGATGTAAACAATAAAATCCTGAGAAGTCTTCCTCTTAAAGACTATGGCTCAAAAGTTGCTGGCATAGAAGAAGCAAATGAAGATATGAGCATCATGAATACTGATGAGCTGATTGGCAAACTTCTCACACATGAAATGGCAGTGAAAAGAGATAGAGAGCTTGAAGCAGAGCCAGAGAAAAGAAAGCCCTTAGCACTAAAAGCCTCTACTTTAAAATCTCAAGAAGAAAGTGAAGATGATGAAGAAATGAGTGATGATGAAAATGAGGACATTGCTATGCTTTCAAGAAGATTAAAAAGAATCATTGAAAAGAAAATGAGCAACTCTAGAAAACTCAAGCAAAGAAACCTCAAACAAACTTCTAATGATGCACAAAGAAGTAAGGAAGAAGTAAAGTGCTATGAGTGTGGAAAGAAAGGACATATCAAACCAGAATGTCCAAGGCTCAAGAAGCATAAGAGCAAATACCAAAGAGACAATGGGGAGAAAGGTCACAAAGCCACATGGGATGACGAAACCTCTTCAAGTGAAAAAGATGATAATGAAAGCGAAGAGGTCAACCTATGCTTCATAGCTATTGAGGATCACATCTCGAATAAGGTAAAATCACTACACTCATACTTTTTAAACAATGATAGTAGTGATAATGATGATGATAGTGATGATGATGAGGATGAGCAAAGCCTAATAGAAGAATTAAATCTAAAATTAGAGAAATATAGAAGTAAATTTAGTACTTATAGAAATAACATCTCTAATTTAAAAAATAAGATAGATGGTTTAGAAAATGAAAACACAAAGCTTAAATCATCTAATGAATCTTTCCAAAACTCATTAGATGAATACTCATCAAGACACTCAACTGCTTCCTTACTAAAAGAAAATAATGCTTTGAAAAATGAATTTGAGGATTTAAGATCAGAAAATAATGCTTCCATTTCTAAATTTCACAAAGGTAAAGAGAGCTTAAATACTCTCATTGTATCTCAAAGATCATCCTTAATTAGACATGGTCTAGGATTTAAGGACACATCATCATTTTCTCACAAAACCATCTTTGTTAAGTCTAGAGAACCTCACATCTCCACACCTGTTAGAACAACACCAAGAAATAAGCATATTAAACCCTCTATACATAAACAGAATAATCATGCCTTTATATATAGGAAGCATGCATCTAGAAAATCTACAATTAATCATAACTGTGCATGTCATCATTCTCAAAATAAATTTGATAGAAAAATGGTATTCAAAAATATTGTAAGACCAAAAAACAAATTTAGACCAAAACAATGTAATTATTGTATGAAAAAGGGTCACATAAATAAATATTGCTGGATAAGGAAGGCTCATTGGGAACATTCATGTGCTAACCCCCAAGGACCTAAACTCATTTGGGTACCTAAAAATCATACTTGAATTGGGATTCTATAGGTATGCCTCAAGTCCACAATAAACAAAAATGCTTGGCTAGTAGACAGTGGATGCTCAAGGCATATGACAGGAGACAAAGAACTTTTCAATGAAATCAAAAGTATTGATGGAGGTAAAGTTACCTTTGGAAATAATGCAAAGGGTAAGGTAATTGACATTGGTTCTATTGGTATTAATGGTACTACTTTTATTAAAGATGTCTTACTTGTTGATGGCTTGAAACATAACTTGTTAAGTGTAAGTCAATTATGTGATAAAGGAAACAAAGTAATCTTTACTTCAAATGAATGTCTAGTGATCTCTATCGATGGTCAAGAGATATTTAAGGGAAATAAAAATATCAATACATACATAATAAACTTACATGAACTATCTAACCATTCCTCTAAGTGTCTTGTGACTACTAGTGATGAATCTTGGCTGTGGCATAGAAGGCTTGGTAATGCTAACATGGACTTAATACAAAGTCTTAGTACAGGAGAACTAGTAAAAGGACTGCCAAGAGTTAAATATGAAAAAGGCAAGACATGTGAACCTTGCCAAAGAGGAAAGCAACATAAGTCATCCTTCAAAGCCAAAAACATAGTAAGTACCTCAAAACCTCTTCAACTCTTGCATTTAGACTTGTTTGGACCTACTAGAATTGCTAGCTTAGGAGGAAAACATTATGCATTTGTCATCGTAGATGATTACTCTAGATTCACTTGGGTAATTTTCTTAGCTCAAAAGAGTGATGCTTTCGAAAATTTCAAAAACTTTGCTAAAAGAGTTCAAAATGAAAAAGGGTACTGTATTTCAAAAATAAGAAGTGATCATGGGAAAGAATTTGAAAATGAAAACTTTGAAATATTTTGTCTTGAACATGGCATTTCAAATAATTTCTCATCTCCTAGGACACCTTAACAAAATGGGGTAGTTGAAAGGAAAAAATTGAACTTTAATTGAAATGGCTAGAATAATGCTCAATGAATATGATTTACCAACTTATTTTTGGGCAGAAGCCACAAACACTGCATGTTATATTTCAAATCGAGTTTTCAAAAGGCTTCTTTTAAACAAAACCTCATTTGAGCTATGGAATAGAAGAAAGCCCTTGATATCATACTTTAGAGTATTTGGATGCAAGTATTTTATATTGAACACCAAGGACAATCTTGGAAAATTTGCCTCTAAATCCGACGAAGGTATCTTTTTAGGTTACTCTACAACCAGCAAAGCATATAGGGTATTTAATAAAAGATCATTAACTGTTGAAGAATCCATGCATGTTGTCTTTAAGGAATCTAGTAGACTTGATCTTGTGAAAGGTAGTGTTCTTGATGATATTGTAGGTAATATGGAAAGACTTGATCTTAGAAATGGGAAAAAAGAAAATGATCAAGAAGACTCACCACAAAATGATTCTCTACCTCAAACTCAAGAAGAAAACGAACAAGAACTCCCAAAAGATTGGAAAATGACGAAAGATCATCCCAAAGAGCAAATCCTTGCTGATCTCTCAAGGGGAGTAAGTACTAGATCTCATTACAAACAGTTAGTCACTGACATTGCTTTTATTTCTCAAATTGAACCTAAAAATGTTGATGAGGCTCTTAATGATGAAAGTTGGGTAATTGCCATGCAAGAGGAACTCAACCAATTTGAGAGAAGTAAGGTATGGACCCTAGTACCTAGATCCAATGATCATCAAATTATAGGTAGCAAATGGGTATTTAGAAACAAACTAGATGAATAAGGTTCAATAACTAGGAATAAGGCTAGATTAGTTGCAAAAGGATATAATCAGGAAGAAGGTATATATTATGATGAAAAATATGCACCTGTAGCTAGATTAGAAGCCATAAGAATACTTTTAGCATATGCATGTCACTTAAATTTCAAACATTTCCAAATGGATGTGAAAAGTGCATTTCTAAATGGTTATATAGAAGAAGAAGTGTATGTAGAACAACCACCAGGCTTTGAAAGCTATGATTTGCCAAATCATGTTTTTAAACTTTCAAAAGCTTTATATGGTTTGAAACAAGCCCCAAGAGCTTGGTATGAGAGGCTAAGTTCGTTTCTATTAGAAAATAGCTTTACAAAGGGAAATGTTGACACAACATTATTTATTAAAAAACATAAGCATGATATACTAATTGTTCAAATTTATGTTGATGATATAATATTTGGTTCTACTAATGAATTGCTTTGTCAAGAATTTGCTAAGTGTATGACTAAGGAATTTGAAATGAGCATGATGGGAGAGCTTAAGTATTTCCTTGGTCTACAAATAAAGCAAAGCAATGAGGGCATATTCATCAACCAATCCAAATATGCCAAAGATTTAATTAAGAAATTTGGTATGGAAGGATGCAAAAATGCCAAGACTCCTATGAGCACATCAACAAAATTGGACAAGGATGAAAAGGGTAAGAGCATTAATGAAAAGCTTTATAGAGATATGATCGGATCTCTTTTATGTCTTACTGCATCTAGACCTGATATAATGTATAGTGTTTGCTTGTGTGCATGATTTCAATTATATCCTAAAGAATCTCATTTAAATGCAGTAAAAAGAATTCTAAGATATTTACATGGATCATTGCATCTAGGGTTATGGTATCCTAGAAATTCATCTTTTTATATTATAGGATATTCAGATGCAGACTATGCTGGTAGTCTTTTAGATAGAAAAAGTACTTCAAGTACTTGTCACTTTATTGGATAATGCTTAGTTTCTTGGTTTAGCAAGAAACAAGTTTCAGTTGCTCTTTCAACTGCTGAAGCAGAGTATGTAGCAGCTGGATGTTGTTGTACTCAAATTCTTGGGATGAAACAACAACTTAAGGACTATGGTCATGAGATGAACCATAGACCTATTAAATGTGACAATACAAGTGCTATAAATCTTTCAAAGAATCCTATTCAACACTCAAGAAGTAAGCATATTGACATTAGACACCACTTTATTAGAGATCATGTTCAGTATGGAGATGTTGCATTAGAATTTATAAGCACAGAAAATCAATTGGCAGATATTTTTACTAAGTCTCTAAATGAGGAAATATTTAATTTCATTAGAAGAGGACTTGGTATGATTGATGGATTAACCTTGTGATTGCTAAATTATAAAATCTTAATTGATGATCTTAATTTTGTATCATATCACTAGATATAAGGTAGTAATTTTGATGAAAATTTATGTTATAAGGGATAAAATCTTTATTGAATTGATTTAGTCTTGTTTTAGGACTTAATTTTATTTGATGAAAATTTTAGGGGAGTCAGGCCCGTGACACACGTTCACACCTGTGACTTAAATAGCCAAAAGAGGCAGTGTCGTTCACGACTTGATTCATGACATGGTTCACGACTTCAAGTGGTGAAGCTTATTTTCACGGTTTCATTCACTCCCGTGAAAAGACCTTTTCACGCCCATGACTAATTGTCATGCCCGTGAACCTTAATACCCCCAAAATTCACAGAGGCGTTCACGCCTTAAGTCACGTCTTGCTTCACGGGCATAAGTAGTGAAATTCAATCGTTCACGCCCGTGACTAGTGTATCACCCCTATGACAGTTCATCATACACACCCGTGACATTCAAATGTCACAACCGTGAACATATTCACGCCTTTATTCACGGGTGGAACACTCCTTCATCAAACCGTGAACACGACCATTCACGCCTGTGAATGCATCGAGCATATAAGAGAACTGCCAGTTATTTTTCTCATTTCAACTCTTCAACTCCTTGAAACCGCTCTCATTTACACATATTCAATGAAACATTGAAGATTTCGGCCCCCAAGTCACAAACTTTTCCTATAAATACCATCTAAAGTTCAATTCTTCATCAAAAATCATACATTCTTAGGGTTTCATTAAAACTTTTTTGTCCAAAATTTTCTCAATCTCGCACAAGTTTACTTCTTCAAACTCAAATGGAGACTGCTTCATCAAAAGGAAAGAGAAAGAAGTCTCATGCTCCTAAGAGGTATGTAGATTACCTCATGAACCGAATTCCGGAGCAATGTCATCCCCGGTACTCCACTTTGAAGAAAAGGCCTCTACTGTCATCGAGGTCCTTCGAATGGCAAACCGTCTGAACTCTCGGGCTCGAAACGGCTATGACATAGCAACTTCAGGCCTGTCATTTGAAATAATTTGTGGAGATTCACCAGCAAACATTGAGGGAGCCAACATTAGAATTCCTTAGCACTCTGCAAGTGTCACCTACTGGAGTGGTGAAATTCCAACTCTGCAACAATCCCAACACCCTCAATGCTATTGAATTTGGGGAATTGTTCAATCTACCATCAAATGGCATCCTAAATGACAGTGAGGTAGAATTCTCCGCCCCTTGAGCTTGGACTCATTTTGGCACCGATTGCAGCTGGGATGTCAAGAAGACCAAAAGCACACATCTCAGGTCCCCAGTGCATAAATATTTGCATAGGTTCCTGACCTACAGCATATTCGCTAGGGGAGAAAGAAATGGGACCATCAGGAAATCAAAACTCTTCCTATTTAAGATGGCAAGAAGAAGGCTAATCGTGGCACTCTCTAGATGGTTTGCAAACCATTTTCTGTCCATTGCCACCAAACCCACAGGAGATATATTGATCAGTGGTTATGTCACCCACATAGCCTTGAAGCTTGTCTATTTGAAAATGGATGAGCATCATTACAACCTCATCCCTGGGCATCCTTGAGACCGTTTGGATGTCGAGTCCTTCATAAAGATAGGAGCGGCTGTCAGAATCGTTTACGAGAACGATATTTTCTACCGCTTCACAGACACTGCTGGGGAGATCATTTGGGAAGACAATGACACGGAGGACTTTAAAGCCAGCCTCCAAGGAATCCAGCAGAAGAAAAGGGCTCGAGTTGAGGAAGCACCTCAAGTGGCTGAGCAAGACATCGGACAATCCTCGGCTTCCACACCGAATTTAGCGCAACAGGTGGTTGACCTTTTGGCACCACATTTTGAGCAGCTACAGGCTTCGATGGACGAGAGGTTGGAGAACCTCAAAGACTTCATGGATTCTCGGATGGATAGCCTTGAGGCAGAAGTTGCTAGGCTTCGAGATAGGATGTCCAGTTAGGAGTTAGGCTAGATTGTAGCCTAAATTTGCTTGTTTGCTTCTTTATTTACTTTTTTTGTTGTTGTGTGTAGGAAATTTTAAATTTCTTTTCTGAACTTTCTTTAACTTTGTTTGTATTTTCCTTTATGAAATATATTTGCTTTTTTTTAATATCTTTTTGATATCTTTATATCCTTTTTGATTGATGACAAAAGGGGGAGAAACTAGCAATATAAGAAAAACTATCAATATATCAAGATAAATGAATTTTGAATCAAAAATTAGAAATGAATTATGAATTAACATTGAAATAGGTTAAAAGGGATTAGAAACTTTGATTCAAAATTAATATGCAAAGTATAAAATTGAGAAATTGAGCTTTATACACATTAGATATACCTTAAGTATACTTTGCATATACCTTAATGCAAGTCACGAAAATGAATATGTCATGATATACTCAAAGTATACTTTACATATACTTCATGCTTTAAAAGGAATTATGGTATATATTGGATATACTTCACATATAACTTGCATATACTTAAAAACTAGTAAGTTTATTTCAATGCTACATCATTCTTTACAATTCTTGCATTTTATAATTTTTTTTATCCTAAGTATCTTTTGAGGGGGAGACTTCTCAAAAGCACATATTGCTAGACTATCTGTCACCATCAAAAAGGGGGAGATTATTAAACCTTGAGGGTTATTTCCGTCATTTTGATGATAACAAATACAATAGCAATATTGTATTTAACATACTTGTTTTCTAAGTCTATTAAACAGGACATGGAATAAAATAGCAAGAATGGAGATTGGAAGAATAATCCTTGAAAGACAAAATTAAGGAAGTAGCATGTTCACGCCCGTGACTCTCTGTGTCACGCCCGTGAAAGAGCTAACAGTTACCAAAACCAACATTTGAAGTTAACGACCATAAAGGAAGAACAAACCGTGAAATGGACATTAAAGTCACGCCCGTGAATCAAAATGTCAAGCCCGTGAATGTTCATGGCATTTTCATCCACAGAGCTTCACGACCAAAGTCACCACTTTGATCACGGCTGGAAAGTTTGTCACGCCTGTGAATATGTATGTCACACCCATGATCTAATGTTTCAAAACATTCCAGAGAGCTTCACGACCAAGGTCACCAATTTAGTCACGGCTTGGGAAGAAATGTCACACCCGTGACAAACATAGTCACGCCCGTGAATGATGAAAGAGAAAAATGTCAGGCACGATTATTTGGTTGGTACAACAGCTAGTTTCATATTTAATGCACCCCAACGGCTATAATCAGCCATGGGAGTATAAATGGAAGTCATTTATGCATTCAGAATAAGAGGATAGCAAATACTTTGAATCAAAATCTTATTACAATCTATTTGTACTTTCAATACTTTGAAAACCAAATTCTATTCTCTGTAAAAATCTTTTTGCTCTTCATTTATTGAGCAATTAAGATTTGTGAGTGTTTTTCTCTGTAATCATTACTCAAGTGAGCTTTGGGTATTTCTGGGTTAAGAGTAGAACACTTGTAAGGGTTTAGTTGTGTGAGCCTCTAAAACACAAGTTAAAAGGTTGTTTGTGTGAGCCTGTAAAAACACAAAGTGAAGGTTGTTTGTGTGAGCCTATAAAACAAAAGGAATTGGTTATTGTGTGAGCCATTAAAACATAAGGGATTTCTGGGTTAGGTGTGAGCCATTGTGGGAAACACCATAGTTGGGAGTGAGCTTGTAAAACTCCATTGTAACACTTAGTGTGTTAGTGAAACTCCCAATTGCGATTGGGGAGAGGAGTAGGGTTGGTTAACACCCAAACCTCTATAAAAATCCTTGTGTCAAATCTCTCTATCCCTCCTAAAATTAATTTTTTATTTCCGCACTTTAAGGTTTAATTTTTGAAACTCCAATTCAACCCCCCTTCTTGGCTTAATATCTGGGCTACAGTTTTTCTCTCCAGGTTCACGAGCGTGATTGATTCTTCACAGGCATGACTGTTCTTAATAGCCATGAAGAAAAGTCATGACTTTGGTCGTGACTCATTCTGTCTGAAAATGAATGGTCATTCACGGGTATGACAAAATCTTCATGGATATGACTTTATCAATCTTCTCAGTTGGGCTAATGCTTCATTACCATTAATGTTTGAATGAATAGTCTTGGCACTTACTAATTTAACTGGTGTGATTAAGTATTCACGGACGTGAAGAGCTATTTTCACGGGGTTGTGATTTAGCACCATGGGCATGACATTAGTCACGGGCGTGACTTTTTAATTCACGAGCATAATGCTTTGCATTTTTTTAATATCTTGAATTTCAAATCTTTAGTTACAACTTGCTTTAAGGTTTTAGGAATGTATAACTTGTCTAACACATTTAGAGCACAAAAGGTGGTTAAATTCCCTATTGCCTAATTATTTGTTATTATCAAAATGGCGAAAATATCCCTAAAGGTTCAACATCTTATATTTGATATATTTTAAAGGAATGTTTTTGAAAAAAGTTTTATTTCCTATAGCACTTAGTATTTGTCTAGTATATGGAGGAGTATATGGAAGGGTAAGGCGTGTTACACACTAACTATATATGCTCATATTAGTGTCTCAAATCAATAGCGCTCACAACTCGAGCTTAAACTACCTTGATTGAATAAATAATAAACAATGCAAGTATCTAGGATCAATGGTGCTCACCATCTGAGCTTAAGCCATATTATCCTTATATCATATAAATATATCTTATGGTACTGTAACTCACTCAATGGCATGTCATCGATCTTATGTCAAGTCGTATATTAGAGATATAGGCATTAAAAAAGCAAATCTTCATCCTTTTTAATAACCATTATCGCAATACATGCTCATAGCATTAAACTTGTACATAATACCTTATTTACATCAACCACAAATGATTAATTATGTATCCATATAACTGGTAGCATGTGATTAAATAAACTCATCACATATCATCAAAATAAAAAATTGCATGTTAATAATACATTGTGCTTCATAGGTGTGAATACTCATTCATAGCCATGAAGATGTCTTTTACAGTTGCCTTACCCATGAACCAAAATGTGAAAGTTACTGTATACAAATACATAATATTCATGGTCATAAAATATTCTTCACTATAATGAAAGCATGTTTCACAGCTTCATAGCTGAGAAACAAACCGTGAATACCCAGTGTGAACTTGAAACATTGTGGTATTGATATTTACATCTGTGACTAATCATTTACAAATGTGAACTCATGCATTTTACAACTTCATTAATCGTGAAAGAAGGCGTGAAAGCTACTGTTCGGTTTGTGCACACATTTGACAACTTGACATGAAACTTCGATTTTTTATAATAGAAATGTGCCAAAAAGTAGAGTATTCATTCAACACATTCAAAGTCTCTAAAGATTTACTAGTGTCAATCACTCTTATCAAACTTTCAATCCATATCTCATACCAAAAGATAATTTAACTTAACAATATTAAAATACATTTATGTTGGATTGTGAAAACAAATCTCATTCAATAATGCAGTGGAAAATTAAAAAAAATTCAAAACCAAAAACAAAAGATCTTACTTATTCCATTAAAACTAATTTATCAAAACATAGAGGTTAGAAATTATACCTTATAATTTTTTGATATGTTATAAAAAATTTCACCTTGTTGGGTTATAGCAAACTACAACAATCTACACTAGAATGTCTCTAATGTTAATTCATGTGAAAAAGATATGGTTTGAATAAGATTCAAAGTGTTCGCTATGAAAATATTTTTGAGAGAATTATCTTGTCTTGAAAATTACTTTTCACCAAAAACAATTTTCTTGTCTCTTTTTTACCTTTTGATATCTTTTTGATCTGAATGAAATTAAGAAATGTAGATTAAAAATCAAAAGGAGAAGAAAATAATTATTTAAAATTAAATGGCCTAATTAAGATGTAATTAAGGCCATTATTAGCCTAATTATTGCTCATGCCCCTTCGAAGCAATTGTTTTCTGCGATCTCATCCCGATCTGACTCAAAATAATTTTCTCCTATTTTTTGTGTTGAATTTTGAAGAACGAATCACATTCATAAACGCAATGGAAAAATAAAATTTTCAAAATCCGAAACAAAAGATCATTCTTGTGTCATTAAAACTAATTTATATAAACATAGAGGTTAGAAATTATACCTTGTAATTTCTTATTTGTTATTCAAATCTTCACCTTGTTATTAAAGCCAACAAGGATGTCTTCATTCATGCAAGGCTTAATGCGGGTAGCCGATGGACAGCCTAGCATGGGCCCATGACCATCCCAAACAATTTTTCCCGTATTTTGGATCCCATCCATAACCATTTTACTCATTCTCCATATCTTCAATGCGTGTGACCCATTAGGTTCCCAGTTATGTTAGCCACTTAAATTAACAATTAATTTAAGCAAGTCATAAGTGGTATCTAGCAACACATCATGACCCCCAATTTACCGAAAAGTTAGTGCTTTAACTACAAACCTTTCCGTTGACAATTTTTGTGCAATTATTCCTTTCACTATTTTATACCCCAACTGGTTTAGAGTATGGACATGTGTCAACTCCCATTAGACTGACTATGTCATATCTAGTCCAAGTAATGTTAGTTCTTGTCCTGAGGCTCATTAATCTATTAGATATGTCACTGAACACTATCTTTTTGACATTTCCACTCCGGCCAGAGATTCCCAAGTTGTAACATCCTTGACCTTCCCCACATGCATTTCATTTGAACATATGCATCTTGCATATAATTAAATTGAACACATGCATTTCATACGTATTTTCGTAGGAACAAGTTCATAGCATGCACTAGCTATGTGTCCTAGTATTTGGCAATTATATCGAGTCACACGTGTATCCTTATAACCTAAATAAGGATAACAAAGTATTAGAAATGAATTGAATAAGGTGACTAAATTAAAGTAAGAAAAATGATTAGATTAAGATTAGTGAACATTTACATTGCTAATTTAGTTAAATCGGGTGAAATGATTAAGCTGTATCATTGTGTGAATTAGTGGAATTATAAATATATGTAAATAATAATAATAATATAGAAAAAATAAAATGAAAATGACATAAAAGATAAATATAAGAGAAGAGAAGAGAAAGGAGAAAAGAGATGAAAAAAAAGATAAAAAGACAAAAACCAAAAGTTAGCTTTATCTTCCCATTTCTGCCTTCTTCTCCAACCCGACTTCTTCTTCAATTTCCTCCATTTTAGACTTCAATTCATCCTTGTTTCACCTAGTTTTTGATGCATATTGATCCCTTGCAAGGTTGTCCTTGGTAAGTAATCAATTCTTATTGCTATAGGGTTGATTTGAGTTGCTTAGGTTCAATATTAGGCACTTAATTGCACCCCGATTTTGATGTTAATAACAATTGATGCTGGAAATATGTAAAACACAAACGTTGTTCCTTTATGTCTTAGATATGTGGATACATAAACATGTTTGCAAGATGTTATGTAGAGGGAGAGATATTCTCTTCGTACTGAAAATGGTCAGGGTGTGAACCCTACTCAAGTTTTCTACTGTGTGGTTTGATTTCGAATATGTTAAAGCCATTATTTGAAGTCTCTCAAAACATACAAGTTGTAGATATATGTGTGTTGTATCTATCTACCACATTTTAGGTTCATAGGTCTTGTAAATGTTGAGTTATGGTGAATGGAACCATGATTGTTCCATGACTTGAACTGCCAATTGAGTTCTCTGGGCAAATCCAGCAACCGGTTTGGCCCCTTTGAGCTTGTTAGAGCTATATTATGTACATTGTAAAAACTGAAAAGTTATAGATATATGGCTTAGATAAATTGTGGTACTAATTGTATCTTAATTGGTTATGTATAGACTAAGTTATGTCCTTTTAAAGTCATAATGGTCCGAAAGCCAATTTTATTATGGACCAGAAATATGTTTGTTATAATTGGAAGATGTTAGAGACATAATTGATAAAAGTTGAAACATGAAACATGTTACATATGAACCCATATATGTTTCTGTAAACGTTCATTAAAATAGAACTTATATATTATAAGGTATGATGAACCCAAATGAGTACCCTAAAACTGCCTAAAGGCAGAAAACAAGGCAGAAAATAGAACACACTTAGAAATTCCAAAAAATATTGTACAATGATCCAATGGGTCTGAAATTTTAATATGTTCTATAACTATATGTTAGTTTTAATTAGGAATAAGAATCAGATTAATTGGTCAATTATAGAAAACGTTATAGGCTAAACAGTCCTATAAGGTCACACTGCCTGATAGAAAAAATCTTAACTATTGACATGAACAATGCATAATTTGTTAAGCCACATTAAGTCCCCCTAATTATGAGATAATCGATTATGTTTTCATATTAGGCTCACAACATATTGGAGACCCACAAAGAGCAGATAGACAATAAGTTAGGGGTCGAAATGAAAGGAGAACGATGAGTCTAATTATCGATTGAATTCTTTAGTGCAAATGAATGTTGCTTGCTATGTGATTCATATGCTTGTCATGATTGGTCCTTGATAATGTAATGATGGATAATTTGTGACATTTTGGTACATATAAATGGTATACTTATGGTATATTTGAAGTATATGTTTGACATATGTGATATATATACATGGTATATGTGTAGTATATGCAAGGTATATGTGTGGAATATGAGGTATATATGTGGTATATGTATAATATATGTGATAAGATACAGTGGTTGATGAATGCTTAAATACAAGTGCATATGCATATGGACTAAAAAGGCATTGTGACTAGTTAATTGATATTGTAAAGCAAAAGAAGAGGCCTATGGCCCAACAAATGTGCAAATGAAACAAATGATCAAGCTAGCTAGGAAATGCAAATGCAAATGTTCACATGGCAAATGTTCACATGGAAACCCGGGGCAATGTCTGTTTAACTTGGTCACAACAAAATGAAATAAGCAAAGCATTTGCATACATAAAGAGTAATGATTATATGTTTCAACCTTATTGATACATATATGATGCTGATGAATGGAATGGATATATGGTATATATTGGATTTGTGATTTATTACTATAAGTTGTTTGGTACTTTAGAGCTCATTGGATGATTATTCTCACTGAGCCGCAACTCATCAATTTGCATCATTTTTCAGGTAAAGAAAAGTGATAGCTCATTTTTAATAGTGTATAGAAGACATGGAGCACAGGTCACTGGCCGAGCCTCATCACTCTCTCTCCTTGCATTCCACACAAGCATGAAAACATGTCATCTGTATTTTGGACTTATATGCTTGAATATGTATTATCACTCTAGATTAGTTTTGAAATGTATAAATGGAAACAACCCATAATCCTTCGAATGTGAAGTTTATGTTTTAATATATATGATATATCGTATTGTGGTTTTTAATATTGATTTGAAAAGTCATTGAGTGATATTACAGGATATAAGACTTGTAAAGTCATTAGTTGATTTTACAGGATATGATATGAAAAAAACAATTTTACTACCATTGTTAACAGGGTATTTTGTCTTTCTAGCATGCTATGCGTGATTAATCGATACAGGGATAGGTTGAACACAAATGTATAAGATGTGGTGTTACATTTTTGGTATCAGAGCAGGGATAGGTTCCATGGGAACATGCATAAGCATAATAGCATGATAACATATGCATCCTATGTGTTGAACATTATGTAGTGACATAATTTCATTTATTTTAGGGACATCATAAGACATAATTCACCAAGGAGGGAGAGGCCAGCCGAAATGCATTCTCATGAGGCATCACCTCATTTACATTGAGATCAACCAGCACTAGGAGCTAGAGCTCCAGTACATGCATCACAGTCATATCATGCAGAAGTACCCCATGAAAACCTAGAACATAAAGTATATGGTCCTGAAATGTACAATGAAAGACGTTATGATAAGCTGAGGAAACATGGTGCAACTGATTTCAATGGCACAACAGACCCAGCAGAAGTTGAGACATGGCTGAAAAGGACACAGAGGGTACTGAATATGATGAGATGTACCCCAGATGAGAAATTCGATTATGTAGTATCCTTACTGCAAGGAAATGCTTATGAATGGTGGGAGACAATCCCCGACAGTGATACACAACCACCGGTGTTGACATGGAATGATTTTCTCTTGGAATTTCAGAACAATTACATGCCTGAAGCATATAAAGATGAGAAGAGGAAGGAATTCTTGAATCTAAAACAGGGGAACATGTCTGTTGCTGAGTATGAGGTGCAGTTCAACAAACTTTCCCACTATGCCACCTTCATGGTCTCTACTGAAAGATACAAATGCAGGAAGTTTGAGGAGGGCCTCAAATATGAGATCAGAAACAGAATCACGACTACTGATCTTGATAATTATGCCAGACTCAGAGCTGCTGGAATCAGAGCTGAATGGTTAATGAAAGAAGCTGGGGAGCAACAAATAAAAAGGCCATCACGTGAGTTCTTTGGTGAGTCTAGCAGAAGGTTGGGGAAAAGAGGTAGATATATGCCTGCACAATATGGTAACAGAAGTGGGTATTCCAGTTCTACAGGTCGAGGCATGACTTTCTCTTACCCAGGTAGAGGGCAGAGCCAATATGTTGAACAGTGGCCCACATGTAGTCATTGTGGTAGACAGCATACGGGCTAATGTAGAAGGCTCAGCATGTTATTTTTGTGGATCGATGGAGCACATATATAGAGACTGTCCAAATAGAGCCAAACTAGCAGAGACCAGCAGAGGCAGAGGAGTATCTGAGACTACTATTGAGGCACCGAAGGTCTACCCTACTAGGGGGACACAAGGCAGAGGAAGAGGCAGGGGCAGGACTGGTACAATGGGCAGAGGAATAACCAGATCTGAAGGTCAGAGTTCTAGACCCCCTACTCAGGCCAGGGTGTTTGCTATGACTAGACAGGAGGTGGTGGATGCCGCCGAAGTAGTTACCGGTAATATTTACATTTATGATATGTTAGCATATGCATTGATTGACCCAGGCTCCACTCATTCATTTATATAATTGCATATGGCATCTGAATTGCATCAAACGCATGAGCCTCTGGGAATTGACATAAATGTGAGTACACCATTGGGAACAATGGTAGTTGTGAATAATATCTGTCGTGATTGCTTGATATGCATTGATAGAGCTGAGTTGATAGCTGATCTAATTTTATTGCCAATATAGGAATTTGATGTGATACTGGGAATGGACTGGTTAACTAGACATCATGCAATAGTGAATTGCTTTACTAAGGAAGTAATTTTGGAATCACCAAACCAGCTAAGGGTAGTATTTCTAGGTGAAAGCAAACTTGTGCCTACATGTCTAGTTTCAGCTGTAAAGGCATTTCGAATGATCAAAGGGGGATGTGAAGCATATTTGGCATATGTGACTGATACTAGAACCACTGTTAGCTTGCTTGAAAATATACCAGTAGTAAAGGAATTTGCTGATGTATTCCCAGATGATCTACCTGGTTTACCACCAGATATAGAGATAGAATTTACTATTGAACTAGTACCAGGAACTGCACCAATATCAATGTCACCCTATAGAATGGCCCCAGTTAAGTTGAAAGAACTGAAGGCCCAATTGCAGGAGTTACTTGACAAAGGGTATATTAGACCTAGTGTATCACCTTGGGGAGCTCCAGTATTATTTGTTAAAAAGAAAGACGGAACAATGAGATTGTGCATCGATTATAGGCAACTGAACAAAATGACGGTGAAGAACAAATATCCATTGCCCGGAATAGATAATTTGTTTAACTAGTTGCAAGGAGCCCAAATATTCTCCAAGATTGATTTGAAATCAGGCTATTACCAGCTGAAGGTAGCAGAAGCGGATGTTCCAAAGACTGCCTTTCGAACCTAGTATGGACATTATGAATTTTTAGTAATGCCATTTGGGTTGACTAATGCTCCAGCTGCATTCATGGCATTAATGAATAAGGTGTTTCAACCATATCTGGATAGGTTTGTGATAGTTTTTATTGATGACATATTGGTGTACTCAAAGAATAGGGGAGAACATGAACAACATTTAAAAGTTGTGTTGCAAACTTTGAGGGAGAAACAATTATATGCCAAATTGAGTAAATGTGAATTCTGGTTAGATCATTTGGTGTTTCATGGACATGTGGTGTCGTGTAAGGGCATAAAGGTTGACCCAAAGAAAATTGAGGCCATGGTAAATTGGAAAGCTCCTAAAAATATTTCAGAAATGCGTAGTTTTATGGATTTAGCCAGATACTACCGCAGATTTGTTGATGGATTCTCCTTAATTGCTAGCTCTTTGACTAAATTGTTAAGAAAGAATGTGCCTTTCAAGTGGACTCCAGAATGTCAGAGGAGTTTCGATGAACTAAAACACAGATAAACCTCAGCACCAGTGTTAACTATCCCTATAGGTACAGGTGGGTTTATAGTATATAGTGATGCTTCTCACCAAGGCTTGGGATGTGTATTAATGCAACATAGTAAGGTGATAGCTTATGCATCTAGGAAACTGAGACCACATGAGATCTCATATCCAATGCATGATTTATAATTGGCTGCTGTTGTATTTGCATTAAAAATTTGGAGGCATTATTTGTATGGTGAGACATTCCAGATCTTCACAGACCATAAACGCTTGGGTTATTTGCTGATACATAAAGAATTAAACATGAGGCAGAGATGATGGTTAGAGCTATTGAAAGATTATGACTGTACAATTGAATACCATCCAGGGAAAGCTAATGTGGTAGCAGATGCATTGAGTAGGAAGGCTAGTAGCAGTGTAGCTCACTTGCAAGTATCCTCTTTTCCATATTTGATTCAATTACAATATATGAATGTTGAATTAAATATACATGATGAAGGATCATTGATTGCTACTCTTCAAGTCAGACCTATACTAAAGGAGAGGATCAAAGAAGCACAAAGCAAAGATTCTAAATTATGTGAGAAAATTGATGTGGTAAGGCAGGGAAATAATATAGAGTTTCATCTGCAGAATGATACACTGATGTTAAAATCACGCATATGTGTTCCAGACACTGAGAACTTGCGTCAGGAAATAATGGAAGAGGCACACAATGCACCATATGAAATGCACCCAAGGATGACAAAGATGTATCACAGTTTAAGGCCTTATTACTGGTGGCCAAGAATGAAGAAAGATATAGCAAAATATGTTTCCAAATGATTGACATGTCAGCAGATTAAAATTAAACATCAGGCACCAGTTGGTAAACTACATCCATTGCTAGTGCCAGAATGGAAATGGGAAAGAATAACGATGGATTTTGTCTATGGATTGCCAAGAACTCCACGGAAAAATGATGCAGTGTGGGTAATTATTGACAGATTAACTAAGTCAGCACATTTTCTACCTATCAGATGGGCCTGTACACTTGAGAGTTTGGCCAAATTATATGTGAATGAGATAGTCAGATTGCATGGCATTCCAGTGTCCATTGTGTCTGATAGAGATCCACGGTTTACTTCACATTTTTGGGTGAGCTTACAGAATGCATTGGGAACAAAATTGAACCTTAGCACTGCATTCCACCCACAGACTGATGGAAAATCAGAAAGGACTATACAGACATTGGAAGAAATGCTTAGGGCATGTTATATGGAATTTAGAGGTGCTTGGGATGAATATATAGCATTGATTGAATTTGCTTACAATAACCAGTATCATAGCAGTATCCAGATGACACCATATGAGGCATTGTTTGGCAGAAAGTGTCGAAGCCCTATCATTTGGGATGAAGAAGGAGCATGTGCATTAGAAGGGCTAGAAATAGTGCAAGACACAGTGGATAAGATCAAGGTTGTCAAGAACAAGCTAAAGGCATCCCAAGATAGACAGAAAAGTTACGCTGATCAGCATAGAAGGGAGATGGAATACGAGTTAGGTGAAAAGGTGTTTCTTCGTGTATCTTCATGGAAAGGGATAATCCAATTTGGAAAAAAGGGTAAATTGAGCCCAAGGTATATATAGCCTTTTGAAATTCTTAAGAAGATTGGTCCACTGGCATATAGATTGGCTTTACCATCCGAGATGGCTCAGATACATAATGTGTTTCATGTGAGCATGCTTAGAAGATACAGGTCAGATCCTACACATGTACTTAAAGATTAAGTCATTGAGATTGCAGAGAACATGAGTTATGTTGAGGAACCAGTGCAAATCATTGGATACAAGACTAAACACCTAAGAAATTGAGAAATACCTTTGGTTAAAGTATTATGGCGTAACCATTTACAAGAAGAGGCAACATGGGAAATATAAGAAAATATGAAAATGCAATATCCACACTTGTTTTCAGGTATTAATTTCAAGGACAAAATTTTTAAAAGGAGGGGAGAATTGTATCATCCTTGACGTTCCCCACATGCATTTCATTTGAACATATGCATCTTGCATATAATTAAATTGAACACATGCATTTCATTCATCTTTTCGTAGGAACAAGTTCATGGCACGCACTAGCTACGTGTCCTAGTATTTGGCAATTATATCGAGTCACACATGTATCCTTATAACCTAAATAAGGATAACAAACTATTAGAAATGAATTGAATAAGGTGTCTAAATTAAAGTAAGAAAAATGATTAGATTAAGATTAGTGAACATTTACATTGCTAATTTAGTTAAATCGGGTGAAATGATTAAGCTGTATCATTGTGTGAATTAATGGAATTATAAATATATGTAAATAATAATAATAATAATATAGAAAAAATAAAATGAAAATGACATAAAAGAGAAATAGAAGAGAAGAGAAGAGAAAGGAGAAGAGAAAGGAGAAAAGAGATGAGAAAAGAGATGAGAAAACGATAAAAAGACAAAAACCAAAAGTTAGCTTTATCTTCCCATTTCCGACTTCTTCTTCAGCCCGAATTCTTCTTCAATTTCTTCCATTTCAGACTTCAATTAATCCTTGTTTCACCTATTTTTTGAAGCATATTGATCCCTTGCAAGGTTGTTCTTAGTAAGTAATCAATTCTTATTGATATAGGGTTGATTTGAGTTGCTTAGGTTCAATATTAGGCACTGCATTGCACCCTAATTTTGATGTTAATAGAAATTGATTTTGGAAATGTGTAAAACAAAAACATTGTTCCTTTATGTCTTATATATGTGGATATGTAAACATTTGTGCAAGCTGTTATGTATAGGGAGAGATATACTCTTTGTACTAAAACTGGTCAGGGTGTGAACCCTAACCAAGGTAGCTACTGTGTGGTTTGATTTCGAATATGTTAAAGCCATTATTTGAAGTCTCTAAAAACATAACAGTTGTAGATATATGTGTGTTTTAGAATTCTACGAAATTTCAGGTTCATAGGTCTTGTAAATGTTGAGTTATGGTGAATGGAACCATGACTGTTCCATGACTTGAACTACCAATTGAGTGCTCTGGGCAGATCGAGCAACTTGTTTGGCCCATTTGAGCTTGTTAGAGCTAGATTCGGTAAATTGTCAAAACTGAAACGTTATAGATATACGTCTTAGCTAAATGTTGGAACTAATTTGATCTTAATTGGTTATGTATAGACTACGTTATATCCTTCTGAAGTCATAATGGTCCGGAAGCCAATTTTATTCTGAACCAGTAAAATGTTTGTTATAATTGGAAGACATTAGAGACATAATTGATAAAAGTTGAAAACATGAAACGTGTTCCATCTGAACCCATATACGTTTCTGTAAAATTTCATTAAAATAGGACTTATATATTATAAGTTATGATTAACCCAAATGAGTACCCTGAAACTGCCTAAAGGCAGAAAACAAGGCAGAAAACATAACACAATTAGAAATTCCATACCATATTGTACAATGATCCAATTGGTCTGAAATTTTAATATGTTCTATAATTATATATTATTTTTAATTAGGAACAAGAATCAGAATAATTGGTCAATTATAGAAAACGTTATAGGCTAAATAGTCCCATAAGGTCACACTGCCTGATAGGAAAAATCTTAACTATTGACATGAACAATGCATATTAATTTGTTTAAGCCACATTAAGTCTCCCTAATTATGAGTTAATCGATTATGTTTTCATATTAGGCTCGCAACATATTGGAGATCCACAAAGAGCAGATAGATAATAAGTTAGGGGTCAGAATCGAAGAAGAATGGTGAGTCTAATTATCGATTGAATTCTTTAGTGCAAATGAATGTTGCTTGCTATGTGATTCATATGATTGTCATGATTGGTCCTTGATAATATAATGATGGATAATTTGTGACATTTTGGTACATATAAATGGTATACTTGTGGTATATTTGAAGTATATGTTTGACATATGTGATATATATACATGGTATATGTGTAGTATATGCAAGGTATATGTGTGGAATATGAGGTATATATGTGGTATATGTATAATATATGTGATAAGATACAATGGTTGATGAATGCTGAAATACAAGTGCATATGCATATGGACTAAAAAGGCGTTGTGACTAGTTAATCGATATTGTAAAGCAAAAGAAGAGGCCTATGGCCCAACAAATGTGCAAATGAAACAAATGATCAAGTTAGCTAGGAAATGCAAATGCAAATGTTCACATGACAAATATTCACATGGAAACCCAGGGCAATGTCTATTTAACTTGGTCACAACTGTTAAACCTTGAGGTGTATTTTACGTCATTTTGATGATAACAAAATAATATAGCACTATTTTATTTAACATACTTGTTTTTGTAAGTATATAATACATGACATAAGCAAGAATGGAGAATTGGAGGAATAATCCTTGAGAGACAAAATTCAAGTAGTAGCATGTTCACTGTCATGACTCTATGAAGTAACTCCCATGAAGGAAGCTAACCGTTATCAAAATCAACATTTGAACTTCACGGCCATGAAGGAAAAACAAACCGTGAAGTGGGCATTTTAGTCACCACCGTGAATAAATGTGTCACCCCTATGAAGATTCATGCAATTTCATCCAGAGAGCTTCACCACCAGAGTCAACACTTGGATCACGGCTGGGAAGCTTGTCACGCCCGTGAATGAGTATGTCACGCCCGTGGCTCAATATGTCAAAACATTCCAGAGAGCTTCACGACCAAGGTCACCACTTCAGTCACGGCTTGGGAAGAACTGTCACTCCCGTGACAAGCATAGTCACGCCTATGAACAATGAGAGAGAAAAATGTCAGGCACGATTTTTTGGTTGGTACAACGGCTAGTTTCTTATTTAATGCACCCCAATGGCTATATTCAGCCATGGGAATATAAATGGAAGTCATTTATGCATTAAGGACCAAGAGAATGAAGAGAATAACAATAGAATATCATATACTTCAAATTTAATTCTTATTACAAACTATTTGTACTTTCATACCTTGAGAACAAATCTATTCTCTGTAAAAATCTTTTTGCTCCTCATATTTGAGCAAATTAAGATTTATAAGTGGTTCTCTCTGTAATCTTTACTCAAGTGAGCTTTGGGTATTTCTGGATTAAGAGTAGAACACTTGTAAGGGTTAGTTGTGTGAACCTCTAAAACACAAATTAAAAGGTTGTTTGTGTGAGCCTGTAAAACACAAAGTGAAGGTTGTTTGTGTGAGCCTATAAAACACAAAGTGAAGGTTGTTTGTGTGAGCCTGCAAAACACAAAGTGAAGGTTGTTGTGTGAGCCATTAAAACACAAGGAATTGGTTGTTGTGTGAGCCATTAAAACACAAAGGTTTTCTGGGTTAGGTGTGAGCCATTGTGAGAAACACCATAATTGGGAGTGAGCTTGTAAAACTCCATTGTAACACTTTGTGTGTTAGTGAAACTCCCAATTGCGATTGGGGAGAAGAGTAGGGTTTGTTAACATCTGAACCTCTATAAATCTGTGTGTCAAATTTTCTCTATCCCTCCTAAAATTAATTGTTTATTTTCGCACCTGAAAGTTTAATTTTTAAAACTCCAATTCAACTCCCCTTCTTGGCTTAATATCTGGGCAACAACAACAAAATGAAATAAGCAAAGCATTTGTATACATAAAGAGTAATGATTATATGTTTCAACCTTATTGATACATATATGATGCTGGTGAATGGAATGGATATATGGTATATGTTAACCTTGAGGGGTATTTTCATCATTTTGATGATAATAAATAATATAGCAATATTGTATTTAACATACTTGCTTTAAGTGTATTATACAGGACATGAATTAAAATAGCAAGAATGGAGAATTGGAAGAATAATCCTTCAGAAACAAAAAAGCAAGAAGTAGCATGTTCACTGCCATGACTCTAGGAGTCACTCCCGTGAACAAAGCTAGTCTTTACCAAAACCAACATTTGAAGTTCACGACCATGAAGGAAAACCAAACCGTGAAGTAAGCATTTCAGTCACCCCCATGAAGAAAGGTGTCACCCCCGTGAAGCTTCATGCAAATTTCATTCCAGAGAACTTCACGACCAGAGTCACCACTTGGGTCACGGCTGGGAAGATGTTCACTCCCGTGAATGAATGTGTCACCCCCATGAAGGCTTCATTCAATTTCATCCAGAGAACTTCACGACCTGAGTCACTACTTGTCTCACGGTTGGGAAGAGTGTCACACCCGTGACTGATTAAAGTCACGCCCGTGATGTTATATGTCAAAACATACCAGAGAGCTTCACGACCAAGGTCACCACTTCAGTCACGGCTTGGGAAGAACTATCACCCCCGTGACAAGCATAGTCACGCCCGTGAACAATGAAAGAGAAAAATGTCAGGCGCGATTCTTGGGTTGGTATAACGGCTAGTTTCTTATTTAATGCACCCCAACGGCTATTCAGCCATGGGAGTATAAATGGAAGTCATTTATACATTAAGAAATAAGAGGATGATAAGGGAATGATAAGAAAAACAAAAGATTAGCATATACTTCAAATTACAAGCTATCTTGTACTTTTATACTTTGAGAACAAATTCATTCTCTGTAAAAATCTTTTTGCTCCTCATATTTGAGCAATAAAGATTTATAAGTGGTTCTCTCTGTAATCTTTACTCAAGTGAGCATTAGGTAGTTTTGGGTTAAGAGTAGAACACTTGTAAGGGTTAGTTGTGTGAACCTCCAAAACACAAATTAAAAGGTTGTTTGTGTGAGCCTGTAAAACACAAAGTGTAGGTTGTTTGTGTGAGCCTGTAAAACACAAAGGAATTGGTTATTGTGTGAGCCATTAAAACACAAGGGATTTCCGGGTTAGGTGTGAGCCATTGTGAGAAACACCATAGTTGGGAGTGAGCTTGTAAAACTCCATTGTAACACTTAGTGTGTTAGTGAAGCTCCCAATTGCGATTGGGGAGAGGAGTAGGGTTTGTTAATACCCGAACCTCTATAAATCTTTGTGTCTTATTTTCTCTATCCCTTCTAAAATTAACTGTTTATTTCCGCACTTTAAAGTTTAATTTTTTAAACTCCAATTCAACCCCCCTTCTTGGTCTAATATCTGGGCAACAATATATATTGGATTTGTGATTTATTACTATAATTTGTTTGGTACTTTAGAGCTCATTGGATGATTATTCTCACTGAGCTGCAACTCATCAATTTGCATCATTTTACAGGTAAAGAAAAGTGATAGCTCATTTTGAGTAGTGTATAGAAGACATGGAGCACAGGTCACTGGTTGAGCCTCATCACTCTCTCTCCTTGCATTTCACACAAGCATGAAAACATGTCATCTGTATTTTGGACTTATATGCTTGAATATGTATTATCACTCTAGATTAGTTTTGAAATGTATAAATGGAAACAACCCGTAATCCTTCGGATTTGAAGTTTATGTTTTAATATATATGATATATCGTATTGTGGTTTTTAATGTTGACTTGAAAATTCATTGAGTGATATTACAGGATATAAGACTTGTAAAGTCATTAGTTGATTTTACAGGATATGATATGAAAACAAAATTTTACTACCATCGTTAACAGGGTATTTTGTTTTTCTAGCATGCTATGCATGATTAATTGATACAGGGATAGGTTAAACACAAATGTATAAGATGTGGTGTTCACAAGTAATGACCATGACAAGAGGGCATGGGTATACACTTGGTTATCCAATTACCTTCGAATACCTCAAGCTATATCGAATCACCACCCTATGAGCAACTTCCCTAAGGCAACAAGGAATTGTGTCAAAATACAGAATTAGTATCCAAGATATCCTTGAGTACCTCGAGTCTAAGGATACTTGCACCATTACTATGATGAGACAATCATTGGCATTTGAATAGATTATCCATATGATTGTCTCATAGCTAGTCATCTAATGTACTTAGCTACACTTAGCAAACATCCACATGTTAACTCTAAACATCTCATGTTTATAGATTATGAGATCTACTACTCGATCAAATCAAGGAGTGTAACATGTGCTAGTCTATCTAGATTAATAATGTCCCATCTCATTAATCCTATGACTAGGAAAAATTTTGATCCTAACATAATTACACATGATAAGAATCTCAATATCATGATCTCATCACATGCTGTGTTATGTATCAAGGACTTCATTAATTGATTTAAGATCACTATCAATTCATATATCAAATGAACTTCAAATTAATCAAAAAGCCTTTTATTAATCAATTAAATTTTTACAATAAGTGCTAAAGGTGATTGTCGTTAGAGCACTCCTCTAACATTTTGATCATATTCAAAACCATTTTACTCATTCTCAACATTTCCAATGTGTGTGACCTATTAAGTTCCCTGTTATTTTATCCACATAAATTAATAATTAATTTAAACAAGTTATGAGCAGTATCTAGCGACATATCATGACCCCTAATTGACCAGAAACTCAATGGTTTGACTTCAAACCTTTCCATAGACAATTTTCATGCAATTATTCCTTTCACCATTCTATACCCCACTTGGTTTAGAGTATGGATATATGTTAACTCCCATTAGACTGACTACATCATATCTAGTGCATGTACTGTTAGTTTTTATTCCTGAGACTCATTACTCTATTAGGCATGTCATCACAGACTATCTTCATGGCATTTCCACTTCAGCCAGAGATTCCTGAGTAATGATCCTGATAAGAGGCCATGGATATACACTCCTTCTATCAGGAGTGTTGAATCCTTTGTTGGTTGCCCAATTACCTTCGAATACCTCAAGCTACACCTAATCACCACCCTATGAGTAATCTTCTTGGGGTAACAAGGAATAGTGTCAAAGTATAGAATCAATATCTAAGATATCCTTGAGTACCTCAAGTCTAAGGATACTTGCACCATTGCTATGATGAGACCATCATTGACATTTAAATAGATTATGCATATGATTATCTCATAGTAGGTCATCCAATGTACTTAGTTACACTTAGCAAGCATCCACATGTTAACTTTAAACATCTCATGTTTACAAATTATGAGATCTACTGCTTGATCTAATCAAGGAGTATAACATGTGCTAGTTTTTCTGTATTAACAATGTCCCATCTCATTAATCCTATGACTAGGTATAATTTAGATATTAATATAATTACACATGATAAGAATCTCAATATCATGATCTCAGAATATTGTACCTTCAAAGGGCACTAGAGGGCAACAAGGACAACATCGGTTCTCTGACTGGTCAGGAAGCAGTGGATTTTCTCGTGTGCTCTGCCACGTGATGAAAATATTGCAGTTGCCATAAAAAAATCAACCAAAAAATGAGTTGCCTATGAGTGAATAGTAACACAAGAATGGGTTTTGCAAAATCTCCTAAGAAATTGATAAAAAAACACTCAAAGTTTTGTGAAAAACTTGAGTAAATGATGAGAAAATGTGGAAATCGGTCTAAAAATGGAGAAAATGGTGAAAAAATGAGAGAGAATGGTGTAAAACCATAGAGATTTGTAGTTGATAGAGAGAGAGAGAAAAAAAAATGAGGAGGAAGAAGATGGATTTTAAGGTTTTATCACATCCTTCATAGCTGTGGCTAACTCTTCATAGGCATGAAAAACTAGTTCACGGATTGCCAAGTTGTGAACCTCAAGCATGAACGTTTTGTCTATCCTGTCATCGATATTCATGGCCATTAATTTATATTCAGGGTGTGAAGCCTCTTTGTCAAGGGTACTAAATCATGATTATGAAATGTGTCATTTTGTCAATACTATTCACAACCATGATTATATTGTCACGGGCATGAATCCCTTAAAAATTTAGTTTTAAGAAAAGTATTTTAAGCTAGGTCTTCTCAAACAAAATATCACAACATTTAATTCATTAATTCATCAAAATATGTTTACTCAAGGTTCAAAATAATGTAATCAAACAAATATGAGAAATGCAATTTTTTTATTATTTCAAGATAGAGTGCTTCCATCAAACATACATAGCTCTCTTTTTATAAACACAAAATATTTTTTCATTTAAGGGTTTGGTAAAGATATCAGCAAATTGATTATAAGTATCTATAAATTTGAGCACTTCATCACCACATTACACATGATCTCTAATGAAATAATGTCTAATATCAATATGTTTACTTCTAGAATGTAGAATGGGATTTTTCAACAAATTGATTGCACTAGTGTTGTCATATTTTTTGGGAATATGATCAATAGATTGATAGCACTAGTCTTTTAATTGTTATTTTATTCAAAGAATTTGTGTACAACAACAACCAGATGCTATATATATTGGGTTTTGAAGACGAATCACATTCATAAACGTAATGAAAAAAAAAAGTTTTCAAAACCTGAAATAAAAAATCATACTTGTGATATTAAAACTAATTATCAAGCATTGATATTTGAAATTATACCTTTTAATTTATTAATTTGTTATTCAAATCTTCACTTTGTTGGGTTGTAAGAAACCACAACAATCCACACTAGAATGTCTATAATGATAATTTACACGAAGAATGAAGAAGAAACTTACAAAAGAAGTGGTTTGAACAATATTCAAATTAGTATCTTTGAATATGTTCTTGAAAGAACTATTGTCTCAAAAATTATTTTTCACCAAAAGAAATTTTCATGTATCTTTTCTGTCATTTGATGTCTTTTCAATTTGAATCATATTCAAAGAGAAGATTAAAAGTCAAAGAGAATAAAAAAATGAATGAGTAATTAGGCCAATTATGGCCTAATGTTAATAGCATGCTGCAGTGATCGGTGTTGCGTGCACTAGGCCTGCCAACAGGCCAACAGCCTGCCTAGCTCGCAGGCCCGTGCTAGTCTGTGACTACTCTAGAGTGATTTTTTCCCGCAATTGCATCCCAATCTGACCTGAAATAATTCTCTCATATTTTTGGATCATATCCAAGACCATTTTACTCATTCTCTATATCTCCAATGCGTGTCACCCATTAGGTTCCCGACTATGTTGGCCACCTAAATTAACAATTAATTTAAGCAAGTCATGAACGTTATCCAGCAAGACATCATGACCCCCAATTGACCGAAAAGTCAATGGTTTGACTACAAACCTTTCATATATCAAATGAATATCAAATTAATGACAATATCTATTATTAATCAAATAAATTTGTACAATAAGTGCTAAAGGTGATTGCTTTTAGAGCACTTCTCTAGCAATCTCCCATTTGAACTAAAGCCAATCGCCTTTGTATTTAATTCCATAGGTGAGTACATGACAATCATATTTCTTTAGGGAAGTGGCTTAATAAAAAACTAGTAATATTTTGATCAGTGGGAACTCTTTCAATCTTTACATTATTCCTAACAATGATTTCTCTAATCAAATGGTATCTTCTGAGTACATGTTTGGATCTCTGATGAGACTGTGGCTCCTTTGCCTGTGCAATGTCTCCATTATTATCACAATACAATTGTATTGGATCAACAATGCTAGGAACCACTCCAAGTTCCATGATGAATTTCTTTATCCAAGCTGCTTCCTTTGCCACTTCAGAAGCTGTAATGTACTCTGCTTCAGTTATGGAATCAACAATCGTTTCCTGTTTGGAACTCTTCCAACTGACTGCTCCATCATTTAGTGTGAATATATAACCTAACTAGGATTTTGAGTCATCCTTATCAGATTGGAAGTTAATTAAGGCCAATTATGGCCTAATGCCAATAGCACGTTGCAGTGCGCGGTGCCAACCGGTGGGCCGGGCAGCGGCCTATCTGGCTAGCAGGCCCATAACTACTTCAGAGCGATTTTTTTTTTCACACTTTCATCATGATCCAACCTGAAATAATTCTCTCATATGTTTCGATCCTATCCAATATCATTTTACTCATTCTCCATATCTCCAATATGTGTGACCCATTAGGTTCCTAGTTATGTTTCCCACTTAAATTAACAATTAATTTAAGGAAGTCATGAGCGGTATCTAGCAATACATCATGACCCCCAATTGACTAGAAAGTCAATAGTTTGACTACAACCTTTCCATAGGCAATTTATTTGCAATTATTCCTTTCACCATTCTATATCCTACTTGGTTCAGAGTATGGATATGTGTCAACTTCCACTAGACTGACTACATCACATCTAGTCCAAGTAACGTTAGTTCTTATTTCTGAGACTCATTACTCTATTAGACATGCCATTAAAGACTATTTTTATGGCATTTCCACTCCGACCAGAGATTCCCAAGTAATGACCTCGATAAAAGGCCATGGGTATACATTCTTTCTATTAGGAGTTATGAATTATTTTTCGGTTATCCAATTATCTTTGAATACCTCAAGCTGCACCCAATCACCACCCTATGAGTAACCTTTTTGAGGCAATAAGGAATAGTGTCAAAGTACATAATCAATATCCAAGATATCATTGAGTACCTCAAGTCTAAGGATACTTGTACCATTGCTATGATAAGACTGTCATTGACATTTAAATAGATTATCCATATGATTATCTCATAGCAGGTCATCCAATGTACTTAGCTACACTTAGCAAACATCCACATGTTAACTCTAAACATCTCATGTTTACAGGTTATGAGATCTACTACTTGATCCATTTAAGGAGTATAACATGTGCAAGTTTATCTGGATTAACAATGTTCCGTATCATTAATCCTATGACTAGGGATAATTTAGATACTAACATAATTACACATGATAAGAATCTCAATATCATGATCTCATCATGATTTCCTTCATGCTATGTTATGTATCAAGGACTTTATTAATTAATTTGAGATCACTATCAATTCATATATCAAATTAATGAAAATGCTTTTTATTAATTAAATAAATTTATACAATAAGTGCTAAAGGTGATTGCCTTTAGAGAACTTCTCTAATAATATATTCTGCTTCGGCAGTGGACAAAGCTACTAAAACTTGTTTCTTACTAAATGAAGAAACTAATCATTCACCTATAAACTAACAAGTTCTAGATGTGTTTTTCTATCTAATAGACTACCAGCATAATCAACATCCAAAAACTAGTTAAATGAAAAGACATATTTCTAGGATACCATAATCCTAAATGCATTGTGCCATGAAAATATTTTAAAATTTATTTTACAACATTTAGATGTGAATCTTTAGGACTAGATTGAAACTTAGCACATAAGCATACAAAGTACATAATATTAGGTGTTGATACAGTAGGATATAAAAGTGATCTAATCATACCTCTATAGAGCTTTTCATCTATGGGCTTACTCTTCTCGTCCTTATCTAATTTAGTTGATGTACTCATTGGGATTTTTGCATTCCTCAATTCCAAATTTCTTTAAAAGTTCCTTTCTGTATTTGAATTGGTTGATGAAGATTCCTTCCTTGCTTTGTTTGATTTGAAGACTGAGAAAAATTCGTTAGTCATACAATTAGCAAACTCTTAATAAATCAATTCATTATTAGCACCAAAAATAAAATCATCAACATAAATTTGAACAAATAAATTATCATGCTTATGCTTTTTAATGAAGAGAGTCAAGTCTACATGGCCTTTCGAAAAATCATTTTCTAAAAAAATGCACTAAGACTTTCATACCAAGCTCTAGGTGCTTGTTTTAAACCATATAAAGCTTTAGTAAGTTTAAAAACATGATTCGATAATTCATGATTATCAAAACTAGGTGGTTGTTCAACCTATGTTTCTTCTTCAATAAAATCATTTAAGAATGCACTTTTAACATCCATTTGAAAAGGTCTAAAATTCATATGAGATGCATATGCTAAAAGAATTCAAATAGTCCTTAATCTTGCAACCCGAGCAAAGGTTTCATGACAATCTATTCCTTCCTTTTGGTTATACCCTTTGGCAACCAATCTAGCCTTATTTCTAGTCATTTGACCTTGCTCATCTAATTTATTTCTAAAGACCCATTTACTACCAATTACTGGGTAATCCTTTGGTCATTGAACTAAAGTCCAAACTTTGTTTCTTTGAAATTAATTGAGTTCCTCTTGTATAGTAATCACCCAATTTTCATCATTAAGAGCCTCATCAATAGTCATTGGCTTAATTTGAAAAGGTAATATTTGAGTCTAAAAGTTAAGAACTAGTATTTATACCTTCAATGGGATCACCAATGATTTGTTTCTTTGGATGGTTCATACAAATTTTCACTCGTTTGGAAGTTCTTCAGTTCCTTACAAGAGTTCTTCGTTGTTCTTCTTTATCGTCATATTTTTGTTCTTTCTTTGAAGACTCACCATTTTTCTCATGATCAAGATTGAGTTTTTCAATTTCATCTATAACATCATCCAAAGAACTACCTTTCCCAAGATCAAGTTTACTCATTTCATCAAAATTAACATGCATAGATTCTTATACAACTAATGTTCTTTTATTGAAAACCCTATATACTTTACTAGATGTAGAATATCCTAAAAATATACTTTCACAAGATTTTAAAGCAAAATTTCTAAGATTGTCCTTAGTGTTTAATATAAAACATTTACATCTAAATACTCTATGGTATGATATTTTGGGTTTTCTTCCATTCTATAGCTCATAAGAAATTTTATTTAAAATAGGTCTTTTCAAGACTCAATGTGAAATATAATAAGCAGTGTTTGTGGTTTCTTCCCAAAAATAAGTTTGCAAACTATATTCATTAAGCATTGTCCTAGCCATTTCAATTAAGGTTTTATTTTCCTTTCTACTATCCCACTTTGTTGTGGTGTTCTAAGAGTTGGAAAATAATGTGAAATATAGTTTTCTAAACTAAAATTTTCAAAATGTTCATTTTCAAATTTCGTACCATGATAACTTCTTATTTTTGAAATACAATACCCTTTTTCATTTTGGATTTTCTTTGGAAATAATTTGAAAAAATTAAAAGCTTCATTCTTATTAGCTAAGAACATTACCCATGTACTTGAGTAATCAACAACAATTACAAATGCATAATATTTTCATCCTTAACTAGAAGTTCTATTAGGACCAAATAAATCCATATGCAAAAGCTTTAAAGGTCTAAAAGTGCTTACAACATTCTTTGAATTGAAAGATGTTTCGTGTTGTTTTCCTTTTTTTACATGGTTCACATGTTTTGTCTTTGATGAATCTTACTTTTGGTAAACCATCTACTAGCTCCTTTTTGTTAAGGCTTTGAATTATATCAATGCTTGCATGTCTAAACCTTCTATGCCATAACCAAGATTCATTGCTAATAGATATAAAATAGTTAGAGAAAAGGTTAGATAATTTGTGTAAATTGATTATTGATCATTTATAGTGGTTATTAGACATCCATTAGAATTGAAGGTGACTTGGTTTTCCTTATCACATAATTGACTAACACTTAACAAATTATGTTTTAAACCATCAATAAGCAATACATCTTCAATTAAAGAACACCATTTAGTTTAATGGAACCAATGCCAATTATCTTACCCTTAACATTATTTCCAAAGATAATCTTACCACCATCAATTTGTTTAATTTCGGTGAATAGGTTTTATTACCAGCCATATTTCTAGAGCATCCATTATCCACAAGCCAAACATTTTCTTTTATTGTGGATATTAGACATACCTGGAAGAAAATAAATTATGTTTTGTTTTTAGGTACCCAAATGTACTTGAAGCTATCACCTCAATAGAAGATGTTTGTGGTGTATTATAATTAAAAAATATAGTACTAGGTGCAGATGATGTTGATGCTTCATTAAAACCTAGTTCATGTGTCACTAAAGGAGGTATTTGTGATATAATAAGACTATCAAAATTTTCTTTCCCTTTGTGAAATTTTGAAATAGAATTTCTAAGTTCCTTAACTTCATTTTTCAAAATATTATTTTCTTTAAGGTCTTAGTTGAGGGTTTTGAAGAAAAATCATCTAATGACTTTTTAAGATCATCATTGGATGTTTTTAGTTCTAAAGTTTCATTTTGTAGAATTTCTAATTTCGTGTTTAGCTTTAAATTAGCTTTTTTCTGAAATATAATTTTTCTTTATGTATTTTTCTAATTCTAGGTACATAACTTTTATTATATCACTATTACCATAAGAGTAAATGCAAGAAGGACTTACCTCATCCATGAAATGATCTTCTAAAGCCATGAAGCACATATTGGCCACCTCTTCTTCGTTGTCTTCATTTTCACTTGAGGAGCTATCGTCATCCTATATAGCTTTATGGCCTTTGTCCTCATCTTCCTTTCGGAACTTATTTTGGTGCTTTTTAAGCTTTAGACAATCTGGTTTGATGTGTCCTTTCTTTCCACATTCATAGGATTTTACCTCATCTTTGCTTTTTTATGATGAGTCATTTGAAGATTTTCGTGGAGTTTTTTTCCAAGAGTTTCCATATTTCTTATTGATCATTCTTTTTATTTTCCTTGAGAACATGGCAATATGTTGATCTTCATCTTCATTATTTTCTTCATCACTATGAGTTTCCTCTTGAGGTTTTGAGTGTGAGAGCTCTTTTCTTTTCTAGTTTAGCTTCAAGTTCTCTACCTCTTATCACAACCATTTAATGTGTTAGAAGCTTGCCAATGAGCAAATCAGTAGGAATGGTGCTCATATCCTCATTGGCTTCTTTTATACCGACTACTCTTAAACTGTAGTCTTTAAGAGGAAGGATTTTTGAAATTTTGTTGTTGACATCTTCCAAACTCATGTGCCTTTTGAGCTTCCTCAAGCCATTGATGATGGCTAAAAGCAAATTTGTCATGTCGATGATAGACTCATTGGGTTTCATCTTAAAGAGTTCATATTCTGATATAAGAAGTTGGATCTTAGTAGATTTTACATTCTTAGTTCTTTCGTGGTAATTCTCCAAAGTTTTCCACATGCTATATGCAGTGATACAGTGTTGAATTCTTCCACACTCCTCAATGGATAGAGAGCTTGCAAGAATTTTCATTACCTTTTTATTTTTGCCATTTTCTCTTTTCTGAGGTTTCGTCCAATCATCTTTTGGGATGAGTTCTTCGTCACCATCCACTTCTTTTTTTGATCGATGGTGTCCATTCTTTTCTTACATTATCCCAAACATCAATTCCCTCACTATCAAGGTATGCCATCATCCTAAACTTCTATAAAGTAGACAAGAATTTCATCAATAAACACCACTGCAAATTGATCAAGATATGGCTTGAACACTCGATTCATCAGGTCCATAAAAGCTGCTGGTGCATTTGTCAATCCAAAGGGCATAACCAAGAACTCATAATGGCCATAACGAGTACTGAATGCCATCTTAGGTACATTTGACTCTTTGATTTTTAGCTGATGATAACCTGATCAAAGATCTATCTTTGAAAATATGGTTGCACCTTTCAATTGATCAAATAAATCATCAATCCTAGGTAGCGGGTATTTATTCTTAATAGTAATGCTATTAAGCTACCTGTAGTCGATGCAAAGATGGAGGGCGCCATCTTTTTTCTTTACAAATAACACTGAAGCACCCCATGGTGATGCACTGGGTGGTATAAATCCCTTATCTAACAATTCCTGCAACTGTATCATCAGCTTTTTCAACTCTGCAAGTGTCATCCTATATGGTGTAATGGAAATAGGAGTGGTGTCGGGTACCAAATCAATAGCAAATTCAATTTCTCTATCTGCCAGTAACCTTGGCAACTCCTTTAGAAACACACCAGGAAACTCACTAATAGTAGGTATATCCCCTAACTTCGGACTTGCTTTTTTTATATCAATCACATATGCTAAGTATGCTTTGCATCCCTTACTGACGAGTTTCCAAGCTTTCGACACTGATATCACATTGTCTAGATATCCTTTGTTCTCACTCATCACCACTATCTCATCTTATTCCAAAATTATGATGACCATTTGTCTCATCCCATAATCAACTACCACTCCATAATGAGCCAACCAATCCTTTCCCAATATCGCATCGAACTCATGGAATGGTAACTCTATCAAGTCTACTGGGAATTTCCTATATTGAATTTCAACTGGGCAACCCCGAAACACTTTGTTAAGCCTCACACTGTGCCCCAATCAGCATGCAGCAACTTTAATATTTAATTGTGGGAACACACATGTCATAATTATTTTTGAAAACACTTTTTTTTTATCCCAAAACTGCCCAAACCGGACTCTGATACCAAAAATTGTAACACCCCCTTACCCCAGCAGCACGTGCCGGATAAGGGAGTGCTATACTGACTTCATCAATTCAAATATCATTTTTAAATTATGTATAAATGAAAATCACTCATATATTTGTTTTCTTTATTTACTAATTATTTACATGTAGTGTAAAAGAAATCATAATAAAGAAATACAATACATTTTATATAATAAAGTATTATTTACAAAACGTGCACTTATTTTACAAGTACTATAAAATAAAACTCAAACCATAAATACAACAGTTGTGTGATCCACAGTATTTGATACAAGCTGCTCTACTAGATCAGGCCACCACTACCTTTATCTACAATCGTCTACTTACTATTCACTAAATCTGCACGAGAGAAACTCTCACGCTAAGCTCTAAGCTTAGTGGTGCATATAAATAAGGTAATAAACTATTTCATGCAACATGCATTATCATATATCAATTTATGCCCTATCATCTTTTCATGCAAATATACATCTCATAATATTTTAGCATACATAAACATCAAATTATTTTTGTTTTTATCTCATACCTGTTTTACTTAATTAAAGCATCACTATATAATCCATCATAATTAATCATATCATAAGTTATAATTCCATTTATTTTCCATAACTTCTTTATGCCCACAACACCCAATCATCTTTTCATGCAAACATATATTTCATAGTATTCTAGCATACATAAGCATCAAATTATATTATTATATCCCATATTTGTTTTAGTTTATCAAATCATCATTATTATCCATATCACAATTCATGGTTCCTTTTTTTTTCAATCCTTCTTTATAGCCCACAACACCTATGAACCACTGACCAGGATAATGGAGTTGTCATCCAGGCACTTAGGAGTGCCACCCGGGCAATATGTTGTGAGCATACAAATGCCATTACTGGCTTCAATAATTGTGTTGAACCTTGAGGGGCATTTCCATCATTTTTATGCTAACAAATAAAATAGCAATAATGTATTTAACATACTTGGTTTCTAAGTCTATTGAACAGGGTATGGAATATGATAGCAAGTGTAACATCCTTGAACTTCCCCACATGCATTTCATTAAACATAAGCATCTTGCATACAATTCAATTGAACACGTGCATTTCATACGTATTTTCGTAGGAACAAGTTCATGGCACGCACTAGCTACGTGTCCTAGTATTTGGCAATTATATCGAGTCACACGTGTATCCTTATAACCTAAATAAGGATAAAAAAGTATTAGCAATGAATTGAATAAGGTGTCTAAATTAAAGTAAGAAAAAAGATTAGATTAAGATTAATGAACATTTACATTGCTAATTTAGTTAAATCAGGTCAAATGATTAAGCAGTATCATTGTGTGAATTAGTAGAATTATAAATATATGTAAATAATAATAATAATATAGACAAAATAAAATTAAAATGACATAAAAGAGAAATAGAAGAGAAGAGAAAGGAGAAGAGAAAGGAGAAAAGAGATGAGAAAAATATAAAAAGACAAAAACCAATAGTTAGCTTTATCTTCCCATTTCTGCCTTCTTCTCCAGCCCGACTTCTTCTTCAATTTCCTCCATTTAAGAGTTCAATTTTTCCTTGTTTCACCTAGTTTTTGAAGCTAATTGATCCCTTTCAAGGTTTTTCTTGGTAAGTAATCAATTCTTATTGCTATAGGGTTGATTTGAGTTGCTTAGGTTCAATATTAGGCACTGAATTGCACCAAGCTTTGGATATTAATAGAAATTGATTCTGGAAATGTGTAAAACCCAAAAGTTGTTCCTTTATATCTTAGATATGTGGATATGTAAACATTTTTGCAATATGTTATGTATAGGGAGAGTTATGGTGAATGGAACCATGATTGTTCTATGACTTGAACTGCCAATTGAGTGCTCTGGGCAGATCCAGCAATTTTTTTGGCCCATTTGAGCTTGTTAGAGCTCGATTATGTAAATTGTCAAAATAGAAACATTATAGATAGATGTCTTAGCTAAATTTTGATACTAATTTAATCTTAATTGGTTATGTATAGACTATGTTATGTCCTTTTGAAGTCATAATGGTCCGAAAGCCAATTTATTCTGGACCAGTAAACATTTTGTTATAATTAGAAGACCTTAGAAACCTAATTGGTAAAAGTTTTAAACATGAAACATGTTCCATATAAACCCATATAAGTTTCTGTAAATGTTCATTAAAATAGGACTTATAGATTATAAGTTATGATGAACCCAAATGAGTACCCTGAAAATGCCTAAAGGCAGAAAACAAGGCAGAAAACAGAACACTCTTAGAAATTCCACCAAATATTGTACAATGATCCAATTGGTCTGAAATTTTAATATGTTCTATAATTATATGTTATTTTTAATTAGGAATATGAATCAGATTAATTGGTCAAGTATAGAAAACGTTATAGGCTAAATAGTCCAATATGGTCACACTGTCTCATAGGAAAAATCTTAACTATTGATATGAACAATGCATATTAATTTGTTTAAGTCACATTAAGTCTCCCTAATCATGAGTTAATCGATTATGTTTTCATATTAGGCTCACAACATATTGGAGACTCATAAGGAGTGGATAGACAATAAGTTAGGGGTCAGAATCAAAGGAGAACGGTGAGTCTAATTATCGATTGAATTCTTTAGTGCAAATGAATGTTGCTTGCTATATGATTCATATGATTGTTATGATTGGTCCTTGATAATGTAATGATGGATAATTTGTGACATTTTGGTACATATAAATGGTATACTTGTAGTATATTTGAAGTATATATTTGACATATGTGATATATATACATGGTATATGTATGGTATATGCGTGACATATGAGGTTTATATGGAATATATGTATGTTGTATATGATAAAGATGCAATGTTTGATGAATGATTAAATACAAGTGCATATGCATATGAACTAAAAGGGCATTGTGACTAGTTAATCGATATTGTAAAGCAAAAGAAGAGGCCTATGGCCCAACAAATGTGCAAATGAAACAAATGATCAAACTAGCTAGCAAATGCAAATGCAAATGTTCACATGGAAAATGTTCACATGGAAACCCGAGGCAATGTCTATTTAACTTAGTCACAACAAAATGAAACAAGCAAAGCATTTGCATACATAAGGAGTAATGATTATATGTTTCATCTTTATTGATATTATATGATATTGATGAATGAAATGGAATACATGGTATGTATTGGATTTGTGACTTATTATTATGAGTTGTTCGGTACTTTAGAGCTCATTTGATGGTTACTCTCACTAAGCCACAACTCATCAATTTGCATCATTTTTCAAGTAAAGAAAAGTGATATCTCATTTTGAGTAGCGTATAAAAGACATGGAGCACAGGTCACTGGTCGAGCCTCATCACTCTCTCTCTCCTTGCATTCCACACAAGCATAAAAAAATATGTCATCTACATTTTGTATTTATATGGTTGAATATGTACAGTCAGTTTGGAATGGGTTTTAAAAATGTATAAATGAAATCAACTCGTAAATACTTATGTGTAAAGTTTATGTTTTAATATATGTGATATATAGTATTGTGGGTTTTAATGTTGACTTGAAAATTCATTGTGTAATATTACAGGATATGAGACTTGAAAAGTCATTAGTTGATATTACAGGATATGATATAAAAAAAAATTTACTACCAATGTTAACAGGGTATTTTGTCTTTCTAGCATGCTATGTGTGATTAATTGATACAGGGATAGGTTGAACACAAATGTATAAGATGTGGTGTTACAGCAAGAATTGAGAATGGAAGATTAATCTTAAAAAGATAAAATTGAAGAAATAGCATGTTCACGCCCGTAACCTTATGTGTCACGCCCGTGATGAAGCTTAGCACCAACAATCCAACATTTAAAATTCATGGCCATGAAGAATAATAGCAACTGTGAATGAACATTTTAGTCACGTCCGTGAATAAATGTCATGCCTGTGAGAAGACATGACAAATTCTTCCAGAGAGTGTCACGACCAAAGTCACCACTTAGACCCCGGCTTGGAAGGATGTCACGCCTGTGAAGATAAAATATCACGCCCGTGAACAAACACTTCAAAACTTTCCAAAATGCTTCACGGCCAAGGTCACCACTCAAGTCATGGCTTAGAAGAACAGTCACGACCATGACACATATAGTCACAACCGTGAAAGATGAAAGAGAAACATGTTAGGCGCAATTATAAGGGTTGGTCCAACTGCTAGTTTCATATTAAATGCATTCTAACGGCTATAATTTGCTATGGAAGTATAAATGCAAGTCATTTATGCATCCAGAACAAGAGAGAGAATAAGGAGAACAAGAGAGAGAATAAGGAGAACAAGAGAATAGCTAATATTTTGAATCAAAATCTTGTTGTAAGCCATTTTGTGCATTTGATATTTTGAAAACAAACATTTATTCTCTGTGAAAATCTTTTTGCTCATCATTTATTAAGCAATATAGATTTGTAAGTATTTCTCTCTGTAATCATCTACTCAAGTGAGTTTTGGGTATTTCAGGTTTAAGAGTAGAACACTTGTAAGGGTTAGTTGTGTGGGCCTTTAAAACACAAGGTAAAGGTTATTTGTGTGAGCCTTTAAAACACAAGGAATTGGTTATTGTGTGAGCCATCAAAACACAAGGGATTTCTGGGTTAGGTGTGATCCATTGTTAGAAACATCATAGTTAGGAGTGAGCTTGTAAAATTCCATTGTAACTCTTAGTGTGTTAGTAAAACTCCCAATTGAGATTAGGGAGAGAAGGAGGGTTTGTTAACACCCGAACCTCTATAAAAATCCTTGTATCATATTTTTCTATCCCTACTAAACTTAACTTTTCTTTCCGCACTTAAAAGTTAAATTTTTAATATCCAATTCAACCCCCCTTCTTGGTTCAATATCTGGGCAACAATTGGTATCAGAGCTAAGTCTAGCATCGATGCCTAAACAATACTAATAAAAATCAAGATATGGCCAATGAAGGATTCCAAACTCTCAAGCCTTACTTTGATGGAGCAAATTATGCTCATTGGAAGTTTCGGATGGAGACATATCTGGATAGTGAAGGAATTGAAGTCTGAGATAGTGTTCAAAAAGAATGGACACCGCCAACTAGAAGAAGAGCTAATGGTGAAGAAGAAATCTTATCAAGAGATGATTAAACAAAGCCTCAAAGAAGAGCAAACTTAAAAAACAAGAAGGAAATGACAATTCTCTCAAGCTCATTATCCATTGAAGAATGTGGCAGAATACAACACTACCCAACAGCTTACAGCATATGGAAAACATTGGAAAACTATCATGAAGGAATGAAACAGGTTAAATCCACGAAGATTCAACTTCTTACTTCAGAATATGAGCTTTTCAAGATGAAATCCAATGAGTCAATCACTTACATGACCAACCGTCTTCTAACCATTATAAATGGAATGAGGAAACTTGGGAAGCATTTGAGCTTGGAAGATGTAAACAACAAAATCCTAAGAAGTCTTCCTTTTAAAGACTATGGCTCAAGAGTTGCTAGCATAGAAGAAGCAAATGAAGACATGAGCATCATGAATACTGATGTGCTTATTGGTAAACTTCGCACACATGAAATGGCAGTGAAAAGAGATAGAGAGCTTGAAGCAAAGCCAGAAAAAAGAAAGCCTCTAGCACTAAATCCTCTACTTCAAAATCTTAAGAACAAGTTGAAGATGATGAAGAAATGAGTGATGATGCAAATGAGGCCATTGTTATGCTTTCAAGAAGGTTGAAAAGAATTATTGAGAAGAAAATGAGCAAATCTAGAAAATTCAGACAAAGAAACCTCAAACAGACTTCTAATGATGCACAAAGAAGTAAAGAAAAGGTAAAGTGCTATGAATGTGGAAAGAAAGGACATATTAAACCGGAATGTCCAAGGCTTAAGAAGCATAAGAGCAAATACCAAAGAGACAATGGGGAGAAAGGTCACAAAGCCATATGGGATGACGAAAGCTATTCAAGTGAAAAAGATGACAATGAAAGCGAAGAGGTCAACCTATGCTTCATGGCTATAGAGGATCACGTCTCGGATAAGGTAAGATCACTTCACTCATACTCTTTCAATAATGATAATAGTGATGATGATGATGATGAACAAAGCCTAATAGAAGAATTGAATCTAGAATTAGAAAAATATAGGAGTAAATTCAATACTTATAAGAATAACATTTCTAATTTAAAAAACAAAATGGATGTCTTAGAAAAGGAGAACTTTAAGCTTAATTTATCTAATGAATCTCTTCAAAAGTCATTAGATGAATACTCTTCAAGACCCTCAACTAAATCCTTGCTTAAAGAGAATAATACTTTAAAAAATGAAGTTGAGGAACTTAGAAACTCCATTTCAAAATTTCACAAAGGAAAAGAGAGCTTAGATACTCTTATTGTGTCTCAAAGACCACCTTTAATTAGACACGGTCTAGGATTTAAGGACACATCATCATCTTCTCACAAAACTATTTTTGTTAAGTGAAGTGAACCTCACATCTCCACACTTGCTGGAATAGCACCAAGGAATAAGTACACTAAACCTTGAATAATCAAAGATTGGTAAGCCTAAGAAAGAAACCTCAAAAGGCTAATCATGCCATTATGTATAAGAAGCATGCATCTAGAAAAGCAGCAATTAATCATGATTGTGCATTCCATTGTTCTCAAACACAGTCTAATAGAAATATGGCATTCAAAAACATTGTAAGACCAAAAAGCAATTTTAGACCTAAACAGTGTAATTATTGTATGAAAATTGGTTACATAAATAAATATTGCTGGATAAGGAAGGCTCATTGGGAACCTTCATGTGCTAACCCCTAAGGACCCAAGCTCATTTGGGTACCTAAAAATCATACTTGAATTGTGATTTTATAGGTATGCCTCAAGTCCACAATAAACAAAAATGCTTGGCTAGTAGACAGTGGATGCTCAAGGCATATGACAAGAGACAAAAAACTTTTCAATGAAATCAAAAGTATTGATGGAGGTAAAGTTACCTTTGGAAACAATGCTAAGGGTAAGGTAATTGGCATTGGCTCTATTGGTATTAATGGTACTAATTTTATTAAAGATGTCTTACTTGTTGATGGCTTGAAACATAACTTGTTGAGTGTAAGTCAATTATGTGATAAAGGAAACTAAGTAACCTTTACTTCCAATGAATGTCTTGTAACCTTTATTGATGGTCAAGAAATATTTAAAGGAAATAGAGATGTCAACACCTACATAATAGAATTGCACGAAATATCTAACCATTCCTCTAAGTGTCTTGTAACTACTAGTGATGAATCTTGGCTGTGGCATAGAAGGCTTGGTCAAGTGAACATGGACTTATATCAAAGCCTCAGCATATAAGAACTAGTAAAGGGACTGCCAAAAGTCAAATTTGAAAAAGACAAGACATGTGAACCTTGCCAAAGAGGGAAGCAACACAAGTCATCCTTCAAAGCCAAAAACATAGTAAGTACCTCAAAACCTCTACAACTCCTGCATCTAGATTTATTTGGACCTACTAGAATTGCAAGCTTAGGAGGTAAACATTATGCCTTTGTCATCGTAAATGATTCCTCTAGATTTACTTGGGTAATTTTCTTAGCTCAAAAGAGTGATGCTTTTGAAAATTTCAAAAACTTTGCTAAAAGAGTTCAAAATGAAAAAGGATATTGCATTTCAAAAATAAGAAGTGACCATGGCAAAGAATTTGAAAATGAAAACTTTGAAATTTTTTGTCTTAAACATGGCATCTCGCAGAATGTTTCATCTCCGAGGACACCTTAACAAAATGGGGTAGTTGAAAGGAAAAATCGAACTTTAATTGAAATGGCTAGAACAATGCTCAATGAGTATGGTTTTCCAACTTACTTTTGGGCAGAAGCCACAAATACTGCTTGTTGTATTTCAAATCGAGTTTTCAAAAGACCTCTCCTAAACAAAACTTCATTTGAGCTATGGAATGGAAGAAAGCCCTTGATATCATACTTTAGAGTAGTATTTGGATGCAAGTGCTTCATATTGAATACCAAGGACAACCTTGGAAAATTTGCTTCTAAATCTTATGAGAGTATCTTTGTAGGATACTCTACAACTAGCAAAGCATATAGAGTATTTAATAAAAAGTCATTAACTGTTGAAGAATCTATGCATGTTGTTTTTAATGAATCTAGTAGACTTGATCTTGTGAAAGGTAGTGTTCTTGATGATGTTGTAGTACCATGGAAAGACTTGATCTTGAAAATAGAAAAGAAGAAAATGATCAAGAAGATTCACATCAAGATGATTCTCTACCTTAAGCTCAAGAAGAAAATAGACAAGAGCTCCCAAAGGAATGGAGATTGACAAAAGATCATCCCAAAGAGCAAATCATTGGTGATCCTTCAAGGGGAGTAAGTACTAGATATCATTTCAAACATTTAGCCTCTGACCTTGCTTTTATTTCTCAAATTGAGCCTACTCATGTTTTGAAAGCTCTGACCTTGGTTGTATGTAGAACAACCACCGGGTTTTGAAAGCTATGACTTGCCAAATCATGTTTTTTAACTTTCAAAAGCTTTATATGGTTTGAAACAAGCCCCAAGAGCTTGAGACTAAGTTCTTTTCTTTTAGAAAATAGCTTTACAAACGGGAATGTTGATACTACATTATTCACTAAAAAGCATAAGCATCATATTCTAATTGTTCAAATTTATGTTGATGATATCATATTTGGGTCTACTAATGAATTGCTTTGTCAAGAATTTGTTAAGTGTATGACTAGGGAATTCGAAATGAGCATGATGGGTGAGCTTAAATATTTCCTTGGTCTACAAATAAAACAAGGCAATGAGGGCATATTCATCAACCAATCCAAATATGCCAAAGACTTACTTAAGAAATTTGGAATGGAAGGATGCAAGAATGCCAAAACTCCAATAAACACATCAACAAAATTGGACAACGATGAAAAGGGTAACAGCATTAATGAAAAGCTCTATAAAGGTATGATCAGATCACTTTTATATCTTACTGCTTCTAGACCCGACTTAATGTATAGTGTATGCTTATGTGCACGCTTTCAATCATGTCTAAAAGAGTCTCATTTAAATGCAGTAAAAATAATTTTAAAATATTTACATGGTCATTGTATCTAGGTTTGTGGTATCCTAGAAATTCATCCTTTTACATTGTAGGATATTCAGATGCTGATTATGCTGGAAGTCTTTTAGATAGAAAAAGTACTTCAAGTACTTGTCACTTTATTGGAGAGTGCTTAGTTTCTTGGTTTAACAAGAAACAAGTTTTAGTTTCTCTTTCTACAGCTGAAGCGGAGTATGTAGCAGCAGGATGTTGTTGTACACAAATCCTTTGGATGAAACAACAACTTAAGGATTATGGTCATAGTATAAACCATATACCTATTAGATGTGACAATACAAGTGCTATAAATCTATCTAAGAATCCCATTCAACATTCTAGAAGTAAGCATATTGACATTAGACACCATTTTATTAGAGATCATGTTCAATATGGAGATGTTGTATTGGAATTTATAAGCACAGAGAATCAATTGGCAGATATCTTTACTAAGTCTCTAAATGAGGAAAGATTTAACTTCATAAGAAGAGAGCTTAGTATGATTGATGGATTAACTTTGTGATTGCCAAATTGCCTAACCTTGATTGATAATTTTGATTTTTGTCTCATCTTACTAGAAACAAGGTAGCTAATTTGATGGAAATATATGTTTTAAGGGATAGAATCTCCCTAGAAATGTTTTAGTCTTGTTTTAGACTTAATTTTATTTAATGAGAATTTTAGGCAATTCATGCATGTGATATATATTCACGACCGTGAACTAAATCGCCAAAAGAACCAGTAGCTTTCACGACTTGCTTCACGACATGATTCACGGCTTAAAGTAGTGAAGATTATGTTTCATGACTATAACCTTTTTCATTCACCCCTGTGAAACCCTTTGTTCACACCCGTGATACTTTTTCACGACCGTGAACATTTCCACCAAAAACTTACAGAAGCATTCACGCTTTGTTTCATGATCATAAGTAGTGAAATTTAATACTTCATGCCCGTGACTCATTTGTCACCACCGTGATAGTTCATCATTCATACCTGTGACCTTTAAATATCACGACCGTGATCAATTTCACGCCACTCTTCAGGGGTAGAGCATCTCTTCATCAAACCATGAACACGACACTTCACGCCCGTGACTAAGTTTTTCACGCCCGTGAAAATGTCGGCTGTATAACATTTCTTCTGTTATTTCTCCCATTCCAATTCTCCAACTTCTCTCAACTTCTCTCATTTATCACCATTGAATACCATTTTGAAGATTTCATCCCCCTAGCAACTCATTCCATCTATAAATATCTTCAAAAATCACTTCTATCATCAGAAAATCATATCACCTTAGGGTTTCCTCAAATTTTCTATCAAATTCTCGCTCTTCAAAAATTTATTCTTTCAATCAAGATGGAAACTGGTTCCTCTAAAGGTACAAGGAAGAATTCTCATGCTCTAAGAAGGTATATGGATTACCTTCTAAACATCATTCCGGAGCATTGCCATCCTAGATACTCAGTGCTCAAGAAAATGTCACTCCTTGCCTCTAGATCATTTGAGTGGCAAACCATTTGTACACTCGGGCTAGAGACAAGCATGATAAAACAACTCTAGGCCTGTCATCTGAAGGAATTCGTTGATATCCATCAACCAACTCTGAGGGAGCCAACCTTAGATTTTCTGAGCACTTTGCAAGTATCTCCTACTGGCACGATTAAGTTCCAAATTTGCAAGCATCCGAACACCCTATCTGCCATAGAGTTTGGAGACTTGTTCAACCTTCCCTCTGATGGCATCCTGAATGACAGTGAATTGGAGTTCTATGCTACTCAGGCATGGACTCACTTCGGTCTTGATTGCAGCTGGGATGTCAAAAAGACAAAGAGCACTCACCTTCGATCCCTAGTGCACAAGTATTTGCATAGGTTTATGACCTATAGCATCTTTGCCAGAGGAGACAACAATGGCACAATCAGGAAGTCAGAGCTCTTTCTCCTGGAGATGGCCCGAAGAGGCCTCACAGTGGCTTTATCTCGATGGTTTGCAAACCATCTTTTGTCAATTGCCACCAAGCTCTCTAGAGACATTCTGATTGGTGGGTACGTTACTCACATCGCCTTTAAGCTCAGATACTTAAAGCTGGATGAACATCACTTCAACCTCATCCTAAGGCATCCTCAAGACCGACTAGACATCGAGTCCTTCATCAAGATGGGAGCAGTTGTTCGTATAGTGTTTGAGAACAACATTTACTACCGCTTCACTAACACTGCTAGTGAAATCATTTGGGAGGACAATGACTCGGATGACTTCAAAGCTGGGCTCCAAGGAATCCAGCAGAGGAAGAGAGCTCGAGTTGAGGTGGTGCCTCTAGAGGTTGAGTAGGAAATGGGACAATCCTCTGCCTCCACACCAAACTTGGCTCAGCAAGTGGTTGACCTCTTGGCTCCATGGTTTGAGCAATTGCAGGCTTCGATGGATGAGAGATTAGAGAACCTCAAGGATTTCGTGGAGTCTCGCATGGATAGCCTCGAGGCGGAAGTAGCTCGCCTTAGAGATAGGATGTCCGGCTAGATTTTATGTTAGATGTTATATTTTCTAGCTTGTTTGTTGTAGGAAATTCTAATTTCCTTTCAGAATTTTAATTACTTTTGTATTTGGTTTTCTTAAATTAATATATTTGCTTTTGTTTTCCATTACATTTTATCTTTTTTATATTCTTTTTGTTGATGACAAAAGGGGGAGAACCTAGCAATATATTGTTTAGAGTTAAGTGCAATACTTAATTTTGAATCAAAATGAATATGCAAGTATGCAAATGAGCTTTATACACCTTAAATATCTCTTAAGTATACTTTGCATATACCTTGATGCAAGTTACATGAATGAATATGCACTTGATACACTCTGAATATACCTTAAATAAACTTAACTTGCTTTCAAGAAAATTTTGGTATACATTAGGTATACTTTGCATATACTTAAAACTACATTTTAATGCTACTCTTCATCATTCTTTTCAATTCTTGCACTTTAGTATTCTTTATCCTAAGCATCTTTTGAGGGGGAGACTTCTCAAAAGCACATATTGCTAGATTATTTGTCACCATCAAAAAGGGGGAGATTGTTGAACCTTGAGGGGTATTTTCGTCATTTTGATGCTAACAAATAAAATACCAATAATGTATTTAACATACTTGTTTTCTAAGTCTATTGAACAGGGTATGGAATATGATAGCAAGAATGGAGAATGAAAGATTAATCTTAAAAAGATAAATTGAAGAAATAACATGTTCACGCCCGTGACCTTATGTGTCACGCCCGTGATGAAGCTTAGCACCAACAATCCAACATTTAAAGTTCACGGCCATGAAGAATAATAGCAACCGTGAATGAACATTTCAGTCACGCCCGTGAGAAGACATGACAAATTCTTCCACAGAGTTTCACGACCAAAGTCACCACTTGGACCACCGCTTGGAAGGATGTCACGCCCGTGGACAAACACTTCAAAACCTTCCAGAATGCTTCACGACCAAGGTCACCGCTCAAGTTACGGCATGGAAGAACAATCACGACCGTGACACACATAGTCACGACCGTGAAAGATGAAAGAGAAACATGTTAGGTGCGATTATAAGGGTTGGTGCAACGGCTAGTTTCATATTAAATGCATTCTAACGGCTATAATTTGCTATGGAAGTATAAATTCAAGTCATTTATGCATCTAGAACAAGAGAGAGAACAAGGAGAACAAGAGAACAAGAGAATAGCTAATATTTTGAATCAAAATCTTGTTGTAAGCCATTTTATGCATTTGATATTTTCAAAACAAACATTTATTCTCTGTGAAAATCTTTTTGCTCATCATTTATTGAGCAATATAGATTTGTAAGTGTTTCTCTCTGTAATCATCTACTCAAGTGAGTTTTGGGTATTTCAGGTTTAAAAGTAGAACACTTGTAAGGGTTAGTTGTGTGAACCTTTAAAACACAAGGTAAAGGTTATTTGTGTGAGCCTTTAAAACACAAGGAATTGGTTATTGTATGAGCCATCAAAACACAAGGGATTTCTGGGTTAGGTGTGATCCATTGTTAGAAACACCATAGTTGGAAGTGAGCTTGTAAAACTCCAATGTAACACTTAATGTGTTAGTTAAACTCCCAATTGAGATTGGGGAGAGGAGTAGGGTTTGTTAACACCCAAACCTCTATAAAAATCCTTATGTCATATTTTTCTATCCCTACTAAACTTAACTTTTCTTTCCGCATTTAAAAGTTAAATTTTTAGTATCCAATTCAACCCTCCTTCTTAGTTCAATATATGGGCAACAAATTGTGTCATTACCGGCTTCAATAATCATAACATTAATGGTTTTCATCATACTCCCCTCCTGCTTGGCATGCCAAACTATCTTAATTCTAGTTCTAGTTAGGTGTTATAGTGTAACACCACATCTTATGCATTTTAGTATAACCTATCCAAACATCAAGTAATCATACATGGCGTACTGGAAAGATAAAATACCCTGTTAACAATAGCAGTAAAATTGTTTTTCATATCCTGTAATATAATTCCATGATTTTGCAAAGTTAACACTGAGGTTTTCACCACAATATAATATATCACATATATCAAAACATAAACTTTTCACATAAGTATTTTCGAGTTGATTTCATTTATACATATTTAGACTCATTCCAAAATGACTATACCTATTCAAGCATGTAAATACAAAAAAACACATATGACATATTTTCATGCTTGTGTGGAATGCAAGGAGAGAGAGAGTGATGAGGCTCGGCCAGTGACCTGTGCTCCATGTCTTTTATATGCTACTCAAAATGAGCTATCACTTCTCTTTACCTGAAAAATGATGCAAATTGATGAGTTGCGGCTCAGTGAGAATAACCATCCAATGAGCTCTAAAGTACCAAACAACTCATAGTCATAAATCACAATTCCAATATATACCATGTATTTCATCCCATTCATCAGTCAATAACATATAAATATAGATAAAATCAAGTATTCAATAATTGTTATTTACTTATGCTTTGCTTGTACATTTTATTTTGTTGTGACCAGATTAAACGAACATTGCCCCGGGTTTCCATGTGAACATTTGCATTTGCATTTGCTAGCTAGCTTGATCATTTGTTTCATTTGCACATTTGTTGGGCCATAGGCCTCTTCTTTTTCTTTGCACATTTGTTGGGCCATAGGCCTCTTCTTTTGCTTTGCAATGTCGATTAACTAGTCACAACGCCTTTTTAGCCCATATGCATATGCACTTGTATTTAAGCTTTCATCAACCATTGCATCTTTATCATATACAACATACATATATTCCCTATATACCTCATATGTCAAGCATACACCTTGTATATACTATACATGTACCATGTATATATATCACATTTGTCAAACATATACCTCAAATATACCACAAGTATACCATTTATATGTACCACAATGTCACAAATTATCCATCATTACATTATCAAGGACCAATCAAGACAATCACATGAATCACATAGCAAGCAACATTCATTTGCACTAAAGAATTCAATCGATAATTAGACTCACCATTCTCCTTTGATTCCGACCCCTAACTTATTGTCTATCCGCTCCTTGTGGTTCTCCAATATGTTGCGAGCCTAATATGAAAACATAATCGATTAACTCATGATTAGAGAGACTTAATGTGGCTTAAATAAATTAATATGCATTGTTCATGTCAATAATTAAGATTTTTCCTATGAGGCAGTGTGACCTTATGGGACTGTTTAGCCTATAACTTTTTCTATAATTGACCAATTACTCTGATTCTTGTTCCTAATTAACAATAACACATATATATAGTACATATTCAAATTTAAGACCAATTGGATCATTGTATAATATTTGGTGGAATTTCTAAGAGTGTTCTGTTTTCTGCCTTGTTTTCTTCCTTTAGGCAGTTTCAGGGTACTCATTTGGGTTCATCATAACTTACACTCTATAAGTCCTATTTTAATGAAAATTTACAGAAACTTATATGGGTTCATATCGAACATGTTTCATGTTACAACTTTTACCAATTATGTCTCTAAGGTCTTCTAATTATACCAAACATATTACTGTTCCAGAATAGAATTGGCTTCCGGACCAGTATGACTTCCAAAGGCCATAACTTAGTCTATAGATAACATATTAAGCTAAAATTAGTACCAAAATTTAGATAAGACATCTATCTATAACTTTCATTTTTTTATAATTTACATAATGTAGCTCTAACAAGCTCAAATTAGCCAACCAATGTACTGGATCTGCCCAGGGCACTCAGTAGGCAGTTCAAACCATGGAACAGTCATGGTTCCATTCACCATAACTCCCAATTTACAAGACCTATGAACCTGAAATTTGGTATACAGATAAAAAACACATATATATACAACTTTTATGTTTTGAGAGACTTCAAATAAGGGCTTTAACATATTATAAATCAAACCACACAGTAGCTAAATTGGTTAGGGTTTATACCCTGACCAGTTTCAGTACGAAGGGCATATCTCTCCCTATACATAACATCTTGGAAAAATGTTTACATATCCACAAAATATAAGATATAAAGGAACAACTTTTGTGTTTTACACATTTCCAGAATCAATTCCTATTAATATCAAAATCGGGGTGCAATTCAGTGCCTAATATTGAACCTAAGCAACTCAAATTAACCCTATAGCAATAAGAATTGATTACTTACCAAGAACAACCTTGAAAGGGATCAATTAGCTTCAAAAACTAGGTGAAACAAGGAAGAATTTAAGTCTGAAATGGGGGAAATTGAAGAAGAAAACGGGGCTGAAGTGAGGAGGCAGAAATGGGGAAGAAAGATAAAGATAAAGCCAACTTGTTTTTTGTCCTTTTTCTCTTTTTCTCTTTTTCTCTTTTTCTCTTCTCTTTTCTCTTCTCATTTCTCATTTCTCTTCTCCTATATTTCTCTTTTGTTTCATTTTCATTTTATTTTATATTTTTTTTATTATTATTTACATATAGTTATAATTCCATTAATTCACACAATAATACAACTTAATCATTTAACCTGATTTAACTAAATTAACAATGTAATTGTTTACTAATCTTAATCTAATCACTTTGCTTACTTTAATTTATACACCTTATTCAATTCATTTCTAATACTTTGTTATCCTCATTTAGGTTAAAATTACACACGTGCGACTCGATATAAGTGCCAAATACTAGGACACGTAGCTAGTGCGTGTCATAAACTTGTCCCTACGAAAATACGTATGAAATGCATGTGTTCAATTGAATTGTATGCAAGATGCTTATGTTCAATGAAATGCATGTGGGGAAGGTCAAGGATGTTACAATTCTCCCCTCCTTTTAAAAATTTCGTCCTCGAAATTAATACCTGAAAACAGGTGTGGATATTGCTTTTTCATATTTTCTTTTGTTTCCCATGTTGCCTCTTCTTGTAAATGGTTACGCCATAATACCTTAACCAAAGGTATTTCGCGATTTCTTAGCTGTTTAGTCTTGTATCCAATGATTTGCACTAGTTCCTCAACATAACTCATGTCCTCTTCAATCTCAATGGCTTGATCTTTAAGTACATGTGTAGGATCTGACCTGTATCTTCTAAGCATGCTCACATGAAACACATTATGTATCTGAGCCATCTCTGGTGGTAATGCCAATCTATATGCTAGTGGACCAATCTTCTCAAGAATTTCATATGGCCCTATATACCTTGGGCTCAATTTACCCTTTTTGCCAAATCGAATTATCCCTTTCCATGGAGATACACGAAGAAATACCTTTACACCTAACTCGTATTCCATCTCCCTTCTATGCTGATCAACATAACTTTTCTGCCTATCTTGTGCTGCCTTTAGCTTGTTCTTGACAACCTTGATCTTATCCACTGTGTCTTGCACTAGCTCTGGCCCTTCTAATGCACGTGCTCCTTCTTCATCCCAAATGATAGGGCTTCAACACTTTCTGCCATACAATGCTTCATATGGTGCCATCTAGATACTGCTATGATACTGGTTGTTGTAAGCAAATTCAATCAATGCTATATATTCATCCCAAGCACCTCTGAATTCCATTGAACATGCCCTAAGCATTTCTTCCAATGTCTGTATAGTCCTTTCTGATTGTCCGTCAGTCTGTGGGTGGAATGTAGTGCTAAAGTTCAATTTTGTTCCCAATGCATTCTGTAAACTCACCCAAAAATGTGAAGTAAATCGTGGATCTCTATCAGACACAATGGACACTAGAATGCCATGCAATCTGACTATCTCATTCACATATAATTTGGCCAAACTCTCAAGTGTACAACCCCATCTGATAGGTAGAAAATGTGCTGACTTGGTTAATCTGTCAATAATTACCCATACTGCATCATTTTTTCGTGGAGTTCTTGGCAATCCATAGACAAAATCCATCGTTATTCTTTCCCATTTCCATTCTGGCACTGGCAATGGATGTAACTTACCAATTGGTGCCTGATGTTCAATTTTAATCTGCTGACATGTCAAGCATTTGGAAACATATTCTGCTATATCTTTCTTCATTCTTGGCCACTAGTAATGAGGCCTTAAACTGTGATACATCTTTGTCATCCCTGGATGCATTGCATAGGGTGCATTGTGTGCCTCTTCCATTATTTCTTGACGCAAGTTCTCAGTGTCTGGAACACATATGCGTGACTTTAACATCAGTACATCATCCTGCAATTGAAAATCTTTACTGTTTTTCTGCCTTACTGATTCAATTTTCTCACACAATTTAGGATCTTTGCTTTGTGCTTCTTTGATCCTCTCCTTTAGTATAGGTCTGACTCGAAGAGTGGCAATAAGTGATCCTTCATCATGTATATTTAATTCAACATTCATAAATCGTAATTGAATCAAATATGGAAAAGAGGATACTTGCAAGTGAGCTACACTGCCACTAGCCTTCCTACTCAATGCATCTGCTACCACATTGGCTTTCCCTGGATGGTATTCAATTGTACAGTCATAATCTTTCAATAGCTCTAACCACCGCCTCTGCCTCATGTTTAATTCTTTCTGTGTCAGCAAATAACCCAAGCTTTTATGGTCTGTGATGATTTGGAATGTCTCACCATACAGATAATGCCTCCAAATCTTCAATGCAAATACGACTGCAGCCAGTTCTAAATCATGCACTGGATATGAGATCTCATGTGGTCTCAATTGTCTGGATGCATAAGCTATCACCTTACCATGTTGCATCAACACACATCCCAAGCCTTGGTGAGAAGCATCACTATATACTGTAAACCCACCTGTACCTGTAGGGATGGTTAACACTGGTGCTGAGGTTAGCCTGTGTTTTAGTTCATCGAAACTCCTCTGACATTCTGGAGTCCACTTGAAAGGCACATTCTTTCTCAACAATTTAGTCAAAGGGCTAGCAATTAAGGAGAATCCATCAACAAATCTACGATAATATCCGGCTAAACCCAAAAAACTACGCATTTCTGAAATATTTTTAGGAGCTTCCCAATTTACCATAGCCTCAATTTTCTTTAGGTCAACCTCTATGCCCTTACACGACACCACATGTCCAAGAAACACCAAATGATCAAACCAGAATTCGCATTTACTCAATTTGGCATATAATTGTTTCTCCCTCAAAGTTTGCAACACAATTTTTAAATGTTGTTCATGTTCTCCCCTATTCTTCGAGTACACCAATATGTCATCAATAAATACTATCACAAACCTATCCAAACATGGTTGAAACACCTTATTCATTAAAGCCATAAATGCAGCTGGAGCATTAGTCAATCCAAATGGCATTACTAAAAATTCATAATGCCCATACCTAGTTCGAAAGGCAGTCTTTGGAACATCTGCTTCTGCTACCTTCAGCTGGTAATAGCCTGATTTCAAATCGATCTTGGAGAATATTTGGGCTCCTTGCAACTGGTCAAACAAATCATCTATTCTGGGTAACGGATATTTGTTCTTCACTGTCATTTTATTCAGTTGTCTGTAATCGATGCACAATCTCATAGTTCCATCTTTCTTTTTAACAAATAACACTGGAGCTCCCCATGGTGATACACTAGGTCTAATATACCCTTTGTCAAGTAACTCCTGCAATTGGGCCTTTAGTTCTTTCAACTCAACTGGGGCCATTCTGTAGGGTGACCTTGATATTGGTGCAGTTCCTGGTACTAGTTCAATAGTAAATTCTATCTCTCTATCTGGTGGTAAACCAGGTAGATCATCTGGGAATACATCAGCAAATTCCCTTACCACTGGTATATTTTCAAGCAAGCTATCAGTGGTTCTAGTATCAGTCACATATGCCAAATCTGCTTCACATCCCCCTTTGATCATTCGAAATGCCTTTACAGCTGAAACTAGACATGTAGGCACAAGTTTTCTTTCACCTAGAAATACTACCCTTGGCTGGTTTGGTGATTCCAAAATTACTTCCTTAGTAAAGCAATTCACTATTGCATGATGTCTAGTTAACCAGTCCATTCCCAGTATCACATCAAATTCATATATTGGCAATAAAATCAGATCAGCTATTAACTCAGCTCTGTCAATGCATATCAGGCAATCACGATAGACATTATTCACAACTACCACTGTTCCCAATGGCGTACTCACATTTATGTCAATCCCCAAAGGCTCATGCATTTGATGCAATTCAGATGCCATATGCAATGATATAAATGAATGAGTGGAGCCTGGGTCTATCAATGCATAGGCTAATATTTCAAAAATATAAATATTACCAGTGACTACTTTGGGAGCATCCACTGCCTCTTGTCTAGTCATAGCAAACACCCTGGCCTGAGTAGGAGGTCTAGAACTCTGACCTTCAAATCTGGTCACTCCTCTGCCTAGTGTACCAGTCCTGCCCCTGCCTCTTCCTCTGCCTTGTGTCCCACTAGTAGGGTAGACCCTCGGTGCCTCAACAGTAGTCTCAGATACTCCTCTGTCTCTGCTAGTCTCTGCTAGTTTGGCTCTATTTGGACAGTCTATATACATGTGCTCCATTGATCCACAAAAATAACATGCTCCTGTGAGCCTTCTACATTCGCCCGTATGTTGTCTGCCACAATGACTACATGTGGGCCTCTGTTCAACATATTGGCTCTGCCCTCTTCCTGGGTAAGAGAAAGTCATTCCTCGACCTCTAGAACTGGAGTACCCACTTCTGTTACCAGATTGTGTAGGCATATATCTACCTCTTTTCCCCAACCTTCTGCTAGACTCACCAAAGAATTCACGTGATGGCCTTTTTATTTCTTGTTCCCCAGCTTCTTTCATTAACCGTTCAGCTCTGATTGCAGCAGCTCTGAGCCTAGCATAACTATCAAGATCAGTAGTCGTGATTCTGTTTCTGATATCATATTTGAGGCCCTCTTCAAACTTCCTGCATTTGTCTTTTTCAGTAGATACCATGAAAGTGGCATAATGGGAAAGCTTGTTAAATTGTACTTCATACTCCGCAATAGACATATTCCCCTGTTTCAGATTCAGGAATTCCTTCCTCTTCTCATCTTTATATGCATCAGGCATGTAATTGTTCTGAAATTCCAGGAGAAAATCATTCCATGTCAACACCGGTGGATGTGCATCACTGTCAGGGACTGTCTCCCACCATTCATAAGCATTTCCTTGCAGTAAGGATACTGCATAATCGAATTTCTCATCTGGAGTACATCTCATCATATTCAGTACCCTCTGTGTCCTTTTCAGCCATGTCTCAGCTTCTGCTGGGTCTGTTGTGCCACTAAAATCAGTTGCACCATGTTTCCTCAGCTTGTCATACCGTCTTTCCTTGTACATTTCAGGACCATATACTTCTTGTTCTAGGTTTTCATGGGGTACTTCTGCATGAGATGACTGTGATGCATGTACTGGAGCTCTAGCTCCTAGTGCTGGTTGCTCTCTATGTAAATGAGGTGATGCCTCCTGAGAATGCATTCCGACCGGCCTCTCCCTCCTTGGTGAATTATGTCTTATGATGTCCCTAAAATAAATGAAAGTATGTCACTACATAATGTTCAACACATAGGATGCATATGTTATCATGCTCTTATGCTTATGCATGTTCCCAAGGAACCTATCCCTGCTCTGATAACAAAAATGTAACACCACATCTTATGCATTTTAGTATAACCTATCCAAACATCAAGTAATCATACATGGCGTACTGGAAAGATAAAATACCCTGTTAACAATAGCAGTAAAATTGTTTTTCATATCCTGTAATATAATTCCATGATTTTGCAAAGTTAACACTGAGGTTTTCACCACAATATAATATATCACATATATCAAAACATAAACTTTTCACATAAGTATTTTCGAGTTGATTTCATTTATACATATTTAGACTCATTCCAAAATGACTATACCTATTCAAGCATGTAAATACAAAAAAACACATATGACATATTTTCATGCTTGTGTGGAATGCAAGGAGAGAGAGAGTGATGAGGCTCGGCCAGTGACCTGTGCTCCATGTCTTTTATACGCTACTCAAAATGAGCTATCACTTCTCTTTACCTGAAAAATGATGCAAATTGATGAGTTGCGGCTCAGTGAGAATAACCATCCAATGAGCTCTAAAGTACCAAACAACTCATAGTCATAAATCACAATTCCAATATATACCATGTATTCCATCCCATTCATCAGTCAATAACATATAAATATAGATAAAATCAAGTATTCAATAATTGTTATTTACTTATGCTTTGCTTGTACATTTTATTTTGTTGTGACCAGATTAAATGAACATTGCCCCGGGTTTCCATGTGAACATTTGCATTTGCATTTGCTAGCTAGCTTGATCATTTGTTTCATTTGCACATTTGTTGGGCCATAGGCCTCTTCTTTTGCTTTGCACATTTGTTGGGCCATAGGCCTCTTCTTTTGCTTTGCAATGTCGATTAACTAGTCACAACGCCTTTTTAGCCCATATGCATATGCACTTGTATTTAAGCTTTCATCAACCATTGCATCTTTATCATATACAACATACATATATTCCCTATATACCTCATATGTCAAGCATACACCTTGTATATACTATACATGTACCATGTATATATATCACATTTGTCAAACATATACCTCAAATATACCACAAGTATACCATTTATATGTACCACAATGTCACAAATTATCCATCATTACATTATCAAGGACCAATCAAGACAATCACATGAATCACATAGCAAGCAACATTCATTTGCACTAAAGAATTCAATCGATAATTAGACTCACCATTCTCCTTTGATTCCGACCCCTAACTTATTGTCTATCCGCTCCTTGTGGTTCTCCAATATGTTGCGAGCCTAATATGAAAACATAATCGATTAACTCATGATTAGAGAGACTTAATGTGGCTTAAATAAATTAATATGCATTGTTCATGTCAATAATTAAGATTTTTCCTATGAGGCAGTGTGACCTTATGGGACTGTTTAGCCTATAACTTTTTCTATAATTGACCAATTACTCTGATTCTTGTTCCTAATTAACAATAACACATATATATAGTACATATTCAAATTTCAGACCAATTGGATCATTGTATAATATTTGGTGGAATTTCTAAGAGTGTTCTGTTTTCTGCCTTGTTTTCTTCCTTTAGGCAGTTTCAGGGTACTCATTTGGGTTCATCATAACTTACACTCTATAAGTCCTATTTTAATGAAAATTTACAGAAACTTATATGGGTTCATATGGAACATGTTTCATGTTTACAACTTTTACCAATTATGTCTCTAAGGTCTTCTAATTATACCAAACATATTACTGTTCCAGAATAGAATTGGCTTCCGGACCAGTATGACTTCCAAAGGCCATAACTTAGTCTATAGATAACATATTAAGCTAAAATTAGTACCAAAATTTAGATAAGACATATATCTATAACTTTCATGTTTTTATAATTTACAGAATATAGCTCTAACAAGCTCAAATTAGCCAACTAATGTACTGGATCTGCCCAGGGCACTCAGTAGGCAGTTCAAACCATGGAACAGTCATGGTTCCATTCACCATAACTCCCAATTTACAAGACCTATGAACCTGCAATTTGGTATAAAGATAAAAACCACATATATATACAACTTTTATGTTTTGAGAGACTTCAAATAAGGGCTTTAACATATTATAAATCAAACAACACAGTAGCTAACTTGGTTAGGGTTTATACCCTGACCAGTTTCAGTACGAAGGGAATATCTCTCCCTATACATAACATCTTGCAAAAATGTTTACATATCCAAAAATATAAGATATAAAGGAACAACGTTTGTGTTTTACACATTTCCAGAATCAATTCCTATTAATATCAAAATCGGGGTGCAATTCAGTGCCTAATATTGAACCTAAGCAACTCAAATTAACCCTATAGCAATAAGAATTGATTACTTACCAAGAACAACCTTGAAAGGGATCAATTAGCTTCAAAAACTAGGTGAAACAAGGAAGAATTTAAGTCTGAAATGGGGGAAATTGAAGAAGAAAATGGGGCTGAAGTGAGGAGGCAGAAATGGGGAAGAAAGATAAAGATAAAGCCAACTTGTTTTTTGTCCTTTTCTCTTTTTCTCTTTTTCTCTTTTTCTCTTCTCTTTTCTCTTCTCATTTCTCATTTCTCTTCTCCTATATTTCTCTTTTGTTTCATTTTCATTTTATTTTATATTTTTTTATTATTATTTACATATATTTATAATTCCATTAATTCACACAATAATACAACTTAATCATTTAACCTGATTTAACTAAATTAACAATGTAATTGTTTACTAATCTTAATCTAATCACTTTGCTTACTTTAATTTATACACATTATTCAATTCATTTCTAATACTTTGTTATCCTCATTTAGGTTAAAATTACACACGTGCGACTCGATACAAGTGCCAAATACTAGGACACGTAGCTAGTGCGTGTCATAAACTTGTCCCTACAAAAATACGTATGAAATGCATGTGTTCAATTGAATTGTATGCAAGATGCTTATGTTCAATGAAATGCATGTGGGGAAGGTCAAGGATGTTACATATAGGGCTTACTCAGAGTCATTAAAATTCATAGTTATTAAATTCTTCCATTTCATGCATGTAAAGGTTCAATTAATCACACAATTACATAATAAAAATAGTATTTGCATAATATAACAAGGTTCATATTATTTTACTCATTAGTTTCTTCAACTCATATGCTGCCATGTCACTGGAAGATTCCGTGCTCTGTTTTCAACCTTAATTTTGGTCCTGTGAACATTCGAATTAAATTACAAGGTATTCTTAACAATGTTATTTTTGAATCTAAGATTTAATATGCAACTTGAATCACTTAATTTTGAGTTCTGTATCAAAAGATATGGTCAAATTAACACTGACTAGTCACTAACAAGTTTGCTCAGAATTTCCTAGACAGATTATAGATCCAAAATTAATGTATTTTTCTGGAAACATATAAACATATCTGGATTTTGTGGTCTAAATAAAAGTTCAATATCTATGTCTTATCTTTCAAATCCAATAAAGAACATACAAATCCGAATTCAATAACGTAAGTTATAACAATTTATGTACTCACTGCTCATCAATTCTAGCAATGAACACATATTTACCATCTTCAATTTTTTATCAAAATTAATCCTAAGTCTAGGAAACATGCATTCCCAAGATTTTTATCATAAAATACTATTAATTTAGAATCATTAACATGTCAAATTATCAAATCATACAACTTAATAAAATAAGACATAGTCTATTGCCTTAGGTTATACATAAGCCTCTTATTTTACTTTTCTTTCTCTTGACTTTTCTTTCTCTTTTCCTTTGCTCATTTAGACTAGATCCTTATCAAGTTGAGTTCCTAAAATACATAAAAAGAGATCATTAAAAGTATACTTCCTTCGAACTCCATAACCCTAACCTCTCTCTCTCTCTCTAAACCACGCTTTAATCTCTACCTTGCTTTAAAGAGAACATGGAAGAGAAGAAAAATCACATTACCTTCACTTCCTTGCTTCCATAGCCAAACCTTAAGGTTTTCTTTTTTCCTTCATTTCCTAGTTTTTTCTTTCTTTTTATTTTCTCTAGCTTCCTTTTGATCAACTATGCATGAAATCTACTCTTCCATGCCTTTCTCTCTCTCTTTCTCACTTTCTCTTCTTAGAACAAGAGCTTATGGTTTGGCTATGGAAGAGCTTATGAAAATGTGGGGTTGTTTTAGGAAGGCATAAAATTCTAAATGAAAAGAGATAAGGAAGGAAGAAGAAAAAGAAAATGAGAAGAAAATGCCAACATCATTAATGAGGGGTCCCATTTCCTTACTAAATATCTAGATATTTATCTCAATTAGCTTCTTAATGTTTGCCACTTGGTGTGGGCAGCGCACTCATGCATTTAATTTCCCATTCATGCATTTAATTGATAGTTATCCCAATTAATCCTCTAATTTTTGATAAATTACAAATTAACCCCAAAACTTTCCAAATTGTACATTTAGGTCCTTTACCCTAAAACAATTACTTTAAACACTTTATTAGATATTTTCCATAATTATTTGCTATTATTTTAATTATTTTTCAGTTAAAATTCAAATTTAGACTTCGATCGAACTGTCAAGTCGATTTAACAACTCGCACGACTAAGGCCTAAATTAGCGGATATAACAGTGAGAGTTGGTGGTTAAGTCAATTTTTGGAAGTCTGAGAGTTAATGAAATCAAATGTTTCACAACCGTGATAATGGGTGTCACAACCATGAATACCATATTTTAGTTAGCAGCTGCAATGAGGTTCTTCATATTCGTGTAGAGTTTCTTCACACCCGTGAAGAAGTGGTTCACACTCGTGAAATATGAGTCATCCCCATGAAGCCTAGACAGTATGGGCAAGTGAGGCAGCCACATTTTCCTTCCTGCCATTTCTTTAAATCCTTTCCCCATTCCCTATTAACCAACCTAACATGCCATTTGCATCTTCTTCTTCCTCTAGAACCCTTCTTCCTCTATTGTTGAAGCATGGAGAGACGTTATTTCAATAGAGAAAGTGAAAGAGAAAAGTGAGAGAGAGAACTTGTGAGCTTTAAAGGAAGAGCTCAATTTTCATATTTCTGGATTTTGGTTCAAGTTTCAGAGACTAAGAGGACATTTTTGGTCTTACTAGGATGTGGTAGAGGAGCTAAGAGTCCATCTCAAGGTAGAGGAAAAGCTTGAAGAGCTCAAACTTTAGCTAATCTCCATCGTAAGTGTAAGGTTCATACATAACAACCTTTCAAGCTTAATCTTATGTTGGTGTGACTTGAATGCGTGTCAGTATGATCTTTGGTTAATGAAACCTATGATATTTGGGGTTGATATGCATGATGGGAGTTTTTATGTTAAATGATTATTTTGAGATGTTAGAGTAATTATTTCGGTTAATATAGATGATTAGAAAGTATATGGTTCTGATAAATGGCTAAAATGTATGTTGGAGCATTGATAGGGTGCTTGACATTGGTCAATCGTAGTGAATATTGCATGTGAGATAAGTATGAAATGTCATGCCCTATTTTCTAGAAACATTTCCAGATTCATAGCCATGAACTTTATTACTGAAGCAGAATTGTTCATAGAAAACTTCACAGTTGGGTTCACTATATGGTTCACGCCCGTGAAAGGGTGATCATGGCCATGAACATGTGGTGATTCACAGGTTCAATCACAATTTTGTTCATAGGTAAACTACCCATAAAGTAGTGTTTCACGGAAGTGCTGCTCACCCCAACAACACCTGTTGAATAAGGGAGTGCTATACTGACTTCATCGGTTGAATTATCATTTTTAAATTAAGTATAAATGAAAATCACTCGTATTTTTTTTTATTTACTATTTATTTACTTATAGCGTAAAAGAAATCATAATAAAGAAACACAATACATTTTATATAAAAAAAAAAATATTATTTACAAAACGTGCGCTTATTTTACAAGTACTATAAAATAAAACTCAAACTGTAAACACAATAGTTGTGTGATCCACAATATTTGATACAAGATGCTTTACTAGATCAGGCCGCCACTACCTTTATCTACTATCGTCTGCTTATTCTTCACTAAATCTGCGTGAGAGAAACTCCCACGCCAAGCTCTAAGCTTAATGGTGCATATAAATAAGGCAATAAACTATTTCTTGCAACATGCATTATCATATATCAATTTATGCCCAATCATCTTTTCATGCAAATATACATCTCATAATATTTTAGCATGCATAAACATCAAATTATATTTTTTTATCTCATACCTGTTTTACTTAATTAAAACATCATTATATAATCCATCATAATTAATCATATCACAAGTTAAAATTCCATTTATTTTCCATAACTTCTTTATGCCCACAACATCTAATCATCTTTTCATGCAAACATATATTTCATAGTATTCTAGCATACATAAATATCAAATTATATTATTATATCTCATATTTGCTTTACTTTATCATATCATCATTATTATCCATATCACAATTCATGGTTCCTTTTTTTTCAATCCTTCTTTATAGCCCACAACACCTATGAACCACTTATCAGGATAACAGAGTTGTCATCCAGGCACTTAGCAGTGCCACCCGGGCAATATGATATGCGTATACAAATGTCATTGCTAACTTTAATAATAGTGTCATTATGGGCTTCAATAATTGTGTCATTACCGGCTTTAATAATTGTGTCATTACCAACTTCAATAATCATACCATTAATAGTTTTCATCATACTCCCCCCTACTTGGCACGCCAAACTATCCTAAGTCTAATTCTAGTTAGGTGTTCTAGGGCTTAGTCATGGTCATTAAAATTCATAGTTATTAAATTCACCCATTTCATGCATGTAATAGTTCCATTAATCACACAATTACTCAATAAAAATAGTATTTGCATAATACAACAAGGTTCACATTATTTTACTCAATACATTCTACAACTCATATGTTGCTCTGTCACTAGGAGATTTTGTGTTTTATTTTAGACCTTACTTTTGGTCCTATTAATATTCGAATTAAATTATAGGGTCTTCTTACCAATTTTAGTTTTGAATCTTATATTTAATATGAAACTTGAATCACTTGATTTGGATTTATGTATCAAAAGTTATGGTCAAATTAACACTTACTAGTCACTAACAATTTTGCCCAGAATTTCCTAGACATATTCTAGGTCCGAACTTTATGTATTTTTTTGGAAAGATATAGATATATCTATATTTCATGGTCTAAATAAAAGTTCAAGCCTATGTCTTAGCTTTAAAACCCAACAAAGAACATATAAATCCAAATTCCATAACTTAAGTTATAACAGTTTATGTACTCACTGCTCATCAATTCCAGCAAAGAACACACATATTTACCATTTTCAATTTTTTATCAAAATTAATCCTAAGTCCAGAAAATATGCATCCACAAGATTTTTATCATAAAATAATATTAATTTAGAATCATTAACATGTCAAATGCTCAAATCATGCAACTTTAAAAAATAAGACATAGGCTATTGCCTTAGATTATGCACAAACCTCTTATTTTACTTTTCTTTCTCTTTTCCATTGCTTCCTTGGCATAGATCCTTGTCAATTTGACTTCCTAAAATACTTAAAAGAGATCATTAAAACTTTACTTCCTTAGAACTCCATAACCCTAACCTCTTTCTCTCTTTCTCTCTTTAAACTATGATATAATCTCTACCTTGCTTTAAAGAGAACATGGAAGAGAAGAAAAATCACCTTACCTTCACTTCCTTGCTTCCATAGCCAAACCTTAAGGTTTTCTTTTTCTTTTATTTCCTTTTTTCTTTCTTTTTTACTTTCTCTAGCTTTCGTTTGATTAAATATGCATGAATTATACTCTTCCATGTCTTTCTCTCTCTCTTTCTCACTTTCTCTTCTTAGAACAAGGTTTGGCTATAGAAGAACTTGTGGAAACATGGGGCTAGTTTAGGAAGGTAGAAAATTCTAAATGAAAAAAGATAAGGAAGGAAGAAGAAAAAGAAAATGCCAAATTCATTAATGGGGGGTCCTATTTCCTTACAACATATCTAGATATATATCTCAATTAGCTTCATAATGTTTGACACTTGGTGTGGTCAGCCCACTCATGCATTTAATGTCTAGTTCATGAAATTTAATTGATAGTTATCCCAATGAATCCTCCAATTTTTGGTAAATTGCAAATTGACCTTAAGACTTTTAAAATTTTGTATTTAGGTCCTTCACCGTAAAATAATATCTTTAATTAATTTAAACACTTTATTAGATATTTTTCCTAATTATTTACTATTATTTAAATTATTTTTCAGTCAAAATTCAAATTTAGACACCGGTCGAACCATCGAGTTGATTTAACAACTCGCACGACTAGGGCCTAAATTAGTGAATATGACAGTGAGAGTTGAGGGTTAAGTAAAGTTTTGGAAGTTTTAGAGTTGCTGAAATCAAATGTTTCATGACCGTGATAATGGGTATCGCAACCGTGAATATTAGGTTTTAATTAATAGCTTCAATGAGGTTATTCACATTCGTGAAGAGTTTCTTCATACCCGTGAAGAAGTGGTTCACACTTGTGAAATATGAGTCATGCCCATGAAGCCTGAACAGTATGGGCAAGTAAGGTAGCCACATTTTCCTTCTTGCCATTTCTTTAAATCTTTTCCCCACTCCCTATTAACCAACCTAACATGCCATTTGCATCTTCTTCTTCCTCTAGAACCCTTCTTCCTCTATTATTGAAGCATGGAGAGACCTTATTTCAATAGAGAAAGTCAAAGAGAAGAGTGAGAGAGAGAACTTGTGAGCTTTAAGGGAAGAGCTCAATTTTCATATTTCTAGATTTTGGTTCAAGTTTCAAAGTCTAAGAGGACATTTTTGGTCTTGCTAGGATGTGGTAGAGGAGCTAGGGGTCCATCTTAAGGGAGAGGACAAGCTTGAAGAACTCAAACTTTAGCTAATCTCCATCCTAAGTGTAAGGTTCGTACATAACAACCTCTCAAGCTTAATCTTGCATTTGTATGCTGGTGTGACTTCAATGTGTGTTAGTATGATCTTTGGTTAATAAAACCTATGACATTTAGGGTTGATATGCATGATGGGAGTTTTTATGTTAAATGATTATTTTGAGATGTTAGAGTAATTATTTTGGTTGATACAGATGATTAGAAAGTATATGGTTATGATAAATGGCTAAAATGTATGTTGGAGCATTGATAGGGTGCCTGACATTGGTCAATTGTAGTGAATATTGCATGTGAGAGAAGTATGAAATGTCATGCTTTATTTTCTGGAAAAATTTCTAGATTCACAGCCATGAACTTTATTACTGAAGTAGAACCGTTCATAGAAAGCTTCACGTTGGGTTCACGATATGGTTCACTCCCGTGAATGGGAGATCGCTACCATGAACGTGTGATGATTCAAAGGTTGAATCGCAGTTTTATTCACGGGTAAACTACCCGTGAAATAGTCTTTCACGGGTGTGAAATGTTGTTAACTAGCGTGAAGTTGCTTAACTTGAAAATTTTGTATGTTTGCTTATGAATCATAGTTGATTTGTTGTGAGGTGGTATACCTCTATTGTAAGATTTTAGTGTGCTATGAGAATGCATGTTGTAGAATGATTAATGTGAATTATAGAAATTGAGATAAATGATTAAGCCTAATACTCTGACTAAGACTTGAGCTAGGATAGCTGACATGCCATTGTGGGGAGTTTGGTACCGAGTGATGTAGGTTGGTCATGATCAAGATTTTTTGAAAGCCAAGAGGCATGTAATGGCCCAAATACCGGATTAGTCATAAACTGTAGTTTTCGAAATTGATTAGCATACCTGGGGGTCAAAAATACATGCATGGGTGAAAATATTTTATTTGATCATTAGAAAATATAGATTATGACTAGTCCAAGGTTAAAATTTGGAGTAAAAATGAGGTCAAATAAGTCATCAAAAGTCAAAACTAAGAAAAAAAAAGACCCGATTTAATTAATAAAGTAATTGACTGTACTTTGACCGGGCTATACAAAATAGCAAACAATATCTAAAATTTTATATTAAGACATGGATAGACTCTAAATAATATTTAGGATTATTTGATAGTGACAAATGAATTTTGCGGCAACACCGAAAATTAAATTATCAGTCCAGTTTGAGTGAGTCAGACAGGAAACAGACTCTGATTGAATTAAAAATTTTTTTTAGACATAAAAATATTTTATGAATTATGGAATCAAATTTGGGTGATATTGAGCTTCGGAAGTGAGAGAAATAATTTATAGTGCTTAATTGGGCCTAAATAGGTTGGGCTTTGTTTGGCCTAAGCCCACCCATCTTAAGCCACAATAAATAGACTCAAAAATCAAAATTCTCTAGAGATAATTCTGCTTCATCTTCCTTTTGTCCTCCCTTTTGGCTGAACCACTCTCTCACTTTTTCTCTAGTAGAAACCTTTAATCTTCATTTGGAGGGTTATAGTGGAAGGAAATCAAAGGAGAAAAGTTAAGATACAAATTTGAGGTAAGTGAAATTTATAGTTTTAAATTAGTTTAATGGTTCAAATAGGTAGTTTAAGGTATGTAGATGATAAATATGAAGTTTATTTGAGTTAAGGAAGAAACATATTGGTGGATTAATGGAGTGTAATTTTCGGCCATAGTAGATTCAAAGGAAAGTAAAGGTGCTTCCAAAGGAAAGGCTAAAGAAAAGGAAGCTTAGGAAGGCCAAAGCAAGAAAGTAAGGTTAGTGATTTCAAAATATATCTATTTCTAATGATTAAGTATGATTTAGGTTTATGAAAATTAGGAATTTTGTGTGTTTTGCATGTAATTGATAATTAATGCTTAAAACATGATTAAAGAATTATAAAAAGTGAATTAGAATGGTTAATTTCAATAAAAAAAATTAAGGGTAAAGAATAATTGAGAAAAATTGATAAATTTAATGAAAATAGTAATTAGTGAATTAGGGGTAACGAATAATAAAATATTGATAAAAAGAATAATAAATATATATTAAATAGAAATTTTGAATAGTCTATTAAAAATATAGTTGCATGTATGAATGCATGAAAATATAAATTAATTGAAATTTTTATATTGGTAATCACCACTGAGCATATTAATGCTCAGCACGTAGTTCTTCTATTGCGTGGGAAATGCAGGAGCAAACATACAAATTTTGGGAGGTGACGGAAGAATAAATAATAGTAGGTTAGTATCAAGAATGAAATGTATGTATATGTTTAGATATTGAGTTGTAGAAATGAATTGTTCTACATATTATAATAAAGAATATTTGTGAATTATTATATGTGTAAAGAATGAAATGTTGATCTGTGATTGAATGGAGACTATATTGTATTATATATGTTTTGTTGTACCCAAAAATGGGTTGAGAATTGTTTGCATTGTAGGTGAGGTAGTTAGTTTATAGCTGTTATGCTGACGAAATTTTTGAAAAAATAAAAATGATTAATTAAGTGCTAATAATAGAATGGTCATTAAATTAAAAAAAAAAATTTGGCACACATCGGCTATAATCGTATTAACACACGTAACATACATATAGAAGAATTGTTATAAGGGTGTCACAGTTTTAATGGTATCAGATCGTGGTTTAGGCGGTTCTAAGATAGGAGTGGGAATTAAGTGAATGGATTATATGTATATACATGCTAATTGATGGATGAAGGGTGTTATAAGTCTAATGTATGTTTGCTCCTTTCCTATTTTATAATGAATGATGGCATCCCAACAAGGTCAAGGTGTTAGGGACGGTGAGAGTGAAGCATCAATTAGTGTTGGGAAAGCTAAAGCCACGCAACAAAATGTCACTCCACCAGTTGCACCACCTCTACTGCCACAATCAGATTTTCTAAATCTTATGGATGATTACATTCAACACAAAATGCAAGCTGAACAAGCTCAACAACCACAACCAACATCACAGGTACGGCTTCCGGCTCCACCTAAAAAGAAGCCTATTTTGGAGCATTTGAAGAAATTAGGAGCTAAAGATTTTTACAAGCGAGATCCATTGACCCCTGTACAAGTTGAGGAATGGTTGTTCAAGTTAAAAAGGTTATTTGAAATCACTCATAGACCGCCTGAAGAAAACTTTAAAGGTACTATAGCATTACTTTAGGGTCCTGCATTCATTTGGTGGGATTCAATACATAAGCATACCTCAGATAAACAGTTGAATTGAGATTTCTTCTTGGCTCAGTTTGAAAAGAAATACATAGGGTCAGAGTATAAAGTAGAGATGCAAGATGCTTTTTGGAGACTCAGGCAGGGAAATAAGACATTAGCAGAATATGAGCGCGAGTTTGAGCGCCTTAGTGCCTTAGTGCCATAGTTCAGACTTATGGCCATTATGGTAGATCTAACCCAAGAGAGTGCAGATATTTGATTAGTGCCTGTTTCAAGTGTGATTCAAAAGATCATCAGGTCAGGGATTGTCCAGTGACTCAAGCTTTTACGGCTATGTCACTAGCACCTGGTATTGGATCTTTACAATCCAGAGACCAAGGTAGGGGAGCATCCCTTAACCCATTATCATCTATACCTTCTGCACAACAACCCCAGGGTCAGAGATGAGTAACAGGCCATACATATGCAATGAGAGCCAGAGAAGAGGAGGATGCTCCTGATTTGATAGTAGGTAAATTCATGCTTATGACTGATTAAGTTTATGCATTTGTTGATTTTGTTCCACACATTCCTACATAAATAATTATGTTGCAAGGGGAAGGGTTAAAAGATTCACAATTAGACCAGGACATCATAGTGAGCAATCCTTTAGGAAATAGTGTTGTGGTGAACAGGGTGTATATGAATTGTCCCATTAGTGCACAAGGTTATGAACTCCCATTCTGCGAGTTTGGTGTGATATTAGGGATGGATTGGTTATCTGCCCACCAAGTGACAGTAGATTGTAAATGGAAGAGAGTGAAACTTAAACTCTCCGATGATCGGGAAATCACTATTATGGGTGAAAGAACAGACTTCTTATCAGATGTGATTTCAGCTATAGCTACCAAGAGACTCATAAGAAAAGGGTACATTGCTTACTTGTATTATGAAATGGAAGCTAAAAAGGAAGATCTTAAGGTTTCAGATGTGCCTATAGTGAGAGATTTTTCAGATGTCTTTCCTGATAAATTACTAGGTTTGCCACCTGATAGGGAAGTTGAATTACTATTGAGGTAGTGTCAGGCACAACACCTATTTCAATTGCACCCTACAGGATGACACCTTCAGAACTCAAGGAATTGAAGATTCAGCTGCATGAATTGCTTAATAAAGGCTTTATCAGACCCAGTATTTCCCCATGGGGAGCACTGGTACTCTTTGTAAAGAAGAAGGATGGGTCTCCCAGATTATGTATTGACTACAGACAGCTAAATAAAGTGACAATCAAGAACAAGTACCCCCTTCCATGTATTGAAGACTTATTTGATCAATTGAAGGGAGCCGGTGTATTTTCAAAGATTGACCTACGATCGACCTACCATCAATTGAAAGTGAAAGAAGCAGATGTGCCCAAGACTGCTTTTCGCACAAGATATGGCCATTATGAATTTTTAATCATGCCATTTGGACTTATGAATACCCCAACAACTTTTATGGATCTAATGAATAGGATCTTTCATCCTTATCTAGACTAGTTCATGGTGGTATTTATTGATGACATTCTAGTGTATTCGAAGATGCTAGAAGAACATGACAAGCACCTACGAATTGTTTTGCATATATTGAGAGAGAAGCAACTATATGCAAAGTTCAGTAAGTGTGACTTCTAGTTGAATGAAGTATCCTTTTTGGGTCACATAGTTTCAGCTAAAGGGATAAAGGTGGATCCAAAGAAGATTGAAGAAATTTTACAATGGAGAATACCTAATGCTGTTATAGAAGTCAGAAGTTTCTTAGGTTTGGCAGGGTATTATAGGAGATTTGTAAAAGGTTTTTCCACCATAGCAGTGCCGCTCACTCAACTGTTACAGAAGCACATTAAGTTTGAGTGGATGGATAAATGTCAAGGAAGCTTTGAGAAGCTTAAGAACATATTGATAGAAGTCCCAGTGCTAACTCAACCAGAATCTGGCAAGGATTTTGTGATTTACAATTATGCGTCCAAGAATGGGTTAGGCTGTGTATTGATGCAGGAAGGTAAAATGATTGCATATGCTTCCCGACAACTCAAGACTCATGAGAAGAATTATCCTACTCATGATCTTGAGCTTACAGCAATTTTACTAGCCTTAAAGATTTGGAGACATTATCTTTATGGTGAGAAATGCTACATTTACACATAACACAAAAGTTTGAAATATTTGCTCACACAAAAGGAACTTAATTTGAGACAGAGGTGTTGGCTTGAATTGATAAAAGAATATGACTGCTTAATCAACTACCATCAAGGAAAGGCGAATGTAGTAACTTATGCACTTAGTAGAAAATTTATGGCAGCCCTTCGAGTGATAAATGTTAGATTGGATATGGCACAAGATGGAGTGATAATAGTAGAAATGCAAGTAAAACCAGACTTCCTTCAGCAAATGAAAGTAGCACAAAAGCTAGATGATCGTTTGATTGTCATAGTGAACCAAGTAAAAGAGGGCAATGAAGGTGATTATTCTTTAGGTGAAAATGATAGTCTTTATTTCAACCGGAGATTGTGTGTGCGTGATCAAGATGAATTGAGAAAGAACATTCTCACAAAAGCTCATCATAGTAGTTATGCGATGCATCCATGTGGTAATAAGATGTATCAGGATTTGAAAGTACACTATTGGTGGCCAGGAATGAAATATGATGTAACAGAATTTGTGAGCAAATGTTTGATATGTCAGTAGGTGAAAGCTAAACATCAAGTTCCATCGGGTTTACTTCAACCTATCGTGATACCAAAGTGGAAATGGAATCAAGTGACCATGGATTTTATAACAGGATTGCCTCTACCTAGAAAGAAGCATGATGCTATTTGGGTAGTCATTGATGGACTCACAAAATCAGCCCATTTCATATCAGTACAGGATGGACTATCCACTGACCAACTTGGCAGAAATCTACATTAATGAGATAATGAGGCTCCATGAAGTACCATCTTCCATTATTTCATATAGGAATCTAAGATTTACTTCTCAGTTCTGGAAGAAGTTGCAAGAAGCATTGGGGACAAAACTTCATTTTAGTATAACTTTTCATCCCCAAATTGATGGACAGTCAAAGCGTGTGATATAGATACTTGAGGATATGTTGCAAAGTTGCATCCTTGAGTTTGAAAGCTGTTGGGAAAGGTATTTTCCATTAGCCGAATTTGCTTACAATAACAGCTATCAGTCCAACATTAAAATGGCACCATATGAAGTACTTTATGGGAGGAAATGTATGACTCCTTTATGTTGGACAAAATTAAGTGGGAAGAAGCTAATAGGGACAGATTTGGTTCGACAAACTGAAGAGAAGGTACAGTGATCAAGGATAGATTGAAGGAAGTTATGGACTGATAGAAATTATATGCAGATTTAAGAAGAAAAGACATAGAGTTCCAGGTCGAAGATCAAGTGTTCCTGAAGGTATCACCCTAAAAGAAAGTTATGAGATTTGGTAAGAGGGCAAACTAAGTTTGAGATTTTTAGGCCCTTATGAGATTATACAGCGAGTGGGACCTGTAGCCTATCAATTGAAGCTACCTCATAAGTTAGAAAAGATTCATGATGTGTTCCATGTGTCAATGCTACAGAGGTATAGGTCAGACCTTAGGCATGTGATCACGACAGAAGAAATTCGAATACAGGCTGATCTAAAAAATTCGAATACAGGCTGATCTAACTTATGTAGAGAAACCATTAAAGATCCTAACTAGAGAGGTAGGACAGCTCATAAACAAGCAAATCCCACTAGTGTAGGTGTTATGAAGTCACCACAATATGGAAGAAGCCACGTGGGAGCTAGAATCTACAATGAGGCAACAATATCTACAACTGTTCAATACAGGTAAAATTTTGAGGACAAAATTTTTTATTAGTAAGGGAGAATTGTAATGGCCTAAATACTAGGTTAGTTGTAAACTATAATTTCCGAAATTGATCAGCATACGGGGTCAAAATTACACCAGTGGGTGAAAAATATTTTATTTGATCATCGGAAAATATAGGTTATGACTAGTCCAGTGATAAAATTTGGAGTGAAAATGAGGTCAAATAAGTCCCCAAAAGTCAAAACTAAGAAAAATGGATTTGGTTTAACTAATAAAGTAATTGACCGTACTTTGATCGGGCTATGAAAAAAAACAAATGACATCCAAAATTTTATTTTAAGACATGGATAGACTTTAAATAATATTGAGAATTATTTGACAGTGAAAAAGGAATTTTACAGTAATACCGAAAATTGAATTATCAATCCAGTTTGAGTGAGCCAGACAGGAAACAGACTCCGATTGAGTTGAAAATTTTTATGTAGATATATAAAAATATTTCATAAATTATGGAATCAAATTTGGGTGAAATTGAGCTTGAAAAGTGAGAGAAATAATTTATAGTGCTTAATTGGGCCTAAATAGGTTGGGCTTTGTTTGGTCTAAGCCCACCCATCTTAAGCCATAATAAATAGACTCAAAAATCAAAATTCTCTAGAGATAATTTTGCTTCATCTTCCTTTTCTCCTCCTTTTTGGCCGAATCACTCTCTCCTTTTTTCTTTTTCAAATTTCTTCATTTTTCTTCAATTCTTACACCAAAATCAACCTCCCTAAAATAATTTCAGCATCTCTAATACCTCGTAGATACCTTTAATCTTCATTTGGAGGGCTAGAATGAAAAGAAATCAAAGGAGAAAAGTTAGGATACAAATTTGAGGTAAGTGAAATTTATAGTTTTAAATTAGTTTAATGGTTCAAATAGGTAGTTTAAGGTATGTAGATGATAAATATGAAGTTTATTTGAGTTAAGGAAGCAAAATATTGATGGATTAATGGAGTGTAATTTTCAGTCATGGTAGGTTCAAAAAAAAGTGAAGGTCCTTCCAAAGGAAAGGCTAAGGAAAAGGAAGCTCAGGAAGGCCAAAGCAAGAAAATAAGGTTAGTGATTTCAAAATCTATCTATTTTCATTGATTAAGCATGATTTAGGTTTATGGAAATTAGCAATTTTGTGTGTTTTGCATGTAATTGATAATTAATGCTTAAAATATGATTAAGGAATTATAAAAAGTGAATTAGAATGGTTAATTTCAATAAAAAAAATTAATTAGTGAAAATTTGAAAATATGACCTTATTTTGTGAAAAATGTAAATTAAGGTATAAATACATTTTATTGTAATATTATGATTTATATGGAACAATGAATGTGTAAATTAGTGAAAGGAATATTTAGAAGATGAAAACAAATTTTAATGATGAAAATTAAATATAGGCTAAAATATAAAGAAATAGAAATTAATATTTTCCTTGCTAATTAAATGAAAATTTTGTCATAAAATGTGAGAAATTATGATAGTGAGTGTGTATAAATTTATTGAGAATTTTTAAATGATGTATTGAATATGTTTCTAATTATTGATTTTATTATACATGAAATGAAAAATAATAAATAAAGTGTGTTTAATGAGATTAATAACTTAATTGATTATTCATAATGAAATATTGATATATTAGAATGGAAAGTGTGAAAAATTAAGTGATTAATAATGTAAAAAATAATGAAATTTATGAATTTAATGGAAATTGAATTAAAGGAAAAAAATAATGCCCTTAGTTATTTTTCTGACGGTTAAATCTAGTTTAGGATATAATTGGCTAGCCATAGGGACACATTACCACGGTGCAGGTCATGACGACTCCTTTATGTAGGCCAATAATGGTCTACTTCAGTGATAGTGATCATGTACGGTGTAGTACTCAGGTGGTCCTTTGGGATTACTATTCAGTGTAGTGGAGTTTTGGGTTCACGTCTCATGTATTTGGTCCGAAGATTTTCTATTAGATTGAAACTAGGGGAAAATGTATATAAAAGTAGTAAAAATGATAGAAGTGAAAAATAAGTGAAAAACATGATAAAAATGAGTAAATGTGAATAAATGTGAAAAATACGAGAAAAATGAATAAAGTGAAAAAAATAATAATAAAAAAATAATATAAGTAATAAATTATGATAAATTTGATATATGTGATAAATATGTTAAATATGATAAAAGTGATAAAAATGGTATAATAATAATAATGATAAATTTGACAAAAATAGTAAAATTGAAAAATGAAATATAAGTGGAGAAAAACGTTAAAATTATGTAATAATATATATATATATATATATATATATATATATATATATATATATATAGTTAGTGGCAAAAGTATAAATAAATATAAAGCAGTGACATAACTGTAAATAAATGGAAAATTAAGAATTAAAGTGAAATATATATATATATATATATATATATATATATATATATATATATATAGTTAGTGGCAAAAGTATAAATAAATATAAAGTAGTGACATAACTGTAAATAAATGGGAAAATTAAAAATTAAAGTGAAATTTGTAGCTAATTAAATGAAAGATTGAAAAAGAATAAAGAAAAGAATTATTAATTAAAGAACTAAAGTGAAAATTGATTAAATTGAAAAGAATTGAAAATTTAAAAAAAAAACTTAATTAAGAAAAATTGTTAAATTTAATGAAAATATTAATTAGTGAATTAGGGGTAAAGAATAATAAAACATTGATAAAAGGAATAATAAATATATATTAAATAGAAAATTTGAACAATGTATTAAAAATGTAGTTGCATGTATGAATGCATAAAAATATAAGTTAATGGAAATTTTTAGATTAGTAATTACCACTGAGCATATTAATGTTCACATGTAATTTTTTGAGTGCGTGCAGGTAGTAGCAAGAAAAGCAAAAGCAAACATACAAATTTTGGGAGCTAATGGAAGAATAAATAATAGTAGGTTATTATAAAAAATGGCATGCATATAGATGTTTAGATATAGAGTTGTAAAAATGAAATGTTGTAAATATTATGATAAAAGAATATTTGTAAATTATTATATGTGTAAATAATGAAATATTGATTTGTGATTGAATGGAAAATATATTGTATTATATGTGTTTTGTTGTACCCAAAAATGAGTTGAGAATTGTTTGCATTGTAGGTAGGGTAGTTAGTTTATAGCCGTTATACTGCTAAAATTTTTGGAAAAATAAAAAGGATTAATTAAATGGTAATAATAGAATGATCATTTAACTAAATTAAGAAAAAAAAATTGGGCACATATTGGCTATAAACGTATTAACCCACATAATGTACATGTAGAAGAAGTGTTATAAGGGTGTCATAAGGCAAACAATAAGAGCTTTCTCTATTGGTTTATATGCAAACTCTTTTCCTTAGACAGGTGTTCTGGGAAGCTCAAAAAGGTGTCTTGAGGGCTCCGGTGAAAGCCGTAGATTACTTGTATCCATTTTAGTCTAGTTATGAGTAATATAGGCAAAGGTAAGATAATTAACTCTACTAAAGTATAATATACACATATATGATTTCTAGTAATTGCTTGATATGTTATGTTCAATGTAAATATAGTGTATGAGATTATAATGGCATGTCATGTTGAATATGGTCTAATGCATATGCGACTTCTAGGTAAGTCGTTAAGGTAGGGTTGGTAAGTATCTCATGCATATTTTTACTTGACATATGGTCTGCTTGTATGTTGTTATGTACCACTAGGCACGAGTTGCATAGCGTAAGGGCTTACCATGTGTAGGTTTAGAGCTTAGGAGATGAACAACAGAGGATGACGACCAGTGATCGAGGCCAAGGATATACACTTTGGGTGAGTGATACACTGTTGTACTTTTTGGTTGTTTCGTAGGCTAAGGTAGTTATAAGTGTACATGCTTTGTATTTTTCTAAAGGTCATGTAATTTTATAACTATCCATTTTGTATACACTTAGGGCTAGTGATTGCCAATTTGTTATTATATTGAAATCTTTTAATGATGTTTTATGTTTTTATTAAGTCGTCATGACCATGATGCATTAAAGTTTTTAAATTGTGGGGTTTTGAATTATGTGCATTGTAGCATCCTTTGGTGTAATTGGATTTAATCTTAATTTTATCGAAGGGTGTTACATTTAGAGATATCAAAGCTTAGGTTTAGGCAGTTCTGAACCTAGGTGGGATGGGTGTATCATGTATATAAGTGTTATCCCATATGACTCTGATGTGAGTTATTCTCTGTCATTATGTAGGCTAAAGAGTGAGTATGGAGATCGAACCGCATGACGTGGCTGAGAGTAATAGTCCTCCGGATATAGAGGCTCAGAATCAGCCTAGCCAAGCTATTGTGCAAGGGTCAGCTGGGGTGCCTCCTCTACAACAGCCGATGGCTGGGGTGGCGGATCAAGCTCAAGATCCTCTGATGTATAATCTTACTGCTCTACTACAGTGGTAGGTACAGGCTATGCCACTGCCACCTCCTCCACCACCTCCACTACTTCCTCCTTCACCATCGAGGCATAGATCACAGATTGATAGGCTTCGTAATTATAGGGCCACTGATTTCATAGGTAAAAGGGATGATGATCCCAAGGCTGTAGAGTACTCGTTGGAGAAGACTGATAAGGTCTTCGAAGAGCTTGAGTGTGCCGAGCAGTACAAGGTTAGGTATGTTATTTCACTTCCCCATGAGCATGCCTATGATTGGTGGAAGTATGTTCTTCAGAAGCCTTAGACTCTGGAGTTGCTTACATGGGTTTTCTTTGTGGCTGAATTTAAGAAACAATATATACCGAGGGTGTACATTGATGAGAAGAAGAAAAGTTCCTAAACCTACGACAAAGGAACATGACTGTGGCAGTGTACGAGAAAGAATTCACTAGACTGAGTAGGTATGCATATGGCATTATAGGGGATAAGGCAGACAAATGTCGTTGATTTAAAGATGGTATGAGAGACGAGATTGGGGTTCATATACTTTTACTCCAGTTTGAGGACTTTTCAAAGTTGGTGTTTGCTGCCATTAATATTGAGAAAAGAATTCAATTGAAGAGACCAGAGGAGACATCTAGGAAATACTTTAGGGGGTCAGCTTACAGTGTTACACAAACATCGAGCAAGAAGGCTCGCATTAGTTCTGGATCCTTCCAGTCTAGAGGGCAAGGCCAGGGTATACCAGATAGGCACCATCATCAAGAAAAATTTCAACAGCTGCCAGTAGTCAACCGTAGATGCAGAAAGAGGCAGTACCAGAGTGTGCATCATGTGGTCAAAAACACCAAGGAGACTGCTAGAGACCTTTAGGAGTTTGCTACAGGTGTGGGTCTCAACGCCACTATAGGAGATATTTTCCTTTACAGATGGTTGAGGCTCCCACTCAAACTCATATTTTGATGTCGTCACAGACCAGAGGATGGGGACAGGCCAGTTTAGGCAAAAGTAGATCTAGACCGATCGTATCAGAAACAATGAACATGACAAGACTTAATATTGTAACTCCCCCTTACCCCACTTTAGTTCAGTAAGGTAAGTGAGCATTACCTAACTAATTGTCTTATAAGATTAGCTAAATGAAGTATTTTTTTTTTTTTTGCAAAAATATTATAAACACTAAAATGAAATTATTACAAACACCAATATTCAAAATTTTTATTTATTTATAAAATATATTATTTTACATCCAAACTATGTCCATTACATTAGATGTACACAGTCCTAATACATACTAGATGAGAAAAAACTATAATTTAATTTACAAAGTTTTTAATAAAATATACCAAATATGTCCAAAGGTATAAGTCGTTTTTCATACGAGTACCCTTCTTCTTCCGACGACTATACTATCTATAGCTATTCTTTAGAACATGCTCGAGAGGAAACCACCCGTGCTAAGCTACTAACTCAGTGATGCTTCAGGAATACAAATCTTACATACATATATTTTCTTACATGTCATTTAATAATTTCACAAATAAGGCATAAACAAAAGAAATACATGAAATCAAATAAATATTATCAAATATTTAATATTTAGCAATTTTGATTTATCATAACTCTATCAAAATGACACACTTTTATATTATTGTTATTTTTATTTTTTTATGTTCATAATACCCATAACTGAACTAACTAATAAGAATAATGAGGTTGTCATTACCAGCTTTCATAATATTGCACCAAATGCTTTTATAATAGTGCTATTATCGGCTTTCATAATATTGTCATTACCGACTTAATAATTTTACGCCGAACGCATTTATAGAATTGTCATTACCGACTTTCATATTTTGGCACCGAGTGCCTTAAATCTCCTGATTGGCATGTCAAACTATTCTCTTTTCTAGTTCTAGGTTAGATATCTTAGGGCTTAACTACTTTTATATTTATTCCCAACATTAAGATTATTATTCACAATATTTTCAAAAATAATAATTATCCCAAATTTCCACTTATATATTTATTTATTTTTGTTTTTTGTTTCTATTATTATTGAATTAAAACTTTACATATAAATAATTTATTAAACATTTATAACTACAATTTAAGTCAAAATTTTCATTAATTAGTATATGTATTCATCACACCACATGCAAAAGCCAATATATCAATTCTTTGTCTATAATAGATTTCAGTCCTAATTTTAGGCCTCATTTTTATCCCATTTATAGTTCGAATTTGAATTTATTGTCTTGTAATATTTTTTAGATTATTGTCTCAGCTTTCAAATGCATCAAAAATCATACAAATCCATGTTTTCTATCAAAAGTCATAGCCATTTTACTGAAGGGCATTCCATTAGTTTTACCCAATATTTTCTAGGTACCTACAGGTTAGGGATTTTGTGTCCAATTTTTAGCTCATTTGAACTTAGGTTCTAAATGAAATTTTTAGCCATCATATGCATTTCCAACTAATTTCATCTCTATCTCATTACCAGAACATTAGTTATGATAAACAATGTCAAGATTGCTCATAAAATTCTATAGTAGGGTCATCAATTGGCACAAACCTATCTACTAATTACATCCATCATATACATTCATTTTTATACCAAAGTTTCCATATCACAATTAAATTCATATACTTAATATTTTCACACCATTTAGTCCAATTACCATTAAAAAAATCAACAGTAACTACCAATCACATTCCATGGAAAATCACATTCATATCAAACATTAACACATAATTTCATACATTGAGATAACATGTAAAATTTTTATCAATGAAGCACATATCTAATCAAACTTATAGCTTTTCTTTTCCCTTATTTTCCTCCCTTCACTAATTAGCTTTCTCCTTGCCTTTTTCACCCTCTTGAGGGCCTCTCACTTGCTCACTTGATTTTCCTACACAACCATATCATATCTCATTTCTATTATCCATTTTCAAAACTTTTCATGCCCACATAAAATCCTAATGCTCTTAATATGTTTTATACTTTAATTTAGCCAAAAAATATGAAGGATAAACTTCCTTCTTGATAGGTCATGACTGTCAAAAATCTTATCATAGGTCCCAATTTATTGTTTTCAAATTAACACTCTAATCACACATCACTCATCACTAATTGCGTTGCCCCTTGGTTAATTTCAATTTTTTCCAAATTACCTTAACCAAGGCAGCCCCTTCTTCCTCCATTAGAGTTATCTTTCTCTAGTTTTTAAGTCATAAAATAATTAAATAACATCAATTATCATTAATTAAAGGTTTAGGTTCACTTTTCTTCAACTAGTTACCAATTTCAATTTCTAAGTCCATTCTTGCCAAATAACCTTAATCTATCAATCCTAATCATATATATCATCCTTATGGGTCTCAAATGGAAGGAAAAGTATTGAATTTAAGAAGAATAAACTCACCTTAATGGAGTTATAGGGCTGGTCAAATCTGCCCCAACTCTTCTCCCTTTTTCTTATTCTTTCTTCCTTTTTTCTTTCTTCTTTCTCGCACTTTAGCTCTCTTTATGGCGAGAACTCTTTAATTTCTTGAATCTTCTCTCTCAAAACTCATTTTCCCCATTCTTAGCATGCTGGAAAAAGGAATAAAAATGGAGGTTTTTGGGTAAGGAGAGGGATGCCAATAAAGGAAGAAGGAGATGGTGGTAGTTGTTTTCTAATTGGTGGAAAATAAAGATTTTTATTTCCTTTTTTTTATGAGGTGAGTATTTGGTGGTTCCATGAGTACATTAAGCCCTTCATCCATTGGTCCAAAATATAAATTAATTTTTTTAACTTTTAATGATTACAAATTCATCATGTTATACAAATTTCCTTTTCTTCACAAATTTTCCCCAATAATTCCAATAATATTGATTTTATTCTTAGGGTAATTTTATTTTTTTTCCAATTCTAATACTAATATTTTTAATTCCCAAATAATAATACCCTTAATTAGTTTTTCTTATTATTTTTCATTTTTTTATGGATCCAAATTTAGACTCCGATTGAACCAGCGCATCTCACTACGGTTACACGCAATCAAGGCATAAATCACCGAATGTTACAAGTAGAGCACTAGTGAGGGCCTATACTATGATGGCTAGAGAGGATCTGAGTGCATCGGACGTGGTTGTTGGTATATTTATTATATTGACTTAGTTGTAATTGCTTTGATTGATCCAAGTTCTATGCATTCTTATATATGTACCAACATAGCTGAGCGGTATAACATGTTAGCTGAGAGTTTGGATTATGAGATTGAGATGACTAGCCCTCTAGAGCATAGTACTATGGTGAACCAAGTATACCGAGATTGTCCCATATAGTCCAAGGGAAAGAGTTTCCAGCGGACCTAATTGAATTACCTTTCCACGAGTATAATGTTATCCTAGGTATGGATTGGTTATCTCGGCAAGGTGCAGTGGTAGACTGTAGAAGGAAGACAATGGAGTTGAGAATTTCTGAGGGAGATACTATGGTATTTCAAGGTGAGAGATCCTCACAGCCATCGAGGGTCATATCTGTAATGAAGGCTTAGAAAATGATCAAGAAAGGGTGTGAGGCCTACTTAGCTCACGTGGTTGACCCCAGGAAGGGAAGCCTAGACCTTAGTGATATTTCGACGATAGAGGGATTCCCAGATGTGTTTCCAGATGATTTTCCAGGGCTACCTCCAGAATAAGAGATAGAGTTCTCAATTGAGCTTACTTTGGGTACAACTCCTATATCAGCGACACCATATTGTATGGCTCCGTCAGAAATGAAAGCGTTAAGGGCACAGTTACAGGAACTGTTGGATAAGGGATTCATCATATCGAGTTTATGTCCTTAAGTTGCACCAGTGTTATTCTTCGAGAAGAAAAGTGGGGTCTATGAGGTTGTACATAGACTATAGGCAATTGAATATGGTGACTGCTGAGAACAGGTATCCATTACCATGGATTTATGATCTCTTCGATCAGTTGAGAAGTGCAAGGGGTGTTATCTAAGATTGATTTGAGATCGAGATACTATCAGTTGAGAATCAAGGCAGGTGATGTAGATAAGACTGATTTTCGAACCATATATGGTCACTATGAGTTTTTGGTACCCTTTGGGTTGACCAACACTCCAACAACTTTTATGGATCTGATAAACTGGATCTTCAGACCATTTATGGACTAGTTTGTTATGGTTTTCATGGACAATACCTTAGTGTATTCGAGAAGCAAGAATGAACATGAGCAGCACTTAAGAACAGTCTTACAGACTCTTAGGGAGCATAAGCTATATGCTAAGCTCTCTAAGTGTGAGTTTGGGCTAGATGACGTTGGCTTTCTTGGATATGTGATATCGGCCGATGGGATTATATTGGATCCAGACAAGGTCGGGGTGATCTTAGATTGGAAATCGTTGTAGAATGTGATCGAAATCAAGAGTTTTCTCGGCTTAGCAGGATACTACAGAAGGTTCGTCAAAGGTTTTCCTATGATAACTTTTCCATTGACTAGGCTATTGTGGAAAGATATCAAGTTCGAATTGTAACACCCACTTATCCCACTACAGTTTAGCAAGGTAAGTGAGCATTACCCGACTAGATGACTTATAAGATTTGTTAAAAGAAGTATAATTTTTTTATATACATAGTAAAAATATTGCAAACACCAACATTCAAATTATTATTTATTTATACAACATAATATTTTGCATCCAAACTATATTCATTACATTAGTTTTACAAACCCCAAAACATGCTTGATGAAATAAAACTATGATTTAATTTATAAATCTTTTAATAAAATACTAAATATTTGTTTGAAGCTTTAAGCTATTTTCTATTCAGGTACCCTTATTCTTCTATAGCTATTCTATTTACAGCTATACTTTAGAAACTACACAAGAGAAAATCACCCATGCGAAGCCACTAGCTTAGTGGTGCTTCAAGGATAAAAATCTTATAAATATATATTTTTTATACATGACACACAAATACCACAAAGGCAAATCCACAAACCATCACAACTTATAAGCAATGCTCATATAAGCATACAAACTTATTTTCAAAATTAATATTTGTAAAACATTATTTATATCTATGTTTTTTTTTTAATTCTATCCAAGCCCATAACACCGATGTATGAACTTATGAATAGGAATATGGGGTTGTCATTAGCGACTTTATAATAATGACATTACTGGCTTCATAATAATGTCATTATCAGCTTTTAATTGTTCTATTTATGGCTTTTTTAAATATTGTCATTACCGGCATTAGTATTATGTCATTTTTGGCTTTTATAATACTGTACCGAGCGCATTTTATTTTTTTCTAATTGGCTTGTTAAACTTTTCTCTATCCTAGTTCTAGACTAAGTGTTTTAGGGCTCAACCATTCTTATAATTATTATTATTTATTTTTATCATTATTAAATTATAATTTCACACATAAATAATTTTATTAAACATTCATAGCTGCAATTAAAGTCAAGACTCTCATCAATTAACACATTTATACATAACTCCACATGCAAAAGCCCAATATGCAAATTCTTTGTTTATGACTAATTTCGGCCCTGATATTGGGACTCATTTTTAACCCATTGTTACTTTAAATTTGAATTTCTGGTCTTCTATGATATTGTAGATTACTGTCTCAGCTTTTAGACTCATAAAAAATCATCGAAATCTAAATTTTCTAGTAAAATTTATAGTCATTTTACTGAGAGGTGTTCATACATTTTTTGCCCAGTATTTTATGATTACCAACAAGTATGGGATTTTGTATCTAATTTTTAGTCCATTTACAATTAAAATTTGAACTTAAGTTATCATAAAATTTTTAGCCTTATGAGTCCAGTTTCATTCTCCACTAGTTTCATACCATTCTTATTACTAAAACATTAGTTATGATAAGAAATGTCAAGGTTATTCCTGGAAATCTGAAATAGTCATTCAATAATATAAGCTTATCTAATGCACACAATCATCATATACATTCATTTTTTATCAAAATTTCCATATCATAACTACATTAATATATATTTATATTTTCACACCATTTAGTCCAATTACCATCAAAATCAAAGATAAACAATCAAACACATACCTAATCAGCCTTGAAACTTCTCATTTTCTTTCTTTTCCTACCCTCACTAGATGACCTTTTCTTTGCCTTTGTCACCCTCTTGAGGGTCTCTATTTAGCAAACTTTATTGTCCTACACAACCCTAACATATCTTATTTCTATCATCCCTTTTTAAAAATTTTCATGCATACATAAAATCCTAATGTTCCTAGATATTTTATACCTTATGTTAGCCAAAAAGAAAATACTAAGATTAATCTCCTGTTTTGCTAGGTCAAAGTTGTCCAAAATGGTTCTCTAGGGTCCTTATTTAATTTTTCCAAAATATCACCCAAACTACACTTCACTCATCACCAATTGGCTTGCCCTTAGATTAATTTAAATTTTTTCCAAATTACTTTACCCAAGGCAGCCCCTCTTTCCTCCATTAGGGTCATATTTCTTTAGTTTTTAAGTCATAAAACCATTAATTAAAGTTTTAGCTTCATTTTTCCTTAACTAGTTACCAACTTCAAACCTTAAGTCAATTCTTGCCAAATAACCCTAATATACCAATTCTAATCATATCTATCATCCTTATGGGTCTCAAATGGAAGGAAAAATATTGAATTTGTGGAGAAGCAACTCACCTTGAAGGCCTCTCAAAGCTAGCCGAAATTCCCTTAATTTCTTTTCTCTTTTTCTCTTCTTTCTTTCTTCCTATCTTGGTCTTTTGCTCACTTATGGTGAAAACCCTTTAATTTCTTCATTTTTCACTCTCTAAAATTATTTTTGTCTTTCTTTCTTAAGCTTGAATGGAATCAAAAATGGAGGAGAAATGGGTTGGGGTGGGGCTGCATAAAGGACATGAAGATGAAGATGATGGATGGTAATTGGTAGAAGAATGTAGAATTCTTCCTTTTTTTGAATTTTATACTATGCCTAATGAGTGATCCCCATTAATTAACTTCATCCTAATTTCTATTAGTTCATTAACTTAATTAATCTTGATTAACTTTTAATTAAAAAAATTTTCTATTTTTCCACAATTTTTCTTCTTCTCACAAATTTTTCCCAACAATTTTGATAATAACGATTTTGTCCATAGGGTGATTTTATTTTATTTTTTTCCAGTTTTTGGTCTAATCTTTTTAGTTCACAAATAATAATACCCTTAATTATTTTTCCTTATAATTTGTCATTTTTTCGTATGTCTAAATTTAGACTCCAATTGGACCGACACGCCCGACAACGATCACGCGTGATCAAGGTCTAAATCGTTGGACATTACAATTCTCTTCCCCTAAAGAAAATTTCATCCTCGAAATTTACCTGATTAGCTAGGGTTGAATAATTAAGGATACTGAGTTCTCATCATTTCTTCACTCTCCTAAGTGGCTTCTTCTACAGCATGATTATGCCATAGGACCCTTACCATTGGTACCTTTTTGTTTCGTAGTTTCTTGACTTCTTGAGCTAAGATTGTGATAGGCACTTCTTCATAGGTCAAGTCCGGTTGCACCTCTATAGATTCCATATGTATTACATGTGTCGGATCTTATATGTATCTCCTTAGCATCAAGACATGAAACACATTGTCGATCTTATCCAATTCTGGTGTAAGGCTAATCGGTAAGCGACAAGGCCCACATGATCAAGTATTTCATATAGTCCAATAAATCTAAAGCTCAGTTTCCCCTTTTTGCCAAAGTGAAGTACTTTCTTCCAAGGCAAGACTTTTAAAAATACCTTATCTCCAACAAAATATTCAATATCCTTTCTTGTCAAATCGGCGTAGGATTTTTGTAGGTCAGCTGCAACTTTTAATCGTTTTTTTATTAATCTCACCTTCTCCTCTGTCTATTGCACCAATACTGGACCCACTAACTTCTTTTCACCAAGTTATGTCCTGCATAAAGGTGTTCTACATCTCCTTTCATATAAAGCTTCGCATAGTGCCATATCAAGACTAGTTTGACAACTATTGTTGTATGCAAATTCCATCAACGATAAATACTTATCTCAGCTACCCTCAAAGTCAATTACATAGCTACTAAGCATGTCTTCTAGCAATTGAATAACCCATTCGGATTGCGCATCTATCTATAGGTGGAATTTCGTACAAAAAGTAAGTCGAGTCACCAATGTTTGTTGCAAATTTTTCCAAAATTGTGATATGAATCGTGGGTCTCGATCAGAAATAATAGATACTGGCACTCCATGCAGTCAGATTATCTCATTAACATATATTTCTACAAACTGAATTAACAGATAATCCATTTGAACTTGTAAAAAGTGAGCTGACTTAGTTAGCCTATCAACAATTACCTACATCGCATCATGCTTTTTCTGTGTCAAAGGCAAACCGAATACAAAATTCATTATAATCTTTTCCCATTTCCATTCTGGGATTGCAATAGGTTGCAACAATCCAAAAGGTACCTGGTGTTCTGCTTTCACTTTTTGGCATGTTAAGCATCTTGTAGTATATTCAACGATATCTTTTTTCATTCTTGGCCACTAATAATAAGGTTTCATATCTTGATACATCTTATTGCCTCCTAGATGCATGTAATAAGTCATATTATATGACCTTTTTAGAATTATTTGCTTTGATCCGTTATCATTTGGCACACACAATTTACCCTTATAACTTATACTTCCATCATCTTCAATCTTGAATTCGAGTCTCTCCCCCTTTTTCATTGCCTCGATAGTTTTCACCAATTTTTGCTCTTGCCTCTGAGCTTCTCTCACTTGTTGCCTCAAGGTAGGTTGAACCTGTAATTCTACTAAAATAAAGTATGAATCTCTTATTAATTAATTATTGATTATTAAATATTATATTATAATAAATAAATTATGAGATATACCTATTAGTGTTTTTCTACTTAAGGCATCAACCACTACATTGGCTTTGTCTGAATGGTAATCAATAATACAATTGTAATCTTTAATCAACTCTAGCCAACGTCTTTGCCTTAAGTTCAGCTCCTTTTATGTGGGCAAATATTTGACTCTTATGATCTACATATATGTAGCACCGTTTACCATATAAATAGTGTCGCCATATTTTTAATGCAAACACTAATGCTACCAATTCCAAATCATGCGTAGGGCAATTTAGTTCATAAGGCTTCAGTTACCTAGATGTATAAGCAACTAATTTACCGTTTTACATTAATGCACAACCTAGCCCATTATGAGAGGCATCACTATATATTAAAAAAACTTTCCCCATAGTAGGTTGAGTCAAAATAGGTGCTTTAGTTAGCATGGCTTTCAATTTGTTTTTTAAAATCGATCTGTCCACTCACACTTAGTTTTGTGTCTGAGACGTTTGGTAGTTGGTGTAGCTATGCTTGAAAATCTCTTCATAAATCTTCTATAGTAGACAGCTAATCCAAGGAAACTTCAAACTTCTGTCACATTATGGGGCAGTTTCCAATTCAAAATTGCTTCTATTTTGCTAGGATCTACTCAAATTCCTTCAGCTGACACAATATGTCCCAAAAATCCTACTTCTTCTAACTAAAACTCACATTTTGATAGCTTTGCATACAACTTATTTTCCTTCAAAGTCTGAAGGACTATTTTGAGATGTCTATCATGTTCTTCTTTATCCCTTGAATACACCAGGATATCATCTATAAAAATTGCCACAAACTGGTCAAGGTAAGGCCTAAAAATCTTGTTCAACATATCTATAGAGGCAACTAGTGCATTCATTAAGCCAAAAGGCATAACTAGGAACTTATAGTAGCCATATCGAGTCTTAAAGGTTGTTTTGGGTACATCTGACTTCTTGATTTTCAGTTGATGATACCCGGATCTGAGATCAATCTTATAGAATACCTCTGCTCCCTTTGATTGATCAAACAGAGCATCAATTCTAGGCAGTGGATATTTATTTTTAATTGTCACCATATTCAATTGTCAATAGTCAATACACAATCGAAGAGTGTCATCCTTCTTTTTTACAAACAACACTAGAGCATTCCATAGTGACACACTGGGTCTTATGAATCCCCTGTCTAGCAATTCCTACAACTGAACTTTCAACTCTTTCAATTCTATAGGTGAAATTTTGTAAGGAGTAATTAATATCAGGGTTGTACCAGGAATCACATCAATAGCAAATTATATCTCCCTATCTAGTGGTAACCTTGGAAAATCATTAGGAAATACATCTAGAAATTCACACACCAAGGGGATGTCCTTGAGATTTGGGCTCCCCTTCCTAGTATCTATCACATGAGCCAAGTATGCCTGACAACCCTTCGTGATGTATTTCTAAGCTCTTAATGCAAAAATGACACTAGTCAAACATGTTTGACCTTCACCCCAAATGATAATGTCATCCTGCTTGAGAATTTTAAGTTTAACTTTTTTGGATCGACACTCAACTACAGCTCCATGCTTTGTCAACTAATCCATACCTAGAATAGCATTGAATTCATAAAAAGGTAATTCTTTTAAGTCTGCTAGAAATTCTTTACCTTGGATTATTATTGGGCTATTTCTATAGATATGATTCATTCTCACAGTATCTCCCAATAGATTGGTCACAACTATCTCATACTCTAAGGTTTTAGGTATCATATTCCCTTGTCTTAAGTGCAGAAGTGCTTATGTATGAATCCGTGGAACTAGGAATCGAGATCAAATAAAGAAAATTTACCAACTATAATGTCGAGTGCATCCTGGTCCTCTCGAGCTCTCATCATATATGCCCGAGCTAAAGCTCTATTACCCATGGGTCTATTAATTGTCTCTGATATCCCCTAACTCTATCCTATACACCACCCCTAGACTAGCCTCGACCTCGACCACAGCTCTACCTTGATGCCATAGTCTGTGCCAGTGCTATACTACCTATACTAAATCTGGGACAATCTTTCTTCATATGATCAATGGCTTCATATCTCAAGCATGCCACAATCAACCACCAGCACTCTACTGAATAAGATCCACCACGGTGCTGACACATAGCAGGAGCTGGCATTCTAGACAATGATGCTAGCGAACTAATGGATGATGCTGTGGGTCTAAATTGTTGATCTCGCCTAACAAAAAATGTCTTTCCAGCACCACGTGACTGAAAAAGGTTTGGGTACTATTTTCCCCTTCTTACTAGATGTCTGGGCCACACTAGGTGTTGATTTCTTAGAAAGCTCTTCTGTCTTCATCTTTTTTCTTCTTTCAACATTAATGGTAGAGGACACTAGCATAACAAAGTCTATATGCTGGTGGGAAGCAACCAAATAACCAATATCCTTATCGGGGTCATATTTAAATCTATAACATTTATCTGTTTCATCTCCAATAATCCCCATTGCATACTTACTTAGCTTAGTGAACTCCCTCTCTCATACTCAGCTACTATCATACCCCTCTGCCTCAAGTTCATAAATTCTCTCTTTTTTTTTCATCAACATAATCTTGTGGCACATATTTCTTTTCAAATTCAGCCATGAAGAACTCCCACGTCTGAGATTTTGAAGTCTGAGACTTCACTAGTACGGACTTCCACCAGTCATAAGCATGTTCCTAAATGAGGGATACTACATACCTAGCCTTGTGCTCCTCAAGACACTAGAGCTCCTTAAAAACTCATTTTGTCATTTCTAGCCAAAATTCTGCTACTACTGGATCATCCTTTTTCTTACCCGTAAAATCTGTTGTGCCATATTTTCTCAACTTATCAATCTAAAGTTTTGGTTGAGATAAGGGAGCTGGTGGAGTTGGTGGTGCCACAGCTTGTGCTATCTACTGTAACAAAGTAGCCATCTGTTGCATCAAAGGCTTCTGACCCAAATCAATATGTTCATTAGTATGTTGTGGAGCTATGACACTAGGCTCTAAAACACTAATTGATGTTGACTATATATAAACATCAGAGTCAAAAATATTATCACCATTTTCTTCCTCATAACTTCACCATGATTGAGAATCCGTTGAAACCTATATTTTTTAAAAAAGGGTCCCTTATCAGAATATAACGGCTTAAAAAAAAAGCATATGCATGAAACATGCACTTATCTCTCATACACACTAGGTAAGAATCGTCTAAACTTATAGCTCTAATAGCAAAAATTATAACACCCTCTTACCCCAATATAGTTTAGCAAGGTAAGTGAGCATTATCTGACTAGCTGACTTATAAGATTCATGAAAATAAGTATAAATTTTTTTTTATACACATAGCAAAAATATTGCAAATACCTTATACAACATAATATTTTGCATGAAAACTATATTCATTACATTAGTTTTACATACCCCAAAACATGCTTGATGAAATAAAAATATGATTTAATTTATAGAGCTTTTAATAAAATACCAAAAATTTGTTCGAAACTTTAAGCTATTTTCTGTTCAGGAACCCTTCTTCTTCTGGCAGATATGCTATTTATAGCTACACTTTAGAACCTATGCAAGAGAAAATCACTCGTGCTAAGCTACAAACTTAGTTGTGCTTTAAGAATAAAAATCTTACAAATATATATTTTTATACATGCCACACATATACCACAAAGGCAAATCTACATACTATCACAACTTATAAGCAATGCTCATACAAGCATACAAAATTATTTTCAAGATTAATATTTTTAAAACATTATTTATATCTATGTATTTTTTTTAATACTATCCAAGCCCATAACACCGATGTCTGAATTCATGAATAGGAATATGGGGTTGTCACTACCAACTTTTTTCATATTGTCATTCCCAGCTTTTAATTGTGTCATTTTCGGATTTTTAAAATATTGTCATTACCAGCATTAATATTGTGCCATTTTTTACATTTATAATATTGCACCGAGCGCATTTTATTTTTTCTCTAATTGCCATGCCAAAATATTATCTATCCTAGTTCTAAGCTAAGTGTTTTAGAGATTAACCATTATTATAATTATTATTATTTATTTTTCTTATTATTAAATTAAAATTTCATGCAAATAATTTCATTAAACATTCATAGCTATAATCAAAGTCAAAATTATCATCAATTAACACATGTGTACATCAATCCACATGCAAAAGCCCAATATACAAATTCTTTGTTTATAGTTGATTTCGGCCATGATATTGGAACTCATTTTTAGCCCACTGCTATTTTGAATTTTAATTTATGGTCTCTATGATATTGTAGCTTACTATCTCAGCTTTCAGATTCATTAAAAATCATCCATATCTAATTTTTTTAGTAAAAGTTAAGGTTATTTTACTGAGAGATGTTCAGACAATTTTTGCACTGTATTTTCTGAGTACCAACAAGTCTGGGATTCTGTATCTAATTTTTAGTCTATTTACCATTAAAATTTTAACTTAAGTTATCATGAAAGTTTTAGCCTTATGAGTCCACTTTCATTTCCCACTTGTTTCATACCATTATCATTACTAAAACATTAGTTATGATAAAAAAAAATGTCAAGACTGTTCTCAGAAATCTAAAATAGTCATTAATTAATATAAGCCTATTTAATGCACGCAATAATCATATGCATTCATTTTTTCATCAAAATTTCCAGATCATAACTACATTAATATATCTTTACATTTTCACATCATTTAGTCCAATTACCATCAAAATCAAATATAACAATCAAACATATTCCATGACATTCTTTTCAAGCATTAGCATATAATTTCACATAGTCAAATGGCATGTAAGATTTTTATCAATGAAGCACATACCTAATCAGCCTTGAAACTTCTCATTTTTTTTCTTTTCCTCCCCTCACTAGATGGCCTTTTCTTTGCCTTTGTCACCCTCTTGAGGGCCTTTCCTTTGCTCACTTGATTGTCCTACACAATGATACCATATCTTATTTCTATCATCCCTTTTTAAAAGTCTTCATGCATACATAAAATCGTAGTGCTCCTATATGTTTTATACCTTATTTTAGCCAAAACCAATACTAAAATTAAACTCCCTTTTTTCTAGGTCAAAGCTATCCAAAATGGTTCTCTAGGGCCCTCATTTAATTTCTTTAAAATATCACCCAAACTAAACTTCACTCATCAGCAATTGGCTTGCCCTTAGATTAATTTAAATTTTTTCCAAATTACTTTAACCAAGGAAGCCTCTCCTTCCTCCATTAGGGTCATCTTTCTTTAGTTTCTAAGTCATAAAACCATTAATTAACATAATTAATATTAACCCTAATGTACCAATTCCAATCATATCTATCATCCTTATGGGTCTCAAATGGAAGGGAAACTATTGAATTTATAGAGAAGAAACTCACCTTGAAGGCCTTCCAAAGCTAGACAAAATTCCCTTAATTTCCTTTCTCTTTTTCTCTTCTCTCTTTCTTCTTATCTTGGTCTTTTGCTCACTTGTGATGAAAACCCTTTAATTTCTTCATTTCTCTCTCTCTAAAATTATTTTTTTTTCTCACTTTTATAAGCTTGAATTAAGGTAAAAATGGAGGAGGATTGGGTTAGGGTGGGGCTGCATAAAGGAGAAGAAGATGAAAATGATGGATGGTGATTGGTGGAAGAATGTAGAATTCTTCTATTTTTTTTTAATTTTTATACTATTCTTAATGAGTGGACCCTATTAATTAACTTAATCCTAATTTCTATTGGTTCATTAACTTTTAATTATAAGAAATTTCTCTTTTTCCACAATTTTTCTTCTCATAAATTTTCCTCCAACAATTTCGATAATACCAATTTTGTCCATAGGGTGATTTGTTTTTCATTTTTTGCTCCAATCTTTTTAGTTTCCAATTAATAATACCCTTAATTATTTTTCCTTATAATTTGTCATTTTTTTATGGGTCCAAATTTAGACTCCAATTGGACTGGACGCCCAACAACGGTCACGTGCGATCAGGGCCTAAATCATTGGTTGTCACAAGAATGGACAGATAATGGCCAAAATAGTTTTGAACTGCTTAAGAGTCTTTTGACATAATCTCTAATGTTTACACAACTGATTCCGGACTAGGAATATATTTTTTACAGTGACGCTTCACACAACGGATTGGGTTACATATTAATGCAGGATGGGAAAGTTGTCGCTTATGGATCTAGGCAGTTAAAGCCTTACGAGAAAAATTATTTAATGCATGATTTAGAATTGGCAGCCATTGTTTTCACATTAAAGATTTGGTGTCATTATCTATACGAAGAGAAGTGCCACATCTTCACAGATCACAAGAGTTTAAAGTACCTTCCTAATCAAAGGGAGTTGCACTTGGGGCAAAAAAGATGGTTAGAGTTGATAAAGGATTGCGACTGTGTTATTGATTTTCATCCAAGAAAGGCCAATGTGGTGGTCGATGATCTCAATAGGAAGACATTGGCAGAATTTCATATCCCATCGACCTTGGATCAAAATATTATAGAGCCATAGAAGCTTGATGGCAAGATAGTAGAACTGGTTGAGTTGGTCTCTAAGGTTGAGAGACTGAGTTTTACGATTGGGTCAGATGGCAGTTTGCGCTACCATAACAGAATATATGTGTTAGACATTTTTGAGTTAAGACAAAAGATCTTGAGAAAGGCTCATGAGACAAAATTTGAAATGAACTCCGAAAGCAAAACAAATGTATAAGAATCTGAAAGAGAAGTATTGGTGGACAAGGATGAAGAAGGACATCATAGAGTTCATAACTAGGTGTCTTACATGTCAATAGGTGAAGGCCGAACATCAAGTACCTTCATAGTTATCAGAGTGGAAATGGGAGAGAGTCACTATGGATTTTGTCATAGGTTTGCCTTTGACATTGAGGAAGTACGATGTCATTTGGGTGATCGTTGATAGGTTAATGAAGTCAACTCAGTTCTTACTTATTCGAAGAGAATATCCATTGAACATGTTGGCAGAGCTGTATATGAATGAGATGGTGCATCTTCATGGAGTTCTAGTCTCCATCATTTCAGATTGAGATCTGTGGTTCACATCTCAGTTTTGGTGTAGTTTATAGCGAGTTTTGGGGTAGTTTATAGCAAGCTTTTGGTACTAAGCTCAACTTCAGCACTGTTTTCCATCCTTAGACTGATGGCCAATCAGAGAGTTATTCAGATTTGGAAGACCTGATGAGATGTTGGGATAGTTATCTACCGTTAATGGAGTTTGCCTACAAAAATAACTATCAGTCTAAAGATGGTGCCCTACGAGACACTTTATGGTAGAAAGTATCAGACACCATTGTGTTGGATCGAGCTTAGTGAGAGAAAGCTAGTGGGGCCAAATTTGGTATAAGAGATAGAAGAGAAAGTGAAAATCATTAGAGATCGACTAAAAGCAACTTCCGATAGACATAAATCATATGCGGACCTCAAGAGAAAGGATGTGGAGTACTTAGTGGGAGACAATGTGTTTCTCAAGGTATCTCCGTGGAAAAAGGTTCTCAAATATGGGAAAAAGGGAAAGTTAAGCCCTAGGTTCATTGGACCCAATAAGATCCTAGAGAGGATTGGACCAGTTGTGTACAGACTCATTTTGCCGCTAGAGTTGAGTAAGATACACAATGTCTTTCATGTATCCATGTTGAAAAGGTATCAGTTAGATCTTTCTCACATCATCACAGCTGAGAGCATAGAGTTGAGACCGGATTTGACTTATAAAGAGGAACCAGCTGAGATCTTAGCTTAAGAGGTTAAGGAGTTGAAGAACAAACGAGTGCCATTAGTGAAAGTTTTATGGAAGAGCCATACCGTTGAAGAAGCAACCTGGGAAAGCGAGAAAGTGATGAGGGCACAATATCCTCAGTTGATCTGAGATGTCATGATAGGTAATTTCGAGGATGAAATATCCTACGGAGAAGAATGTAACACCCGTAATTAGGGCCTATAAGTTATGTTCTTGGTTAGTGAGAGTTGGGGCTTAAGTGAAGTTTTGAAAATTGCTAAAATTAGATGTTTCATGCCCGTGACAATAGGTGTCATCGTCGTGAATATTGGATTTTAGTTAGCAGCTGCGATATGGTTCTTCACGACCATAAAGAGTTTCCTTATGCCCGTGAAGAAGATGTTCACACCTGTGAATGATGAGTCACGGCCGTGAAGCCTGGACAATATGGGCAGGTGAGGCAGCCACATTTTCCTTTCTGGTATTCCTTTAAATCTGCTTCCCACTCCCTATTAACCAACCTAACATGGCATTTGCATCTTTTTCGTCCTCTATGACCCTTTTTCCTCCATTGTTGAGCTTGGAGAGACCTTGTTTCAATAGAGAAAGTGAGAGAGAAGAGTGAGATAAGGAGCTTATGAGCTTTAAGAAAAGAGCTTGATTTTCATATTTTGGGATTTTGATTCAAGTTCCAAAGGCTAAGAGGACATTTTTTTTATCTTGCTAGGATCTGGTAGACGAGCCGGGAGTCCATCTCAAGGGAAAGGACAAGCTTGAAGAGTTCAAGCTTTAGCTAATCTCCATCCTAGGTGTAAATTTCACACATAACAACCTCTCAAGCTTAATCTTGCATTTGTATATTGGTGTGACTTGAATGCATGTCAGTATGATCTTTGGTTAATGAAATATATGATATTTGGAGTTGATATGCATGATGGGAGTTTTTATGTTAAATTATTGTTTTGAGATGTTAGAATATTTTTTTTAGTTAATATTGATGATTAGAAAGTATATGGTTGTGATAAATGGCTAAAATGTATGTTAGAGTATTGATAAGGGTGTCTGACATTGGTTAACCGTAGAGAATATTGCATATGAGAGAAGTAAGAAATGTGATGCTCTATTTTTTGAAAATATTTCTAGATTCATGCCAATGAATAGTGGGTTCATGGGCGTGAAGGTCATAAAAATGAACTTTGTTACTAAAGCAGAATTATTCATGGGTTGTTTCATATTTGAGTTCACAGTGTCGTTCATACCTGTGAACGTGTGATGATTCACAAGTAGAATCATAGTTTAGTTCACTTGAAAATCTTGTATGTTTGCTTGTGAATCAAAGTTGATTTGTCATGATGTGGTATACCTCTATCGTAAGATTATAGTATGTTATGAGAATGCATATTATAGAATGATTCACGTGAATTATGAAAATTGAGATAAATGATTAAGCCTAATACTCTAACTAAGACTAGAATTAGGATATATGGTATGCCATTGAGGGGAGTTCGGTACAGAGTGACCTAGGTTGTTCATGATCGAGATTCTTTGAAGGCTAAAAGGCAAGCAATGAGAGCTTCCTTATTTGGTTTATATGCAGACTCTTTTCCTCATATAGGTGTTCTATGAAGCTCAAAAAGGAGTCCTGAAGGCTCCGGTGAAAGCCAAAGGTTACCTATATCCATTTTAGTCTAGTTATGAGTAAGTTGGGCAAAGATAAGATAATTACCTATACTCAAATGTACTATACACTTGTATGATTTCTGGTAATTGCTTGATATGTCATGTTCGATGTAAATAGTGTACGAGATTATGATGGCATGTCAATTAGAATGTGGGCTAATGCATGTGTGGCTTCGAGGTAAGTCATTAAGGTATGGTTGGTAAGTATATCATGCATATTTTTATTTGTCATATGGTGTGCTTGCACGTTGTAATATACCACTAGACACGAGTTGCTTAGCGTATGGGCTTTCCATGCATAGGTTTGGAGCTTAGGAGAGGAACGACAGAGGAGGACGCCCAATGATCAGAGCCAAGGATATACACTTGGGGTGGGTGATACACTGTGTACTTTTTGGTTATTTTGTGGGCTTGGATAGTTATAAATGCACATGCTTTGTATTTTTCTAAAGGTAATGTAATTTTATAACTATCCACACTTGGAGCTAGTGATTGCCAGTTTGTTATTATATTGAAATCTTCTAATGATGCTTTATGTTTTTAATAAGTCATCATGGCCATGATGCATTAAAGTTTTTAAATTATGGTGTTTTGAATCATGTGCATGTAGCATCCTTTGGTGTAATTGGGTTTAATCTTAATTTTATCGAAAGGTGTTACAGATACTTGCACCATTGCTATGATGAGACTATCATTGACATTTGAATAGATTATTCATATGATTGTATCATAGCAAGTCTCCAATGTATTTAGCTACCCTTAGCAAGCATCCACATGTTAACTCTAAACATCTTATGTTTACAGATTATGAGATTTACTGCTCGATTCAATCAAGGAATATAATATGTGCTAGTCTGTCCAAATTCACAATGTCTCATCTCATTAATCCTATAACTAGAAATAATTTAGATATTAACATAATTACACATGATAAGAATCTCAATAACATGATCTCATCATGATTTCCTTCATGCTATGTTATGTATCAAGGACTTCATTAATTGATTTAAGATCACAATCAACTCATATATCAAATGAATATCAAATTAATCAAAATGTCTTTTATTAATCAAATAAATTTGTACAATATAGTGTTAAAAGTGATTGTCATTAAGACACTTCTTTAACAATTTAAACCATAATTCATGCTACAATACCAACTTTAAACTCATTAACTCTCATAGTTAATACCCATTGCATTTTAATGAAAAATCTCACAATAACAATGTCATTTTCATTGTTATCATGTCTTTATATCATTATTATGCATATACAATATATAACACATGCCAAAATACAAGAAAAATGAATTAATACGTCAATATGTATATACCTCTATCCAAAATGGAGCCTTTTCTAAACTTTAAGCTTCTCAAGATTGTCTCTCCCTTAAGTAATCCTCACCATATCTTATAGTTCTTCTTAAGAATGTAGAAACATCCTCATAAGATCCTTATAACAAAAAACAAACTAAAACCAACCTAAAAATTGAGTTTTGTCACTACCTTTCAAGAACTCTTCCATAATCCTTTGATTTTCAAGTTGTCCAAGCTTTAACAATTGAGGTTTGTGGGTAAAAGAAGGAAGATAAGGTGGAGCAAAAGTCTTTGGCATGTCAAGAAAGGTTTTTATGGCCAATGGATAGCAGCTAATGCAAAGATAAGGAGCATAAAAAAGAGAAAAGTGTTGTTGCTCACATACAAAATCGACCAACATTCATAGCCGTGAATCGTCATTCAAAAATGTGACTCAACTATTTACAAGCATGATTGTTCTCTTCCCTCAATATACACTAAAAAGAACTTGTTTCATTTAAACTATATCGTTTTAAACTCTACATGACTCTCATGGGCGTGAAAGCTCTCCCATCTTATTTTCAACCATTCAAAACTTACTCTACCCATTCTCTCTCTTTATATATAAATATAATTTATAGGTCCTACTTAACGGGTATTATAAACAAAATGTATATTCACAGCCACATTCATTTTTAAAAAAAATAGAGATTTCAAAGTAACAATACAAGAAATAGAGATCTTAAAGTAGCAATGAAAATATATATTATTTTCATCACACTCAAACACTCCTTCAAAACTTATTTCTTGCACTTGCGACAACAAAATACTAGTTTATAGAAAAATTGATACTTTATCGATCACACATTATATCTAACTCTTCAAAAAAAATTATATAAAATTATATAAAGAATAACAACTCATTTTAAAACAAATATCAACTTGACTAAAATTATCAGCACATATCCTAACAAAAATAATCTAATAATTTTTTTAATGGCATTAAAAAAGAAGAAGAGAGATAGAGTCAAACGATTTATAGAGGTTCATGTGTTGATAAACCCTACTCCTCTCTCCATCTCAATTGGGTATTTCACTAATACATAAAATATTGCAATAGAGTTTTTCTAGTTCACTCCCAACTATGGTGTTTTACTCTCTTAGCTAAGACCTAACCCAATAGCAACATTTGTATTTTAAGGGCTAACACAACAACCAAATCCTTGTGTTTTTTATAAAAACTCTTACAAGTGTCTAACTCACTACCCAAATAACTCAAACCCATTAGTGAGTATTTGATTATAGGAATGAAAGTACTTACTAACCAAAATAGCTCAATAAATTGAGCAATAATGGTTTTACAATAAAATTGTAAGTAGATGAAGATTTAATAAATGCAAAATTGGCTTTACAAAGATTAGATGTCTCAGAATTTATTGTCTAACCCTTGGAAGTTCATAAATGACTTGTATTTATACTTCTTTGAGCAATAAAGTTTTTAGGATGCATTCAATGCAAAATTAGTCGTTCAACCATTTTTTTTGTTCGAACTTGTCAATATTAAATATGCAGGTTCACAGGCATGATTGAAGCTTCATGAATGTGACTGTTCTTAGTGAAGTCGTGTCTGAAGTAAAGCTGATCATAAATGCTTTAGTCCATAATTCACAAAATCCTTCAAAGGCGTGACATTTCTTCACGAGTGTGATAGTTTATGCTTCACAGGTAGGCCAAAATGCTTCACAACTATGAATAATTGAATATCAAGGTTTGGCACGGACAAGCTTTACAAGTGTGACCATGTCTTCCATAAGCATGAAAATACAGCTTCACAGGGATGACTCTTTGCATTAACGAACATGACTTCTCTTCCATGGGCATGAATGACTTCTCATTTTCATTCTTTGAACATCAATCCACTTGAATCAACTAGCTTTTGTGGTTTAAGGAACATTTAACATGTCTAAACACTTAGAACATAAAATATGGTTAAATTTACTATTGTCTAATTATTTATTATCATCAAAATTATGGGAATACCCCTCAAGGTTCAACAATCCCCCCCCCCTTTTTTACGGTGACAAATAATTGTGCAATATGTGGCTTAAGGAGAAATTGTTTTCTCCCTTTCAAAATATGCTTATAAAGAATTCAATATAGATAATCATAAGCAAACAAACTCAAACCAAAAGCATAAATATAAAGAAGTTCAAAGGAGTTCACTTAGTCCATCAATATACTATGTATGTTTTAGTCAAAAATAAAATGCATATACAATATCATTTGAACAAAACACATGCATAAAAAGGCATATATATGGCATTTATAATGCATACATAATATACATATTGCATATTCTTATCCCCTTTGACAAAATAAAAAAGAAACAAGTGAAAAGAGAAGAAAAAAGTAATAAACAAGATGAAGACAGTAGCATATGCATTACTAAACCAAAAAAGATACATGATTTGATAACAAAGAGTTTGATTACATAACAAAGATGTGTTTGCTATCCTAATGTTCCTAAGCAAAAACTAAAACTAAGATAGATCATGGCTTGACACCAGATAACTGATCATGTAGATAAGCCATTTCATCCTCAAGGCTCTCGACTCAACACTCAATAAAGTCCTTAAGATCCTCTATCTTTTGATCAAAAGACTGCTGGAAAAAATTCAAGCTCACTTGAAAAAGGTCAAAAAGAGCACCAACAAAGGTCATCAATTGCTCTGTCGTCTAGTGTAGAAGAAGAGGTTGTCGCACTAATTACAAGTGTATTAATACCACCTGTTGGGACCTTTAGAAGCTCTACTTGAGTTCTCTTTCAGTGAAATCCTTGTAAGCCCACCTTGAACTCGTTAGAGTCATCGACCTCCCAAGTAATCTTTTTATAGGTGTGGCAAACATGTAAAAGATCTCATCCTTATAGAGGATGCAGATAGCCGCTCCCATTTTGACAAAAGAATCTACATCAAGATGATCATGAGGAAAAGTCGGGATGATAGTGTAGGAATGATCCTGAAGGTCAAAAATCCTAGCTTCACTGCCAAAAGAGTAACATAGCTTCCAATGAGAATGTCATCGATAAGCTTTGTGGCGATGGAAAAGAGATGTGAAGCAAACCATCTCGATAATGCTATTGCCTCATCCTTCCAAGCCCATTCCAACAAGTGCAATTCAGACTTTCGTATCGAGCTATTGTTGTCCCCTCGAGCAAATATAGAGTATGTGAGAAACCGATGGATGTAGTGGTGAACTGGATTGGTCAAATGTGTGTTATTTGTCTTTTTCACCTTCCCTGTTGCATTCACTACCAAAAGTGACCCAAACTGAGGTCGGATATAAGTTTTTTGCCTCACTCTCATGAATCAAGCTCTCATATGGTAGCTTGCAAAAGTCAACAAATTCCATGGTAGTGATAGTCTTCTCATTTCTGCATAGCTAGAATGAAACTTTGCCAATCGAAGAGACACGCAAAATGCTAAAGAATTCTAGGGTTGTCTCCTTGAATGTAAGCTGGTAGATATTGATAAATTATAGTAAACCACACTTCTTCAGCCATTCTTTCATATCTTTTTCTAGACCTAAGGTCTTGATACAGTCCTAATCAAAAGATCTAGAAGATAAAATGGGATGTTTCTTAAGAATATTGTACTTAGAATGGTAGTGGCTACTAAGAACTGTGTACATAGAATCTGTCAGATACCTTGGAGTGGCATTTTTTTTCCTTTCCTTTGGAAAAATCAGCTCCTTAAGCCATGGTGAAGGTTGAAAAGAATGAAAAGGCTTGAAAAGATGAAATAACTAACTGATCACTATTAGAGGAATCAACAATTCAAAACCCTTAAAGCTTGCAAAACTTTGACAATCTTAAAAAAAAAACTTGAAGAAAAAACAACAGGAAAAGGAGTATAAAGTGTTTAGATGATGAAAAATGATTGAGATTTGGTGTGAAAAGGTGAGAATATAGTTAAGAATGGCCGAATTTGGTGAGGAGACACGACTACAAGCGAGAGAGAAGAGAGAATAATGAAAAATAGTTTATATATCACTCAATTCACAGCCATGAATACTGAATGTTTACGGGAAAGATAGATTGTGACACTGAACGTGAGCAAAAGCATGAATGGCTCTGGAATCAAAGGCTTATATGTGTCACAGACATGAATAACAATTTTCATAGTTCTAAAGCTGTGACCCTAGGTGTGAACTAAAATATGAAAGGCTCTGGAATTTTTGGTTCAAAAAATTCACGATTGTGACTCACTAGTCATGGGTGTGAAGTCTTCAAAAATAAAAAATAAGAAACAAGTTCTAAAAAGAAATTTTTTTCACAAAACTTCATTCTACACAAATAAAACATACTTTATCATGGTATACAAACATGTATCACATAATTTAACAAGTATATCATCAAAACATGGTATAACACTAAAGGTTCACATATAAGCACCAAAATGCATGATTAAATGCAATGTATATATTTAAAAAAAATTCAAGACAAGGTGCTCCTATCAAGCATACCAAGCTCCTTTTTTCTAAAAAAAAACCTTTCATCATTAAGAGACTTAGAGAAGATGTCAATCAATTGATTATTTGTATCAATAAATTCTAATACAATATCACTATTTTGGATATGATCTCTTATAAAATGATGTCTAATGTTTGTGTATTTTCTCCTAGAATGTTGAATGAGATTTTTAGAAAATTTTATAACACTTGTGTTGTCATATTTGATGGGAATATGATTAATCTTTTGACCATAGTCCTTGAGTTGTTGTTGCACTCAAGTTCTTTGGATGAGAATACATTATATTGGGTCAACATAATGTCTCATCCAAAGAACTTGAGTGCAACAATAACTCGTTGCCATATATTTTGCTTCGACAATAGACAAGGCAACCGAAACTTGTTTCTTACTAAATCAAGAAACTAAATATTCACCAATGAAGTGACAAGTTTCAGATATGCCTATCTAGAAGACTACCAACATAATCGGCATCCAAAAAACCAATGATATGAAATTAAGTGTTCCTTAGGATACCATAAGTCTAAGCATATTGTGCCATGAATGCATTTTAAAATCCTTTCACAACATTCAAATGAGATTCCTTATGACATGATTAAAATCTAGCACACAAGTATACATTAAACATTATATTGGATCTAAAAGCGATAAGGTATAAAAGAGATCTAATCATACCTCTATAGAGTTTTTCATCTATAGCCTTACCCTTCTTATTTTTGTCCAACTTTGTTGATGTACTCATTCGAGTCTTACCACTCTTGTATCCTTCTATTCTAAATTTTTTTAATAACTCTTTTGATGTGCTTGGATTGGTTGATGAAGATGATCTCCTTATTTTGATTGATTTGAAGACCAAAAAAGAATTTGATGTAACATCCTTGACCTTCCTCACATGCATTTCACTGAACATAAGCATCTTGCATACAATTCAATTGAACACGTGCATTTCATACGTATTTTCGTAGGAACAAGTTCATAGCACGCACTAGCTACATGTCCTAGTATTTGGCAATTGTATTGAGTCACACGTGTATCCTTATAACCTAAATGATGATAAAAAAAAAAGCATTAGAAATAAATTGAATAAGGTGACTAAATTAAAGTAAGAAAAATGATTAGATTAAGATTAGTAAACATTTACATTGTTAATTTAGTTAAATCGGGTCAAATGATTAAGTTGTATTATTGTGTAAATTAGTGGAATTATAAATATATGTAAATAATAATAATAACAATATAAAATGAAAATGAAAATGAAACAAAAGAGAAATATAAGAGAAGAGAAAAGAGAAATGAGAAGAGAAAAGAGAAAAAGAGAAAAGGACAAAAAACAAGTTGGCTTTATCTTCATCTTTCTTCCCTATTTCTGCCTCCTCACTTCAGCCTCGTTTTCTTTTTCATTTTCCTCCATTCCAGAACTCAATTCTTCCTTGTTTCACCAATTGTTTGCACCAAATTGATCCCTTGCAAGTTTGTTCTTGGTAAGTAATCAATTTTTATTGCTATAGGGTTGATTTGAATTGCTTAGGTTCATTAATAGGCACTGATTTGCAACCCGATTTTGATGCACATAGAAATTGATTCTGGAAAAGTTTAAAACACCAAAGTTGTTCCTTTATGTCTTATATTTATGTATATGTAAATGGATTTATGATTTTGTGTATAGGAAGAGAAATCCTCTCTCTACTGAAACTGGTCAGGGTGTGAACCCTAACCAAGTTAGCTACTGTATTCTTTGAATTAGAATATGTTAAAGCCATTATTTGAAGTATCTCAAAATATAAAAGTTTTAGATATATGTGTTTTGTATCTGTATACCAAATTTCAGGTTTATAGGACTTGTATATTTTTTGTTATGGTGAATGGAACCATGACTGTTCCATGACTTGAACTGCCAATTGAGTGCTCTGGGCAAATCCAGCAACCTGTTTGGCCCATTTGAGCTTGTTAGAGCTAGATTCTATAAATTGTCAAAACATAAAAGTTATAGATATAGTTCTTATCTAAATTTTGGTACTAATTTCATCTTAATTGGTTATTTATAGACTAAGTTATGTCTTTTTGAAGTCATAATGATCCGGAAGCCAATTTTATTTTGGACCAGTAAAATGTTTTTTATAATTTGAAGACCTTCAAGACATAATTGATAAAAGTTGAAAACATTAAAAATGTGCCATATGAACCCATATAAGTGTCTGTAAATGTTCATTAAAATAGGACTTATAGATTATAAGTTATGATGAACCCAAAGTAGTACCCTGAAACTGCCTAAAGGCAGGAAATAAGGCAGAAAATAGAACACACTTAGAAATTTCACAAAATATTGTAGAATGATCCAATTGGTCTGAAATTTTAATATGTTCTATAATTATATGTTAGTTTTAATTAGGAATAAGAATCAGATTAATTGGTCAAGTATAGAAAACGTTATAGGCTAAACAGTCCCATAAAGTCACATTGCCTCATAGGAAAAATCTTAACTATTGACATGAACAATGCATATTAATTTGTTTAAGCCACATTAAGTCTCCCTAATCCTGAGTTAATCGATTATGTTTTCATATTAGGCTCGCAACATATTGGAGACCCACAAGGAGCGGATAGACAATAAGTTAGAGGTTGGAATCAAAGGAGAACGGTGAGTCTAATTATCGATTGAATTCTTTAGTGCAAATGAATGTTGCTTGCTATGTGATTCATATGATTGTCATGATTGGTACTTGATAATGTAATGATGGATAATTGGTGACATTGTGGTACATATAAATGGTATACTTGTGGTATATTTGAAGTATATGTTTGACATATGTGATATATATATACATGGTATATGTATAGTATATGCAAGGTATATATGGAATATATGTATGTTGTATATGATAAAGATGCAATGATTGATGAATGCTTAAATACAAGTGCATATGCATATGGACTAAAAAGGTGTTGTGACTAGTTAATTGATATTGTAAATCAAAAGAAGAGGCCTATGGCCCAACAAATGTGCAAATGAAACAAATGATCAAGCTAGCTAGCAAATGCAAATGCAAATGTTCACATGGAAACCCGGGGCAATATTTGTTTAATTAGTCACAACAAAATGAAATAAGCAAAGCATTTGCATACATAAAGAGTAATGATTATATATTTCAACTTTATTGATACATATATGATACTGATGAATGGAATGGAATATTGGTATATATTGGATTTGTGATTTATTACTATGAGTTGTTTGGTACTTTAGAGCTCATTGGATGATTATTTTCACTGAGCCGCAACTCATCAATTTGCATCATTTTTCAGGTAAAGAAAAGTGATAGCTCATTTTGAGTAGTGTATAGAAGACATGGAGCACATGTCATTGGCCGAGCCTCATCACTCTCTCTCCTTGCATTCCACACAAGCATGAAAACATGTCATCTTTATTTTGGACTTATATGCTTGAATATGTATTATCACTCTAGATTAGTTTTGAAATGTATAAATGGAAACAACCCATAATCCTCCGGATGGGAAGTTTATGTTTTAATATATGTGATATATCGTATTGTGGTTTTTAATGTTGACTTGAAAAGTCATTGAGTGATATTACAGGATATGAGACTTGCAAAGTCATTGAATAGAATTACAGAATATAAGACTTGTAAAGGCATTAGTTGATTTTACAGGATATGATATGAAGAAAAAAAATTACTACCACTGTTATCAGGGTATTTTCTCCATCCAACATGCAGTATATGATTATTTGATACAGAAATATGTTATACTTAAATGCATATGATGTGGTGTTACATTTGAGCTCCCCCATCGTGCTCATTTCAAAGTCTCAAGTCATACACTTAGCAAATTATTGACAAAACAATTTATTAATAGACCCAAAGATAATATCAACATAAATTTGAATAAATATAATGTCATACTTGTGTTTTTTGATAAAAAAAAAAAAAGTAGTATCTATGTCATTTTAAGAAATTATTTTCTAAGAAAAATGCACTAAGTCTTTCATACCAAACTCTTGGATCTTATTTTAAATCATATAAGGCTTTAGTAAGCTTAAACACATTATTTGGCAATGCATGACTTTCAAAATCGGGAGGTTGCTCAATATAAACTTTCTCCTCTATAAAACCATATAGAAATACATTTTTAACATTCATTTGAAAAAACTTAAAATTCATATGAAAATGCTAAAGCACAACAGAATAATTAATTATACAGCACAACAGAAGCTCATGCAAAATGCCAAATCAGGTTTAGGTGATTATTGAAATAAACTACAAGATTAATTGGTTAGTTCAACCATTTAGGTGGTTGTCAAGCCACATGTGCCAATAATTTTTGTTCAAGTAAATAGAATAGAATATCAAATGCTCAATTTCAAGTTCAACGCCCCGAAGTCATATCATATCAAAATATAATTAAAAAAGCGTGAGATTAAATTTTGGTTTAGATTTGGTAAAGGAAATAGAAAGGATGATTTACACTTTCTCCATAAGCCAATAACTTAATATTTGATTAATACTTAATGCTGTATTTGCCAATGAAATCACTTATATATATACAATTTATTTATTTTATTATTTCTGAACACTTTTAATTGATATATATAGCTGTCACTTTTAAGATTCAAATGTCAAAATCAAAATTTTCTACCAAATAGAAAACCTTAGAGATATATTAAGGCTTTGATTAATGTCAAAAACAATGACAGCCTTAAAGTCTATGGCTTGACAATTTTAATCCTTGAGAAGAAAATTAAGAAAAAAAATATTTATTTTCAGTCAATCGTTATGATAAGAGATTCTACAGTCTAGTTTGAAAAAAAGGAAAATACCCTTTAGTCTATTGCCATAATGAAAGCACAAGCAAGGGGGAAATCTAGAAACTAATTTTAGGAAACAATAATTTAAAGTAATCATATATTATGAAAAATATCACAATATATTCTTATATTTCGTAAAAGAGAATACATTAGAACATGGACCAAAATAAAAACTTAGAAATAATTAGAAACTTGCAATTTAGAAATAATAGAAATAAAAGTGATCTGAATAAATAAATAAGAAAATTAATTGGCTCAAAAAATTTTCTTACTTAATTTCTCGAGGATCTATAATTTTATTGTAAAATTTTCGAAACAAATCAATAGAACGGGGGTACAATTTTAATTTTAAGTGGACAATTCTACCTTTCCATTTTTTACTAATATTTTCAAACAAAAAGTTATAAAAAAAAATTAGGGGTATATTGAAAAACTAAAAAGAAAATTAGTTAAAATGATTAAAACTATATACTTCAATTAATATATTTTTGCATAAATTCGGAGTATATTGAAAAATAAAGTGATGTTTTTTTCTATTCTTAAAGATAAATTTATTTCTAATTTCATACAAATTAAGAAAATATAGTTAAGATAATTAAAATTGCATCATCCGTTTCACTTTAAATATCTATTTTGAAATCAGTTCATTACACATATTAAGAAAATTATTAGCTATCATCAATTTTATAAATTTTTTTATTGAAATTTACTTCGATGGATAAAGAAACAATTCATATTTATAATCGAAAATTAACATTTATTATATTCTTAATAAAGAAAGTAACCGTAACAGAGAGGAGGGGAGTAATTCGTACTTATTGATAATAAGTCACATTAAATAAAAATATAATAAAGAATAAATAAATTATCTACATTTAATTATTAAAAAAAAAAAAGAACAAGGTGAAGTACTTGAACGAAATAAAAAGGAAAAATCAGACTGATCTCAAAAAACTAATGCAACAAAGGATTTAATGACTTGCTTAGTAGTATCGGTGTAAACATCAATCAAGGCAAAGATTAATGCAACAAAAGTTTTTAAATGTCAATATTAAAATGTGAGCAGGTAACAGTCTATTAATTAGTTTTCTATTTTCAAATATTATTATATGTATGTTATAAACAAATTTTACCTATATTATATACTATACCATATTCTAATACATTCTAATAACTATCTATATTTATAATATAGATATATACATCTATATTATACTATATTATATCATATTATACTATTCTAGCCCACTATATTCAAAAAGTTCATCTTTACTTTTTGAACCAAAAAGATAAAAGAAATCGTCTTTGCTTCAAAAGGAAAGGATTATAGTATCTTATACGTCAGCATATGTTTCATACTTGAGAAACTTCATTTAATATAATAGTGGCCCTCATACTTGGGTAAGAATGTACTTTTTGTCTCTAACAAGCACAACTAAATTTTCTATAAATTAACAAAAAAATAAAGATGCACAACTTGATTAACAAAAATATTCCTGTATATGGTTCCACCAAAACAAATGTTGCATCGCCACAAAAATCAATTAAATATATTTCAACTCAAAGAACAGTTGAAAACTACATGAGTTACAAACCTATGAAAATTCAATGAATATTCCAAACATGTTCTGAAAGAGCTATTTGTTCTTTTTAACACTATTTCAGGTATAGCACATAATTTTCATAACCCACCCAAAGGGCCATTGGTTAACCATGAGCCATTAAGGACTCGCGCAACTGGCACGGATAATCTCCAGATAAAAACTACATTGGAGGAAAAAAAAGAGGAATTGGGAATGAAGTCTTCACTCTATTTCCTGGCCAAATGAAACTCCCCAAGTAGAAGTGAAGTGCCCACATGTCAGGACAATACATACAGAAACTTTGGTTTCACCACCAGTCTACTTTTCAGACTTGAGATATTTGCTGCTTCAGTGCCTGCAATAACTTTTCTTGATTCACAAATATGTAGAAATTTGGACAATACTGTAGAACTACCGGTCACTATCTTCCTTGCGACATCTACAGGACTCCAGGACTTTACAGCTTGGGAGATCCAACCACCGAGTTCAACATCATCCACAGAGGTGATGAAACTTTCTAGAATCTGGAAAACCTGCCCAGCCCTTCCTCTTTTCCCTTTTTCTTAAGGGAGGAGAGTATAATATCTAAAATTTCATCTGGTTTGTTAATCTGTTCTCTTATAGACTTTGCAACCCCTTCAACTATACCACAGTAAGAATCAATTGAATCTCGAATTGTACAAGATAGTAGAGATGTAGAATGCTCTGTTGACACACCTTTCTTCTTCTTTCCAGAAGAGAGTAATGATCGGACACAAGATTGGAGTACAAGGCCAAGCCATGCCAATGGCTCTGTAACCAATTGCACCAATGTTGGGAGATCACCACTTGGTGAGCATATAAGAGACTCCATGGTTCTGGCCTTCTTGGCAATACACTTCAGCAGCAAAGTACCAACACTATGCCAAATGCCATGCCCACACTGCTGGTCACCCAAATGTGAGAGCTCATGGGTATTCAAGCTCCAGGCATTCAGAAACGCAGCAAAGTTAAGCCAGTCAATCATGTCTGAACCAAAAGCCTGTGTAAAGTGCAAGCATTATGTTGATAGATTTAAATTAATTTCCTTTTATCTTCTTTCTGTTTTTGAATAAAATGAATCCCCATCTTTTAGGGATTCTATTAGGAAGTTATTTCTTTCCTTATCTTTTGTTATAGGGCTGTATAAAATGGCTGATATAGCCAGCCTGGAATAGAATAAGAAAAATAGTGTAGTGTTTCACTTGTCGTCCTCCTCACATTACTTTTCACATTAATTCATACAACGATGACCCAACTGTTTTATTGTTAAAATTGCGGAAGTAGCAATTTGCTATCAGAAAGCCAGCATACTCCAGTTATCTGCACTCCAAGTAGCATCAATAGAGTACACATATCACCCCATGCATCGCACAAATTAAATGAAGTATTTCAAAAACTTTGCCCAATTACTAGATTGTGTACCAGGAACAAGCATCTGTTTAGGGATAAAGGAATGAATCTGCAGAATGAAAAATCTGGTCCCAGGGTTCAGGTGGCAAAGCATGCCATTGGTTTTAGGTGAGCCAGGTGCTTAATTGGTAAATTTAAGTATTAACTACGAAAAAGCTGAAAAGGACCTCCCTAAGTTTCCAAGATTAAAAGCACCTCCAATTACAAATCAGCGTGGCACCATCTAAACAAAGAGAACTGCAGTAGTCAAATTTGGAAATAGTTCCATATCCAAACAGCCTACCCCCAAACAAATTTTGTTTATTTGCAAGTTCATGGATTAATCATGAAAGCATTGTCATGCAGTCAGTAGCCTTATCAATCAACATATCCTTATTTACAGAAAATTTTAGTAAGTATAAAGAACAATTTACCATGAATATATGCAGGGAGTAAGAGGGCACAGGTTGATTTATACCTCAGAAGATCTTACACCTGTAGAAACTCCTTGAATCATTTCAATTGCATCAGTTAAAGAAGATCCTAACATCTTTGCATATCGCTAAAGCAAAAACTTCAACTCTGAGGAAATTTTAGGCTCAGACATAGACCCATTGACTTCAGAATTCTCCTTTAGTGATACTGAAGCACTTTGAATAGATAGATAGATCATCCAAGGGAGAAGGGATTTCCGTTCAATGACTTTCAGCACATTCACTTCCCTTTCTTTTATCTATAGGTTTGTTTTCATAAATACATCAAAGGAAAACATAAAAAGCCTATTAAACAGAAGTTTCCCTTTTTTTTATCTATAAGTTTGTTTTCATAAATATATCAAAGGAAGACATAAAAAGCCTATTAAATAGAAGTTTTTTTAATGCCAAACTGTGCTCTAGGCTGACATATATAAATGGAGAAGCATTCCTTACCAAGTTCTCCTTAGGACAATATGAGATTCCTTCAAAGGGACCTGGAATAAAGAAATCCCATTAATAAAGTTGAAGAGAATATTCAAGAGCAGCCCCATCCAATCAATGCTGCTGAAATTGTGACAAATTACAGAAATTGTGACAAAAATTCCAACCCAAAAAAGGTTAATTATCAGTTCATATATGATGTGCAACATTTAGGTCAATGCACTTGGGATGACAAATTGGAGATTTTCAGAAAAACAGAAATATTGATCCTAGAGACACTAATTAATGGAGCTTGTCTCTATCAACTGGCAACTATTTTACTTTTTTTAAATATTTGGACCAAATAGCTCTCAATAAAATTTATTAATGACAAATTTATCTTCTTTAAGTAAATCTATTTTGTGATTTAATTAAATATATGCAAAACAATTAAAAAAATATTATTAATAATGGTTATTGATTATCTATGGCTTTGATATTTATAGGAAAAGAAAAAAAATACCGAGTACAAACATATATAAAAAGCTAATTACACTTTTGCTAATTAATGCTTCATACTACCATTAGATTTTTTAAAAGAAAATTAAGGAAAGATAACATTAGAATATCATGCACGCAAAAAAATTGCGAGTCCTCAATTACCAGCTATCAAGTAGGCCAAAGAAGCTACAAACGATGGAACCAAATGGTTGCTATTAAATAAACAGTCAAATAGGTAGCATTTTATCCCTATGTTCCGATAGAAATATCACAATGCAGTATCCATATGTTGTTCCCATAGACATACCACAATATACTGTGTTGTCAATAACTTTCCACCACCAAAGAGTTGTATTTAGACAGAAGTTGAAAATATGGTGCATCTAATGCTCACCCAAAAGGTAATTTTTTTCTGGAGTTGGTGTCCACCTATGTAGCACGGACACGGACACAGACACGGACACAGACACTGGAAAACGACATTTATAAAAAATGTAGGAAACGGACACGCGGGGGAAACATGTAAATATTAAAAATATAGAGAGAAATTTATAAATATTAAATTCAAGAGATATAATTGCAAGTTATTATTTTTATATAAAATTAAATAAAAATGACATACGATCAAATATATTGAGCAATAATTGGTATTATACATAGGTTTTAGGTTTTTTGAAAGAGAAAAGTATATTTTTAACTTTAAAAAATGTGTTTCTAATTTTTAGAAAATAACAAAACGCACCCAAGACGTTTCTTGTCAGTGTCCGGCAAGTGTCGTTGTCGGAAACGTGTCAGAAACGCGACACGCTATATAGTTGGAGTGTCCATGCTTCATAGGTGTCCACCAAGGCCGTGACTGAAAATCTTCATTGAAGTTCAAATTTTTGGATCTGATCTCATTAGAAAGCTCAACAAAGTGAATCCCATAACTCAAGCCATCAAGAATACCCTAAAAGACAATTATTGATATCAATCATATTATGCAAAAGCAAAGAAATTTATTGCTAGAAGAATAAAAAGCAAGGATCGGAAGATAAACACCTCTTCTTCTTCAATGTTATCAGCTTTCTGCTTTAGCTGAAGAATTGATGTTTCAACCCTTGCCACTAAATACTGATTAGATCGCTGCAGTCTTTCTTTAAATTGAACAAACTCGATTACCTGGCATACAATATCCCACAATTTCCTTGACATACAGATACGAGCAAAATAATATACATTCAATATACAACCAATCCCAAACGAAGAGTTTGAAATACATTAGAACTATTTGGGTGGTCAAAAGATGAACAAACAAATGAAGATTGTGATCATCCAAAACTAATAAATGAAAATTTTAATTATTCATTAGATGGTTATATATACAGTATTTAATTCATTGAAGGACATGCCACAAAAGTAATTTGCAGCAACTTCAAGCCAATCAAACTCCCACATTCACACATGACAAACAGTATCTAGTGATACTTCACATACCTTTGAGTAGTTCCTATGACGGTATGCAAGAAACGTAAGATCTGCAGATTCCCTTAAGTGGTCATCCATAAACCTGAGGTAATCTTTTAGCAGATTACTCAAATCAACCCAGAGAGGAGATAGCAACATATAGGGAAAAATGTGGTGTGAAACAGTTTCCATCGATATATTCTTCACATCCAGAGATTTATACCTAAACAGGAGACAGATTCAAAGAGCTGCCTTAAATCCAAGCTGAAATCAAACTGCTAAATTGAGAGAGCTTATGAGGGGGGCAGCCTACTGTAGGCGCTATTTTATTAATTAACAATGTATTGTAAAAATATGCATTTTACCATTCATAAGCTAATGAAAGGGCACCCAGGTGTGAATAGAGATGAAGCAATAAGATCTTGTACAGCCATACGTGTCTGCCAAATATAAAAATGCAGAAAAGTTAGATTCAAAATATATACTTTGGAAAGCTTTAACACGCTCTTCAATTTGATTCTATTATCTCATATTCTAGTTTGAAAACCAATTAAATGGTAATATTCTCTCGAGGGATTAAAAATTGGCATTCTAAAATGATTTGAAACCATACCAAAATTGAAGTGGTTCGCAAGAACTTGTTTCATTTTGCTTAGTAGAAGGGCCCCATCATGAAAATTCAAAATCAACTGTTTTATCATCAAATAATGATAATATAGGAAATAACACACATTTTATTCACTTTGCATTTATTCCAAACAACAAAACTCAATTTCTGTCCTCTTAAAAGTTATCCCAAACACATTATAATAAAATTAATCGGGTTTGATTAAATTTTATTAAAACACATAAACTGAATTCCAGTTGACACTTTTTCAAATTATGGGATAAAATGCCAAAACTCAATTTGGTTGACCAAATTTTCATGTCCAAACCACTTAAGTAACCAAATTCAGTTCTCAATGGGATGTATTAGGTAGCAAGAATCAGAAATCGCATCAGAAGTGGTGCATGTTTTCAAATTTTCATTTTGTTTTGTTTAGTAGTGGTAGGGGCTGCTCTTGGAAAAATCCTTAACCACCATGAAGCAATTGTCTTAATTATTGAATAGGGGCAGCACAGAAAATTAAACATAGTTGATTGAATTTCCAATTATTCCATATAGTAAAATCAATTGAATTCTTTCAAATTGGGAGTTATTCCAAACATGAAAATTATTACAAACTCAATTGAACCCAATTCCAGCATATCATTTGTTCCAAAAGATGACCAAACTCCAAAGAAAACCAATAGTTCTGACCAGAAAGTATCAATCATGCGTACCGCATCTTTTTATCCAACAAACATCTGCAAAAGACTGGTGTATCTTCCTCACTTTTCATGGAAAGTTAATTTCTAAGGCATCAAAAGTAAACAGGAAAAAGATAAAAGCATCTCCTATAAGAATTGCACCATCAAAAAGCTTTAGAACTTTATTTATGCAAGGTGGATAGTCTGCTAAATCATTATCACAATAGCAAAAGAAAAATTCTCATTACCTTCGTATAGCCAAACCAAACTCTAAAACCAGAATCGCCTCTATGAAGTAACCAAGATGTCTTGTTTTCCAGAATAACTAACAAAAAGAAACAGGTATAAATAAATTAAAGGAAAAATATATATTCATTTCTTACATATGGTAATAAATAGCTACTTGACTATGGAAAATGTGAACAAATCATAAAATAAATTCCAGAAACAATGTAACTACTTTAAACTCTAGTTCAATTGTAGAGCAGCAATTACCACAAGAGGCTGTTATTTTATTATATTTAGGGCCCATTAGGTTTAGCTATTCAAGATAGTTGATAGTAGTTGTTTATAACAGGTAGCTGATAGCTAATAGCTTATTGTGGAAAAATGTTTAGCATTTGGTAAAAATTATCAGATGATGTTCATGTTAACTTGCCATTACAAGTATATTACAAGTATAATTCATTCTAAAATACATTTTCATAGATGTTATATTTCTTCCTTGACATATAACAAAACATATGCAAAAAATTAAAAATATAAATTCATAAAAAATAATTTCTTTTACGAACATATGCATATTTTTTATCAAATAAGAAATAATATTTTTATTAGTTTAATTATTATTTTTAATATTTTGATACTTCTTTACTCTTCTTTATAGTTATAAATAATTTATTGATGTAAGAAAAGTTGACTTGGAGAAATAGTTACTCTGTAGTTTAGAAAATTTAAAAGGATAATAGTCTAAATGGTATAATAAAATCACAGCACCTATCAACTAATGAAAAAAAGCTCCAAAGTTGATCTTTATGAATTAGCAGCTGTTAGGAACCCTAACAGCCAACTGTTGATTTCTTCACTTTACCAAACACCTTAAGTTACTAGGGATTAAGACAACTATCAGCTGACTGAAACACCCATTCATGTTAAAACAGTTCTTATTTCTGTTTAGTTTATTTAAACATGTTATTGTATAGGAGTCGGTGGGACTGCAATTACGATGTTGGAAGGTTATCTAGTTTTTGTTGTGCTGTGGTTATTATTTTGCTTAGATAGAATGGAAGTTAATGAAAGGGTAAGAAGAGTTTAATTTAAAAATGAGAAGCTCTATATGCTAAGAACAAGAAATTGGATTCTCTCTATCGAGCCCTTCTAAAATTAGAAAAATAGGTAGAGAAGGAAGAAAATCCCTAAAACCCAGCCTACTCAATTCACTTTGATTTTCCAGCCAACCAGCCCAAAACTAGATACTCAATGCCAACGTAATAATTTGGTTTCAATGATAATAATAATATTATTAGGATAATTTGGCTCCCTGTACTTTTCGAATTTTAGCAATGTGACTCCTGTACCCTTATTTCAATTATTTGAGCCCTTGTACTATTATTTTATTAACAATTGAGTCTTTTTTTTGGTAGTTTTCTGAAAATTAAACTAACGCTGTTAGTTTGCTAATATAAATTTTTTTTTTATCCATTTTGGATTGAATGTGAAACAAATTGAAGCGTGTGATTGAAGTGAGTTTGCAATCCAACTAACAGCAACCTGTAAATTACACCCTTCAATCCATGCTGGACAAAAAAATAATTTTATACTAGTAGACCAACGACCTTCGTCTAATTTCTCAGTAAACTGTAAAAAAGGACTCACTTATTAAGAAATTAATAGTACAAGGGCTCAAATGATAGAAATAGAATTACAGGGGCCACGTCACGAAAAAACGAAAAATACAGGGTCCAAATTTATGGGTTTTGCCTCTGCAAAATCTTAATTTTGATCATTTATTTTCATAAGATAGGTTGTTCTCAAAATGCAAACTGCAAACAATTGTAGCAAACTTAAACCTTCACTGCCACTTGAAATAGGATACCTGAACCAACACATTGCATGCCATAGACAGCAACTCTACTCCATGCATGCTCTCTTGCAGATCAAGATCCTTTGAAAGTGGAAGACTTTTCCAATACATCTCCATCATTTGTCTAGCAGAACCCCCAAGTTCGGCGTATGAACACTAGGTTAGTTCATAAAACTTAAAAGATGTTAATATGACTAATACCTTCAAAATATTTTACAAGCAGGAAAGGAGATACTACATCCAGCACTAACTACAAAATTAATCACCTCTAACCCAAAAAAAAAAAAAGGCGAACAAAATAGAAGATTGAAAAAATGAAGATGGTACATTGCAATGCAGACCAAATCAAATATAGCACCTGATTAATAAATATAAAAAAAAAAAATGCCTGACAGATATTTTTGACTGGTCTAATCTTTATTTGGCATTTAAATTAAATGTAACCTCATAAAATCAGGATTATAATAAGACTTATTTGAGAAATTTAAAAGATATCATGCATTGTATCCCAGAGCCCATAAACATGCAAGAATGTCTAAGAAAAAATACCAGTAATAGAGGGCTTGTATATGTCTCCCATCTGTTTAATTCTCAAAATTGATATTGAATTTCCAAGCAGTTTAGTGGTGACTGGTGTGACAGAGTTGGAACTTTCCACTAATTTCTCAACAAACTCCATCCTTTTATCTGGAGCTAAGACTTGAAGAAACACCTCCACATCAGAAGTGAAACAGGCTAGGTGACCAAACCTATGTTCATAAAAAAGCAAACATTTACGAAGATATAGCACTACAAACTGTATTAATATCCGCAATATTTCTTATAAAAACAACAGCAAAATTTAAATAATAGTTAGTAATTGCTTGGGAGCACATAAATGACAAACAAAAAAGCTGAAGAACAAATAGTTAGTTGATTGGTCCACAATTTTAAAACAGATAATTACTAGAAGCCAAAAAGAAAATCAGCCAATCCACAAGAGGTGTACAAGCATAATGCAGTTCAACTAATTTTAAAATAATTTTATGAAGAATAGAGAAATATCTTTACATACTTGCAAAAATATTGCATTAGAGACTTCATTATCTCAACGTCATTGGCCTTTCCATAAAAATGCCGCCTCTTTGCAATTTCAAGAATTGCCAAGTATGGACACTTAATAAAGCCATTATCAGCATCTGCCTGTAACTTATGCACAAAAACTGATGCGCTTGATAAACGAGAATCCAACTGCATACCCAAATTAGATAATCAAATTCTATGTCAAAATGGCAATGAAATTCAAAAGCTGTTTCAAAAGCTGTAAACATGCACCACTTCATCTGGCAAATGAGGGACTTTGCAGTCCACAAATTTTGGGGGATGAATTGGATCAGTATTAGCTTCATTTCTCCAGCTGCTATCATCCTCCAGCAAGCAGCCTAGATAATGCAGGAAGCACTCCCAGTCATCAGGGCTGCCGGAAAAATGGGAAAGCATTAACAGCTAGAAAAAGGTATGGAGTTAAACTGATCACAAATAGGTAATAATTACGGGAATTACAAACCTGAAGCATGAGAAAATCACTACCAATAAAACTTGAGCAAATGACAACTAGTAGACCTAATTTAAATATGCACAGAGGGGAACATAAAAACAAAGTGATCATCTTCTGCTTAGCAAGTTAGAAAGAGTCAAAAAAAAAAAAATAGATATAAACAAAAATAAACACACAGTATTCTGCGCACAGAATACATTTACAACTGAGAATTTATAAAAAGAAAAGAAAAATGAAAAACATCATTTAATAATAGATCCCTCTTCCTCTCAAATGCAATCAAGTGAGGAAATCTTAACATCTAATTATTCAGTGGGCAATGGCATGATGCAGTGACTGCCGCTAAGTTAATACTACATGCAGAAGAACACAGATGCTTTCAGGAAAAGAAAAATCCAGAGGAACTGCAAGTTACATGTCATTGGCACAGGTTACATGTCACACCATTGCCACAAGTTACATGCACCTGAGAAGCCTCCAATTGAAGGTAAAGAAAGTCTCACAACTGAGCTAATTAGAGTTATAAAACTGTGAATTCTTGAACATACCATAATTCTAAAATCTTCTGATATATGTTGGCTCCACCAGCCTAGTCACCTGATTTCGCCAGCCTACCCTGTCAACTTATAGTCAAATAGTACAAGTTGATAAGGAAACTAAAAAGCGACAGAAAAGAAGTTCTGAAGAAATCAAATGCACCAAATATGGAAACAAAATTAAACTTCTAATGATCAGGAAGATTTAATCCTCTCCAGTTCTTTCTCTTCTCTCTCTTTCCCCATTTTTCATATCCAGAATAGAAATTCCACGACAAAAAAATTCAGAATTAATTTTAGAATTAACAAACAAATTAGTGGCTTTAAATCTAGAGAAACTATGAAAACAGTTCTTGCAAGGAACAAAATGAAATTTTCAATCCTGCTATTTTTAGCCCAAACAAATAGAAGATATTGTGTTTCTGCTTCTGGATATCGAAACCAAGTGAAATCCTAAGAGCGTTGACTAAAATATAGAAAAGCAGGAAAGAAGTTCCAAGGAAATCAAATACAATATATGCCAAAACTGAAAAGAAAAATGAAACTTCTAATGACTAGGAAGATTTAATCCTCTCCCATTCCTTCTCTCCCTCTCTTTCCCCATTCTTCAGATCCAAAATAGAAATTTCACAACATTAGAAATTCAGAATTAATGTTATAATTAATTAACCAAATAAAGCTACAGAAACAATTCTTGAAGAAATAAAATGAAAATTTTCATTCTGCCTTTTTGAGCCTAATCAAATAGAAAATATTAAATTTCCCTTCCAGATATCAAAACCAAGTAAATCCTAGGGTGTTGACTAAAATATTGATAAACAAAATTAGAGCCTATAACCTTTATTTCCATTGTTGCGACCAAGGAAGAAATGAAAGTTGTCGATTATTGAGAAAAGGAGAGCAATGAAGGAGATAAACAGGGACGGACAAGAGAGCTAAGTAATATCACAAATGGATGAAGGGTCAATTGGTCCCACAATCAACTTTCACACTTAATTATTACGAAATTTAACTTTGGCAGCCAATTTACCTATTTCATTCTCAAAAACATTTTTTCCATCATTTTTTCCCCAACATTCTTACTTACATTATTTGTAATACAATTTTGCAGGAAATTGTGCATTGAGTTTTACAAGTAATGCAAAAACAAAGGTAAATAACATGAATAAAAAAAGTCTTGTTGAGGATGAAATGGGTAAATTGGCTGCTAAATCAAATTTCCTACTAATTAGGCACAAAAGTTGATTTTAAGCTAATTGATCATCACAAAAAAAGTTTGGGGGCAACTGATAATTCTTCCTTCCCTGTTTTAAGTACTTGGGGAAGTAAAATTCTGGTTTTAGGTGTTGACACAGTCAACCACCTCTGACAAACAATATTTTCCTCAAAAGAACCTATTGGAAGGACCATGTTGTAAAGGAATAAAATATTAAACGACTGTTATATTCAATTTTAAAAATGTCAAAGAACTATTAAATTCAATTTTGAAAGAGATATAAAAGTGTTAATATCAACATATGTCTAGAAGGTTTAGCTACCTGCCCTATCAAAATTGTTCATACAACATTTCAGTAGTCATAATATTGACTGCAAAAGAAAAAAAAATCCAAGATTTAATTAAAAAAAAAAACATCATTAGAACAAGAGAAAAGAGAGAGAGAGAGAGAGAACTACTAAAACTAAAGAAACGCAAGACCTAGGCACAATTTTTTTTTCTTGGACGCCAGGTAATAAGCCCATTCAAAATTTCATATGCAAAGACAATAAACACACAAAGCCTAGTAGTATACTCCAAATTCTACCCTCAAGCTATTAAGAATTTCAGATGATTTTCAAAAAGGTCATGCGCACAAAAGAATTCACAAAATATAACTGAAAAGAATAGGCCAAACAAAACATCATCACCCTCTCCCCCTTCATTAGAGTTAAGACCCACAAGGTTTCCATCCTCATTAGCACTTTCATCTAAATTTTTCTCTTCCTCATGTATAATTTCAAATCGATAGATTGAGTCGTAGAAGCACTAGTGTTCCCAACTGCTCCAAGGAATCCAATTGACTAAGACAGAGGGAGGCAACTTAAATCGAGTTTATTATAATACTCAGCCAAAAAGAATCAAAGGTATTCATTTGTTTTCTTTTTATTGATATAGATGGTAACATCAATGGATACCAACATATGATCGCATAGAGTGAGAACATCCAATGGTACAAATAAAACAGACAAATATAAAATTTTAAAATAGACTTGCACAGCTATTTTTCTAGTGAGGCGTATTTGAGTTAAGGATTTTCTTTTAACATCATGACAAGGAGTTTCTTTTTCAAATTTTAAAAAATTAAATTTTCACATTTTGACTTCTGTGTTTGTTTTCAATAATTTTAACTGAAAATGTTCAAAATTGCATGTCTTGATAATTGATCTTTTTACACTTCATTACTAAAGTTTCTGGCATTTAGCTCAGAGTAAAATATATCAACTAAAATTAATTTCGGTTTTTTTTTATTTTTTTATTTTTTTACAGTTTTCATCATTAGATAATATTTTGGGATAACAAAAAAACTTTTTTTCTCTTTGGAGTTCTTTCTCCTTTCTGTTGAATTCTTTTGATGGAGAAACTCTTTGAAACTGTTTCTGATAGACAAATGAAAGTATTACAAGCAATAAAGTGGGCTACTTATCACTTTATTCTTTCCACTGATTTTCAGATCACTAGCAATGGAACCAAATTGGAAGTATATCTAAAATTATAGACCAACATCCCTTATTTTCGAGAGTTGTTTTTCCTAAAATTTTTCATAAGAATGATAAATATGGTGGTTTTATTATTATAAATGGCTGGTGGCCAGTGGGCTAGCTATCCTCGAGTATTTCATAAAAGAAATTTTATGCCAGTCAACCCTATCTAAAAATGATATTGTTGAAATAACCATGTACTTTGATATTTAATATCCCTCTGGTCTTTCCCTTCTTATCCAAACCTACCCAAAATAATGATGATGATGAGATAACCACACAATCTAATAGGAGCAAGTTATCCTAGAAGAATCCTACTTGAATCTTCCATACAGTTCCACCTCACCTAAATGAATAACAGATTAACAAATGCCACAGACATTCACCTTCAGTTAATTTTTTTAAAATTATATTCTTAGCTATATCATAATTTATCAATTAATATCATAATTTTTCATATTACAAAGCTTGACTAAAATCAAGCTTTATATTTAGGTTGCTTTCAACTACTTCCACAATCTTTAATTGTGAACTCTTTAATATTCTAGACTTCCTCCTTTTAGGAAGTGAATTAATCATACTTGCCAAGACATACTTTCATGTGTCGAAGGATTAAATATATTTTAACATGAACAAAGCTGCAGAAAATACCTGTAAGTGTATCTTATCAACTTCAATCATTATGAGTGATCCTAATTTCCCAGAGAGTATCTCCAATGCATCACCATATTTCGCTTGCTGTTCCAATATGGATATATAAACAATAAGAGCTGCATGAGATTAGATATCTTTAGTAAGGAAATCAGCAATAGACTTATCAGAAGTACTAGGAAACTAAAAAGGGATATAAAAAAACTACACCTTCTGGCTCATGCACGCTGTGGGAGGAGACATGCTTCTTAAGTAAGCCTTCAGCTAAGTGTAACAACTTCTCTCCTCCATTTCCACAAAAAAACTGCAGAAATCATAGCAAGAATATAAGAGATAGGAAAACAATGTATATTTCACCAACAGGAAGAATTATTATCAACATGATTCTGCAGTCATTCAAACAAAGTTACAGAAGAATGAGAAATTTTTAGAGAAATTATATTACTTGCTGTACTATTTTATGAAGACAATGGATATACGATATCATTTAGGCTTCCTAATTGGGGATACCAAAAATGGATGACTAAAGATTCTGATCCACAGCTTAAAAGTTAAAATTTAAAACTCAAAACTACATGTTACAACATAATGCGATACCAAAAATGGATGACTAAAGATTCTGATCCACAGCTTAAAAGTTAAAATTTAAAATTTAAAATTTAAAATTATTTCTTACAACATAATTTTACATATGCCCCACACCTCCCAAAGAAAATAAGACAGAAGAAATAAGCAGATAACAAACTCCAAACCTTTTTCATCACATATGATGCCAGGCTTTTCTATTGATAAAAACAAAAGAATAAAAAAAGAACATGATTTTCAACTTAATTATAGCTTCCACAAATATTTGAGAACATTCAATATTCAAAAGATAAAATGTAGAGAACTGAAACAAGGCAAGTAAGCTGTACAATAAATATCTACCCAAGCCTAGTTGTCAACACCTCATCTATGGGAATTTCCAGATTTCCACAAGCCAGAGGCATTTACAATTCACGTATGCTTGAATTCCTCTTATCAACTAACAAATAAACTTAATTATCCTGGTAAATTCTTTCAATAGGGATTCCTAAAAGATTTTTGCTGAATCATTTATTGAAAAATTTACCCAGTCAATTAATAAATAAATTACCAATAAAGCCAGACAAATTACAAAATTTGAATTGATTATAAACAACCAAAAATATAATGGATACCCGAAAAATGAATAATCAATTTATATCTGAATGTAGCAATTACAAACAAGTCGTACACATAATGCATGCAAAATTCTGTAGGTTCTATTATAGGGAGAAAAAGAGAAAGCTTAAGAAGCCCAATAACATTGTTAACCTTGAGGGGTATTTCCGTCATTTTGATGATAATAAATAATATAGCAATATTGTATTTAACATACTTACTTTAAGTGTATTATACAGGACATAAATTAAAAATAGCAAGAATGGAGAATTGGAAGAATAATCCTTGAGAAACAAAAAGTAAAGAGTAGCATGTTCACTGCCGTGACTCTAGGAGTCACTCCCGTGAACAAAGCTAGCCGTTACCAAAACCAACATTTGAAGTTCACGGCCATGAAGGAAGAACAAATCGTGAAGTGGGCATTTCAGTCACCCCCGTGACTAAAGGTGTCACCCCCGTGAAGAGTCATGAAATTTCAACCAGAGAGCTTCACAATCAGAGTCACCACTAGGGTCACGGCTGGGAAGATGTTCACCCCCGTGAATGATGGTGTCACCCCCGTGAATGATTCTCTCAATTTCATCCAGAGAGCTTCACGACCAGAGTCACCACTTGGCTCACGGCTGGAAATTCTGTCACGCCCGTGAAGGATTAATGTCACGCCCGTGACTCTATATGTCAAAACTTACCAGAGAGCTTCACGACCAAGGTCACCACTTCAGTCACGGCTTGGGAAGAACTGTCACCCCCGTGACAAGCATATTCACGCCCGTGACCAATGAAAGAAAAAAATGACAGGCGCGATTTTTTAGTTGATACAACGGCTAGTTTCTTATTTAATGCACCCCAACGGCTATATTCAGCCATGGGAGTATAAATGGAAGTCATACATTAAGAAACAAGAGGATGATAAGGGAATGATAAGAAAAATAAAAGATTAGCATATACTTCAAATTACAAGCTATCTTGTACTTTTATACTTTGAGAACTAATTCATTCTCTGTAAAAATCTTATTGCTCCTCATATTTGAGCAATAAAGATTTATAAATAGTTATCTCTGTAATGTTTACTCAAGTAAGCATTGGGTAGTTCTGGGTTAAGAGAATAACACTTGTAAGGGTTAGTTGTGTGAACCTCCAAAACACAAATTAAAAGGTTGTTTGTGTGAGCCTGTAAAACACAAAGTGTAGATTGTTTGTGTGAGCCTGTAAAACACAAAATGTAGGTTGTTTGTGTGGGCCTGTAAAACACAAAGGAATTGGTTATTGTGTGAGCCATTAAAACACAAGGGATTTCTGGGTTAGGTGTGAGCTATTGTGAGAAACATCATAGTTGGAAGTGAGCTTGTAAAACTCCATTGTAACACTTAGTGTGTTAGTAAAACTCCCAATTACGATTGGGGAGAGAAGTAGGGTTTGTTAATACCCGAACCTCTATAAATCTTTGTGTCTGATTTTCTCTATCCCTTCTAAAATTAACTATTTATTTCCGTACCTTAATGTTTAATTTTTGAAACTCCAATTCAACCCCCCTTCTTGGTCTAATATCTGGGCAACAAACATATTCATGACCACATAAAAGTAAGAAGAAGAATGCAACACATAACCTAAAAACACATAATAAGAATCGATGATATTAAGATTTCTAACTCAGTTGACAGGTAAACAGTGTATTCAGCAGAATAATAATATAATAGCAAAGTCCTGCATATAAGTACCGCATTAAATTGGACAATATGAAGGTACATCAGGATCATGCATACTGAAAAGCAATAATCTAATGCAAGGAAAATGCCACCTGCCTTCAGTGGATTAGCTAAACAGCTAAGTCATTACAGTGAGCAGTTACACAAACTCAAAGGATAACAGGCCTCAATTTAAGATATTAAGGAGGTAAACCGGCATTTCACATCCTTAAAATCCTGAATTCAAGACTCTACAAGCATCAAAGCATTGATATGAAAAAATTGTTTACTCACTGGACATCCATAAAAGTGTAGCCTCAGCCAGCATGTTTAGCTGCAGCTCAGGATAGTAGGGTTTTCTTTGTGTTTGGCCAGAGAGATCAGACTCATTTTATATCCTCCTTTTAACAAAAATGGATTGCAATGTTTTATACTCGAAACCAGATAGGACTGTTGAACCATTGCAACCATCAACAGATTTGATCCTAGCATTGAAGACTGCAGGTTTTTGGAGCAATCCAAACTGCAAGTGAGTTTCGTTTTAAAGACATCTCACTCAAAACATCTTAATTCACTTGCATACTGAATCTTGCATTTTTTTTTTTTTTAATCATGGGAATTCCTATCAGTCAGGGATTCTCTCTGACTATAAAGTCTACAAGGATTCTATGATTTTAAAAATGTTAATGCTAAACAACAAAAGGCAGGATACCACAGATTAATGCATGCACGATATACGTATTTCAAGAAAGAGGGAAAAACAGAATGGGGCAATTTTTGTCCACGAAAGCTGTATTAGCACCTGAACAAAAAATAAATCGTCCAACCATTTTTGTAGACGTTCTTGTAATTTTTTGTTTAATTTTTATGGGGAAAGAAAGAAAAAATATCACATAGATAATCCAGTTTTTGCAAAAAAAAATTAAAAAGAAAAAGAAAAAAGAATTTGGGAACAGTAAAAACAATAGAAAAAATGTGAGTAGGGAGGATTGCTAGAACCTGCAGCTGGATACTACAAACTGCCCAGAGCAAGAACCTCTCTTCACCAACAAGCTTGTACATTTTAATGGCCGTCTGCAAGAAAAATAAAAGCACAAGTAGCACAAAGTATCCTGTGATGCACAAATGAACTGGAAAAATTTTGCAACAAATTTCAACGATATAAAAGACGGGAAAGAAAACATCAAACCTGTTGCTGCTTGACGAATGAATATTCACGAACGTAACAGTTGAAAAGCCCCATCATTAGTTCTAAATTATTTGGAAATTTCCCACACGCATACTCATAACAGCTGGTGGCCAAATCTACTGATTACATTTAAAACATAGATGAAGACAATTATGTGACACGAAATAGGATAAGATCAAAAAAAAAAAAAAGACAATTTCACCAACAGGGATCAAGCCGCTGGAAAACAATCTGCAGAGTACTGAGAGTGAGATCATCCATCAACATGGAATCATTCTTATACAAAAGATCCTTAGCATTCAAGCAAATGGATAAAACTTCATCAGATTTACCCATTCTTTCCAAAATGAGAGCTTTCAACGCCTGAGAAAACACAATATTTCATCATCTGAATAAACAAAATTGATAATTAAGAATAGAAAACGAAAACTGAGAGCTTTCAATGAGTAAAAACATAAAAATTCATCATCTGAATAAACAGATTGGCATCTTACGAGAGCGTAGGGTGAATTAGGGTATTTAGAGAGTAGTGCAGTGGACAATTTGAGAGCGTTCTTGAACTGACGAGAATCGATAGCGTCCCATATGGGTCGAACTCGCCGCTCCGGTATACCACCAGCTAAGCCAAACTTAGATGCCATTAGTGTAACAAGTTTTATAGGTTTGTGGGCTTTGTTAGGGTTGTGTGTCTGTGTTTTTGGGTTTGTTCAGGAAGAAGAGTTTGAAGTCCTGTTGGTATAATTTGCAGTGGGAAGTAATAAGTGATGTAAGTTTAAGATTGTGGCAACTTCGAAAAACTTAATCTGGGCGTTTGGATCATATTTGGTATTAAAAAAATAGAAATTAGAATCATATTCCTAAGTTGTTACATTTTAAATTCTAAAATTTATCTTTGTTATGCCTCATAATAAATATTGAAATTCTATTTTTATTTTTAGTATGATTTTATAATTTAAAAGAATTGTAATTCAGTAAATTTTAATAAATTTAGTAATTTCTACACTTTTTATTTTTATTTATTTCTAAAGATTATCATTCTTACTTTGGACATAAACATTCAAATACAAAAATAAAAAATTATCCAAAATTATAAAATTAATCTAAAAAGAATAAGTAATATATGCTAACTCTTATGGTCTTACTTCCGTGGTAAATACATAAATGTTTTTATCAAGGTGTAAAATGATTAAACTTAAAAAACTAATGTTAATTCAGTTTAATAATTAATTAATAAATAATTATTAATTACTGCAATTAATTAATGAATAATTATTAATTAACTTGCAGTAACAGTATCAAAATTTTAAAAAAATTATAGTAATAACTCTCTACAAGACTTTAATAGTTTAGCAAAATAAATTTTAGAATAAAATAAAATTCATAAACAACGTAATTTAACAAAAATCGATTTTAATTACTTCACATGAAAAGTTTCCTTAGAATAATAATAATAATAATAATAATAAAGAAAAACTACAAATCACATTAGCAGTCTATTGGAGATGAGTCTTAAATATATATATATATATATATATATATATATATATATATATATATATATATATATATATATATATATATAATATATATAGACCATAACAATTAATAAATATTTATATCAAATTCTCCTTATAAGTTATACAAGAAATGGATTTTGAATATCACACAAAATTAGATAATAGCATTCCTATGATTTTGAGTAATTAAAATTTTATTCCAAAAAAATTAAGGTACCAAATTTAAATTTAAAATGCCAATCATATTCCGATTCCTAAATTGGTCATACCAAATATGCTCTTAGGTATATGTATTTTAATAACTTAATGAAATAGTACCTAACATTTATTATCATTAGTACTAAATTATTATTAGGGGTGTTTATGATTTGATTTGGTCGGTTTACACCAAAAATTTATAATCAAATCAATAAAATTGATTTTTAATGTAACCTTTTCTCGCCTAACTAGGATTAACCCAGCTAAACGAGCAAGTGTTACATAACTGTATGCAGAAAACTTGTGAAATTTTAAAACCTTTTTTCCTTGCAGTATGGTCATAATGATTTGCATAAAACATAAAGTAAAATAAAACTTGACTTAACATTTAAATCACAATTTTATAAAAATGACTAACCATTGTCCAGGGATTTATAAAAATATATATCTTTGACATAAATTACATGATTCTTACATTACAGACATGTATATAGGTAAACAACTCATACTATGATATATACAAAAAGTATGCAAAGCGTGACATGAGATATCATAGACCCTCTCAGGGTCTGCTCTGTTGTCTCTAATGTTAGGCTAACTTTTCTTGATCAATCTCTATCTTTAACTGTTAGGCTCCGACCTAGTGGAAAAAATACCTACACACTAAGCTTTTGAAAGCTTAGTGGTACATATAGGAATAAAAATTCCACATAAAATCAAACGTTATACATAATTATGGCATCATACATCAAGTCATGTATAGTTATCTTTTCAGATAATAAAAAGTCATGACATTATGTATTAGAAAATGGCATGACATTGAATACATCAAATCATAAGAAATCCTTACTTTGTGATATTGAGCAATGTCATTAGACATATGAATGTAACCATAGTATATAGTCTTAACAATGAAACATGTATACTTGAATCTTTAAACTTCCTTTCCATTCCTTTTTCCTTTCATTACTTTAGATTCATCGACTCTCAACACAAACTATTCAAACACAGGTTATGAACAGGGGTGTTCTCCAAGCTTAAACCACCATGCCACTATCTATAATCATAGGTGTTACTCTAGCCTCCTCAAGTCAATGGCGCTCTCCGGACTTAAGCCACATTGACTGAGTAAATATGTAACTTTTGCATAAAAATACTTTTGATCATCATATGTGTCAGTCCAAGCTCCTCAAGTCAATGATGTTTTTTAGGCTTATGGCACATTGATTGAGTAAATATGTAAATTTTGCATAATTTCGATCATCATATATGCCAGTCAATGGCACTTCCGAACTTAAGCCACATTAACTAAATAAATATATATAACTATGGTACCATACACCCTTTTAATGGTGAACCATCTATCCTACTGCTAGTCTTAGTATCGAGTCTAGGCTTTACGTGTTCATATTATCTTTATTACACTTCAATATAGCAATTCATATCATATAGCATATGTACTTTTTCATGTGGAAACTCATCATGTATCATCCTTGTGTTGGAAATCATATAGGTATACTTCAATCATATAATTTTGAATCATGTGCATAGCCATTGTATGGCAACCATTGAAAAAATTAGCATGTTTCCTTTTAAGCAATATTCACGGCTGTGAAGGTTCATTTACGGGCACCCCTACTTGTGAATCAAACTGTAAATTAAGTCGTAAATGCTCATATCCATTTTGTGCACTTTTCTTGACGAACGTGAAAAATATAGTCATAGGTATGACATTACTCTTCTAATGATATTCACGGTCGTGAAGACCTAGTCACGGTCGTAAATCTGGATTTTTCAGCAGTTAATAAGATTTAAAAATATGCATTCATTACAAGTCATATGCAAGATCTCTAAGGCTTGTCCCATGACATCCTTTTTCTTATCAACATTCATCTCGAACATGCATTTAAAATATGTTAAACATCATATAAACACATAAAAGCATATTTCAACTTAACTTATCATATCAATTCATTTAATACCTTTTTATGCATTTATGGTTCAATAACCTCTTCTTACCTTTCCATCATCATAACTTGTGCTCATTAATACCTCTTTAGATACACTCATATCACTTAATAATAAAATTCATTTCAAACATCCTTATTAAGAAAATTCTTGCCTAACTTAGCATTCATGCTCATATCATTCAATTAATTACATTTATTAAGGAATTCATTACTACTTATTCATCTTATTATAGTAATCAACTAGCATTTAAAGCTTACAATTCATTTATCACACATTTAACACAACATGCCATATTTTAGAATTTAGATGCATATATGTACATAACTCTAATAGAGCATCAAAATCAAGCTTCTCTCAAGCTTGTTTATCTATTTGGTGGGTTTCACCACCTCCCCTTTCAACTCGTAACACATATAACATATCTATATCAAAATCTATAACCCTTAAATTTAACTTTTAAAGCCATAAAGATGAAAATCCTAACTTTAACCCTCTTTTCAACCTTATTCTCATATAACATCTTACTGATGCTTGTTATAACCTTTAAACAACTTATAGGGGTCTTTAACCATAAACTTTAAAGATCAATCCATAATCCTAATCCATTTGAAATGGGTCTCTACGATAAATGAACTAGAAATGTTCAAAGTTAGAAAAGCTTGTAAAAATGAAAGGAAAATGTGATTCCTTACCTTAATCAAAAGAAACATAGCTGGAAAGGGAGATTCGTCTCTTCTCTTCCTCCTATGATTCAGCCTCCTCAAAACACATCTTCTTTATGCTCCTCTTGCACAATAACTTGCTTAAACTTTGATCTTTTACTTTGACATAGGTGTTTAGGGCTAGAAATCAAAAGAAAAATGTAAGCTTTGGTCTCTAGTACGAGAAATCTTTCGAATTCTAGGGTTTCACTTGATTTTAGGTCGTGAGAACAAACAAGAAAAATTGATGAAATTTTATATCTGACGATATTCACTAGCGTGACAACTACTATCACAGCTGTGAATCTGCTTAAATCCAGAATTTCATCTCGCGATGGTTCACAGTCATGAAAGTATTGTCATGAGCATGAACCTTGTGACATTTCACTTTCTTTTCTCTTTTCACTCTTTTCTCATAACCTTTAATCATATACTTATATATCTTAATTCGTATTAATTACTAGGCTCTAATTACGAGCGTTATTGTAACACCCTCCGATATAATTAGAAATAATCCTAACTAAACCAAAAGATGCTACGATGCAAATGAGTTAAAACCTCATAAATTTAAAATTTTAATGCATCACGGCCATGATGACTTAAAACAAAATAAAAACATACTTAATATCTTAAAATAAAACTTGATATAATAAAAGTTTAAATACAAACTCATACGGGCATACACAAATCTAAGGTTTTATAAAATGAGTAGTTACAAAAATACATATCTCTGACATAAAAAGCATGTAAATGTTTAACTACTCAACCCAACAAAATAACCAAAAACATATACAATGACTATATCATTCCACATCGAGTATATTCCTTGGACTTTGATCACTAGGCATCATCTTCTGCCGCTCCACACCTAAGCTCCAATCTTGAGCATGGAAAGTCCATACGCTAAGCAACTTGTGCCTAGTGGTACATAACAACGTGCAAGACATACAACAAAATATATATAATATGTATGACATACTTACCAACCTATCATGGTGACTTACCTTGAGCCCATACATGCATCATATCATACTCTATATGGCATATCATCATGCTTTCATGCATCCAACATACATCGTATGTCACGTCCATCAATTTAGGCCACAATTGATACGTGTGTTTCACAACTGGAAACCTTGCGTGTGCACAATAGGAACAATATTGATATGACTGAAGTCTAAATTGGGACTGAAAATAAATGAGAGAATTTATTTTTAGTATGTGATGCTAAAATTTTTACAAAATTTGATGAAAATGACATTCGACCGTAATATACGCGATTTTTGCATTATTAGCGAATCGCGAACGGAGTACACCGTGACGTAAAAAATATCGAAACGGACTCCTAGGTACAAATTGGTGTCAAAACTCAAATATTTAGGGCACCAAATTAAAGAGATAAAATTTAGAATACGGTACCATAAAAGTACCTGAAAAAATGCAATTTTGCTTCGGTACTCCAATTGTGAAACCGAACATACCGGAATGTAGAGAAAATTAATTCATGAATAATGATATATTTAATTATTGAAGATTAAATTATTCATTAGAATTAAATGATTTAACAAATGTGGAGAAAATAAATTAAGATGATGATAATAATAATAATAATAATAATAATAATAATAATAATAATAATAATAATAATAATAATAATTATAATAATAATAATAATAATTATTATTATTATTATTATTATTATTATTATTATTATTATTATTATTAAAAAAAGAGAAATAATCAATTTTCGGCCAAAAGAAGAGAATGGAAAAGAAATGATGTGAAAACCCTCAATCATTGTCATTTCAAGAACATTTCATCTAATCTAACTAATGCTTAAACTGTCATATCCGCTAATTTAGACTAAAGTCACGCGAGTTATTAAATCGACTCGTCGGTTTGACTGAAATCTAAATTTGGACTTTTATCGAAAAATAATAAAAATAATGGTAATTAAGTATGAAAAATATCTAATAAAGTGTTCAAAATATTTAAAGATGTTAAATTTCGGTAAAGGACTAAATTATAAATTTTGAAAAGTTTAGGGGTCAGTTTGTAATTTATCAAAAATTGAAGGATTAAATGGGATAATCATAAATTAAATGTATGAATTGGGACATAAAATAAATATGGAGGCCAGCCACAGCAAGTGACAACCCTTAATTGGCCATATAACATGCATGAATGAGACATTTAATGTATATAAGCTTAGGTGTCCCATAATTGATTAAGTTTGTCATTTTCTCTTCTTCTTTATCACTTAAACATCTAGAAGACTTTTATCTTTTTCTCAAATCAGCCCACGTTTCTTGAAGCCCAATACACCAAGTGGCAAAGTTTAATAAGCTAATGAAGATACATGCATATAACATTAATGAAGGTTTCTAGAATGTGGCTTATGTGTCCTCCATCTTAATGACTTTTGTCATTTTATTCTTGATTGTTTCTTCTTCTTCCTTATCAATTTTCATTGGGAAAAATTCTTCCTCTCAAACCAGCCCACGTTTTTCCCTTGGATAGCCATAACCAAACCTTGTTCTAAGAAGAGAAAGTGAGAAAAAGAGAGAGAAAGGCATGGGAAATTCCATTTTCATGCCTAAGGAAACTTAGGAGAGTAAGGAAAAAGAGAAAAATTAGGGTTTATGAGGTTTTAATAATCTAATTTTAAATTTTAGGAACTCAAGTTAACAAGGAACTAGATCAAGGGAGCAAAGGAAAGGAGAAAGAAAAGTAAAGAGAAAGAAAAGAGAAAAAAAGAGGTTTGTGCATAACCTAAGGCAATAGCCTATTTTATTTTTTTTAATTGCATGATTTAATTATTTGATATGTTGATGATTTTGAATTGATATTATTTTGTGATGAAAATCTTGGGGATGCATGTTTGCTAAACTTAGGATTTAATTTGGTAAAAATTGAATGTGATTATCTTGTATGTTCCTTGCTGGAAATTGATGAGCAATGTTCACTTAAACTGTTATAACTTAATATCTGGAACTCCGTTTTGTATGTTCTTTGTTGGAATTGAAAGATAAGACATAGGGATATAACTTTCATGTAGACCATAAAACCTGAATATGTCTGTCATTACCCAGAAAAATTCATAAAGATCGGAAATAGAATTTGTCCAGAAATTCTGGGCAGAATTGTTAATAATGAGCAGTAAGTACTTAAATGGTCATAACTTGAGTTATGGAGCTTGGATTTGTGTGTTCTTTATTCTGTATGAAATTTAAGACATTGGGCTACAAGTTTTATTTAGACCATAATATCTGAATATGTCTGTAATTGTCCAGAAAAATTCATAAAGATTAGACTTAGAATCTGTCCAGAAAATTCTGGACAGAATTATTAGTGACCAGTTAGTGTTAATATTATCATATCTTTTGATAAAGAATTCAGAATTATGTGATTCAAGTTTAATATTAAATCTAAGATCCGTATCTAAAATTTGTATGAAGATCATGTAACTAAAGTCAGAACGGAACATGACCAAAATTAAGGTCCAAAACAAAGGACAGAATCTGCCAGTGGCAGGGCAGCATGTGAATTGAGGAATGAAATGAGTAAAATGATGAGAAATTTGTTATATTATGTAAATATTATTTTAATTGAGTGATTATGTGATTAGTTTGATATATTAAATACATGAAAAGTATTAAATTAATTGTTATGAATTTTAATGAAATTATATAAGCCCTATAACACCTAATTAGAACCAACTTAGGATAGTTTGGCATGCCAAATAGGGGGGAGTATGATGAAAATGATTAAATCCATTAATGGTATGATTATTTACGTTGGGTTTGGCAATGTTATCTATGCCGGGTTTGGCAATATTATCTACACCGGGTTTGACACTGTTATTTATGCCGGGTATGACATTATTATCTACGCCGAGTTTGGCACGGTTATCTACGCTGAGTTTAGCACGGTTATCTACGCCGGGTTTGACACTTATATGCGCACATCATATTGCCCCGATGGCACTCCTAAGTGCCTGGATGACAACTCCGTTATCCTATTCAGTGGTTCATAGGTGTCCTAGGCATAAATGAAAACATAAATAAAGAAGTTATGGAACATAAAAGAATTATTGAAAGTAAAACGGGAATTATGATTTGTGACATGGATAATAAAAATGGAATTATGAACTGTTGCATGGATAAAAAGAAGGTTTAGTGATATACAATAAGGTGGTAATAAAATAAATAAGTATGAGATAACATAATATAATTTGATGTCTATACATGCTAGAATACCATGATTTGCATGAGAATGATGATTTGATTATGTTAAACAAAATGAGATACAATAAATTGATGTTATGCATACTAGAATATTATGAAATGTATGTTTGCATGATTTGATTATAAATTTTTATATGACAATGCAAGTGACATTAAAAATACTTTATTGCCTTATCTATATACACCACTAAGCCAAGAGCTTAGCGTGGGAACTTTCTCACGCAGATTTAGTAAAGAATAAAACAAAAATAGTAGACAAAGCCAGCGGTGACCTAATCTAGTAAAGCAGCCTGTTGCACACATTGTGGGTTACACAACTTTTGTGTATTATCTTGTAAATTTTATTTTGTAGTATTTGTAAAATAAACGGTATATTTTGTAAAGAACATATTACTATATAAAAAGGTAGTTTATCTTTTATGTTATAATTTCTTTTATATTACAAAGTAAACAAATAGCAAATAATATATATATATATATATATATGAAAAATTTTCAGTTAAACATAATTTAATAAAATGAAATGTTAACCGATAAAGTCAGTGTAGCACACCCTCATTCGGGCATGAACTGCTAGGGTGAGGGGGTGTTACATAAACATTAACTAAGTTTCTCTTCTCCTTGGCCGACCATATTGCCACTTATTCTTTCACTTTTCTAGATTTTTCTTCATTTAAGCATATCTTAGCTGTTCCTCACATCCCAAGCATTGGTCATTATCCTTCTTCTCTATATTTTTCTTCTTCTTTTCTTTCTTTCATTTTCTGTCTTTTCTCTCCTCAAATCTGAAGCACTTATCTCCTCATTCTTTTCATTTATTTTTATTTCTTCTTGAAATTTCTACCACCCAACCACAAATTATAGTATAACAAGAGATAACCTTGAGAGAAAGGAGATAAGTTCCTTATGAAGCTCAACCTAGCTGAAATGTCTTGGTGAAAGATTGTATGAGTAGGCTCGGTCAAAGCTAAGTTTGGGGCTATTTGGTGATGCATGCTATCTTTGAAGCTTGAGAACAACAAATCATACCTTACATGCTAGGTTGAGTGAAAAAGAAAAAACAAAGGGAGCAAAGGAGGTCACGGGTTTGAAGAAAGCCTCTAGGTGAAATTTTATTTTTGGCTTTAATCTTGTTCTCCCCAAGTACCCAAGAGCTTAAGCTCTCTTATCTTGTATGTACCATTTGAATTTGCTTCGTTTCATAAACTTCAAATTTCAATTGTAATGGTTGTTGTTAAGTGGGTTGTTAAAGGTTGAAATGATTATATTGTTGAAGTTAGAGTTGGGGTTTATGTTGGAGGTTGGCCAAGAACCATAGAGAATGGTAAGATGATTTTTAAGTAAATCAAGATTAAGGAAGGAAAAGTTTTAGTTAGCTATATAAAATTTGGTTAAATCAAAGAACTTATAATTAGTTAAAACATGCAAACTTAAATTAATAACAAGTTGGGCCGAAATGGAAGGTAGATGGGCCTCGAATTGGTGTTAAAATCTTATTAAATAATTAAGCTAATCATTTGGTTAAGTGAAAATTTAATTAAATTAAGGTAATGAATAAATTGAATAAGTAAAATAACTAGTGAAATAAAAAGTAATTAAAATGGTAGTTGGATTAAATAGATTAGATGGAATAAAGTTTGGAAACAAAATGAGTAAATTAAATAATAAGTTAGTATATTTCAAGAAATATAAAATTTAAACTCGTAAATTAACATGAGCAACGTTGGGTTAAATTTAATAAATGGATAGATTTGCATTATTAGCAGAAATATTATATTTCTAAATATTTGAAAGTTAAATATAATTTTATTAGGAGCATCTTTGACACAAGCACCAATGTCGAGCAACGGAAAAGAGTTTACAGATGCAGCAAGACGATAAATTAGATTTGTGCAATTATTTATAATATTGACCATTAATAAATGAATTTGATTTGTTTTATATGATATTTTGAATGAAAAATAACTGAGAAAGAAACATAGTTTTATGCAATATTTATGTAAATTTTTTATATCTATTTTAATAAAAATTGATATATTTTGGTCCATGTATTAGCCTGGACTTGGCTCAAGGATTTGTTGGTATGCCAATAGGGTGGGAACTCTATGGCCTATGGTTATCTTGGTCATGAGAGCTATTGGCTGATCATGTGGTTATCTTGTATCAGATTTGGGGTTATGACTTAACCCTGTTTCTGTGGTTATTTTGGACCATATATGTTATATATATTTACTGATCCTATAGTTATCTTGGATCGAGACTTATCTTGTGGTTATCTTATATAAGATTTGGAGTTATGACTTGACCCTGGTCCTGTGCCATTTTGGACCCTCATTTTCCATCGGTTGATGGTACCCCTTGTTTCCCTAGGATTGGGTCTATGGGGTCTTAATATATGGGCTTGATAAAAGTTTTTATTCAATAAATTGATGTAGTTTTATATTTTAATTATATGCTTATGATATAGCACATTAATGAATTTAATTCTGAAAAGTTTTACTATTACATCCATCTACTGAAAATGTTTTTTTGTTAACTTATGTATATATTCTTGTAAAATAATCAATATTATAAATTATTGCACCACTGAATTAAAACTTAGTATGAGAATTGTTTATCTCTAACGCAGTTATAGGAACGAGAGCCGAGAGCAACGAATTAGCTGAGAGTGTCTCTACACTAGTAGGCCCTACATATAGAGCAGAACAGTAGTGGCAGCCAACCTGATAGGGTTGATTTCTTTTTGTAACACTACATATATGTATATAAACAATTTATAAATATTTATGTCCAGTTGTGGTCATATGAATTATATGTATAAAAATAAATATGTAAATTAAAATTTTTTCTATACATATATGAGATGTTATTATATTGTACTATACAAGGGGATTGTGAGTATAAATGAGTATATGGATATACTCATACGATAATAGATACAACTATATTTATTTTTACAGGGATTATATGTGAATATATATATATATATATATATATATATATATAAGACTATTTCTAGTAAATTTTGCTCTTATTTTTCTTTCTATAGTGGAGATAGTCGCACGTAATGACATATCACGACCATATTATTTATCTTACCCTTTGACTTAGGTTGGCACCTATCCTTAAGTTGCACCTAATAAAAAATGATTTATAATTAATTACCGACCTACATAAGATATAAAATCTAACAAAATTGAAATATTCCGACTAACTCCCGCTCTCATGTATATCAAATCCTATCACGGAAAATTTTCTCATTACGTACATTTTACGTGTAGTTTAAGGTTCCTGTTGTTGACACACTTTCCGATGCAACAAAAAAATTTCAAAATTGTTTTTGTTTTATAATATTTCATTTTCTTTATTTTTCCTTCAAAACAATTTTTTTCTATTTATTTCCATTATTCCTCTAATTTCCATTTTCAACTCAAAATTCCTATTAATTCAATAAATGCTCTAAAATTTTCATATAAATTCCTATAATCACTTTAACTTATTTTCTTTCATTTTTCATCATTAATTTTACCAAATAATATTCAATAATGTTTAATAAAATTTCCATAATTAGGCTAAAAATCTAAAAATTTATCAAAAATTTCTATTAAAATTTTCCAAAAATTATTTTCCATATCCAAATACTCCATTTAACTCTATTTACATCATTTTAAAGTCCAAAATCCTCCAAAATAAATTCTCAAAAATTTGGCAATAATTATGGAAATGTTTCAAAAATTCTACAAAAATTCTACAAAAATTTCTAAAAATTATTCTCATTAAAATTTCACTAGATCTAACATCCTTAAGCCTCATTCTACTCATTTTCTATTTTTATCAAATTTTTTCGTAATTTTCTTACAAAATTCTAATTTGTTTATCAACCAAATCCAAGCAATATCACCCACCAAACTAAAATCTACTCGCAACAATCATTCAAATCAACTTAAATCCATGGTAATTTGAAAGAAAGTGAAGAAAATCTCACCTTAAATTTTCTTGGAATTTTTAGCCAATAGTTAATTTTTCTCCAAAAATATTTTCTTCACTCCCACTTAATTCTTTATACTTTCCTATGCTTTCATGTTGGCAATTTTTGAGAAAACAAATAAGGTAAATGGCTACGGGGGTCATGCAAAGGAAAAAAAAAGAAGAGATTTTTTATTTTATTTTATATTATGAAATTATTCATTTTTTTATCCATTTTTGACTTTATATATTTGATTAATGCTTAATTAATCTTAACTAAGCTTAATCCTTGCTCCAATTGATCAATTAAAATTAATCAAAAAGATATTTTGTATTTTATCCAATTTAATTCAAAATAGACTTTGACTTTGGACTTTTTCCACCAAATTTTCTAAATTTTCAATTTAGTACTTGAATAAATTTATTTCCTTAAATTTCATATCCCAAATGACCTTATTATCTTCTAAAATCGAACATAATAATATTCTCAAAATATTTTTCTCTTCAAAATGATCTTCTTGATTTTGCAAAATGACTATTGGTGTAAAAATTATATTTTTACGATTTAGTCATTTTTCTAAAGTATGTCCGTAAAAATTCATCTAAAGTCTGATTTTTAAATTATCAATTTTAAAATTTTTAGAATTCAATTGCAATCACATCGATACCATTGCGATCGTGAACACATCTCTAAGTCCCGATCCAAAAAATTAGGCTGTAAACCCGCACTGATGATCATATTTTCATAATTCGAGCTCTTAATCTTAAAATCGCACATTATAACTCCACATATGACCTTAAAATAATACTTTCTACATTTTGATGTGCTTAAATTACATTTTCACCGTCGGACAAAAAATCTGAATTTCAGCCTGGTCTATTGTCTCAATTTGCATGCATAGCACGAAATCACATTGTTTTATTTAATCAACTTCAACTTCATATTATCATATTAATATATATATTTTTTATATTATTTGTCTGTATTTAGACTCTAATCGGTATGCATTTATACTGCATTATAAACTACCGCAATATACGTATACAGTCAAGATCTAAATTGAGGACGTGACATTAACCTAGACCAAAACCAAGTGGACTTATTGGCAAGAAAATAGAGTTATATAACTTTCGTTAGGATATTTGAGTTTGGCCATGTGGATATTCTTTGACTATGTTGTTTGACTTTGGTCGATATAGTTGGTTTTGACCATATGGTTTTCTTTGGTCATTATAAGCCACTTAGACTATGTGGTGGCTATAGATGAGATAAATGGCTTTGGCCTAGATGTATATGCTATAGTCAGACACCTTTTGCAGAATGATCTTTGGATTGAGATACCCCTTTGTATTTTTTGGGAATTACTTTAGATGACTTAATTTATAGGCACAATAGATTGAGCAGGTAAACATATGTTGGAACTTTTGAATTTATTTTCTTCATCATTGTTAAATGTGATATCACGTTTTAATGATGGTGGTAACATATTTATTCTAGCATTTTCTTATTAAGAAAATATGTTATAATGTTGTATGAAATTTTAATTAAACAATATTAGGAAAATTTGAAGTCTTAATAATGGTATGTGAAGTATATGTTTTACTATTTTACCATAATGAAGGCATATCGAATTCTATATGAAATGTTTCTTATGATAAATATGATAATTTAATGATACTGTATAAGATGCATATTTGTGTATCTATATATATATATATATGTATATATTCACTTATATTATTAAATAAGAAGGTTAAAATATTGTATGAAATTCTTAATTGAGTAATGTGTGACTATTACATCAAAGCTTGCACCACTGAGGTAAAACTCAGCGTGAGAGTTTATTTTCTCTAGCACAAGTTGAAATTGTGTAGCATAATTGAAGTATAGGTAGGCAAGGGTTAGCAGATCCAGTGATTCACCCAAAAGAGAGTAGTAGTGACAATAACACTAGTAGTCATGTCATGCTCACATAATAAATATTGCATACCTTATGTATATATAAACAATATAATATATAAATATATAGCCTATAAAAGTACATGTTACATATATGTATAGCAATTATTTATTTTCAATATGAGCTATGAGATCGGTTATACGGGTATGTTTATAAGTCCTGTGCAGGCACGGTAATTTGTCACTCAGAGACATCACCTTATTTGACTAAGGTACAAAAGGGTAAGAGGATGTTACAAGTTGATTGCATAATAATGAAATATAACAAAAGGAATATTAACAAGTTATGCCCGAACTTTATACTAGAACTAAATATAGGATAGATGACATACCATTAAGGGGATTTACGGTACCATAGTACTATGATATATGAATTTCTTTTAAAGATAAAGTGGCTTAAGCTCAGAAAGTGCTCTTGATCCTATATTACATGCAAGATATATATTTTGCTGAGTCAAGGTAGCTTAAGCTTAGAGAGCACTTTTAACGTGAGAAGCTCGGATGAGGACACATGATTCTAGATAATAGCATAGCAGCTTAAGCTCAGAGAATGCTCCTGTTCACAATCCATATCCAAATAATCCATGTCAAAAAATTTTTGGCAAAAAATATTAAATGAATATGATACAATGAAAGTGATATAATGACACTTGGTTACTATAGTACACAGATTATATGTCACATATTATAAATACTTTGTTTTGTTATCACCTATGCGTGGTTAAAGAACATAATGTTATGATAGCTTCTATGATATGATGTATGATATAAGATAGAGTACTTTTATTGCCATGCATTAGTATACATGTTTTAATATGACATAATAGCATAAACATGATTTATTATGATATGTCTTCTATGAATGCATGCATGCATTTTTATGTCTATATGTACCTCTAAGATTTTAGTAGCTTAGTGTGTGGGTGTTCCTGCATGCAAGTTTTGGAGCCTAATAGACATTAGCAGTTGACTAGAAGAGAAACTCCATTTGGAGACTATAGAGGTCGGTGATATTTCATGTCATCTTTTGTTTTTGTACATGGTATATGGGATATGGGTTGTTTACATTTGTACATGTCTTTTATTTTAATAAACATGTAATTTTGTAATAGTCATGTATTTTTGTAAACACCGGATCGGTTTAGCCCCAACCTGATTTAATGTGATATTGATCTTTGGATCAAAGAGATTTCTTCTATTTATATTTAGAAACAAGTGATGAGTTTGTTTAACAAGTTTTATATGCGAAAGGTGTTTATAAGATAAGGTGTTTTGAAGAAGAGAAATTTTTTTAATTTCTTACAGGTTTTCAGTAATAAGACCATATAACATCCACTCAATTAGTTGGGTTTATACTAATTAACTATGAGGGTACTACAAAGCTATTGCTTGAGCTGGGCATTTTCTAGGTAGAGGATTCACGGTCGTGTACAACTTGTCATGGTCGTGAATTAGGGTTTTCCAGTAGAAAACTGAACCAAAATAGAGCAAAATGGATTGACAATGTCAATCTCTCCTATTAATATTCCAAAGCATTTCTCATACTCATATCATGTTGTTAACTCAAAGAACACATTTGAATCATGAAACATATCAAAATACCACCTTAAATCCAATAACTTCCATAATTAGCATCATGGCATTTTGACATTAAATCTCATAACCAACTAAGGCATTGTCATGAATATCATGTCTTTAGGTCATCCATTAAGTATTTAACACAATTCAACACACAAACTTAAAAATGGAGCCTTAAGCACTTCAAACTTTCAAGCTTGCTTATCCCCTTATTGTTTTCACCACTTCCTCTAGCACCTATGACCATAAAAACATCTCCCTTAGACTCTTATATCAAAAAATTGAACACAAAACTACTCTAAAATTGAACATAAAACTACTCTAAAATTGAACTCTATCTCAACCTCTTAAGAACAATCTTATTCCCTTTGATTTCAAACTTTTGCCAAATTTAGGAAATGAAGATCTTGTGAAAATGGAAGAAGAAAAGGTAGAGAAGATAGAGGAGAAGGTTGTGGCATGTGCGGATGGATAACTGAGAGTGGGAAGCATGTTGTGGTAAAGGTAAGGTGTGGAAGAGAGAAAAAAAACTCTACTCTACCTCTACTCATGATTGTTAGATGTTCATAGTCGTGAATCATAATGCCACACAATTTACAACCATGACAAACAATTTATGGGAGTGAACCTTTACACAATGGTATTCATGACCGTGACAACCCATTTACGAGCGTGAATCCTGTGACATCCCAACTTACATATCTATGATGATCTATTTTTAAAAACTACTTTCATATGTTTACTTCTCTATTATGAACATATCTTATAATCCCTAATTAGTGATCATTACAATTCTCTCTCCTTTAACAAATTTTCTCATATCCTATTGGATCATGTAAAAACAACTGGGGTATTATGCCATCATCACGTCTTCACTTTCCCACGTTGCCTTTTTTTGTAGCATGATTCCTCCATAACACTTTGACTAATGATGTCCTCTTGTTTCAGAGCTCTATGACTTCTTAGGCTAAGATCTCAACTTGTTCCTCTTCATAAGACAAGTCTGGTCTCACTTCAATGCTCTCGGCTAGAATTACATAAGAAGGATCTGATTTGTATATCCTCAACAAGGACACATGAAAAAAGTTATGTATCGTGATCAATTTTGGTGGCAATAGGAGTCTATATGCAACTAGTCAATCTTTTCCAAAATCTCATAAGGTCTAATGAACTTAAGACTCAACTTGCCCTTCTTTCCGAATTTGAAAACCCTTTTCCATGGAAAAACCTTGAGGTTTCACCTTGTTTCCTACTTCATACTCTATATCTCCCCTATTGAGATATGCATAGGACTTTTACTTGTTTGAATCTATCTTCAATCTTTCCTAGATGATTTTCACTTTTTCTCTATTTCTTGCACTAACATTGGCCCCACTAGCTTCCTCTCACTAAGTTTGGTCTAACATAATGGTGTCTGACACTTTCTACCATAAAATGTCTCATAGGAAGCCATCTCAATTTTGGACTAGTAACTGTTGTTGCAGGCTAACTATGTCAATGGTAGATACTTTTCCCAGCTTTCATCAAACTATATCACGTAACTCCTCATCATGTCTTCTAAAATCTAAATCACCCTTTCTTACTGACCATATATCTAAAAAGTCATGCTAAAGTTGAGCTTAGTACCTAAAGCTAGTTGTAGACTACCCCAAAACTGAGATGTAAGCTGTGGACCTCTATCTGAAATGATGGAGACTAGCACTCTATGAAGTCTTACTATCTCAGTCACATATAATTATGCTAGCTTGTTCAAAGGATAGTCCCTTCTGATAGGCAAGAAGTGAGCTGACATCATTAACCTATCACAATCACATATATGACACTATACTTGGTGACACTAGTAAACCAATCACAATATCCAGAGTGATCTTTTCCCATTTCCATTATAGAATCTTGATAAGCTGTAACAACCCTAATGGTATTTGATGTTCTGCCTTGACCTACTGACATGTCAGGCATCTAGTAGTGTGCTCTATGATGTCTTTCTTCTACAATGTCTTTATTCATTCCTAACCACCAACACTTTCCTTTCAGGTCCTAATACATCTTGTTGCTTTCTAGGTGCACAACATATTTCATTTCATGTGCTTCTTTTAAAATTCTTTATCTCAAATCCTCTACATTAGACACACATAACCTATCCTAGTAGTATCAACCACCATCTAGCTCAATTGTATACTCAGGTCTCTCCTCCTTATAGACCAATTAGGCTATCTCAACCAACTTGGCATCTTACTTCTATGCATATCTAATCTCTTGGTTAAGGGTATGATGGATGTGCAACTCTGCTATGATCTTTCTATTTAAAGCGTCAGCCACAACATTGAAATTGCCTAGATGGTTGTTAATCACACAATTGTAATCCTTAATCAACTTCAACCATATTTTTTGTTTTAAGTTCAACTCCTTCTGTGTAGGAAGATATTTCAAATTCTTATAGTTGGTGTAGATGAAATGGTTTTCCCCATACAAATAGTGGCATCATGTCATCAAAGCAAACACAATGATCACTAACCCTAGATCATGTGTCCAATAGGTTTTTTATGAGGCTTTAACTAATTAGAAGCATAAGCTACTATTTTCCCTTTTGCATGAAAACATAATCTAATACGTTGTGAGAAACATCACTATAGATGAAACACTCCTTGTTAGGGACTAGCTAAGTCAAAACTAGAACATCAATCAACATACTTTTAAGCTAGTCAAATTTGTGCTGAAACTTGTCTGACCAGTCAGACCTTACATGTTTTATCAGTAATTTAACGAGCAGAGAAACTATCATAGAAAACCCCTTTACAAATCTCATGTAATAACTTGCCAATCCAAGAAAACTCCAAATCTGTTTCACATTCCTATGAGGATTCCAATTGAAGATCGCCTTAACTTTGTTGGGATATAACTTTATTGGCATATAACTTCTGCTCCTTGAGGATCTGTAAGACAATCCTCAAATGATGATCATGCTTCTCTTTGTCTTTAGAATACACTAAGATGTCATGATGAAAACCACAATGAACCGATCCAAATATATCCTGAAGATCCAATTCATCAAATCCATGAAGGCTACTGGAGAATCGGTTAACCCAAAGGGCATAACCAAAAACTTATAGTGGCCATATCTAGTTCTAAAAGCTATATGTGTTATATCCTCTACCTTGATCCTTAACTAATGGTATTCTGATCTCAAATCTATCATAGAGAAAACTTTTCCACCCTTCAACTGATCAAACATATGATCAATCTATGGCAATGAATACTTGTTCTTAATGGCTGCCTTGATTTACTGTCTAGTCTATGAACAACCTTATAGACTCATCTTTCTTCTTGACAAACAATACCAGTGCACTCCATATAGATACACTTAGCTTGATAAAAATCTTGTCCAATAGCTCTTACAACTGTGCCTCTACACCCGAAGTGAGCTCTACGAAGAACTCGATCTCTCTATCCAGAGGTAGCCCTAGTAGGTCATATGGGAACACATATGGAAATTTCCTCACTGTTGGAATATCCTTTAGATCAGGACCTCCCTTTCTTGTATCAATTATGTGAGCCAAATAGGCCTCACACCCCTTTCTGATCATCCTTTCTGCTTTCATCATAGAAATCACTTGTACAAGCTATGTAAACCTTTCACCTTCCACTACTACCTCTTTTGTTTTGAAGTCTTGAGAATGATTTCTTTAAACCGATAGTCCACTACTGCCTTATGTTTAGTGTTGAATCTTGAGGGGTATTTTCGTTATTTTGATGATAACAAATAAAATAGCAATATTGTATATAACAAAGTTTGTGTTCTAAGTGTGTTAAACATGATATACTTTGATTAGAACATGAAGCAAGATTGAAAGACAACTTTTGAATATAAAAATCAAGAAATAGCAAAGTGTCACTCCTGTGACTACTAATGTCACGCCCGTGAAAATAGCTTAGCGCCAATTTTCCACCATTCAAAGTTCACGGTCATGAAGGATCAAATCAACCGTGAATGATCAAACAAGTCACGCCCATTAAAGTATAGTCATACCCATGAACAAACACTTCCAATTCTTCCATAGAGTGTCACGGTCAGAGTCATCACTTGGACCACGGCTTGGAAGAACATTCACGCTCCTGACACATGTAGTCATGCCTGTGAATAAGGACAGAAAAACATGTCAAGTGCGAATTAAGAGTTGGTTCAACAACTATTTTCATATTAAATGCACCCAAATGACTATAATTCATAGATGGAGTATAAATGCAAGTCATATATGAATCCTAAGAAGAAGAACAAGAAGAACAACAATTATTTTTTATCATTAATCTTGTTGGAGCCTTGTGCATTAATTGTTTTTCAACAATACTCTATTTTTTTGTGAAAACCTTATTGCTCATAACTTTTGAGCATTGTAGATTGGTGAGTGTTTTTCATTGTACTCAATTACTCAAGAGGGAGCTTGGGTATATTGGGTTAAGAGTGAAACACTTGTAAGGGTTTATTGTGTGATCCATAAAACACAAGGAATTGATTTTTGTGTGAGCCATTGAAAAACACAAGGGAATTTCAGGGTTAGGTGTTAGCCATTGAGAGAAACACCATAGTTGCAAGTGAGCTTGAAAAACTCCATTGTAACACTTAGTGTGTTAGTGATATACCCAATTGAGATTGGAGAGAGGAGTAGGGTTTGTTAATACTCGAACCTCTATAAATCTTGTGCGTGATATCTCTCCTTCCTTCCTCTATTTTATTTATTTCGCACTTTTAATTGAGTAAATTTTATTTTCGAACCAATTCAACTCCCATTCTTGGTTCATTGTCTAGGCAACAATTAGTATCAAAGCTTGTCTAGCAAAAAAGCCTAATAAGCGCTAGCAAAGATCATGAAATGGCCAATGAAGGATTTCAAAGTCTCAAACCTTACTTTGATGGACTGAACTACGCTCATTGGAAATTCCGGATGAAGACATATCTTGACAGTGAAGAAATTGAAGTTTAGGATAATGTTCGAAAAGAATGAACACGACCAACCAAGAAAGGAGTTGATGATGAAGAAGAAATTTTTTCAAGAGATGATTGTATTGCCTAAACAATGAACCAAGAAGGGGGGGTTGAATTGGTTATAAAAAAAATTCTAAACCTTAATTATGGAATAATATTAAATAGAGTGGAGATGAAGATATATCACACACGAGATTTATAGAGGTTCAGATATTAACAAACTCTACTCCTCTTCCCAATATCAATTGGGAGTTTTACAAACACACTAAGTGCTACAATGGAGTTTTACAAGCTCACTCCCAACTATGGTGTTTCTCTCAATGGCTAACACCTAATCCAGAAATTCCTTTGTGTTTTAATGACTCACACAATAAAAAAGTTTGTTTGTGTTTTATGGCTCACACAATAAACCCTTACAAGTGTTTCAATCTTAATCCAATATACCCAAACTCATTTGAGTAATAGATTACAATGAAAAACACCTACCAACCTATAATGCTCATAAATTATGAGCAAATAGGTTTTTACAAAGAATAAAGGATTTGTTGAAAGTAATTAATGCACAATGGCTACAAAAAGATTTTTGATTCAAAGTAATTGTTGTTCTACTTGTTAGGATCCATAAATATTTTGCATTTATACTTTCTCAGCGAATTATAGCCGTTTGGGTGCATTTAATGCGAAAATAGCCATTGAACCAACTCTTAACTTTGCACTTGACATGTTTCTCTATCCTCATTCACGGGCGTGACTATATGTGTCACAGTCGTGAATGTTCTTTAAAGTTGTGGTCCAAGTGGTGACTTTGGCCGTGAAGCTCTCTAGAAGAACTTGACATGTTATTTCACGGGCGTGACTGATTTGATTATTCACGGTTGGTATGATCCTTTATGGCCGTGAACTTTAAATGTTAGAGAGTTGACACTAAGCTATCTCACGGGCGTGACATAATCAGTCACGGACGTGAACATGCTATTTCTTCTTATTTTGACCTTCAAAGGTTGTCTTTCATTCTTGCATCATATTTTATTTAAGATATATCATGTTCAACAAACTTAGAACACAAGCATTGTTAAATACATTATTGCTATTTTATTTGTTAGCATTAAAATGATGGAATTACCCCTTAAGGTCTTTAAGGTTTAACAATCTCCTCCTTTTTGATGGTGACAAATAATCTAGCAATATGTGCTCTGGAGAAGTCTCCCCCTTAAAATATGCTTTAAGACAAAAGTAATAGAGTGCAAGAATTGAGCGACGTATAGCATGGATCTTTGCTTACTAGTTAGGTATATGCAAGGTATATTCAAAGTATATCAAATTGTTTGCTTTAACTAGTTAAGTATATGCAAGGTATATGTGAGGTATATTCTAAGTATGTCAATTTGTTTGCTTAACTAGTTAAGTATACAACACATTTGCATTCATATATTGCTAGGTTCTCCCTCTTTTGTCATCAACAAAAATATACCATAAAATGATAATGATGTAATTATATTAATACAAAAGAGAGGAAGTACAAAGTTTAAAAATGTGAATTAAAGTCCTACACTTATAATAATAGAAACTAGTACAAACAAAACATGAAAAAGTTAGGACTCTAACTAGACTTTGAGCCTGACAAACCATCTCTAAGGCATGTTACTTCCACCTCAAGGCTATGCATACGAGATTTCATGAAATCTTTGAGGTTTTCCAACCTCTCATTAATAAAGGCCTGTAATAGGTCAAAGCGAGGTGCTAAAAGATCAGCCACCTACTTGCCAAGCTAGGTGTAGAGGCTGAGGATTGACCAACCTCTTGCTCAACCTCTAGGGTCGTTGTCTCGACTCTGACTCATTTTCTTTGCTGGATTAATTGGAGGCCAACTTTGAATTCATCCGAATCCTGGTCTTCCCAATCAATTTCACCAGCTAGAGTGGTGAAGTGGTAATAGATATTATTCTCGTAGATTATGCGAACAGCTACTCCCATCTTTATAAAAGACTCGACATCTAGCTGGTCTCGAGGATGTGTTGGAATGAGGTTGAAATTGTGCTCATCGAGCTTTAGATAGCCGAGTTCAATTGCAAGGTGAGTCACTACCCACCAATCAAGATATCTCTCGATGGCTTTGTTGCAATTAAGAGAAGATGATTTGTAAACCATCGAGACAAGGCCACAGTTACACCTCTTCGTGACATCTCCAGGAGCAAAAGCTCTGATTTTTGGATTGCACCGTTGCTATCGCCTCTTGCAAAGATACTATAGGTAAGAAACCTATGTAAATATTTATGCATGGGAGATCGAAGATGGGTGCTCTTAGTCTTCTTCACGTCCCAACTATAATCTAACCCAAAATGAGTCCATACCGGATTGGCATAAAATTTCACCTCACTCTCATTAAGAATACCATCTGAGGGAAGTTTGAAGATTGTGCCAAAATCCGCTGCTGTGAGAGTGTTCGGATGCTTACAGAGTTGGAATTTAATTGTTTCGGTGGGAGAAACTTGCAAAGTGCTAAAGAACTCGAGAGTTGGTTCCCTTAGTGTTGGTGGACGAATATCCATAAAATTCTTGAGATGACAAGCTTGTAATTGTTTCGTCATGCTTGTCTCAAGTCCGAGAGTCCAGATAGTGTTCCATTCGAAGGAACAAAAAGAAAGTAGGTACCTTTTTCTTAAGAACCGCATATCTCGGATGACAATGCTCTGGAATAATGTTAAGAAGGTAGTCTGTATAGTGTCTCAGAGCATGAAATTTCCTCCTTGTTCCTTTTGATGAGCCGGGTTCCATTGATAATCTCGGTTTAAGGATTTTGGAGAGTGATTTTCTAATTAGAGATTTTGAGAATAACCATGTGTTGTTGTGATTTTTTGAAAAAAGAAGAATTTTTGAAGGATTTTATAGATGAAAGAAATATGAGGAGGCCGGATTTTGTGAGAGATAATGAATGAGAGATTTAATTGAGAGAATTTTTAAGATTGAGAATGAAAAGAAACGAAAAAAATCTATTTTATAGTCGACATATTCACGGTCGTGAATCATTGCTCACGGGCGTGAATGGTCGTGGTCACAGTTTATTGAATAGGCGCTCTAGCCGTGACAAAGGATATGAATCGGTTCACAGTCGTGACATTAAATTGTCACGGGCGTTACTCATGAATTTCATGGTGGTGATAAAATGATCACAGTCGTGAAGTGCAATCTTCATTACTTCTGACCATGAAGTAACGCGTGAAACAAAGCGTGAATGGTTCTGTAATTATTTGATGTTTATATTCACGGTCGTGAAAAATTGTCACAAACGTGAATGAAGAGTTTCATGGGAGTAAAAGAAAAGTGTTAATGGCATGATACATAATCTTCACTACCTTCAGCCGTGAAGTATGCCGTAAAGCAATGTGTGAAAGCTATTGGAACTTTTGGTGATTATGATCACGGTCGTGAATACATGTCACGGGCGTGAATTTCCTTAAATTTTCAATAACTAAAACTGAGTCTAAACTAAGACTAAAAATTCCTTAGATGCTTCTATGCCTTATAACATATATTTCCATCATGTTAACCACTTCATACCTTAAAGTTTAGACAACAACAACAACATATGAAGGGAAAAATTAACATTCAAGGTTTGAAAATTTTGATAATCATGCTTAAGATAAAATTAATCCATCAAGCATACCAAGCTCTCTTCTTATGAAGTTAAATCTTTCTTCATTAAGAGACTTGGTGAAAATATCTGCCAATTGATTGTTTGTATCGATAAATTCTAATTCAACATCTCTATATTGAACATGATCTCTAAGAAAATGATGTCTTATGTCAATATGCTTGCTTCTAGAGTGTCGAATAGGATTTTTAGATAGATTTATGACGTTTGTATTGTCACATTTGATATGTATATGGTCCAAATTGTGATCATAATCCTTAAGTTGTTGTCTCATCCATAGAATTTGAGTACAACAATATCCCGCTGCTACATATTCTACTTCAGCGGTAGAAAGAGCAACCAAAACTTGTTTCTTGCTAAACCAAGAAACTAAGCATTCACCAATAAAGTGACAAGTGATTAAAGTACTCTTCCTATCCAAGAGACTACTAACATAGTTTGCATCTGAATATCCTATGATATGAAAGGATGAATTTCTAGGATACCATAAACCTAGATACAATGTGCCATTTAAATACTTTAAGATTCTTTTCACAACATTCAAATGTGATTCTTTAGGACATGATTGAAATCTAACACATAAGCATACACTATACATTATATCTGGCCTAGAGGCAGTAAGATATAAGAGTGATATGATCATACCTCTATAGAGATTTTCATTAATGCTCTTACCATTTTCATTTTTGTCTAATTTTGTTGAGGTGTTCATAGGAGTCTTGGCATTTTTGCATCATTCCATTCCAAATTTCTTGATTAAGTCTTTGGCATACTTGGATTTGTTGATTAATATGGCCTCATTGCTTTGTTTTATTTGTAGACTGAGAAAGAACTTAAGCTCACCCATCATGCTCATTTCAAATTCCCTAGTTGTACACTTAGCAAATTCTTGGCATAGCAATTTATTGGTAGACCCAAATATGATGTCATCAATGTAAATTTGAACAATTAGAATATCATGCTTATGCTTTTTAGTAAATAATGTTATGTCAACATTTCCTTTTGAAAAGTTATTTTCTAAAAGAAAAGAACTTAGTCTTTCATACCAAGCTCTTGGAGCTTGTTTCAAACTATACAAGGCTTTTGAAAGTTTAAAAACATGATTGGGCAAGATATGACTTTCAAAACCTGGTGGTTGTTCTACATAAACTTCTTCTTCCATAAAACTATTTAAAAAGCACTATTGACATCCATCAGAAAGAGTTTAAATTCATATGACATGCAAATGCTAAAAAATTTTTGATGGTTTCTAATCTAGCTACCGGAGCATAGGTCTCATCATAATTTATTCCTTCTGCTTGATTATAACCCTTTGCAACTAACCTAGCCTTATTGCTAGTTATTGAACCTTGTTCATTTAGTTTGTTTCTAAATACCCATTTGCTACCAATGATTTGATGCTCTTTGGGTCTAGGAACTAAGGTCCACACCTTACTCCTCTCAAATTGGTTGAGTTCTTCTTGCATAGCAATCACCCAATGTTCATCATTAAGAGCCTCATCAATAGTTTTAGGCTCAATAGAGAGACAAAAGCAAGGTTAGAATCTAAAAGTTTGAGATGAGATCTAGTGCTTACACCTTTAGTAGGATCACCAATGATTTGATCCTTGGGGTGATCTTTTGTCATTTTCCACTCGTTTGGAAGCTCTTGTTTGTCTTGCTCTTAAGCTTAAGGTATATGGTCATCTTGATTTGGGTTTTCTTGATCATTCTTATTTTTCTCATAATCAAGATCAAGCTTTTCCATTGTACCTATGATATCATCAAGAAGACTACCTTTCACAAGATCAAGCTTACTAGATTCATCAAAGACAACATGCATAGATTCTTCAATAGCTAATGACCTTTTATTAAAGACTCTATAAGCTTTGCTAGAGGTGGAGTATCCTAAAAAGATACCTTCATCGGATTTAGAGGCAAATTTTTCAAGGTTGTCCTTGGTATTTAATATGAAACACTTGCATCCAAATACTCTAAAGTATGATATCATGGGCTTTCTTCGAATCCATAACTCAAAAGAAGTTTTGTTTAAGAGTGGTCTTTTGAAAACTCGATTTGAAATATAACATGTGGTATTTGTGGCTTCGGCCCAAAAGTAGGTTAGTAGCTCATACTCATTGAGCATTGTTCGAGCCATTTCAATTAAAGTTCGATTTTTCCTTTCGACTACCCCATTTTGTTGAGGTGTTCTAGGAGATCAAAAATTTTGTGAAATACCATGTCCTAGACAAAAATTTTCAAAATTTCATTTTCAAATTCCTTGCCATGATTGCTTCTTATTTTTGAGATAAATACCATTTTTCATTTTGAACTCTCTTAGCAAAGTTTTTAAAGGATTCAAAAGTATCACTCTTTTGAGCTAAGAAAAATACTCAAGTGAATCTAAAGTAATCATCGACGATGACAAAAGCATAGTGTTTACCTCCTAGGCTTGCAACTCTAGTAGGTCCAAAAAACTCTAGATGCAAAAGTTGTAGATGTTTCAAGGTACTTACAATATTTTTGGATTTGAAGGAGGACTTGTGTTGTTTTCCTCTTTGCCAAGGTTCACATGTCTTACCTTTTTTAAATTTGACTTTTGGTAGTCCTCTTACTAGCTCTCCTTTGCTAAGGCTTTGAATTAAATCCATGCTTGCATGACCAAGCCTTCTATGCCACAACCAAGATTCATCACTAGTAGTCATAAGACACTTAGAGGAAAGGTTAGCTATTTTGTGTAAGTCTATTATGTAGGTATTGGCATCTCTACTTCCTTTGAATATCTCTTGGCCATTAAAAGAGGTTACAAGACATTCATTAGAGGTAAAGATTACTTGGTTTCCCTTATCACATAATTGACTTACACTTAACAAGTTATGTTTCAAACCATCAACAAGTAAAACATCTTCAATGAAAGTAGTATTATTAATACCAATGGACCGAATGCCAATTACCTTACCCTTAGTATTGTTTCCAAAGGTTACCTTACCACCATTAATACTTTTAATGTCATTGAATAGCTCTTTGTTTTCGGTCATATGCCTTGAGCATCCACTATCCACCAGCCAAGCTTTTTCTTTTATAGTGGACTTGAGGCATACCTATAAAATTACAATTTAAGTATCGTTTTTAGGTACCCAAATGAACTTAGGTCCTTGGGGGTTAGCACATGAAGGTTCCTAATGAGCCTTCCTTATCCAGCAATGTTTATTGATATCACCAAATTTCATACAATAATTACATTGTTTAGCTCTAAATATGTTTTTCAATTTTACCATGCTTTTAGCTACCATTATCCTATTAGGTGGAGTTTGTGAGCAGTGGCATGCACATGCATAATGACTTGGTACTTTCCTATGTGCATGCCTCTTTTACATAAAAGCATGATTGGCCTTTAGAGGTTTCCTTCTTAGGCTTACCGACCCTTGACCATTCCTTTTATAAATAGAGGATTTAGTGCTTGTTGTGCACTTAGCCCTTGGGACTATTACCTCTAATATGGAGATGTGGGGTTCATTTGACTTAACAAATGTGGTTTTGTGAGATGAAGATGATGTTCCATTAAATCCTAGACCATGTCTTATTAAACGTGGTCTTTGAGATACTATGAGAGTATCTAAACTCTTCTTGCCCTTATGAAATCTTGAAATGGAGTTTCTAAGTTCCTCAACTTCATTTTTCAAAACATTGTGCTCTTTAAGCAAGGGATTTTGTTGAGGGTCTATTGGAAAACTCATCTAGTGATTTTTGAAGAGATTCATTAGAAGATTTAAGCTCAAAATTTTCCTTTTCTAAAACTTTGATTTTGTTTTTCAAACTTGAAATATTATTTTTATAAGTATTGAATTTACATCTATATTTTTCTAATTCTAGGTTCAATACTTCTATTAGACTCAGCTCATCATCATCTTCACTATCACTATTATTATCACTACTATCATTATTGAATGAATATGAGTAAGGTGGTCCTACCTCATCCGTGACATGATCCTCTAAAGCCATGAAGCATAGGTTGACCTCTTCACTTTCATTGTCATCTTTTTCACTTAAAGAGCTTTCATCATCCCATGTGGCTTTGTGACCTTTCTCCCCATTATCTTTTTGATATTTTTTCTTGTGTTTCTTGAGCCTTGGACATTCTGGTTTGATATGTCCTTTCTTCCCATAGTCAGAACATTTTACCTCCTTTTTATTCCTTTGAGAGTCATTTGAGGAGTGTTTGAGATATCTTTGTTTGAAGTTTTGAGAGTTGCCAAATCTCTTTTCAATTATTCTTTTCAGTCTTCTCGAGAGCATTGCAATGTCCTCATTTGCATCATCACTCTTTTCTTCATCATCTTCAACTTCTTCTTGAGATTTTGAAGTAGAAGATCTTAGTGCTAGATGTTTTCTTTTTTTCTGGCTCGGTTTTAAGTTCTCTATCTCTTTTTATTGCCATTTCATATGTTAGAAGTTTGCCAATAAGCATATCGGTATTCATGACGCTCATGTCTTCTTTGGCTTCTTCTATACCAGCAACTCTTGAACCATAGTCTTTGAGAGGAAGGCTTCTTAGAATTTTGTTGTTTACATCTTCCAAGTTCAAGTATTTTCCAAGCTTTCTCATGTTGTTTATGATGGCTAAAAGACGGTTCATCTTATCGGTGATGGATTCATTGGATTTCATCTTGAAGAGTTCATAGTCTGAAGTGAGAAGTTGAATCTTCTTGGATTTAACTTGCTTTGTTTCTTCATGATAATTCTCTAATGTTTTCCACATACTATATGCGGTAGGGCAGTGTTGGATTCTACCACATTGTTCAATGGATAGTGAGTTTGCGAGAATTGTCATTGCCTTTTTGTTTTTGAAGTTTGCTCTACATTGAGGCTCTATCCAATCATCTCTTGAAAGGATTTCTTCTTCACCATCAACTCCTCTTCTGTTTGGTGGTGTCCATTCTTTCTGAACGTTATCCCAAACTTCAATTCCTTCACTATCGAGATATGTCTCCATCTGGAACTTCCAATGAGCTTAGTTTGCTCCATCAAAGTAAGACTTGAGACTTTGGAATCCTTAAGTGGCCATTTCTTGATCTTTGCTAGAGATTTTTAGGCTTTGATGCTAGACTAAGCTTTGATACCAATTGTTGCCCAAACAATGAACCAAGAAGGGGGGGTTGAATTGGTTATAAAAAAATTCTTAACCTTAATTGCGGAATAAAATTAAATAGAGTAGAGATGAAGAGATATCACACAAGAGACTTACAGAGGTTCGGGTATTAACAAACCCTACTCCTCTCCCCAATCTCAATTGGGAGTTTTACTAACACATTAAGTGTTACAATATAGTTTTACAAGCTCACTCCCAACTATGGTGTTTCTCTCAATGGCTAATACCTAACATAGAAATTCCCTTATGTTTTAATGGCTCACATAATAAACTAATTCCTTGTATTTTAGGACTCACACAATAAACCCTTAAAAGTGTTTCAATCTTAACCCAATATACCCAAATTCACTTGAGTAATAGATTACAATAAAAAACACTCACCAACCTATAATGCTCAGAAATTATGAGCAAATAGGATTTTACAAAGAATAAAGGATTTGTTGAAAGTAATTAATGCATAATGGCTACAACAAGATTTTTGATTCAAAGTAATTGTTGTTCTACTTGTTAGGATTCATAAATATTTTGCATTTATACTTTCTCAGCGATTTATAGCCGTTTGGATGCATTTAATGCAAAAATAGCTATTGAACCAACTCTTAACTTCGTGCCTGACATATTTCTCTGTCCTCATTCATGGTCGTGAATGTTCTTCAAAGTTGTGGTCCAAGTGGTGACTTTGGCTGTAAAGCTCTCTAGAAGAATTTGACATGTTATTTCAAGGGCGTGACTGGTTTGATCATTCACGGTTGGTACGATCCTTTATGGCCGCGAGCTTTAAATGTTGGAGAGTTGGTGCTAAGCTATCTCATGGGCGGGACATAATCAGTCATGGGCGTGAATATGCTATTTCTTCTTATTTTGACCTTCAAAAGTTGTCTTTCATTATTGCATCATATTTTATTCAAGATATATCATGTTCAACAAACTTAGAACACAAGCATTGTTAAATATATTATTACTATTTTATTTGTTAGCATCAAAATGATGGAATTACCCCTCAAGGTCCTCAAGGTTTAACAGATTGGACGAAGCCTCAACGAAGAGCTAATTTCAAAAACAAAAAGGCAATGACAATCCTTGCAAGCTCTTTATCTATTGAATGTGGCAGAATCTAACATTGTCTTACCTCATATAACATGTGGAAAACATTAGAGAATTATCATGAAGGAACCAAGCAAGTAAAATCCAAGAAGATTCAACTTCTTACTTTAGAATATGAACTTTTCAAAATGAAATCCAATGAATCCATCACTAACGTGATGAACCGTCTTCTAACCATCATCAATGGCATGAGAAAGCTTGGAAAGCACTTGAGCTTAGAAGATGTGACCAACAAAATTCTAAAAATCCTTTCTCTCAAAAACTATGGTTCAAGAGTTACAGGTATAGAAGAGGTCAATGAAGACATAAGCATCATGCCTACATATGTGCTTATTGGCAAACTTCTAATGCATGAGATGGCGGTAAAAAGAGATAGAGAACCTGAAGTTGAACCAGAAAAGAGAAAACCTCTAGCACTCAAAGCCTCTACTTCAAATTCTCAAGAGGTAATTGGAGATGATGAAGAGAAGAGTGATGATGAGAATGAAGACATTGTCATGCTCTCAAGAAGAATAAAAAGAATAATTGAAAAGAAACTAGGCAATTTTCAAAACTTCAAACAAAGAACCTTCAAACACTCTTCAGATGACTTTCAAAGAAATAAAGAGGAGGTAAAGTATTATGAATGCAGAAAGAAAGGACATATCAAATCAGAATGTCCAAAGCTCAAGAAACACAAGAAAAGATTTCAAAAAGATGATGGGCAGAAATCTCACAAAGTCACATGGGATGACGAAAGCTCTTCAAGCGAAAAAGATGATAATGAAGGAGAAGAGGTCAGCCTATGTTTTATGGCTTTAGAGGATCACTTCGAGGATGAGGTAGGTCCTTCTTACTCATACTCTTTTAATGATAATAGTAATGATAATAATAGTGATAGTGAAGATGATGATGATGATGATGATGATGAACAAAGTTTAATAGAAGTGTTGATCTTAGAATTAGAAAAATATAGAAGTAGACTTAAATCTTATAAAAATGATACTTTAGATTTGAAAAATAAAATATAAGTTTTACAAAAAGAGAATTCTAATTTTAAGACTTCTAATGAAACTCTTCAAAAATCTTTAGATGAGTATTCCTCTTGGCCCTTAACTAAATCTTTGCTTAAAGAAAACAACATTTTGAAAAATAAAGTTAAGGAACTTAGAAACTCAATTTCAAAGTTTCATAAAGGGAAAGAGAGTCTAAATACTCTCATAGTCTTTTAAAGACCACATTTAATAAGATATGGTCTAGGCTTTAATGAAACATCATCTTCATCTCACAAGACTACATGTGTTAAGTCTAGTGCACCACAAACCTCCACAATTGAAGTATTAGTCCCAAGGGCTAAGAGCATAGCACACACAAAACCCTCTATTCAAAAGAACCATAGTCAAGGGTCACTTGGCTTAAGAGGGAAACCTCAAAAGATCAATCATGCTTTTATGTATAAAAGGCATACACCTAGGAAGGCACCTATTCATCATGCATGTGTATGTCATTGCACACAAACTCATTCTAAATGGATGTTAAGACCTAAAAGCATGTCAAAACCGAAAAACATATATAGAGATGTCAATACTTATATAATAGACTTATATAAAATATCTAACCTTTCCTATAAGTGTCTTATGTCTATTAGTGATGAATCTTAGTCTTGCAAGCATGGAATTAATTCAAAGCCTCAGCAAAGGAGAGCTAGTGAGTGGACTTCCAAAAGTCAAATTTGAAAAAGATAAGACATGTGACCTTGACAAAGAGGAAAAAAACAAAAGTCATCCTTCAAATCCAAAAAATATAGTAAGTACTTTTAATCCTCTACAACTTTTGTGTTTAGATTTTTTTGGACCTACTGCAGTTGTTAGTTTAGGAAGTAAACACTACGCTTTTATCATTGTTGATGATTACTCTAAATTCACTTGGGTAATTTTCTTAGCTCAAAAGACTGATGCTTTTGAATCTTTCAAAAATTTTGCTAAAAGAGTTCAAAATGAAAAAGGCTATTTTATTTTCAAAATAAGAAGCGATAATGACAAAGAATTTGAAAATGAAAACATTGAAAACTTTTGTTTAGAATATGGTATTTCACATGATTTTTCAACTCCTAGGACACCTCAACAAAATGGAGTAGTAAAAAGGAAAAATCGAACTTTTAATTGAAATGGCTCGAATAATGCTCAATGAGTATGGTTTACTAACCTACTTTTAGCTGAACCACTAATATTGTGTGTTATATTTCAAATTGAGTTTTCAAAAGACCACTTTTAAAAAAAACTTCTTTTGAGCCATGGAATGGAAGAAAACCTATGGTATCTTACTTTAGAATATTTGGATGCAAATGTTTTATATTAAACACCAAGGACAACCTTGGAAAATTTGCCTCTAAATTCGATGAAGGTATCTTCTTAGAATACTCTACAACTAGCAAATCTTATAGAGTCTTTAATAAAAGGTCTTTAGTTGTTGAAGAGTCTATGCATGTCATTTTTGATGAATCTAGTAAGCTTGATCTTGTAAAAGGTAGTGTTCTTCATGATATTGTAGGTACAATGGAGAAGCTTGATCTTTATCATGAGAAGGATGATGATGATTAAGAGAAACAACAAAAAAATGTCTCTCTACCTCAAGCTCAAGAGCAAGACAACCAAGAGCTCCCAAAGGAATGGAAAATGATAAATAATCACCCCAAGGAACAAATCATTGGTGATCCTACTAAGGGTGTAAGTACTACATCTCATCTCAAACACTTAGATTCTAACCTTGCTTTTGTCTCTCAAATTGAGCCTAAAAATATTTATGAGGCTCTTAATGATGAAAGTTGGCTGATTGCTATGCTAGAGGAACTCAACCAATTTGAGAGAAGTAAGGTATGGACCTTAGTTCCAAAACCCAAAGATCATCAAATCATTGGTAGTAAATGGGTGCTTAGAAATAAGTTAGATGAATAAGGCTCAATAACTAGGAATAAAGCTAGTCTAGTTGCAAAAGGTTATAATAAAAAAAAAGGTATAAACTATGATGAAACCTATGCGTCATTAGCTAGATTAGAAGCAAGAAGAATATTTTTAGCATTTGTATACCATATGAATTTTAAACATTTTCAAATGGATGTCAAAAGTGCACTCTTAAATGGTTTTATAGAAGAGGAAGTATTTGTAGAACAACCTCTAGGTTTTGAAAGCCATAACTTGCCTAATCATATTTTTAAGCTTTCAAAAGCCTTGTATGGGTTAAAACAAGCTCCAAGAGCTTGGTATGAAAGACTAAGTTCTTTTATTTTAGAAAAGAATTTCAAAAGGACATGTGGATACAACCTTGTTTATTAAAAAGCATAAGCATCACATTTTAATTATTCAAATTTATGTTGATGATATCCTATTTGGGTCTACTAACGAATTGCTTTGCCAAAAATTTGCTAAGTATATGACTAGAGAATTTGAAATGAGCATGACGGGCGAACTTAAGTTCTTCCTTGGTCTACAAATCAAGCAAAATAATGAGGGAATATTCATCAACCAATCCAAGTACTCTAAAGAGTTAATGAAGAAATTTGTAATGGAAGGATGCAAAAATGCTAAGACTCTATGAGCACATCAACAAAATTGGACAAAGATGAGAAGGGGAAGAGCATAAATGAAAAGCTCCATAGAGGTATGATCGGATCACTTTTATATCTTACTGGCTCTAGGCCCCATATAGTGTATAGTGTATGCTTATGTGTTAGATTTCAATCTTGTTCTAAGGAATCACATTTTAATGTTGTAAAAAGGATTTTAAAATACTTAAATGGCACATTGCATCTAGCCTTATGGTATCCTAGAAATTTAGCTTTCCATATCATAGGATATTTGGATGCAGGTTATGCCGGTAGTCTTTTGGATAGAAAAAGATAGAAAAAGTACATCAGTCACTTGTCACTTTATTGGTGAATGCTTAGTTTCTTGGTTTATCCAGAAAAAAGTTTTGGTTGCATTATCTACCACTGAAGCAGAATATATGGCAGTAGGGTGTTGTTGCACTCAAATCTTATGGATGAGAAAACAACTTAAGGATTATGGTCATAGTTTGGACTATATACCCATCAAATGTTACAATACTAATGCTATCAACCTATATAACAATCTCATTCAACACTCTAGAAGTAAGCTTATTGATATTAGACATCATTTTCTTAGGGATCATGTTCAATATAGGGATGTCGTATTAGAATTTATTGATACAAATAATCAATTGGCAGATATTTTTACCAAACCTTTTAATGAAGAAAGTTTTTGTTTTATAAGAAGAGAGTTTGGTATGCTTGATGGATCAATATTGTCTTAATTATTTTTTTGTCAATTGTATATTGTATGAATCATGAATGTTAATTCTTTCATATGATGCATTTTACTCGACTAATTTTATGGTATGAAGTGGTTAACATGATAGAAATATGTGTTTTAACACATAGAAACTTTTTAGAAATCTTCCAATCTTGTTTTAGACTTAGTTTTATTTTTTGAAGATTTGAGGTGGTTCATGCCCATGACATATATTCACAGTCATGAACAAAGATAGAAAACAGTTCTAGTAGCTTTCACATTTTGCTTCACGACTTGCTTCACAGGTAGAAGTAGTGAAAATTAAGTTTCATGCCCGTTACTCTATTTGTCACACCCGTGAAACACTTTCTTCATGCCCATGACATATATTCATGGCCATGAACAAAGACATCAAAAAATTCAAGAATCATTCATGCTTTGTTTCACGACTTGCCTCATGGGAAGATGTAGTGAAGACTAAGCTTCATGCCCGTGAAAAGCCTTCTTCACACCCTTGACTGTTTAATGTCACAACCGTGACTCGTTTCACCTTCATTTTCACTGCTAGAGCACCCTTTCAACAAATTGTGATCCTGATGATTCATGCTCATGAAGTTATCGACTACAAAATGAAATTTTCTCTCTTTTCTCATTTCCATCTCTTGAAATTCTGGAATTTAACACACCCATTCAATATTTCTCACATTGGCCTCTTCCACATCCACTTTGGCACAGCAAGTTGCTGATCTTCTAGCACCTCGCCTTGACATGATGCAAGCTTCCATTGATGAGAGGTTGGAGAACCTCAAAGACTTTATGGAGTCTTGTATGGAAAGCCTCGAGGCAGAGGTTACAGGCCTTAGGGACGATTTATCAGGCTTGAAGCCTACTTAGAGTCCTAACTATCTTGTAGTAGTTTTACCTTTGTTGCTACATGACTTTATCTTTATGCATTTTATTTTTCATGTAATCTTTGTCACCTTTAATTTTTAATACAACTATCTTATTGACATTTCAATCTTTTTGGTGGTGACAAAGGGGGAGAAACAAGCAAATATGTGTTCAACAATATATGTCAATTGGATTGGAGAAATAAGAATATATGTGTTCAATATATGTTCAATATATGATGGCATGAATATACAATATGTAATGTGTGATTATACAATATGCAAAATTTATTTCAATTAATGATATGCATAAGCTATTCCTCACATCAACCTTTCATATACCTTGCAACTTGAACTTATTTTATTTAATGCATAAGATATACTTAACATATATCTCACATATACCTTGAATACACTTAGTTATACATGTTTTATTTAATGAGATATACTTAAGATATACCTTGCATATACTTATTAGTTTGCAAATACCTTATTAGTTTGAAAATACCTTTGCTATAGTTCTTTCAAATCTTGCACTTCATTATTTTATCTTAAGAACTTTTTGAGGGGGAGGCTTCTCAAAAGCACATATTGTAACACCACATCTTATGCATTTTAGTATAACCTATCCAAACATCAAGTAATCATACATGGCGTACTGGAAAGGTAAAATACCCTGTTAACAATAGTAGTAAAATTTTTTTTCATATCCTGTAATATAATTCCATGACTTTGCAAGTCTCATATCCTATAATTTCATTCAATGACTTGCAAGTCTCATATCCTGTAATATTATTCACTGACTTTGCAAAGTTAACACTGAGGTTTTCACCACAATATAATATATCACATATATCAAAACATAAACTTTTCACATAAGTATTTTCGAGTTGATTTTATTTATACATATTTAGACTCATTCCAAAATGACTATACCTATTCAAGCACGTAAATACAAAAAAACACATATGACATATTTTCATGCTTGTGTGGAATGCAAGGAGAGAAAGAGTGATGAGGCTCGGCCAGTGACCTGTGCTCCATGTCTTTTATACGCTACTCAAAATGAGCTATCACTTCTCTTTACCTGAAAAATGATGCAAATTGATGAGTTGCTGCTCAGTGAGCATAACCATCCAATGAGCTCTAAAGTACCAAACAACTCATAGTCATAAATCACAATTCCAATATATACCATGTATTCCATTCCATTCATCAGTCAATAACATATAAATATAGATAAAATCAAGTATTCAATAATTGTTATTTACTTATGCTTTGCTTGTACATTTTATTTTGTTGTGACCAGATTAAACGAACATTGCCCCGGGTTTCCATGTGAACATTTGCATTTGCATTTGCTAGCTAGTTTGATCATTTGTTTCATTTGCACATTTGTTGGGCCATAGGCCTCTTCTTTTGCTTTGCACATTTGTTGGGCCATAGGCCTCTTCTTTTGCTTTGCACATTTGTTGGGCCATAGGCCTCTTCTTTTGCTTTGCAATGTCGATTAACTAGTCACAACGCCTTTTTAGCCCATATGCATATGCACTTGTATTTAAGCTTTCATCAACCATTGCATCTTTATCATATACAACATACATATATTCCCTATATACCTCATATGTCAAACATACACCTTGTATATACTATACATGTACCATGTATATATATCACATTTGTCAAACATATACCTCAAATATACCACAAGTATACCATTTAAATGTACCACAATGTCACAAATTATCCATCATTACATTATCAAGGACCAATCATGACAATCACATGAATCACATAGCAAGCAACATTCATTTGCACTAAAGAATTCAATCGATAATTAGACTCACCGTTCTCCTTTGATTCCGACCCCTAACTTATTGTCTATCCGCTCCTTGTGGTTCTCCAATATGTTGCGAGCCTAATATGAAAACATAATCGATTAACTCATGATTAGAGAGACTTAATGTGGCTTAAATAAATTAATATGCATTGTTCATGTCAATAGTTAAGATTTTTCCTATGAGGCAGTGTGACCTTATGGGACTGTTTAGCCTATAACTTTTTCTATAATTGACCAATTACTCTGATTCTTGTTCCTAATTAACAATACCACACATATATAGTACATATTCAAATTTCAGACCAATTGGATCATTATATAATATTTGGTGGAATTTCTAAGAGTATTCTTTTTTCTGCCTTGTTTTCTTCCTTTAGGCAGTTTCAGGGTACTCATTTGGGTTCATCATAAATTACACTCTATAAGTCCTATTTTAATGAAACTTTACAGACACTTATATGGGTTCATATGGAACATGTTTCATGTTTACAACGTTTACCAATTATGTCTCTAAGGTCTTCTAATTATACCAAACATATTACTGTTCCAGAATAGAATTGGCTTCCAGACCAGTATGACTTCCAAAGGCCATAACTTAGTCTATAGATAACATATTAAGCTAAAATTAGTACCAAAATTTAGATAAGAAATATATCTATAACTTTACTGTTTTGATAATGTACAGAATGTAGCTCTAAAAAGCTCAAATTATCCAACCAATGTACTGGATCTGCCCAGGGTACTCAGTAGGCAGTTCAAACCATGGAACAGTCATGGTTCCATTCACCATAAATCCCCATTTAAAAGACCTATGAACCTGAAATTTGGTATACAGATACAAAACCCATATATCTACAACTTTTATGTTTTTAGAGACTTCAAATAAGGGCTTTAACATATTCGAAATCAAACCACACAGTAGCTAACTTGGTTAGGGTTTATACCCTGACCAGTTTCAGTACGAAGGGCATATCTCTCCTTATACATAACATATTGCAAAAATGTTTACATATCCACAAATCTAAGATATAAAGGAAAAAATTTTGTGTTTTACACATTTCCAGAATCAATTTCTATTAATATCAAAATCGGGGTGCAATTCAGTGCCTAATATTGAACCTAAGCAACTCAAATAAACCCTATAGCAATAAGAATTGATTACTTACCAAGAACAACCTTGAAAGGGATCAATTAGCTTCAAAAACTAGGTGAAACAAGGAAGAATTTAAGTCTGAAATGGAGGAAATTGAAGAAGAAAACGGGGCTGAAGTGAGGAGGCAGAAATGGGGAAGAAAGATAAAGATAAAGCCAACTTGTTTTTTGTCCTTTTCTCTTTTTCTCTTTTTCTCTTTTTCTCTTCTCTTTTCTCTTCTCATTTCTCATTTCTCTTCTCCTATATTTCTCTTTTGTTTCATTTTCATTTTATTTTATATTTTTTTTATTATTATTTACATATAGTTATAATTCCATTAATTCACACAATAATACAACTTAATCATTTAACCTGATTTAACTAAATTAACAATGTAATTGTTTACTAATCTTAATCTAATCACTTTGCTTACTTTAATTTATACACCTTATTCAATTCATTTCTAATACTTTGTTATCCTCATTTAGGTTAAAATTACACACGTGCGACTCGATACAAGTGCCAAATACTAGGACACGTAGCTAGTGCGTGTCATAAACTTGTCCCTACGAAAATACGTATGAAATGCATGTGTTCAATTGAATTGTATGCAAGATGCTTATGTTCAATGAAATGCATGTGGGGAAGGTCAAGGATGTTACAATTCTCCCCTCCTTTTAAAAATTTAGTCCTCGAAATTAATACCTGAAAACAGGTGTGGATATTGCTTTTTCATATTTTCTTCTGTTTTCCATGTTGCCTCTTCTTGTAAATGGTTACGCCATAATACCTTAACCAAAGGTATTTCGCGATTTCTTAGCTGTTTAGTCTTGTATCCAATGATTTGCACTGGTTCCTCAACATAACTCATGTCTTCTGCAATCTCAATGGCTTGATCTTTAAGTACATGTGTAGGATCTGACCTGTATCTTCTAAGCATGCTCACATGAAACACATTATGTATCTGAGCCATCTCGGGTGGTAAAGCCAACCTATAAGCCAATGGACCAATCTTCTCAAGAATTTCATATGGCCCTATATACCTTGGGCTCAATTTACCCTTTTTGCCAAATCGAATTATTCCTTTCCATGGAGACACACGAAGAAATACCTTTTCACCCAACTCGTATTCCATCTCCCTTCTATGCTGATCAACATAACTTTTCTGCCTATCCTGTGCTGCCTTTAGCTTGTTCTTGACAACCTTGATCTTATCCACTGTGTCTTGCACTAGCTCTGGCCCTTCTAATGCACGTGCTCCTTCTTCATCCCAAATGATAGGGCTTCGACACTTTCTGCCATACAATGCTTCATATGGTGCCATCTGGATACTGCTATGATACTGGTTGTTGTAAGCAAATTCAATCAATGCTATATATTCATCCCAAGCACCTCTGAATTCCATAGAACATGCCCTAAGCATTTCTTCCAATGTTTGTATAGTCCTTTCTGATTGTCCGTCAGTCTGTGGGTGGAATGCATTGCTAAAGTTCAATTTTGTTCCCAATGCATTCTGTAAACTCACCCAAAAATGTGAAGTAAACCGTGGATCTCTATCAGACACAATGGATACTGGAATGCCATGTAATCTGACTATCTCCTTCACATATAATTTGGCCAAACTCTCAAGTGTACAACCCCATCTGATAGGTAGAAAATGTGCTGACTTGGTTAATCTGTCAATAATTACCCATACTGCATCATTTTTCCGTGGAGTTCTTGGCAATCCATAGACAAAATCCATCGTTATTCTTTCCCATTTCCATTCTGGCACTAGCAATGGATGTAACTTACCAATTGGTGCCTGATGTTCAATTTTAATCTGCTGACATGTCAAGCATTTGGAAACATATTCTGCTATATCTTTCTTCATTCTTGGCCACCAGTAATGAGGCCTTAAACTGTGATACATCTTTGTCATCCCTGGGTGCATTGCATAGGGTGCATTGTGTGCCTCTTCCATTATTTCTTGACGCAAGTTCTCAGTGTCTGGAACACATATGCATGACTTTAACATCAGTACATCATCCTGCAATTGAAAATCTTTACTGTTTTCCTGCCTTACTGATTCAATTTTCTCACACAATTTAGGATCTTTGCTTTGTGCTTCTTTGATCCTCTCCTTTAGTATAGGTCTGACTCGAAGAGTAGCAATAAGTGATCCTTCATCATGTATATTTAATTCAACATTCATAGATCGTAATTGAATCAAATATGGAAAAGAGGATACTTGCAAGTGAGCTACACTGCCACTAGCCTTCCTACTCAATGCATCTACTACCACATTGGCTTTCCCTGGATGGTATTCAATTGTACAGTCATAATCTTTCAATAGCTCTAACCACCGTCTCTGCCTCATGTTTAATTCTTTCTGTGTCAGCAAATAACCCAAGCTTTTATGGTCTGTGAAGATTTGGAATGTCTCACCATACAGATAATGCCTCCAAATCTTCAATGCAAATACGACTGCAGCTAGTTCTAAATCATGCACTGGATATGAGATCTCATGTGGTCTCAGTTGTCTGGATGCATAAGCTATCACCTTACCATGTTGCATCAACACACATCCCAAGCCTTGGTGAGAAGCATCACTATATACTGTAAACCCACCTGTACCTGTAGGGATGGTTAACACTGGTGCTGAGGTTAGCCTGTGTTTTAGTTCATCGAAACTCCTCTGACATTCTGGAGTCCACTTGAAAGGCACATTCTTTCTCAACAATTTAGTCAAAGGGCTAGCAATTAAGGAGAATCCATCAACAAATCTACGATAATATCCGGCTAAACCCAAAAAACTACGCATTTCTGAAATATTTTTAGGAGCTTCCCAATTTACCATAGCCTCAATTTTCTTTGGGTCAACCTCTATGCCCCTACACGACACCACATGTCCAAGAAACACCAAATGATCAAACCAGAATTCGCATTTACTCAATTTGGCATATAATTGTTTCTCCCTCAAAGTTTGCAACACAATTTTTAAATGTTGTTCATGTTCTCCCCTATTCTTCGAGTACACCAATATGTCATCAATAAATACTATCACAAACCTATCCAAACATGGTTGAAACACCTTATTCATTAAAGCCATAAATGCAGCTGGAGCATTAGTCAATCCAAATGGCATTACTAAAAATTCATAATGCCCATACCTGGTTCGAAAGGCAGTCTTTGGAACATCTGCTTCTGCTACCTTCAGCTGGTAATAGCCTGATTTCAAATCGATATTGGAGAATATTTGGGCTCCTTGCAACTGGTCAAACAAATCATCTATTCTGGGTAACGGATATTTGTTCTTCACTGTCATTTTATTCAGTTGCCTGTAATCGATGCACAATCTCATAGTTCCATCTTTCTTTTTAACAAATAACACTGGAGCTCCCCATGGTCATACACTAGGTCTAATATACCCTTTGTCAAGTAACTCCTGCAATTGGGCCTTTAGTTCTTTCAACTCAACTGGGGCCATTCTGTAGGGTGACCTTGATATTGGTGCAGTTCCTGGTACTAGTTCAATAGTAAATTCTATCTCTCTATCTGGTGGTAAACCAGGTAGATCATCTGGGAATACATCAGCAAATTCCCTTACCACTGGTATATTTTCAAGCAAGCTATCAGTGGTTCTAGTATCAGTCACATATGCCAAATATGCTTCACATCCCCCTTTGATCATTCGAAATGCCTTTACAGCTGAAACTAGACATGTAGGCACAAGTTTTCTTTCACCTAGAAATACTACCCTTGGCTGGTTTGGTGATTCCAAAATTACTTCCTTAGTAAAGCAATTCACTATTGCATGATGTCTAGTTAACCAGTCCATTCCTAATATCACATCAAATTCATATATTGGCAATAAAATCAGATCAGCTATTAACTCAGCTCTGTCAATGCATATCAGGCAATCACGATAGACATTATTCACAACTACCACTGTTCCCAATGGCGTACTCACATTTATGTCAATCCCCAAAGGCTCATGCATTTGATGCAATTCAGATGCCATATGCAATGATATAAATGAATGAGTGGAGCCTGGGTCAATCAATGCATATGCTAATATTTCAGAAATATAAATATTACCAGTGACTACTTCGGGGGCATCCACTGCCTCTTGTCTAGTCATAGCAAACACCCTGGCATGAGTAGGAGGTCTAGAACTCTGACCTTCATATCTGGTCACTCCTCTGCCCAGTGTACTAGTCTTGCCCCTGCCTCTTCCTCTGCCTTGTGTCCCACTAGTAGGGTAGACCCTCGGTGCCTCAACAGTAGTCTCAGATACTCCTCTGTCTCTGCTAGTCTTTGCTAGTTTGGCTCTATTTGGACAGTCTCTATACATGTGCTCCATTGATCCACAGAAATAACATGCTCCTATGAGCCTTCTACATTCGCCCGTATGTTGTCTGCCACAATGACTACATGTGGGCCTCTGTTCAACATATTGGCTCTGCCCTCTGCCTGGGTAAGAGAAAGTCATTCCTCGACCTCTAGAACTGGAGTACCCACTTCTGTTACCAGATTGTGCAGGCATATATCTACCTCTTTTCTCCAACCTTCTGCTAGACTCACCAAAGAATTCACGTGATGGCCTTTTTATTTGTTGTTCCCCAGCTTCTTTCATTAACCGTTCAGCTCTGATTGCAGCAGCTCTGAGCCTAGCATAACTATCAAGATCAGTAGTCGTGATTCTATTTCTGATCACATATTTGAGTCCCTCTTCAAACTTCCTGCATTTGTCTCTTTCAGTAGAGACCATGAAAGTGGCATAATGGGAAAGCTTGTTAAATTGTACTTCATACTCCGCAATAGACATATTCCCCTGTTTTAGATTCAGGAATTCCTTCCTCTTCTCATCTTTATATGCTTCAGGCATGTAATTGTTCTGAAATTCCAGGAGAAAATCATTCCATGTCAACACCGGTGGTTGTGCATCACTGTCAGGGACTGTCTCCCACCATTCATAAGCATTTCCTTGCAGTAAGGATACTGCATAATCGAATTTCTCATCTGGAGTACATCTCATCATATTCAGTACCCTCTGTGTCCTTTTCAGCCATGTCTCAGCTTCTGCTGGGTCTGTTGTGCCACTGAAATCAGTTGCACCATGTTTCCTCAGCTTGTCATACCGTCTTTCCTTGTACATTTCAGGACCATATACTTCTTGTTCTAGGTTTTCATGGGGTACTTCTGCATGAGATGACTGTGATGCATGTACTGGAGCTCTAGCTCCTAGTGCTGGTTGCTCTCTATGTAAATGAGGTGATGCCTCATGAGAATGCATTTCGGCCGGCCTCTCCCTCCTTGGTGAATTATGTCTTATGATGTCCCTAAAATATATGAAAGTATGTCACTACATAATGTTCAACACATAGGATGCATATGTTATCATGCTCTTATGCTTATGCATGTTCCCATGGAACCTATCCCTGCTCTGATACCAAAAATGTAACACCACATCTTATGCATTTTAGTATAACCTATCCAAACTTCAAGTAATCATACATGGCGTACTGGAAAGGTAAAATACCCTGTTAACAATAGTAGTAAAATTTTTTTTCATATCCTGTAATATAATTCCATGACTTTGCAAGTCTCATATCCTATAATTTCATTCAATGACTTGCAAGTCTCATATCCTGTAATATTATTCACTGACTTTGCAAAGTTAACACTGAAGTTTTCACCACAATATAATATATCACATATATCAAAACATAAACTTTTCACATAAGTATTTTTGAGTTGATTTCATTTATACATATTTAGACTCATTCCAAAATGACTATACCTATTCAAGCACGTAAATACAAAAAAACACATATGACATATTTTCATGCTTGTGTGGAATGCAAGGAGAGAAAGAGTGATGAGGCTCGGCCAGTGACCTATGCTCCATGTCTTTTATACGCTACTCAAAATGAGCTATCACTTCTCTTTACCTGAAAAATGATGCAAATTGATGAGTTGCGGCTCAGTGAGCATAACCATCCAATGAGCTCTAAAGTACCAAACAACTCATAGTCATAAATCACAATTCCAATATATACCATGTATTCCATTCCATTCATCAGTCAATAACATATAAATATAGATAAAATCAAGTATTCAATAATTGTTATTTACTTATGCTTTGCTTGTACATTTTATTTTGTTGTGACCAGATTAAACGAACATTGCCCCGGGTTTCCATGTGAACATTTGCATTTGCATTTGCTAGCTAGTTTGATCATTTGTTTCATTTGCACATTTGTTGGGCCATAGGCCTCTTCTTTTGCTTTGCACATTTGTTGGGCCATAGGCCTCTTCTTTTGCTTTGCACATTTGTTGGGCCATAGGCCTCTTCTTTTGCTTTGCAATGTCGATTAACTAGTCACAACGCCTTTTTAGCCCATATGCATATGCACTTGTATTTAAGCTTTCATCAACCATTGCATCTTTATCATATACAACATACATATATTCCCTATATACCTCATATGTCAAGCATACACCTTGTATATACTATACATGTACCATGTATATATATCACATTTGTCAAACATATACCTCAAATATACCACAAGTATACCATTTATATGTACCACAATGTCACAAATTATCCATCATTACATTATCAAGGACCAATCATGACAATCACATGAATCACATAGCAAGCAACATTCATTTGCACTAAAGAATTCAATCGATAATTAGACTCACCGTTCTCCTTTGATTCCGACCCCTAACTTATTGTCTATCCGCTCCTTGTGGTTCTCCAATATGTTGCGAGCCTAATATGAAAACATAATCGATTAAATCATGATTAGAGAGACTTAATGTGGCTTAAATAAATTAATATGCATTGTTCATGTCAATAGTTAAGATTTTTCCTATGAGGCAGTGTGACCTTATGGGACTGTTTAGCCTATAACTTTTTTCTATAATTGACCAATTACTCTGATTCTTGTTCCTAATTAACAATACCACATATATATAGTACATATTCAAATTTCAGACCAATTGGATCATTATATAATATTTGGTGGAATTTCTAAGAGTATTCTTTTTTCTGCCTTGTTTTCTTCCTTTAGGCAGTTTCAGGGTACTCATTTGGGTTCATCATAACTTACACTCTATAAGTCCTATTTTAATGAAACTTTACAGACACTTATATGGGTTCATATGGAACATGTTTCATTTTTACAACGTTTACCAATTATGTCTCTAAGGTCTTCTAATTATACCAAACATATTACTGTTCCAGAATAGAATTGGCTTCCGGACCAGTATGACTTCCAAAGGCCATAACTTAGTCTATAGATAACATATTAAGATAAACTTAGTACCAAAATTTAGATAAGAAATATATCTATAACTTTACTGTTTTGATAATGTACAGAATGTAGCTCTAACAAGCTCAAATTATCCAACCAATGTACTGGATCTGCCCAGGGTACTCAGTAGGCAGTTCAAACCATGGAACAGTCATGGTTCCATTCACCATAACTCCCCATTTAAAAGACCTATGAACCTGAAATTTGGTATACATATACAAAACCCATATATCTACAACTTTTATGTTTTGAGAGACTTCAAATAAGGGCTTTAACATATTCGAAATCAAACCACACAGTAGCTAACTTGGTTAGGGTTTATACCCTGACCAGTTTCAGTACGAAGGGCATATCTCTCCTTATACATAACATATTGCAAAAATGTTTACATATCCACAAATCTAAGATATAAAGGAACAACTTTTGTGTTTTACACATTTCCAGAATCAATTTCTATTAATATCAAAATCGGGGTGCAATTCAGTGCCTAATATTGAACCTAAGCAACTCAAATCAACCCTATAGCAATAAGAATTGATTACTTACCAAGAACAACCTTGAAAGGGATAAATTAGCTTCAAAAACTAGGTGAAACAAGGAAGAATTTAAGTCTGAAATGGAGGAAATTGAAGAAGAAAACGGGGCTGAAGTGAGGAGGCAGAAATGGGGAAGAAAGATAAAGATAAAGCCAACTTGTTTTTTGTCCTTTTCTCTTTTTCTCTTTTTCTCTTTTTCTCTTCTCTTTTCTCTTCTCATTTCTCATTTCTCTTATCCTATATTTCTCTTTTGTTTCATTTTCATTTTATTTTATTTTTTTTATTATTATTTACATATAGTTATAATTCCATTAATTCACACAATAATACAACTTAATCATTTAACCTGATTTAACTAAATTAACAATGTAATTGTTTACTAATCTTAATCTAATCACTTTGCTTACTTTAATTTATACACCTTATTCAATTCATTTCTAATACTTTGTTATCCTCATTTAGGTTAAAATTACACACGTGCGACTCGATACAAGTGCCAAATACTAGGACACGTAGCTAGTGCGTGTCATAAACTTGTTCCTACGAAAATACGTATGAAATGCATGTGTTCAATTGAATTGTATGCAAGATGCTTATGTTCAATGAAATGCATGTGGGGATGGTCAAGGATGTTACACATATTGCTAGATTATTTGTCACCATCAAAAATGGGGAGATTGTTGAACATTGAGGTGTATTTCTGTCATTTTGATAATAACAAATAATCTAGCAATATGTGCTTTTGAAAAGTCTCCCCCTCAAAAGGTGCTTAAGATAAAATAATGAAGTAACCCTTGCTCCATTTCCAACGCGTAGGTCTGACTTTCCCTTATTGGGCTATCTACTGTTCCTTAGGCCCTGCATATCAGTGTATATGTATGAGCCACATCCGGTATCTAATACCCATATATTATTATTGAAAACAGTATTAATTTCAAAGACAAAAATACTTGAAGTAAATGGGGCATCATATGCCTTCTTCTTCAAGGACTCTAAGTAAGCCTTGCAGTTTCTCTTCCAATGGCCATCCTTGCCGCAATGGAAGTATGTCCCTTTTGGAGCAATCTCCTTGGCCTTCTTCTTAGCCACGTTTCCCTTAGACTTTATGGACTTTTTCTTTTTCTTAAGGTTCTTCTTTTTAGAACCTGAAGAGTCCACCAGCATCACAACCTTACTGTCCTTCTTGACAGATGGCTCAGCTGTTTTGAGCAAGTTAATCAGCTCAGGAATAGTGGTAGAGATTTGGTTCATCCTATAGTTAAGCACAAAATATGAATAACTATCTAACAAATCGATTAGAATTAAGTCAATACTTAATTCATGGTCCATCACAAATCCCAAGGTAGTCAACCTTTCAATATAGCCATTCATCTTCTATAACATCCTCGACCTCCCCCACATGTATATCCATATGCATTTCATTTGAACATATGCATCTTCCATATAATTCAATTAAACATGTGCATTTCATACATATTTTCTTAGAAACAAGTTTATGACACACACTAGCTACGTGTCCTAGTATTTGGCAATTGTATCGAGTGGCACATGTGTACTTATAAGCTAAATGAGGATAACAAAGTATTAGAAATAAATTGAATAAGGCGTCTAAATTAAAGTAAGCAAAATGACTAGCTTAAGATTAGTAAATATTTTACATTGTTAATTTAGTTAAATTGGGCCAAATGATTAAGTTGTATTATTGTGTAGATTAGTGGAATTATATATATATATATATATATGTATATATATATGTAAATAATAATGATAATAATATAGATAAAATAAAATGAAAATGAAACAAAAGAAAAATAAAAGAAAATAGAAGAGAAAAGAGAAGAGAAAAGAGAAAAGAGAAAAGAGAAAAGAGAAAAGAAGAAGAGAAAAAGAGAAAAGGACAAAAAGGTTGGCTTTATCTTCTTTCCCTCCCCCATTTCTGCTTCCTTACTCCAGCCCATTTTCTTCTTCATCTTCCTCCATTCCAGACTTCAATTCTTCCTTGTTTCACTTAGTTTTTTAGGCAAATTAATCCCTTGCAAGTTCATTCTTGGTAAGTAATCAATTCTTATTGTTATAGGGTTGATTTGAGATGCTAAGGTTCATTAATAGGCACTGACTTGCACCCTGATTTTGATATCAATAGAAATTGATTCTGAAAAGTTTAAAGCACAACACTTGTTTTTTATGTCTTAGATTTATGGATATGTAAACAATTTTACAAGATTTGGTGTATATGAAGAGAAATCCTTTCTTTACTGAAACTGGTCAGGGTGTGAACCCTAGCCAAGTTAGCTACCGTGTTCTTTGGTTTTGAATATGTTAAAGCCATTATTGGACGTATCTCAAAATATAAAAGTTGTAGATATATGTGTTATGTATCTTTATACCAAATTTCAGGTTCATATGTCTTGTATATTTTGAGTTATGGTGAATAGAATAATGATTGTTACATGGTTTGAACTGCTTGCTTAGTGCCCTGGGCAGATCCAGATATTTGTTTGGATAATTTGAGCTCCTTAGAGATTTCTTCAGTAAATTATCAAAGCATTAACGTTATAGGTATATGTCTTGTCTAAATTTTGGTACTAATTTCAGCTTAATATGTTATGTATAGCCTAAGTTATGGCCTTTGAAAATCATACTGATCCGAAAGCCAACTCTGCTTTGGACCAGCGAAATGTTTCTTATAATTTGAAGCCCTTAAAGACATAATTTGTAACGCCCACTAATTAGAGTTTAATTAGAATAAATATGTGGTGTAAATAGAAAAAAAATATGATAGATAATAGAGATTAAAATAGATGAAATCATTAATTAAATTAGAAATTAAAATAAATTAAATTGATGGAAAATATAAATTTGATTAAATTAGACCACAAAATTAAATTGTATTTTTTGTAAAAATTTAAAAGGACTAGATATAAGTAAAAATACGAAGATGATGATAATAATAATAATAATAATAATAATAATAATAATAATAATAATAATAATAATAATAATAATAATAATAATAATAATAATAATAATAATAATAATAATAATAATAATAAGAAAATTAAAAAAAAAAAGAAAAGAAGGGAAGACTAAAATCGGGAATAAGGGAGGGGAGGGGAAGTCAATTAAGACTTTACCCCATTTCTTCCAACTTCACCTCTCTTTTTCTTCTTCTTCTTCATCCCTTTCCTTCCTCCATATCATAGCCCCAAAATCTTCATCCTCTCCTTCACGATTTTCAAGAAAATTCACTCCAAATAAATCTAATCTTGGTAAGTAATATCTTTTCCCTTATTATTGTGTTATTAGAGCTTTTAAGATTATGTTCTGCAGTGTACTTCGTCCATTTTTTTGAGTACCCTATGAATTGAATTTGAGGATGTATAAAATATAAAAGTTGTTTATATATGTCTTGTGCATCTTTCTGTCAAATTTTATTGAATGATTTTGAGTATATAAAGAGAAATGGTCATTGGAGTGAAACTGGTTTAGGGAGACGTATCAACTAAATAACCTACGGCTTTTGTTTAAATTGATCATCTTAATGGATGAATATGAGATTTTGTAAAATATGAAAGTTGTAGGTATATGTGTTATTTAGGTCTCTACAAAAGTTCGTATAAATATCTCGTGTAGTTTAAGTTATACTAAAATGAACTATAACTGTTTCTTGATTGAGCTAGTTTCATATACCTGTACAGCTCTAGTAACTTCGTCCTTATATTTGACCTCTTTTTTAGATCGAACTAACTAAAGTTAAAAACATGAAAGTTTTATTTCTATGTCGTACCTAAAGTTCTGCGAAAGTCTCACCTTAAAATGTCATGTATTTTGTGAGTTCTGAGCTGAACAATTGAACTGGTTGGGTTGATATTCTAAGTTAAACCAGTTAGAGATCCTCTAGTATTTGAGAATCTTAGAGATCGAATCTAGAAATGAGGTAAACATGAAAACTGTTTTCAATTAACTTATATAATTGTATAAAAAGTTTCATAATAATTGAAGCAACACATTGAAACATATGAATTTTAAATATGGTACCCTGGAACTACCTAAGGGCAGAGAACAAAGCAATATTTAACAATATACCAAAAATCGTGTAATGCTTCAAAAATTATGAAATTTTATAATGTTTTATTTTTAGATGTTAAATTTAATTAGGATTAAGAATCATATCAATTGGATAAGTATAGAAAAAGTTATTGATCCAACAGTCCTAAAAGGTCCTATTCCAGCTTAAAAGAAATTGTTGTTATTTATTTAAACTATATTAAGAATAAATATTTTATCAATGTATTAATTATTTATATTTTTGAATTAGGATCTCAACAAGAAGAAGATCAATAAAAGTAGACAAGCTCCAAATTTTTTAGATTTTGGAAAAAAGCTCGATTGAGGTTTGTACATATATGCATTTTAGTTTGCCTTTTTGCATGCTTGTGTGTTAATTGAATAAGAGACATATTTGAATAATGTATTAAAATGTGTAAATATGAAATGAATTGAGTGCTTAATCAATGAAACTTCATGTTAATGCATGTATAGATATATGGATGAATAATTGATTGATAAAAGTAGGAAATTTTGGTTTAAGATTGTAAATGTGTGTTAAGGGTTGTGATTGTAGAATATGTAACATAATATATTTTTCAATATGGATTAATATATGATTGATTAAAAATGTGATAATTATTAATGGTAATTATTGAATAATTAGGACAATAAAGAATGAAGTTAGAAGGTCATGTATGACATATGTATTTGATATGAAAAGAGAGGTTATATTACATACTTGGACTCATAAAGTTATTATAAATTTTAGTTTTGTTTTAAAAGATTTGTTGACTTTGATTGTATAAGGAACTAATTAAAGTATGCCAATATTACTTAAATGGTTATATATAATGGAATATCATATGAATATATTATTTTAAATTTTATAATCATATTTTCATTATAAATGTAAAGGGAATATTGATTTCAGCAAATTAATATATAAAGAAAAATAAATAAGTAATAACCTTAATTGCCTAGTTCTCAACCTGTGGACTAATTAGGGATAGATGGTGTACCATTGCAGGGGCATTACGGTACCAATATTGTATGGTTTAGGAACAGAGTGGTATTAGCTCCGAGAGCACCCCTGTCCTAATTGTGCACAGATGATGTGATTATACTCGGTCATGAGGCTTAAGCTTTGCGAGCACTTTTGACTTGAAACTATAGTGAGTAGGGTGCTTAAGCTCCGCAAACGGCCCTACTACACGTCCTATATCCGGACAGTCTAGGAATGAGATTTGGGCTATTTATATTAAAATATTATATATAAATTAATTAAAAGACGTACATGTACACGTTGAAAGATAAAATGTGTGAAATAGTATGAATTATAAATATTTATTAAGGTAAGCTAAATTTATAATTGAGTTATATATATATATATATATATATATATATATATATATATTATCAATGAATTTGGTAATATTGTATAATCATGTGGTTGTCCCTGTATAATATATGTTGGAATATTGTGTACTGTATTATGAATTATCTACCATGCATTTTGGTAACTGTATGTTAAAATATTTATGTTTATATGGATTGAAATTTGAGTTAACTAAACTAACATAACTTTAGGGAAATCAATTAAATTAAAATGAGTTATGAAAACATGAGAGGAGGTAGAATGCTTAATATTTTATATATTACATATGGTTGAATATATGCAATTCATGTCCTGATACAAATATAATGATAATATAATGGAATTTAAATTTTATTTTATTATAATATTTTCTAAATTTTATACAATGATTTATTTAAATTATATCATGATTATTATGACCCACGTTTGTGTGACTACATGGGAAAACTTAAATACTTATATGTACCACTAAGCTAGAAATGAATTAGCGTGGGTTTTCCCGCGTAGGAACTAGAGCTTGCAAGTAGTAAACTGTGAAGTTGATAGAGGAAGTACAAGCCCATACTAGAGGAAACGTGTCAGAATTGGTTGAGGGTCGGATGCATATTATTTTTTCATTTTCTTAATTATCATGCATATGGGTTTGTTAGACATGTCTTATATATAGTTAAGAACATATTTTGTATTTTGGTATTATATCTATATAGTTAGATGTAAGGTTAAAGCCATTAATTTTGATAGCCATAATGAAGTATAATATTTATGTAATATGATGATGTATTTGATAATTGAATCCATATGTATATTCGAATATTAAAAAAAAATGTCAATTTAGTTATTAAATGAAAATTTTAAATTCAAGCTAGTTTCATTCAAATTGTCTGTGTCATTATGCTTATGTAATGGGACTATTCCTATTATATAGGCAGGATGTCACATAATTGATAAAAATTATAAACATGAAAAATGTTTCATTTGAACCCATATAAGTTTTTGTAAAGTTTCATTGAAATATTACTTATATATATTATAAGTTATGATGAACCAAAGTTGGTACCTTGAAACTGCTTAAGGGCAGAAAACATGGCAAAAAACATAACACACTTAGAAATTCCACCAAAAATTGTACAATGTTCCCATTTCTCTAAAATTTGAGTATGTTATATAGTTATATGTTATTTTTAGTTACGAATAAGAATCAAATTAATTGGTCAAGTATAGAAAAAGTTATAGACTAAACAGTCCCATAAGGTCACATTGCCTCATAGCAAAAATCTTAGCTATTGATATGAACAATGCATATTAATTTGTTTAAGCCACATTAAGTCTCCCTAATCATGAGTTAATCGATTATATTTTCATATTAGGCTCACAACATATTGGAGACCCACAAGGAGCGGATAGATAATAAGTTAGGGGTCGAAATCAAAAGAGAAATGTGAGTCTAATTATCAATTGAATTCTTTAGTGCAAATGAATGTTGTTTGCTATGTGATTTATATGATTGTCATGATTGGTCCTTGATAATATGATGATAGATAATTTGTGACATTTATGGTACACATAAGTGGTATACTTGTAGTATATTTGAGGTATATGTTTGACATATGTGATATATATACATGGTATATGTATAGTATATGCAAGGTATATGCGTGGCATATGAGGCATATATGTGGTATATGTATGTTATATGTGATAAGATACAATGGTTGATGAATGCTTAAGTACAAGTGCTTATGCATATGGACTTAAAAGGTGTTGTGACTAGTTAATCGATATTTTAAAACAAAAGAAGAGGCTTATGGCCGAACAAATGTGCAAATAAAACAAATGATCAAACTAGCTAGCAAATGCAAATTTTCACATGGAAACCCAGGGCAATGTCTATTCAACTTGGTCACAACAAAATGAAATAAGCAAAGCATTTGCATACGTAAAGAGTAATGATTATATGTTTCAACTTTATTGATATTTATATAATACTGATGAATGGAATGGAATACATGGTATGTATTGGATTTATGATTTATTACTATGATTTGTTCAGTACTTTAGAGCTCATTTGATGGTTATTCTCACTGAGCCGCAACTTATCAATTTAAATCATTTTTCAGGTAAAGAAAAGTGATAACTCATTTTGAGTAGCGTATAGAAGACATGGAACACAGGTCACTGGCCGAGCCTCATCACTCTTTCTCTTTGCATTCCACACGAGCATGGAAATATGTCATCTGCATTTTGTATTTACGTGTTAGAATATGCATAGTCATTTTGGAATGAGTTTTAAAAATGTATAAATTAAAGCAACTCGTAAATACTTATGTACAAAGTTTATATTTTAATATATGTGATATATCGTATTGTGGCGAAAACCTCAAAGTTGACTTGCAAAGTCATTGAATGATATTACAGGATATGAAAAACATTTACTACCAATGTTAACAAGGTATTTTGCCTTTCCAGTCTGCTATGTGTGATTACTTGATACAGGGATAGGTTGAACTCAAATGTATAAGATGTAGTGTTACATCTTCAATGCATATTGCATTGGAGATGTCCCCTCAACCATCTTAGTGCGGAAGAGCAACCTCGAAGTTTCAAACCTTTCGGAATGCGCTTGCTCATCAAAAAGCTCTCTTAGATAGTATACTATAGAATTAGCATCTATAGCCTCGTACTCCTTTTGCAACTCAACTGACATAGTAGCAAGCATAATGCAGCTTGTCATCTCACTATCATCGAGATGCTTTTGATATGCCTTCTGAACATCATCAAAAGCATTAGCAGTAGGGGGATTAGGGAGTGCCTCATTTAGGACATAGCTAATCTTTTCGGATTTGAGAACTATTCTCAAATTCCTTATCTAAAAAATTAGGCCCAGTCAACTTATTTGATTCCATTAGTGATCGCAACTTCACACTTGTCATGGTGATGATTCTAGCAATCTAGATGTAAAGTAGAACATGTTAGAATGTACATAAAATGCATGTTTATTAGGTCTTTAAAAAATCGCATTATAACTCCTACTATTTTATTGCGAATAAATAGCCTTCACTATGAACCCAAGAGAACTTATATGGAAGTTCTCCTAGTGGGTCGATATCCAACTAGCTAAGAATAACCTTGAGACAACTCAACAAGCTATCCTTAGTTTGGTTGGTAGGTATCTATTCATGCAACTATCGAGTCTTGTGCTATCAACTTATTGATGTGTGCACATACATTAGACTATCAACTCTTGATATGTGTACATCTCATATATATAAGCCCAACTTTGCCTCCAATAAACATTAACCTTGGCGCAAATCCAACAAGTTAATAATATCGGTTAAGTCTAACCCATTAATCGTGAAATCTAATTTCGATAGTTTGAACATATTCTTATAGAGTGAGCTTGAGGCAACTTAACAATCCTAACTCTAGAAGAACTTTGGTTCTCCCCACATTAATGGAAGGCGTAAAACTTAATTGTCTATTTAGCGGGGGATTTCTTTGTTAAGTCTCATCAAGTTATTATTTCATGCTTTTATATATCATACATTCATCACATGGATATATAAAGATAGATACCTTAACTATATGACATGCTTATGGACATACTAAAGTCAATCTCTTGAGCCAAAGAAAAATTGACTACGTCTTATCTAGGTATATGCATGAATTTACAACCCAAAATATAAATGAAATTTATATTTCTAAGTCTTCTTGTTTATGGTACCATCTCATTTGCTTCTTGCTCCTTTGTATTCTCATTCTATCCTAATCCTATGTAATCTAATTACATATTTCAAAGTATGGAAAATCTCAATTTACATTTGAGGGGAGTAAAATGAGAAGATAAATACATAAGAAAGAAAGAGGTAGAGATATGCATACCCTATTTACCATAAAACAAAATAATTCTATGCATGCTCAATCACATTGGGCCTAAGTCCATAATCATCCATCATGTCTTTTCATATAGCCCTAACATGCATTATCTAATGCATAAAATAAAAATTACAATTTTGGATTTCAATTTGTAAATTGATTCAATGCTTAAACTGAAATTGTCTACTTTTGTTCTTTCAGTAAATTTAATTTTTTTATGTCATTTTAAAGTGAAATTTAATATTTAATCAAATTAAATTAAATTCCATATTTTCAGAATTAATTCAAATTTAATTCTCCTTAAAATCAAAATATTATGATGTTAAAATTAAACAATTTAATTTTAATATATATACTAATTTCTAATCATACTAGAACTACAATTGCTCAACTTAAATTAATTCAAAATTAATTTTCAAAAATTATAAAAATTTCTAGAACTTCAAATCATCATTCTAATCATCTTTAGGTTAGCTCAATTTCATCAAAATATTTTTGGCACAAGCCAAAATTACTAAGACAAATGAACCAACACACTTAGACACGCAAAACGACTCATTCGACATCTATAATTTTTTAAAAATTTTAAATACGTGCAAAATAATTTTGACATGTATCTAACATCAAAATAACATATTTTTAGTAACATAAAAATATTTCAAGGTGCTAGAAACAAAATAAATACATAGAAAAAATTAAACAAAATAGTCCCACCGGGTATGCTAAAACAATCCAATTTTTGTGTTTGTTTAAAAAATTAATTAAAATAATTTTTATTTAATTATTGGACACTTTTAGAGATATAATTATTTTATAATCCAATTACAAGAAAATTATAATCAACCCCTTCAATTAAGCCAAACAATAACACATGTTTATAAACAATGTAATTTTGGGTATTTTTGAAATAAATCCAAATTAATTATTTAAATCATATGCAAATCATTTTTCAATCAAAATAATCATCCTTATTCATTCCATGATTATATTAGAGAAAGAAAAATGTGTAAAATATATTTTACAAATTAATTTCAATTTTTCAAAACCTATTGATTCAAAATCATCAAAATAATGCAATCTCATTTCACGTTCAATTAAAATTAATTTGAATGGACATTTATGAATCAGATTCATAAACGCAATAAAAAAAATAAAAATTTTAAAAGCTCGAAATAAAATATCATACTTGTGTCATTAAAACTAATTTATATAAACATAGAGGTTAGAAATTATACCTTGTAATTTCTTATTTGTTATTCAAATTTTCACCTTCTTGGATTGTAGCAAACCAATACAATCCATACTAGGATGTCTTTAATGATTATCCACATGAAGAATGAAGAAGAAACTATCAAAAGAAAATGGTTTGAACAAATTCAAAGTGTTAGCTTTGAAAGTGTTTTTGAGAGAAATTTATTGTATCTTAAAAATATTTTTTTCACAAAAAATATTTTTATTTCTATTTTTTGTCATTTGATATCTTTTCTATTTGAATCAAATTTAAAGAAAAATCAAAAATAAAAAAATAGAGAAAATGAAACTTGAATGAATAGTAAATTTTCTTAATGGTCATAATTGGCCTAATTAAGGCCAAATTTATCTGTTGGCTAATGAAAGGCAATAGCGTGCACGTTGGGCTTGCTGCGATCTACCGCTGGGTAGCCCAGTAGCCTGCCTAACCTGTGTAGGACTATGACCATCCTGATTGATTTTTCCCGTGCGATTTCATTGCGATCAATCCCGAAATAATTCTCTCATATTTTGGATCTCATCCAATACCATTTTACTCATTCTTCATATCTTCAATGCGTGTAACCCATTAAGTTCCCGGTTATGTTGGTCACTTAAATTAACAATTAATTTAAGCAAGTCACAAGCAGTATCTAGCAACACATCATAACCCTCAATTAACCGGAAAATCAGTGGTGTGACTACGAACCTTTCTATAGATAATTTTCGTGCAATTATTTCTTTCACCATTCTATACCCCATTTGGTTCAGAGTATGGACATGTGTCAACTCCTACTAGACTGACTACATCACGTCTAGTCCAAGTAATGTTAGTTCTTGTCCCTAAGACTCATTACTCTATTAGATATGTCATTAAAGACTATCTTTATGACATTTCAACTTCTGCTAGAGATTCCCGAGTAATGACCATGACAATAGGCCATGGGTATACACTCATTCTATAAAGAGTGGTGAATCTTTTGTTGGTTACTCAATTACCTTTGAATACCTCAAGTTGTATCCAATCACCACCCTATGTGTAACCTCTCTGAGGCAATAAGGAATAATGTCAAAATACAGAATCAGTTTCCAAGATATCCTTAAGTACCTCATGTCTAAGGATACTTGCACTATTGCCCTGATGAGACTATCATGGACATTTGAATAGATTATCCATATGATTGTCTATAGTTGGTCATCCAATGTACTTAGCTACACTTGGAAAACATCCACATGTTAACTTTAAGCATCTCTTATTTACAGATTATGAGATCTACTATTCGATCCAATCAAAAAGTATAACATGTGCTAGTCTGTCAGGATTAACAATGTCCCGTCTCATTAATCCTATGACTAAGGATAATTTTGAAACTAACATAATTACACATGATAAGAATCTTAATATCATGATCTCATCATGATTTCCTTCATGCTATGTTATATATCAAGGACTTCATTAATTGGTTTAAGATCACTATCAATTCAAATATCAAATGAACATCAAATTAATGAAAAAGTTTTTTATTAATCACATAAATTTGTACAATAAGTGCTAAAGGTGATTGCATTTAGAGCACTCCTTTAACACAAACTTGGATTATAAAAGCAGTGGAGAAGGGAATGGCAAATAGAAGGAATGAAAGAGAGAGAAACATGTGGCTTTAGCTCACCAACTCTGTAGACTATTGTTCACTATATGGATACCTTTATGTCATAGTTGTGACAACCCTGTGTGGGTGTGAACCCAAACCACAACATTCACATGTAACATTCAGTGATTTAGGCCCCGATTGCGCGTGACATAGTGGGGCACGCAAGTTCAATCAGAGTCTAAATTTGAACCCATAAAAAAATGATTAATAATAAGGGAAAATAATCAAAGATATTATTATTTAGAAATTAAAAATATTAGTACTAGAATTAGAAAAAAATAAAATTTCATATGGACAAAATCGGTATTATAGAGATTGTTTGGGGAAAAAGTGTGAATATCGAGGAAGATGTGGCAAATATGGAATTTATCAAAGTTTAAATGTTAATCAAGATTAATTAACTTAATGAACCAATAAGAAATAGGATTAATTTTAATTAGTAGGACCCACTCCCTAATCAAAGTATAAAAGTAAAAAATGGGAGGAATTCTCCATTCTTCCGTCCAAAATATCTAAGTCATCATCTTATTCTTTCTTCACCTCTTTGGCCGTCCACCTTAGTCCCTCCATAAGCTCCATTTTCATTCAATAAAATCTTGAAAAAGAGAGCAAAGAAATTAGTTTTGAGAGAGGAAAAATCAGAATTTAAGAGTTCTTACCATAAAAAGGTACCAAAGGAGCAAGAAGGAAGGAAGAAAGAAGAAAAGGAAAGAGATAAAAAATTAAGGGGAATTTCGGCCCACTTGGAAGATCCTTAAGGTGAGTTTATTCTTCTTAAATTCAACCTTTTTCCTTCCATTTGAGATCCATATTGATGATAGATGTGATTAGGTTTGGTAGATTTAGGTTATGTTGCAAGATTGGAATTAGGAATTTAAGTTTGTGATTAGTTGATGAAAGTTGGAGCTAGACTTTGAATTGATGATATTTGATGTTAATTAATTGTTTTATGACTTAAAAACTAGAGAAAATGATGTTAAGGGATGAATGAGGGGCTGCCATAGTTAAAGAAATTTAGAAAAAATTGAAATTAACATAGAAACACTACAATTGGTGATGGATTAAGTGTAAATTGAGTGTTGAATTGAAGAAAATGAATTGGAAACTAGGATATGGTTTTTGGGAAGCCATGACATATTAAGAGGGAAGTTTAACCTTAGTACATTTTAGCTCAATTAAGGTGTAAAATATATTAGGAGCATTAGAATATTATGTAGACATGAAAAGCATTGAAAATGGATATTGGAATTGAAATATGGTATGGTTGTGTAGGAAAAATAAGTGAACAAGTGAGAGACCCTCAAAAGGGTGACAAAGGCAAAAAGAAAGCTAGCTAATAAGGGAAAGGAAAAGAAGGTTTAAGGGAAGAACCAAGGCTGAATAGGTATGTACTTCATTGATAAAAATCTTACATGTTGCTAATATGTATGGAATTATATATTAATGTTTGATATGTTGTGTTTGTGATATGTTATGTGATTTGTTGTGGCTTTTGATATTTTATATGACAATGGGACCAAATGGTGTGAAATAATTAAGACACATGAATGTAGTTGTAATTATGAAAATTTTAGTATCAAAATGAATGCAAATGATGAATGTGGTTGAAATATAGATTGATGCCAATTGATGGCTCGGGTACAGAATTTCAGGAACAACCCTGACTATTTTAATGATAACTTCAGTTCTGGAATTCTTTTTTGTATGTTATTTATTGGAAATGAAAGCTAAGACATATGAATTTAATTGTTATTTAGACCATAAAATCTAATTATATCAAGATTTGCCCAGACAAATACATGAAGTTCAAATCTAGAATCTGTCGAGTAAATTCTGGGCAGAAATTTCTGTGATGATGCAGTATTCAATTGATCATACATTTTCATAGAAAAATGGGATTTGAGTGATTTTTAATGCATTGGAAAGCTAAGAAAATAAGCTAAAAATGGTTAGAAGACCAGAACTCCCAATTCGAATTAAATGGGCTAAAAATGAAGCCTAAAAATAGGTCTGAAATCTACCATAAGTAAAAATATGAAATCTTGGGTTTTTGCATGTGTTGTGATTATTATATGTAATAATTAATGTGAATATTTACTTTATTGATAATTATAAATGTTTAAAAAATTATTTATGTGTGAGATTTTAGTGCAACAATAATGGAAATAAAGAACAAAAATAAATAAGCATAAATATGATAATTGAATAATATTGGCATTTTTGAAAATATTAGGAATTAAAATAAAAATAGTTAAGCCCAAAGACACCTAGGCTAGAACTAGAATAAAGAATAGTTTGGCATGCCAATCAGGGGATTTAGGCACTTGGTGCCAAATATGAAGGCCGGTAATGACAATTTATAAATGCGTTCAGCGCAAAATTATTAAGCCGGTAATGGAAAAATTATTAAGCCATTAATGATATTTTTATAAAAGTGCTCGGCGTAATATTATGAAAGCCAAAAATGACAACCTCATTATTTCTATTAGTTAATTCGGTTATAGGTGTTATGGGCACAAGAAAATAATAATAATAATAATAATAATAATAATAATAATAATAATAATAATAATAATAATAATAATAATAATAATAATAATGTCGAAGTATGTGATTTTTATAAATGTTATATGAATTAAAGTTGTTAAATATTGAGTATTTACTGAAATTTATTGATTTTATATAATTCCTTATTTTATGCCTTATTTATTAAATGGTTAATTAATATGTGAGAAAATAAATATGTATGTAAAATTTTTATCATTGAAGCACCACTAAGCTAGTAGCTTAGTGCGAGTGGTTTTCTCTCGCGCAAGTTAGAAGGGTAGCCGTAGAAATTAGAATTGTCAGAAGAAGAAGGATACCCGGAGGAAAGCAGCTAGAAACTTTGGTTTGTTTTTTGGTATATTTTATCAAAAACCTTATAAATTAAAGTATCGTTTTTATTTCATATAATGTGTATTAAAGATGTGAATTACAATGTAAAAGAATATAGTTTTGATGTAAATTAATGTATTTTATAAATAAATAAAATTTTGAATATTTATGCTTGTAATAATTTTTATTCCAGTGTCTGCAATATTTTCGTAAAATTTTTTTTTTCACTTCATTAATTTTATAAAACAGTAAGACGGGTAATGCTCACTTATCTTGCTGAACTACAGTGGGGTAAGGGGGTGTTACAATTTTTGGTATCAGAGCTATAGGTTTAGACGATTCTTATTTAGTGGGTATGGGAAGATAAGTGCATGTTTTTAGTATTTGCATTGTTTTAAGCTGCTATATTCTAATAAGGGACCCTTCTTTTGACAATATAGGTTTTAATGGAGACAAAATCAAGGGGAAGTCACAAAGAGCAGGAGGGTGATAATATAGCTAATTCAGCTACTCATAGACAGTCAGCATCAATTAGAGCTTCGGAGCCTAGTGTGATAGCTCCACAACATGCTGAAGAACAAATTGATCGGGTTTAGGTACCCCTTATGCAACATATGGCTACCTTGTTACAGTAGATAGCATAAGTTGTGCCACCACCAGCTCCACCACCTCCCCCACCTCAACTGAATCCCTAGATTGATAAATTAAGAAAATATGGGGCTACGAATTTTATGGGAAAGAAAGAGGATGACCCAGCAGCAGCAAAATTTTGGTTGGAAAAGACAATGGATTTTTGAGGAGCTACAATGTTCGGAGGAGTACAAGGTTAGATATGCAGTATCCCTCCTTTAGGAGCATGCCTATGACTGGTGGAAGTTGGTGTTAGCAAAACCTCAGACTCCAAACCTTCAGACATGGGATTTTTTTGTGGCAGAGTTCAAAAAGAAATATGTGCCAAGAATTTATATGGATGAGAAAAAGCAAGAATTTTTGAATTTGAAGCAGAGGGGTATGACAGTAGCTGAGTATGAGATGGAGTTCACCAGGCTGAGCAAGTATGCTACTGGGATTATTGGAGATGAAGCTGATAAATGTCGTAGATTTGAAGACGGTCTCGATGAAGAGATTGTATATTTAGTGGCTTTCCACCAGTATATAGATTTTGCTACGCTAGTGTCCTCCGCCATTAGTTTTGAAAGGAGGAAAAAGCAGAAGATAGAAGAGTTCTCTAAGAAATCAACAGCTAGTGTGGCCTAGACATCGGGTAGGAAAGGACGGATAGTACCCAGACCATTTCAGTCACGGGCAGCTGGGCAGACATTTTCTGGTAGGTAAGATCAGCATTTTAGACCCACAACATCATCTACTAGTTCACCAGTATCATTTCCCAATAGACCAGCTCCGGTTGTATGTCAACATTGTGGTAAATCTCATACAGGAGAGTGTTTGTGGTAAAATTGGGCATGTTTGAGATGTGGAGCTACTGACCATATGAAGAGAGATTGTCTCAGACTTAGTATAGGCAATACGACACCAGCACAGACTATGGCACTGGTACAGAGCTGTGGTAAAGGTCGAGACTAGTTTAGAGGTGGTCATACTGGACAGAGTCAGGGGGTATCAAAGACAGTTGACAGACCCGGAGGTAGTAAAGCTCCAGCTCGGGCATATGTGATGAGAGCCCATGAGGACCAAGATGCACCAGACGTCATAGTTGGTAAATTATCTTTATTTGATTTTGATTTACATGCATTGATAAATCATGGTTCCATGCATTCATACATAAACACATCTACACTTAAGCAAGGGAACATGATACATGAGACCTTAGGATATGAGATAGTTGTGACCAATCCGTTGGGACATAGTGTGAAAGTAAATCAGATTTATAGAAACAGTTCAATAAAAATTCAGGGTAGAGAATTTCCAGCAAACTTAATAGAATTACCTTTTCATGAATTCGATGTTATTCTGGGTATGGATTGGTTGACAAAGCATGGAGCTATAGTCGATTGTCGATCTAGAAAAGTTGTACTTAAAATTCCCTGACATGATGACACCATCATTCAAGGTGTAGGTCAAACATGTTTGACCAGTGTTATTTCTGCATTAAAAGCTCGAAAATACATTAGAAAAGGATGTGAGGCATATTTGGCCCATGTGATAGATACCAGGAAGGGGAGCCCGGAACTCAAGGACATCCCTATAGTTTGTGAGTTCTCAGATGTGTTGCCTGAAGACTTGCCGAGGTTACCACCAGTTAGGGAGATAGAGTTTGCTATTGATGTAATTCCTGGAACAACCCCGATATCAATTACTCCTTATAGAATGACACCTGCAGAATTGAGAGAGCTGAAGGTTCAATTGTAGGAATTACTAGACAAGGGGTTCATACGACCCAGTGTGTCACTGGTGTTGTTTGTGAAAAAGAAGGATGGCACCCTTCGATTATGTATTGATTACCGACAATTGAAAAAGGTGACAATTAAAAATTAGACTCACAATTTATTTTGGCAGAGTTACGGGTCCAACCTACTTTAAGGCAACAAATGAGAGAAGCTCAGAAGCAAGATCTGAAATTGATGATAATTGCTGAGGCAGTGAAAAAAGGGGAGAGACCTGAATTTAAGGTTGAAGATGATGGAAGCACAAGTTACAAAGGAAGATTATGCATGCCAAATGACAGCGCATTAAAGCAAATAATTCTAAAAGAGGCACATAATACAACTTATTCCATGCATCCAAGAAGCAATAAAATGTATCAAGACCTTAAGACTCATTATTGGTGGCCAGGAATGAAGAAAGATATCGTGGAATACACTACAAAATGCTTGACATGCCAATAAGTGCAAGCAGAGCACCAAGTACCATCTGGATTGTTGCAGCCTATTGCAATTCCAGAATGGAAGTGGGAAATGATTACAATGGATTTTGTATCTGAGTTGCCTTTGACACAAAAGAAACATGATGCAGTATGGGTAATTGTTGACAGGCTTACCAAATCGGCTCACTTTCTGCCAATGCGGATGGATTATTCGTTAAGTCGGTTAGCAGAATTATATGTCAATGAGATAATTTGACTGCATGGGGTGCTAGTATCTATTATTTCTAATCGAGACCCACGGTTCACATCAAAATTTTGGAAAAGTCTACAGCAAGCATTGGGGACCCGACTTACTTTTAGTACAACATTTCACCCACAAATACATGGGCAATCTGAACGAGCTATTCAATTGCTGGAAGATATGCTTAGAAGTTGTGTAATTTACTTTGAGGGTAGCTGGGATAAGTACCTATCATTGATGGAATTTGCATACAACAATAGCTATCAAACTAGTCTTGGCATGGCACCATACGAAGCTTTGTATGGAAGGAGATGTAGGATACCATTATGCTGGACAGAACTTGGTGAAAAAAAGTTAATGGGGTCAGAATTAGTGCAGCAGACAAATGAGAAGGTAAAATTAATCCAAGATTGGTTAAAAGCTGCAACTGATCGACAAAAGTCCTAAAGAGGAAAGACATTGAATATGCTGTCGGAGACAAGGTATTTTTGAAAGTTTCACCTTAGAAGAAAGTACCTCATTTTGGTAAAAAGGGGAAACTGAGTCCTAGATATATTGGATCATACGAAATAAATGAATGTGTGGGTCCAGTGGCTTACAGATTGGCCTTACCACCAGAATTGGATAAGATCTACAATGTGTTTTATGTCTCAATGTTAAGGAGATATATATCAGATCTGACACATGTAATACCTGTGGAAACAATAGAGGTACAACCAGACTTGACATATGTTGAAGAGCCAGTGAAAATCATAACTCAATAATTCAAAGAACTACGAAACTAGAAGGTACCATTGGTAAAGGTCCTATGGCACAATCATGCAGTAGAAGAAGTGACCTGGGAGAGTGAAGAAATTATGAGAACTCAGTATCCTCAACTATTCGGCTCCAGCAAATCAGGTAAATTTCGTGGACGAAATTTTCTTAAGGGGGAGAGAATTGTAACATTAAGTGATTTAGGCCCCGATTGCGCGTGACCGTAGTGAGGCGCGCAAGTTCTTCACCTCTTTGGTCGTCCACCTTAGTCCCTCCATAAGCCTCCATTTTCATTCAATCCAAGCTTGAAAAAAAAAAGGCAAAGAAATTAGTTTTGAGAGAGGAAAAATCAGAACTTAAGAGTTCTTACCATAAAAGGTATCAAAGGAGCAAGAAAGAAGGAAGAAAGAAGAAAAGGAAAGAGAGAAAAAATTAAGGGGAATTTCGGCCCACTTGGAAGATCCTTAAGGTGAGTTTATTCTTCTTAAATTCAACCTTTTTCCTTCCATTTGAGATCCATATTGATGATAGATGTGATTAGATTTGGTAGATTTAGGTTATGTTGCAAGATTGGAATTATGAATTCAAGTTTGTGATTAGTTGATGAAAGTTGTAGTTAGACTTTGAAGTGATGATATTTGATGTTAATTAATTGTTTTATGACTTAAAAATTAGAGAAAAATGATGTTAAGGGATGAATGATAGGCTGCCATAGTTAAAGAAATTTAGGGAAAATTGAAACTAACATAGAAACACCACAATTGGTGATAGATTGAGTGTTGAATTGAAGAAAATGAATTGGGAACTAGGATATGGTTTTTGGGCAGCCATGATATATTAAGAGGGAAGTTTAACCTTAGTACATTTTAGCTCAATTAAGGTGTAAAATATATTAGGAGCATTAGAATATTATGTAGACATGAAAAGCATTGAAAATGGATATTGGAATTGAAATATGGTATGGTTGTGTAGGAAAAATAAGTGAACAAGTGAGAGTCCCTCAAGAGGGTGACAAAGGCAAAGAGAAAGCTAGCTAATAAGGGAAAGGAAAAGAAGGTTTAAGGGAAGAACCAAGGCTGAATAGGTATGTACTTCATTGATAAAAATCTTACATGTTGCTAATATGTATGGAATTATATATTAATGTTTGATACGTTGTGTTTGTGATATGTTATGTGATTTGTTGTGGCTTTTGATATTTTATATGACAATTGGACCAAATGGTGTGAAATAATTAAGACACATGAATGTAGTTGTAATTATGAAAATTTTAGTATCAAAATGAATGCAAATGATGAATGTGGTTGAAATATAGATTGATGCCAATTGATGGCTCGGGTACAGAACTTTAGGAACAACCCTGACTATTTTGATGATAACTTGAGTTCTGGAATTCCGTTTTATATGTTATTTATTGTAAATGAAAGGTAAGGCATAGAGCTTTAAGTTTTATATAGACCATAAATCTAATTATGTCTAGAGTTTTTCAGAAAAATGCATGAAGTTTAAATCTAGAATCTGTCCAAAAAATTCTGGGCATAAATTTTTGTGATAATGCAATATTTAATTGATCATAACATTTGATAAAAAAAAATTGGAATTTGAGTGATGTGTGATGCATTTGAAAGATAAGACAATAAATTAATAATGGTTAGAATACCAGAACTCCCAATTCGAATTATAAATGGGCTAAAAATGAAGCCCAAAAATAAGTCTGAAATCTGTCATAGGTAAAAACATGAAATCTTGGACTTTTGCATGTGTTGTGATTATTATATGTAATAATTAATGTGAATATTTACTTTATTGATAATTATAAATGTTTAACAAATTATTTTGTGTGAGATTTTAGTGCAATAATAACGAGAATAAAGAACAAAAATAAATAAGCATAAATATGATAATTGAATAATATTGGCATTTTTAAAAATATTGGGAATTAAAATAAAAATAGTTAAGGCCAAAGACACCTAGGCTAGAACTAGAATATAAAATAGTTTGACATGTCAATCAGGGAATTTAGGCACTCGGTGCCAAATATGAAAGCGGCGCAAAATTATTAAGCCGGTAATGGCAAAATTATTAAGTCATTAATGATATTTTTATAAAAGCGCTCGGTGCAACATTATAAAAGCCAGAAATGACAATTTAGTTATTTCTATTAGTTAGTTCGGTTATAGGTGTTATGGGTGCAAGATAATAATAATAATAATAATAATAATAATAATAATAATAATAATAATAATAATAATAATAATAATAATAATATCGAAGTATGTGATTTTTATAAATGTTATATGAATTAAAGTTGTTAAATATTGAGTATTTGCTGAAATTTATTGATTTTATATAATTCTTTATTTTATGTCTTATTTATTAAATGATTAATTAATATGTGAGAAAAAAATATATGTATGTAAAATTTTTATCATTGAAGCACCACTAAACTAATAGCACACGCGCAGGTTAGAAGTGTAGCCGTAGATATTACAATTATCAGAAGAAGAAAGATACCCAGAGGAAGGCAGCTAGAAGCTTTGGTTTTCTTTTTGGTATATTTTGTCAAAAATCTTGTAAATTAAAGTATCGTTTTTATTTCTTATAATGTGTATTAAAGATGTGAATTACAATGTAAAAGAATTTAGTTTTGATATAAATTAATGTATTTTATAAATAAATAAAATTTTGAATACTTATGTTTGTAATAATTTTTATTCTAGTGTCTGCAATATTTTCGTAAAAATATTTTTTTTACTTCATTAATTTTATAAAACAGTAAGACAAGTAATGCTCACTTACCTTGCTGAATTAAAGTGGGATAAGTGGGTGTTATATCACAGGTGTGAAATATCATTCATGGGCGTGAACAACTTTCAAAACTCTGCCATTTTGAAACATAACTCTTTCCGGGCATGAACAAATATTCACAGACGAGAAAACCCTTTTCTAACTATTTTAACTTTTAATCTACTCACTCTCTATCATAACCCATCTAACTTATAGACCCTAAAAATGGAACGCTACATTTCATGTGTTTTAATATTTATTGCATTCCACTTGATAAAGATGAGGAAGTGATAAGTAGGAGTAAAGGGAAGGACTTTTCTCCTTGTATCTTTGAAGTTTCTCATTTAAGGATGGTAGCGGGTACAGATTTTGCAAGTACCCACGTCTATCCGGGACTATTGAAACCCTAATGGGTAAATTTATGACAAATTTAGGTAGTAATATTTAAATCTATCATAAGTTTTGGTAGGGTGCGAATAGATACCCTCGAGTATCCACTATCCAATGAATATATATATATATATATAATTTATTCATTCTATTATTATTTATTGAATATAATGATATAATTAATTATTTTTTATGTATTTTTATTGGTAGATGAATTACAAATATAATGAGAGTTTGAGATTTGAAATATAATTTTTCTATCATAATATATAATATTTTATTTTATTTTTAAACAATTGGATGAATTATTTTAATTTGAATGTGTTTAATTAGATTTTATGTTTTATTTTATTTGATTTTTTAGTGATTTATAGTATATTGTTTGTATATTTTTAAATTTTTAATTATTTAGTTAGTTTGAATTTTATTTTATTATAAAATTTTAATAATAAACAGATAATTAATTGGATTTAGGTATTAATCGGATAATGATAATCGAGTTTTAGGATGGGTACATGTATTAATATTATAATTTTAAATGAATTTGGGACAAGATATATATAATTGGATTCGAATTCGGATAGAACAATTTTTACGGATACCCTACCTGTTGTCATCCCTATTCTCATTTATTATCACAGAAATTGATACACTAAATTATTGTACAATACTCTTGCATAATTTAAAACATAGACTAAGGCTTTGATTGGTTGATACAATACTCTTGTACAGTGTAAAACATAGACCCATAGTTTTGCTTGATTAAGCAATTAACACACTAGAATTATTTTTCATTGTACATCAATTGTTAATATTTTATGTATTCATACATGTTGCTTGAATTTTTTTGGTAATTGATGAATTTTTAGGATTTTTCTATCATTTTGTTACATTTTATTTCTTTTTTTCTTAACTATATTTTTTTATGAGGTTGAATTATATATATATATTACTACTACTATAATTTCATATTATTTTATTTATTTACCATCTAAATTTTTTCCACCCGACACAATGGGAAGGCAATGTTCAATGGTACATAAGCTGACTAGAAAAAAAAAAAAGACAATAGCAATTTTTTCTGTTTGCTTCTTTTTCGCTCTCCTCCATTATCATATGGGTTTTCAAGTTTATACTATCATACAAACTTTTTGGTTGTTTCTTCTATAAATCTCCTATATCTCCTTTTTTTTTCTAAAAAAATTCATTAAAAATGAATTTATGTAGTCGATACTACCTATGACCCATTTAATGAATAAAATATCTCAAACTAAATATATATATGTATATATATATATATATACATATATATATATATATATATATACATATATATATATATATATATACATATATATATATATAATCACATGCAATAAGCAACAAAGGATAAATATAATTCATTGACTGCCAACGACACTTTCCAAATTAACATTGTTAGAAATAATGTGATGAAAAAGGTTGTAAATCCAGTATAGTAGAAGAAAGAATCTGAAATTTAAAACATGTGTTTCATATAGTGTCCTTAAAGATAAATTCATCCTCTACCACATGTGTCTAAATTCATCAACACTTATATCTCAGGATACAATATATTAAAAGCAGAAGTTAAACACCACAACCTTGTCCACATATGTCTCTCTATCACAACATAAAAATAAAGAAGAGAATAAAATTTTCTCATGACCAAATCCTCCAAAATGACTAGAAACATATATTTTAAACTAGTGGGGGGAGAGAGAAAAATAATTGTGAATTAATCATCCATTAAGATTGTTCATTAAGCCTCAAAATTAACATATGTAACATATAATTTAAGTTTATAACAACCAGTGAAGGTTTTTAACTCAAGAAACTGCAGAAACTCAAAAAATATTTTTTTGTAAACATGCATGTTACGCACGTGACACAATATTACGAGCGCGACAACCCATGTTGGTATAGCGAAAAAGAGAAGAGAAATTTCTCATGAGCAAATCCTCCAAAATGACTAGAAACATTTATTTTAAACTAGTAAGAAGAGAGAGAAAAATAATTGTAAATTAATCCTCCATTAAGATTGTTCACTAAGCCTTAAAATTATATATATATATATATATATATATATATATATATAACATAAAATTTATGTTTATAACGACCGTTGAAGGTTTATAACTCAAGAAACTAAAAAGCTCAGAAGATATTTTTTTGGGAAACATGCATGTTGTATGCGTGACACAATGTTACAAGCACGATAGCTTGCACTGGTTGCCTTACTATTGCGGGTGTGACAAAACATCATGTACGTGATAGTTTTTCATAACTCACTATCACAGTTGTGCCACACTAATGCATGCAACAGTGGCATATGACTTTTCTATCATAGGCATGATAGCTGGCCTATATGCTTTAATTTTCCAAAAATAAAAAAAATATAAAAGTTGGGTTGAGCCTGGACCATGATATTTCGGTTGGACATTCATATGGATATGTCTCATGCCCATGCATTAGCATTGATTCGGTTCATAGATTTGTACCTTCCTGCACTTGTGCACGTGAAAGAGAGCCCTTCAAGCTATGCACTTAACATTAGAAGGATAAACCTTACTATATAAACCATGATGCCAACTTCTCATTTTTTCTATGTGGGATAACCTATTTTCCATTTTCTTTTTCCTTAACAAAGAGCTTATTTTGAGCTTCAATTTTTTATTCACACATACACCATTTTGAGCATATAAATATCATAATTCATAGTCTTCATATCAAAGAATATATATTCGGGTCATCCTTCTAAAACTGAGTTATGGGACCAACCTAAATTTTACCTCAAAATGGTCATTTAATCATAATTTTTCAACAATCCCCCACTTGAATAAAATTGAAAGAAAAGTAAGATGAACAAAGTCTTGCTATGTGATAGAGTTTGGTGATTGAAACCTATATAGGATAGGTAGGTGTTATCCTTTAAACCTTCCCTTATGAAAGTATATTTATTTACCCACTCACTAGTTAATATGATATTATTGAATTGTTCAGTTGCTTGAGTAAATAATGATATACTTCACATAAGAATCTCTCTTGACACAATTCAGTTCTTATTGTTATATTCATTTTGGCCTTGAATATCTGTCTAGTTTTATAAGAGTTTTAGAGAATTAAGCTTCACATAATTCTCCTTTAAAGCAGGCCCACTTCTTTCTCACATAGATAATATCTTACTCATATGTATCATTAAAAGCATAGCTTATCCTTACTTTAAGAATATCATTGGTTCATCTCCCACATCTTTATAATTAGGTTGTCCTATTGAACCTAGATATTGGGATCTCTAATCAACTAGGTTGGGTTTTTCTTTGTATTGACTTGTTACTGTTTTATTTGTTTAAGTCTCATTCCTCTCGATAATTTATCAACAAACTCTCTATTTAGTCCTCTAGTTAGTGGATCCACAATGTTATCATTTGATTTCACATAATCAACAATGATAACCCCAGTTAAGAGCAATTGACTTTATGGTATTATGTCTATGATGAATATGTACTTACCATTATACATATTTCTTTGTGTCATTCCAATTATAGGTTGAGTATCACAATTTCCATTTCGGAATATCTTCTAAGAAATGGGGTAGCCATTCAGTTTCTTCAGGACATTTATGTAATGCAATAAACTCATATTTCATTATGGATTTGGCTATAACTGTTTGTTAGAAGATTTCCAAGCCACAGTTGTACTTGCTTGTGTGAACACATAACCACTAGTAGATTTCAAATCTTTTACATCAGAAATCTAGTTTGTATCACTATAACCTTCTAAGACAGTTGGACATCTGGTGTAATGCAATCATATTCACGAGTATATCTTAAGTACCTTAGTGCTCTTATGATTTCTTTCCAGTGACCAATTCTTGAATTACTCATATAATGACTCAATTTGCTCACTGCATAAATAATATCTGGTCTTATACAACTCATTAAATACATGAGACTTCTAATTACATGTGCATATTATACTTGAGACACATTTTTTCTTCTATTCTTAGATAAATGGAGACTCAAATCCAATGAAATTCTAGCAATACTTGTATCATTCTAATTGAATTTATCAAATATTCTATCCACATAATGTGTTTGACTTAATATAAGTCCATCTGATCTTCATTAGAATTTTATCCCTAGAATAACATTTGCTAGTCCTATATCTTTTATTGAACCTTGAGAGGTATTTCCGTCATTTTGAAGCTAACAAATAAAATAACAATAATGTATTTAACATGTTTTCTAAGTTTATTGAACAAGGTATGGAACATGATAGCAAGAATGGAGAATGAAAGACTAACCTTAAAAAGACAAAAAAATGAAGAAATAACATGTTCACGCCCATGACCTTTTATGTCACGCCCGTGATGAAACTTAGCCCCAACTATCCAACATTTAAAGCTCACAGCCATGAAGAATGATAGCAACCGTGAATGATCATATCAGTCACGTCCGTGAAAGAAAGTCATCCCCATGAGAAAACATGTCAAATTCCTCCAAAGAGCTTCACGGCTAGAGTCACTACTTGGACCACGGCTAGGAAAGATGTTCACGCCCGTGAAATAATAATGTCATGCCTGTGAAATAATAATGTCACGCCCGTGATCAAACATTTCAAATCCTTCCAGAATGCTTCATGGCTGAAGTCACCACTCAAGTCATGGCTTAAAAGAACAGTCACAACCGTGACACACTTAATCACAGCCGTGAAAGAGGAAAGAGAAACATGTCAGACGCGAAATTAAGAGTTGGTGCAATGGTTATTTTCGCATTGAATGCAACCAAACAGCTATAATTCGCCATAGAAGTATAAATGCAAGTCATTTATAAATCCAGAACAAGAGAATAACAAATTCTTCAAATCTCAATCTTGTTGTAGCCATTTGTGCATTTACCACTTTAAAACAAATATTAATTCTCTATAAAAAAAATCTTCTTGCTCATTATTTTCTGAGCATTATATATTTGTGAGTGTTTCTCTTTATAATCTACTACTCAAGTGAGTTTGGGTATATTGGGTTAAGAGTATAATACTTGTAAGGGTTAATTGTGTGAGCCTTTAAAACACAAGGAATTGGTTTATTGTGTGAGCCATTAAAACACAAGGAATTTTTGGGTTAGGTGTGATCCATTGTTAGAAACACCATAGTTGGGAGTGAGCTTATAAAACTTCATTGTAACACTTAGTGTGTTAGTGAAACTCCCAATTGAGATTATAGAGAGGAGTAGGGTTGGTTAACACCCGAACCTCTATAAAAATTCCTGTGTGATATCTTCCTATCCCTACTCAACTTAACTTTTCTTTCCGCACTTAAAAGTTAAGATATTTTAATATCTAATTCAACCCCCATTCTTGGTACAATATTTGGGCAACAATTGGTATCAGAGCTTAGTCTAGCATCAAAGACTAAACAACGCTAGCCTTACTTTGATAGAGCAAATTATGCTCATTGGAAGTTTCAGATGGAGACATATATGGATAGTGAAGGAATTGAAGTCTGGGATAGTGTTCGGAAAGAATGGACACCACCAACTAGAAGAGAAGTTGATGGTGAAGAAGAAATCCTGTCAAACGATGATTGGACAGAGCCTCAAAGAAGATCAAACTTCAAAAACAAGAAGGCAATGACAATTCTCTCAAGCTCATTATCCATTGAAGAGTGTGGCAGAATACAACACTACCCAACTGCATACAAAATATGGAAAATATTGGAAAACTATCATGAAGGAACAAAACAAGTTAAATCTAAGAAGATTCAACTTCTTACTTCAGAGTCTGAACTCTTCAAGATGAAATCCAATGAGCCAATTACTGACATGACAAACCATCTTCTAGCCATCATAAATGGCATGAGAAAGCTTGGGAAACACCTAAGATTGGAAGATGTAAATAATAAAATTCTGAGAAGTCTTCCTTTCAAAGATTACGGTTCAAAAGTTACCAGTATAGAATAGGCAAATGAAGACATGAGCATTATGAATACCGATGTGCTTATAGGACAACTTATTACATATGAAATGGCAGTGAAAAGAGATAGAGAGCTTGAAGCAGAGCCAGAAAAAAGAAAGCCTCTAGCATTAAAAGCCTCTACTTCAAAATCTCAAGAGGAAGTTGAAGATGATGAAGAAAAGAGTCATGATGCAAATGAGGACATTGTTATGCTCTCAAGAAGGCTAAAAAAAATTATTGAGAAGAGAATGGGAAACTCTAGAAAATTCCGGCAAATAAACCTCAAATAGACCTTTAATGACTCACAAAGAAGTAAAGATGAGGTAAAGTGCTATGAATGTGGGAAGAAATGGCATATTAATCCAGAATGTCCAAGGCTCAAGAAGCACAAGAGCAAATACCAAAGAGACAATGGGGAGAAAGGCCATAAAGCCACATGGGATGACGAAAGCTCTTCAAGTGAAAAAGATGACAATGAAAGTGAAGAGGCCAACCTATGCTTCATGGCTATAGAGGATCACGTCTCGGATAAGGTAGGATCACTTCACTCATACTCTTTCAATAATGATAGTAATAGTGAAGATGATGATGAGCAAAGCCTAATAGAAGTATTGAATTTAGAACTAGAGAAATATAGAAGTAAATTCAATACTTATAAGAATAACATTTCTAATTTGAAAATCAAAATGGATGCTTTAGAAAAGGAGAATTTTAAACTTAAATCATCTAATGAATCTCTTCAAAAGTCATTAGATGAGTACTCTTCAAGACCCTTAACTAAATCCTTGCTTAAAGAAAAAAATATTTTGAAAAATGAAGTTGAGGAACTTATAAACTCCATTTCAAAATTTCACAAGGGAAATGAGAGTTTAGATACTCTCATTGTGTTTCAAAGACCACCCTTAATTAGACATGGTCTAGGATTTAAGGGTACATCATCATCTTCTCACAAGACTACTTTTGTTAAGTTAAGTGAACCCCACATCTCCACATTTGCTGTAACAGCCCTAAGGGCTAAGTTCGCAAAATACACTAAATCTTCTATACATAAGAAGGATGATCAAGGGTTGGTAAGCCTAAGAAGGAAATCTCAAAAGGCTAATCATGCTTTTATGTATAAGAAGCATGCACGTAGAAAAGCACCAATTCATCATGCTTGTGCATGCCATTGCTCTCAAACTCAACCTAATAGAAATATGGCATTCAAAAGCATTGTAAGACTAAAAAGCATATTTAGAGCTAAACAATGTAATTATTGTATGAAATTTGGTCACATAAATAAACATTGCTGGATAAGGAAGGCTCATTGGGAACCTTCATGTGCTAACCTCCAAGGACCCAAGCTCATTTGGGTACCTAAAAACCATATTTGAATTGTGATTCTATAGGTATGCCTCGAGTCCACAATAAACAAAAATGCTTGGCTAGTAGATAGTGGATGCTCAAGGCATATGACCGGAGACAAAGAACTTTTTAATGAAATCAAGAGTATTGATGGAGGTAAAGTTTCCTTTGAAAACAATGCTAAGGGTAAGGTAATTGGCATTGGCTCTACTGGTATTAATGATACTACTTTCATTAAAGATGTCTTACTTGTTGATGGCTTGAAACATAACTTGTTAAGTGTAAGTCAATTATGTGATAAAGGAAACAAAGTAATCTTTACTTCCAATGAATGTCTTGTAACCTCTATTAATGGCCAAGAAATATTTAAAGGAAATAAAAATGTCAATACCTACATAATAGACTTACACAAAATATCTAACCTTTCCTCTAAGTGTCTTGTGACTATTAGTGATGAATCTTGGTTATGGCATAGAAGGCTTGGTCATGCAAGCATTGATTTAATTCAAAGCCTCAGCAAAGGAGAGATGGTAAAGGGACTGCCAAAAGTCAAATTTGAAAAAGACAAGACATGTGAACCTTACCAAAGAGGAAAACAACACAAGTCATCCTTCAAATCCAAAAACATTATAAGTACCTCAAATCCTCTACAACTCCTGCATCCAATTCTTTTTGGACCTACTAGAATTGCAAGCTTAGGAGGTAAACACTATGCCTTTGTCATCGTCGATGACTACTCTAGATTTACTTAGGTAATTTTCTTAGCTCAAAAGAGTGATGCTTTTGAATCTTTCAAAAACTTTGCTAAAAGAGCTCAAAATGAAAAAGGATATTGTATTTCAAAAATAAGAAGTGATCATGGCAAAGAATTTGAAAATGAAAACTTTGAAAATGTTTGTCTAGAATATGGCATTTCATAGAATTTTTCATCATCTAGGACACCTCAACAAAATGGGATAGTCGAAAGGAAAAATCGAACTTTAATTGAAATGGCTCGAATGATGCTCAATGAGTATGGTTTACCAACTTACTTTTGGGCCAAAGGCCTCTCTTACACAAAACTTCATTTGAGCTATGGAATGGAAAAAAGCCCATGATATCATACTTTAGAGTATTTGGATGCAAGTGTTTCATATTGAATACTAAGGATAACCTTGGAAATTTTGTCTCTAAATATGATGAGGGTATCTTTTTAGGATACTCTACAACTAGCAAAGCATATAGAGTATTTAATAAAAAGTCATTAACTGTTAAAGAATCTATGCATGTTGTTTTTGATGAATCTAGTAAGCTTAATCTTGTGAAAGGTAGTGTTCTTGATGATGTTGTAGGTACCATAGAAAGACTTGATCTTGAAAATGAAAGAGAAGAAAATGATCAAGAAAATTCGCATCAAGGTGATTCTCTACCTCCAACTCAAGAGGAAAATAGGCAAGAGCTCCCAAAGGAATGGAGATTGACAAAAGATCGCCCCAAAGAGCAAATCATTAGTGATCCTATAAGGGGAGTAAGTACTAGATCTCATCTCAAACATTTAGTTTCTGATCTTGCCTTTGTTTCTCAAATTGAGCCTAAAAATATTGATGAGGCTATTAATGAAGAAAGTTGGGTGATTGCTATGCAAGAGGAACTCAACCAATTTGAGAGAAGTAAGGTATGGACCTTAGTACCTAGACCCAATGAGCATCAAATCATTGGAAGCAAATGGGTATTTAGAAATAAACTAGATGAACAAGGTTCAATAACTAGGAATAAGGCTAGGTTCATTGCAAAAGGATATAATCAGGAAGAAGGAATAGATTATGATGAGACCTATGCTCCTGTAGCTAGATTAGAAGCCATAAGAATACTTTTAGCATATACATGCCATATGAACTTCAAACTCTTTCAAATGAATGTAAAAAGTATCTTTTTAAATGGCTTTTTAGAAGAAGAAGTTTATATAGAACAACCAGGTTTTGAAAGCTATGATTTTCCCAACCATGTATTTAAACTTTCAAAAGCTTTATATGGTTTGAAACAAGCCCCAAGAGCTTGGTATGAAATACTAAGTTCTTTTCTCTTAGAAAATAATTTTACAAAGGGGAATGTTGACACTACATTATTCATTAAAAAGCATAAGCATGATACTCTAATTGTTCAAATTTATGTTGATGACATTATATTTGGGTCTACTAATGACTTGCTTTGCCAAGAATTTGCTGAGTGTATGACTAGGGAATTCAAAATGAGCATGATAGGTGAGCTAAAATTCATCCTCGGTCTACAAATAAAACAAGGCAATGATGGCATATTCATCAACCAATCCAAATATACCAAAGACTTACTTAAGAAATTTGGAATGGAAGGATGCAAAAATGCCAAGACTCCAATGAGCACATCAACAAAATTGGACAAGGATGAAAAGGGTAAGAGCATTAATGAAAAGCTCTATAGAGGTATGATCGGATCACTTTTATATCTTACTGCCTCTAGACCCGATATAATGTATAGTGTATGCTTATGTGCTCGCTTTCAATCATGTCCTAAAAAGTCACATTTAAATGCAGTAAAAAGAATTTTAAAATATTTACATGGCTCATTGCATCTAGGTTTATGGTATCCTAGAAATTCATCCTTTCACATAATAGGATATTCAGATGCTGATTATGCTGGAAGTCTTTTAGATAGAAAAAGTACTTCAGGTACTTATCACTTTATTGGAGAATGCTTAGTTTCTTGGTTTAGCAAGAAACAAGCCCTCCGGAGACATTTTGATTGGTGGGTATGTGACTCACCTTGCTATAAAGCTTGGGTATTTGAAGCTAGCGGAGCACCACTTCAATCTTATACCAGCACATCCTTGAGACCGATTAGATATCTAGTCGTTTATCAAAATGGGAGCGGCGGTTCGCATAGTTCATGAGAACAACATTTACTACAGCCTCACCTACACAGCTGGTGAGATTATTTGGGAGGACAACGATGTGGACGACTTCAAAGCTGGCCTCCAAGGAATCTAGTAGAGGAAGAGAGTTCGAGTTGAGACGGTAACCCCAGAGGTTGAGTAGGAAATTGGACAATCCTCTGCCTCCACACTGAACTTGGCTCATCAAGTGGCTGATCTCTTGGCACCATAGTTTGACCAATTGCAGGCTTTGATGGATGAGGTTAGAGAATCTCAAGGATTTCATGGAGTCTCGCATGGAGAGCTTCGAGACGGAAGTAGCTCGCCTTAGAGAAGGGATGTCCGGCTCCAAATCTAGCTAGACTATATTTTCGCTATGTTAATTTCTAGCATTTTTGATGTAAGACTTTAAATCACTTTTCAAAACCTTGTACTTTTTTTTTAATATTAATATAATTGCATTAGTATACATTGTTATTACATTTATCTTTTTGTATTGCATTTATCTTTTTGTTGATGACAAAAGGGGGAGAACCTAGTAATATATTATATTTAAATTTAAATGCAATATATTTGAAATACTTATTTGAATCAAATGAATATGCAAGTATGCAAATGAGTTAACATACCTTGAATATACCTTAAGTATACTTTGCATATACCTTGATGCAAGTTATTTCAATGAATATGCACTTGATATACTTTGAATATACCTTAAATATACTTTGCATATACCTAACTAGTCTTAAGTAAAAATTTGGTATACATTAGATATACCTTGCATATAACTTGCATACATCCATGCTATACTTCATCATTCTTTACAATCCTTGCACTTCAGTAATTTTTTATCTTAAGCATCTTTTGAGGGGGAGACTTTTCAAAAGCACATATTGCTAGATTATTTGTCACCATAAAAAAGGGGTAGATTGTTGAACCTTAAGGGGTATTTCCGTCATTTTAATGCTAACAAATAAAATAGCAATAATATATTTAACATACTTGTTTTCTAAGTTTATTGAACAGTGTATGGAATATGATAGCAAGAATGGAGAATGGAAGACTAACCTTAAAAAGACAAAAAGTGGTGACCTTGGCTGTGAAGCATTCTGGAAGGTTTTGAAATATTGGGGCACGAGCGTGACATATATCTTCACGGGCATGACAACCTTCCAAGCCGTGGTCCAAGTGGTAACTTTGGTCGTAAAGCTCTCTAGAAGAATTTGTCAAGTCTTTTCACGGGTGTGACATTGCTTTCACGGGCGTGACTGAAATGCTCATTCACGGTTTATTGTCTTCCTTCATGGTCGTGAACTTCAAATGTTAGTTTGTTGGCACTAGGCTTAATCACGGCGTGACACATAGGGTCACAGGCGTGAATCATGCTGCTTCTTCAATTTTATCTTTCAAAGATTAATCTTCCATTCTCCATTCTTGCTTTTTATTCCATACTCTGTTTAATAGACTTAGAAAACAAGTATGTTAAATACATTATTGCTATTTTATTTGTTATCATCAAAATGACGGAAATGCCCCTCAAGGTTCAATAATCTCCTATTTTTTGATGGTGACAAATAATCTAGCAATATGTACTTTTGAGAAGTCTCCCCCTCAAAAGATGCTTAGGATAAAAAATGATGAAGTGCAAGAATTGTAGAGAATGATGAAGTGTAGCATCAAAATAAACTTTCTAGTTTTAAGTATATGCAAGTTATATGCAAAGTATATCCAATGTATACCAAAATTCTCTTTAAAGCATGAAGTATATGTAAGGTATATTTAGAGTATATAAAGTGCATATTTACTTATGTAACTTACATCAAGGTATATGCAGAGTATACTTAAGATATATGCAAGGTGTATAAAGCTCATTTGCATACTTTGCATATTCATTTTGAATCAAAATTTAAGTATTGCACTTAACTCAATATATTTCTAGTTTCTCCATTGATTCAAAATTAAGTATTTTTTGCACTTATCTTAATATATTGCTAGTTTCTCCCCCTTTTGTCATCAACAAAAAAAATAAAGATAAACCATAATGGAAAAACAAAGCAATTATATTAATTATAAAAAGGAAAGTACAAAGAAAGGTAATTAAAAGTCAGAAAGGAAATTTAAAATTTCCTACAAACAAACAAACAAAGAAACAAACAAAGCATGAACATGGCAAGGCTAACATAAAGCCTAATATCTAACCGGACATCCTATCCCTAAGACGAGCAACTTCTGCCTTGAGGCTGTCCATCCTAGACTCCATGAAGTCCTTGAGGTTCTCCAACCTCTCATCTATGGAAGCCTGCAACTGCTCAAATCGTGGTGCTAGGAGGTCAACCACCTGCTGAGCCAAATTCGGTGTGGGGGCAAAGGATTGTCCGATGTCCTGCTCAGCCTCAAGAGGTGTCATCTCAACTCGAGCCCTTTTCTTCTGCTGGATACCTTGGAGGCCAGTTTTAAAGTCCTCCGAGTCATTATCTTCCCAAATGATCTCGTCAGCAGTGTCGATGAAGCAGTAGTAGATGTTGTTCTCATAGACAATTCGAACGGCCGCTCCCATCTTGATGAAGGACTCTACATCCAATCGGTCTCGAAGATGCCCTGGGATGAGATTGTAGTGATGGCCATCCAGCTTCAGATATCCAAGCTTCAAGGCCATGTGGGTTACATACCCACCAATAAGAATGTCTCTAGAGGGCTTGGTGGCGATGGACAGGAGATGGTTTGCAAACCATTGAGATAGTGCCACTGTGAGGCCTCTTTGGGCCATGTCCAAGAGAAAAAGCTCAGACTTCCAAATGGTGCCATTGCTATCTCCTCGAGCAAATATGCTCTAGGTCAGAAACCTATGCAGATATTTGTACATTGGGGAGCGGAAATGAGTGCTCTTGGTCTTTTTTACGTCCCAGCTGCAATCCAGACCAAAGTAAGTCCATGCTTGAGTTGTATAGAACTCCACTTCATTGTCGTTGAGGATGTCGTCTGAGGGTAGGTTGAATAAATCTCCGAAGTCTATGGCAAATAGGGTGTTCAAATTCCTGCACAGTTGAAACTTCATTATACCAGTGGGAGACACTTGCAGAGTGCTCAAGAATTCCAAGGTGGACTCCCTCAAGGTGGGCTGATGAATGTCAACAAAATCCTTCAAATGACAGGCTTGGAGTTGCTCTATCATCATTGTCTCGAGCCCGAGAGTACGTACCGTCTGCCACTCAAAAGACCTTGATGAAATAAGAGACCTCTTCTTAAGCACAGAGTACCTAGGATGGCAATGCTCTGGAATTATGTTCATTAGGTAATTTGAATACCTTCTGGGAGCATGGGATTTCTTCCTAGGACCATTTGATGAACCAGTTTCCATGTTGATTAAAGAAATGAACCTCTGAAGAGTTGAAAAAATTTGACAGATTTTGTGAGGAAAGCCTAAGGAAAGATGATTTGTGATGATGTAAGGGGTTTTTATGGTATTTATAGAAGAAATTTGTGACTAGAGGGTCGGAATCTTCAATGTGACATTCAATGTGTGTAAATAAGAGCAGTTGCAAGAAGTTGTAGAGTTGACATGTGAAAAATAACCGGCAGAAATGTTATATAGCCGACCCTCACGGGTGTGAAAGACATAGTCACAGGCGTGAAGTGTCATGTTCACGATTTGCTGAAAGGGTGCTCTACCCGTGAATAAAGGCGTGAAATGGTTCATGGTCGTGACATTTGAAGATCACGGGCATGAATGATGAACTATCACGATGGTGAAAAATGAGTCACGAGCGTGAAGTGTTAAATTTCACTACTTATGACCGTGAAACAAAGCGTGACTTAAAGCGTGAACGCTTCTGTAAGTTTTTGGTGAAAATGTTCACGGACGTGAAAATGCATCACGGGCGTGAACAAGGCTTTTCACGGGAGTGAATGAAGTCATGAACATAGGCTTCACTACTTTAAGTTGTGAACCATGTCGTGAATCAAGTCGTGAAAGCTACTGGTTCTTTTGGCTATTTAGTTCATGGGCGTGAACATATGTCACGGGCGTGAACTACCTAAATTTCTCATTAAATAAAATTAAGTCCTAAAACAAGACTAAAGCATTCTTATGAAGATTTTATCCCTTATAACATAAATTTCCATCAAATTAACTACCTTATATCTAGTAAGATGATTCAAAAATAAGATTATCAATTTAAGTTTGGCAATTTGGCAATCACAAAGTTAATCCATCAATCATACCAAGCTCTCTTCTTATGAAATTAAATCTTTCCTCATTTAGAGACTTATTGAAGATATCTGTCAATTGATTTTCTGTGTTTATAAATTCCAATACAACATCTCCATATTGAACATGATTTCTAATAAAGTAGTATCTAATGTCAATATGCTTACTTCTAGAATGTTGAATGAGATCCTTTGATAGATTTATAGCACTTGTATTGTCACATCTAATAGGTATATGATTCATATCATGACCATAATCCTCAAGTTGTTGTTTCATCCAAAGGATTTTTGTACAACAACATCCTGCTACTACATACTCTGCTTCAGCAGTAGAAAGAGCAACTGAAACTTGTTTCTTACTAAACCAAGAAACTAAGCACTCTCTAATAAAGTGACAAGTACCTGAAGTACTTTTTCTATCTAAAAGACTACCAGCATAATCAGCATCTGAATATCCTATAATATAAAAGGATGAATTTCTAAGATACCACAAACCTAGATGCGATGAGCCATGTAAATATCTTAGAATTCTTTTTACTGCATGTAAATGAGATTCTTTTGGACATGATTGAAATCGAGCACATAAGCATACACTATACATTATGTCGGGTTTAGAAGCAGTAAGATATAAAAGTGATCTAATCATACCTCTATAGAGCTTTTCATTAATGCTGTTACCCTTTTCATCCTTGTCCAATTTTGTTGATGTGCTCATTGGAGTCTTGGCATTCTTGCATCCTTCCATTCCAAATTTCTTAAGTAAATCTTTGGCTTATTTGGATTGGTTGATGAATATGCCCTCATTGCCTTGTTTTATTTGTAGACCAAGGAAATATTTAAGCTCTCCCATCATGCTCATTTCAAATTCCCTAGTCATACACTTAGCAAATTCTTGACAAAGCAATTCATTAGTAGAACCAAATATGATATCATCAACATAAATTTGACCAATTAGAATATCATGCTTATGCTTTTTAATGAATAATGTGGTGTCAACATTCCCCTTTGTAAAGTTATTTTCTAAGAGAAAAGAACTTAGTCTTTCATACCAAGCTCTTGGGGCTTGTTTCAAACCATATAAAGCTTTTAAAAGTTAAAAAACATGATTTGGCAAGTCATAGCTTTCAAAACCCGGTGGTTGTTCTACATACACTTCTTCTTCTACATAACCATTTAAGAATGCACTTTTCACATCCATTTGAAAGAGTTTGAAATTCATGTGACATGCATATGCTAAAAGTATTCTTATGGCTTCTAATCTAGCAACAGGAGCATAAGTCTCATCATAATCTATTCATTCTTCCTGATTATATCCTTTTGCAACTAATATAGCCTTATTCCTTGTTATTGAACCTTGTTCATCTAGTTTATTTCTAAATGCCCATTTGCTACCTATAATTTGATGATCCTTGGGTTTAGGTACTAAGGTCCATACCTTACTTCTCTCAAATTGGTTGAGTTCCTCTTGCATTGCAATCACCCAACTTTCATCATTAAGAGCCTCATCAACATTTTTAGGCTCAATTTGAGAAATAAAAGCAAGGTCAGTGGCTAAATGTTTGAAATGAGATCTAGTACTTACTCCCCTTGAAGGATCACCAATGATTTGCTCATTGGGGTGATCTTTTGTCATTCTTCATTCCTTTGGGAGTTCTTTCCTATTTTCTTCTTGAGCTTGAGGTAAAGAATCATCTTGATGTGAGTCTTCTTGATCATTTTCTTCTTTTCCATTTCCAAGATCAAGTCTTTCCATAGTTCCTACAACATCATCAAGAACACTACCTTTCACAAGATCAAGTCTACTAGATTCATTAAACACAACATGCATAGATTCTTCAACAGTTAATGATCTTTTATTAAATACTCTATATGCTTTGCTAGTTGTAGAGTATCCTAAAAAGATACTTTCATCAGACTTAGAGGTAAATTTTCCAAGGTTGTCCTTAGTATTCAATATGAAGCACTTGCATCCAAATACTACTCTAAAGTATGATATCAAGGGCTTTCTTCCATTCCATAGTTCAAATGAGGTTTTGTTTAAAAGAGGTCTTTTGAAAACTCGATTTGAAATATAACAAGCAATATTTGTGGCTTCTGCCCAAAAGAAAGTTGGTAGACCATACTCATTGAGCATTGCTCTAGCCATTTCAATTAAAATTCGATTTTTCCTTTCAACTACCCCATTTTGTTGAGGTGTCCTAGGAGATGAAAAATTATGTGAAATGCCATGTTCAAGATAAAAATTTTCAAAGTTTTCGTTTTCAAATTCTTTCCCATGGTCACTTCTTATCTTTGAAATACAATATCCTTTTTCATTTTGAACTCTTTTAGCAAAGTATTTGAAATTTTCAAAAGCATCACTCTTTTGAGCTAAGAAAATTACCCAAGTAAATCTAGAGTAATCATCTACGATGACAAAGGCATAATGTTTATCTCCTAAGCTAGCAATTCTAGTAGGTCCAAATAAATCTGAATGTAGGAGTTGTAGAGGTTTTGAGGTACTTACTATGTTTTTGGCTTTGAAGGATGACTTGTGTTGCTTCCCTCTTTGGCAAGGTTCATAGGTCTTGCCTTTTTCAAATTTGACTCTTGGCAGTCCCTTTACTAGTTCTCCTATGCTGAGGCTTTGAATTAAGTCCCTTTACTAGTTCTCCTATGACCAAGCCTTCTATGCCATAGCTAAGATTCATTACCAGTAGTCACAAGACACTTAGAGGAATGGTTAGATAATTCGTGTAAGTCTATTATGTATGTGTTGACATCTCTATTTCCTTTAAATAGCTCTTGACCATCGATAGAGGTCACAAGACATTCATTGGAAGTAAAGGTCACAAGACATTCATTGGAGCATCCACTGTCTACTAGTCAAGCATTTTTGTTTATTGTGGACTTGAGGCATACCTATAGAATCACAATTCAAGTATGATTTTTAGGTACCCAAACGAGCTTGGGTCCTTGGGGGTTAGCACATAAAGGTTCCCAATGAGCCTTCCTTATCAAACAATGTTTATTAATATGACCAATCTTCATACAATAATTACACTGTTTAGGTCTAACATTTCTTTTTGGTCTTACAATATTTTTGAATGCCATATTTCTATTAAACCAATTTTGAGAACAATGGCATGCACAACCATGATTAATTGATGCTTTTCTAGATACATGCTTCTTATACATATAGGCATGATTATTCTTTTTATGTATAGAAGGTTTAGTATACTTATTCCTAGGTGTTGTTCCAGCAAATGTGGTGATGTGAGGTTCACTAGACTTAACAAAAATGGTTTTGTGAGAGGATGATGATGTGTCCTTAAATCCTAGACCATGTCTGATTAAAGGTGGTCTTTGAGACACAATGAGAGTATCTAAATTCTCTTTTCCTTTGTGAAATTTAGAAATGGAATTTCTAAGTTCCTCAACTTCATTTTTCAAAGTATTATTTACCTTAAGCAAGGATTTTATTGAGGGACTTGATGAGTATTCATCTAATGACTTTTGAAGAGATTCATTTGATGATTTAAGCTTAAGGTTCTCCGTTTCTAAAACATCCATCTTGATTTTCAAATTAGAAATATTATTCTTATAAGTACTGAATTTACTCCTATATTTCTCTAGTTCTAAATTTAATTCTTCTAGGCTTTGTTCATCATCATCACTATCACTATTACTATCATTATCACTACTATTATTCTTGAAAGAGTATGAATGTAGTGATCTTACCTTATCCGAGACGTGATCCTCAATAGCAATAAAGCATAGGTTGACCTCTTAGCTTTCATTGTCATCTTTTTCGCTTGAAGAGCTTTCGTCATCCCATGTGGCTTTGTGACCTTTCTCCCCATTGTCTCTTTGGTATTTTCTCTTATGCTTTTTGAGCCTTAGACATTCTGGTTTAATATGTCCTTTCTTTCCACATTCATAGCACTTTACCTCTTCTTTACTTCTTTGAGCATCATTAGAAATTGGTTTGAGGATTCTTTGCCTAAATTTTCTGGAGTTGCTCATTTTCTTCTCAATGATTCTTTTCAGCCTTCTCGAGAGCATAACATTGTCCTCATTCTCATCATCACTCACTTCTTCATCATCTTCACTTTCTTCTTGTGATTTTGAAGTAGAGGCTTTTAGTGCAAGAGACTTTCTTTTTTCTGGCTCTGCTTCAAGCTCTCTATCTCTTTTTACTGCCATTTTATGTGTGAGAAGTTTGCCAATAAGCACATCAGTATTCATGATGCTTATGTCTTCATTTGCTTCTTCTATACCTGCAACTCTTGAATCGTAGTCTTTAAGAGGAAGACTTCTCATAATTTTGTTGTTTATATCTTCCAAGCTCAAATGCTTCCCAAGTTTCCTCATTCCATTTATGATAGCTAGAAGACGGTTGGTCATGTCAGTGATTGACTCATTGGATTTCATCTTGAAGAGCTCATATTCTGAAGTAAGAAGTTGAATCTTCTTTGTTTTGATTTGCTTAGTTCCTTTATGATAATTTTCCAATGTCTTCCACATGCTGTAGGCTATTGGGCAGTGTTGTATTCTTCCACATTCTTCAATAGATAATGAGTTTGAAAGGATTGTCATTGCCTTCTTGTTTTTGAAATTTGCTCTTCTTTGAGGCTCTATCCAATCATCTCTTGATAAGATTCTTCTTCACCATCAGCTCCTCTTCTGGTTGGTGGTGTCCATTCTTTTCGTACACTATCCCAGACTTTAATTCCTTCACTATCCAGGTATGTCTCCATCCGAAACTTCCAATGGGCATAATTTGCTCCATCAAAGTAAGGTTTGAGACTTTGGAATCCTTCACTAGCCATATCTTAATTTTTACTAGCATTTTTTAGGCTTCGATACTAGACAAAGCTCTGATACCAATTGTTGCCTAGATATTGAGCCAAGAAGGGGGTTGAATTGGAGTTTAAAAAAAATTTTAACTTTAAAGTGCGGAAATAAAAATTTAGTTTAATAGGGATAGAGTAATTTGACACAAGAATTTTATAGAGGTTCGGGTGTTAACAAACCCTATTCCTCTCCCTAATCGCAATTGGGAGTTTCACTAACACACTAAGTGTTACAATGGAGTTTTACAAGCTCACTCCCAACTATGGTGTTTCTCACAATGGCTCACACCTAACCTAGAAATCCCTTGTATTTTGATGGCTCACACAATAACCAATTCCTTATGTTTTACAGGCTCACACAAACAACCTTTACCTTGTGTTTTACAGGCTCACACTAATAACCTTTACCTTGTGTTTTACAGGCTCGCACAAACAACCTTTTTTTGTATTTTAAAGGCTCACACAACTAACCCTTACAAGTATTCTACTATTAACCCAGAAATACCCAAAACTCATTTAAGTAAAAATAATTATAGAGAGAAACACTTACAAATCTTTATTGCTCAATAAATGATGAGCAAAAAGATTTTCACACAGAATAAATGTTTGTTTTGAAAGTATTAAATGCACAAATAGCTTACAATCAGATTTTGATTCGAAGTATTAGCTATCCTCTTATACTGAATGCATAAATGACTTGCATTTATACTTCCATGGCAAATTATAGCCGTTGAAATGCATTTAATATGAAACTAGCCATTGCACCAACCCTAATAATCGCGCCTGACATTTTTCTCTTTCATCTTTCACGGGCGTGAATCTGTGTGTCACGGTCATGACTGTTCTTCCAAGCCGTGACTGAAGTGGTGACCTTGGCCATTAAGCATTCTCGAAGGTTTTGAAATATTGGGACACAGACGTGACAACCTTTCAAGCCTTGGTCCAAGTGGTGACTTTGGTGGTCAAGCTCTCTGGAAGAATTTGTCAAGTCTTTTCACGGGCGTGACTGAAATGCTCATTTACGGTTTGTTGTCTTCCTTCATGGCCGTGAACTTCAAATGTTGGTTTGTTGATGCTAGGCTTAATCACGGGCGTGACACATAGGGTCACGGGCGTGAATCATGCTGCTTCTTCAATTTTATCTTTCAAAGATTAATCTTTCATTCTCCATTCTTGCTATTTTATTCCATACCCTGTTTAATAGACTTATAAAATAAGTATGTTAAATACATTATTGCTATTTTATTTGTTATCATCATGTGACGCCCCACTTATATATTACGAATAATCCTACATATATAAGAAGGATGCCACAAGCTTAACTCGGTAATCTACTCGAATTGAATTTTTTTTTAAATAACTTAATCTATTTATTTATATTGGTTTAGACAAGTTGTTTTAATTAAAAATATATATTTATCCTTATATTGTATACACATATGGCACCTGATTATGTTACATAATTATTTACATACACAATATTAATATATGAGACATGTCTACCACACCATATACATAGTCAAACTAAAAATAATAATAATAGATAACCAATCCTCTTATTATACTTCTTGTGTCTCTGCTGAGATGGGCTTGGACTTCTTCCTGATCAACTCCACTATCTACTATCTACAACTTCAATTCCTGCGTGAGAAGAACTCACGCTAAGTTATCTCTAGCTTAGTGGTACAAATAAGTATTAAAGTTTTCCCCAAGCAGTCACACAAATGCATGTCTCAGATAAAATCATGGCATATCAAATTTTATTGCATATTTGTCATATAAATTAAATAAATACATAACATAAAAAAATAAACAAAATAACATTATTCAATAATTAAATTTGCACCACCTCATGTAAGCATTTTACATTGTGTTACTTACATCAATTAATTAAATTTCATATTTTATTCTATGAATTATTAGCCCAAAATCTCGTTCCCGGATTGTCCGGATACGGGATGTGAAATAGGGGTGCTCGCAGAGCTTAAGCCACCCTACGCACTATAATCTCAAGTCAAGGGCGCTCGCGGAGCTTCAGCCACATTGACCTAGTATAATCATTTATATGTGTGTAATTTGGATCAGGGGCACTCTCAGAGCTATAGCCACCCTGCCCTTAAATCATATCAATATTGGTACCAAAAATTTCCCCTAATGGTGCACCATCTATCCTATGTCAATCCTTTGGTAGAAAAATGGACAATTAACACCATTAATTACTTGTTTCTATAACCAATACTTATTTCATATTAACATAATGATATACGCATAACTTATTTCAACACCATATAATAACATGATATTTTATCAAATATTAGTATAATGTTAAGTTCATAGTTAATAACATTTCTATAATGTTAAAATATGGCATAATCTATTATTTCATCATGGTGACAAATATTTCATGTCATGCACATACAATCATGCATAAGGGGCAAACTAGAATAATTATATGTACAAACCTCAATACGATTTTTTTTCCAAAATATAAGCTCAGAGCTTGTTCACTTTTGTTGGTCTTCTTCTTGTTGAAATCCTAATTTAAAAATATAATTAATTAATACCTTGATAAAATATTTATTCTTAATATAATTTAAATAAATAACTACAATTTTTTTTAAGCTAGAACAAGACCTCTAAGGACTGTTGGATTAATAACTTTTCTACACTTATTCAATTTATATGATTCTTGATCCTAATTAAATATAACATGCAAAACTAAAATATACTAAAATTTCAGAATTTTTAAACCTTTACATAATGTTTGGTATAATTTTAAATATTGCCCTATTATCTGCCCTTATGCAGTTTCAAGGTACCCAATTCAAAACTTTATAGCTTTCAATGTGTAGCTTCAATTATTCTGAAACTTTTTATATAATTATATAAGTTAAGTTGGAACATTTTTCATGTTTAACTCATTTCCATATTCGGTCTCTAAGGTTCTCAAATATTAGAGGATATATAACTGGTTCAACATAGAGTATCAACCTGACTAGTTCAATTGTTCAGCTCCTAACTCACAAAATACATGACATTTGAAGGTGAAACTTTCACATAAATTTATATAAGACACAGAATTAAAACTTTTATGTTTTGAACTTTGGCTAATTCTATCTAAAAATAGGTTCAATATAAGGACAAAGTTACTGGAGCTGCACAGGTACCAGAACACAACTTAATCAAGGAATAGTTATTGTTTATTTCACTATAACTCAACCTACACAAGAGAAATTTATACAAAATTTGGTAGAGACCTAAATAACACATATACCTACAACTTTAAGTTTTTACAAAATCTCATATTAAGCCACTAAGATGACCAATTGTTACAAAAACTGTAGGTTATTCAGTTGATACGTCTCCCTGAACTAGTTTCACCCCAATGACCATTTCTCTTCATATACTCAAAATCATTTAATAAAATTTTGCAAAAAGATATACCAGATAGAGATGAACAATTTGTATGTTTAACACTTCTCCAAATTCGATTCACAAGATAATAAAAAAAAATGAACGAAGTACACTGCAGAACATAATCCAAAAAGTTCTAATAATACAATAATCATAGAAAAAATATTTCTTACCAAGATCAGATTTATTTGGACTAATTTATGATGCAAATCTTGAAGGAAATGATGAATAATTTGAGCTGTGATATGGAGAAAGGAAAATGGATGATGATGAAGAAGAAGGAGAAAATAGATGAAGTTGGAAGAAATGGTCAAAAGAAAGACTTGAGCTCTTAATTCCCGTTTTTGGTCTTCTTTTTTTTTCTGCCGACCATTGTACTGTTCATTTTTTTTAATTTTATTATTATTATTATTATTATTATTATTATTATTATTATTATTATTATTATTATCTTCGCATATTTTCTTATATCTAATATCTTTAATTTTATTTTACCAAAAATACAATTTAATTATGTGGTCTAATTTATTCAAATTCATCATGGCTATCAATTTAATTTATTTTAATTTCTAATTTAATCATTTATTTCATCTATTTTAATCTCTATTATCTATCATGTTTTTCCTATTTATACCACATACTTATTCAAATTAAACTCTAATTAATGGGCGTTACACATCAAAATGACGGAAATGCCCCTCAAGGTTCAACATCAGTCACGCTCGTGAGAAAACATGTCAAATTCCTCCAGAGAGCTTCACGGCCAGAGTCACTATTTGGACCACTGCTAGGAAAGATGTTCACGCCCGTAAAATAATAATGTCACGCCCTTGATCAAACATTTCAAATCCTTCCAGAATGCTTCACGGTTGAAGTCACCACTCAAGTTACGGCTTAGAAGAACAATCACAACCGTGACACACTTATTCACGATTATGAAAGATGAAAGAGAAACATGTCAGGTGCGAAATTAAGAGTTGGTGCAACGACTATTTTCGCATTAAATGCAACCAAACGACTATAATTAACCATGGAAGTATAAATGCAAATCATTTATGAATAAAGAACAAGATAATAGCAAATACTTTGAATCTCAATCTTGTTGTAGCTGTTTGTGCATTTACCACTTTAAAACAAATATTAATTCTCTGTAAAAAAATCTTCTTGCTCATTGTTTTCTGAGCCTTATAGATTTATGAGTGTTTTTCTTTGTAATCTGCTACTCAAGTAAGTTTGGGTATATTAGGTTAAGAGTAGAACACTTGTAAGGGTTATTTGTGTGAGCCTTTAAAACACGAGGAATTGGTTTATTGTGTGAGTCATTAAAACACAAGGGATTTCTGGGTTAGGTGTGATCCATTATTAGAAACACCATAGTTGGGAGTGAGCTTGTAAAACTCTATTGTAACACTTAGTGTGTTAGTGAAACTTCCAATTGAGATTGGGGAGAGGAGTAGGGTTGGTTAACACCTGAACCTCTATAAAAATTCCTGTGTGATATCTTCCTATCCCTACTCAACTTAACTTTTCTTTCCGCACTTAAAAGTTAAGAAATTTTAATATCCAATTCAACCCCCCTTCTTGGTACAATATCTAGGCAACATCTTTCATGTCAAATCTTGAGTTTAACATATCATTGGTATAGTTGACCATCTTGTCATTACTACAAACAATGAGCATATTGTCAATGTATAGACATAATATGATATAACCATTACTAATGTCTTTGGCATAAACATATTTATTACAATCATTAATTTTAAAACTGTTAGACAACTTTGCACTATCAAACTTTTTATGTTGTTGTTTTGGCACTTGTTTCAATCAATATAGAGATTTAACCAATCTATAAGCTTTCTTTTCTTGTTCTAGGACGATAAAATCTTCAGGTTGTATTATGTAGATTTTTTCATCTAAATCTCCATTTAGAAAAACTATCTTTACATTCATTTGATGTATTTTAAGATTGCACAATGCAGCAATCACAATCATCATTCTAATTGAATTAATTCTAGTTACAGGAGAATATGTATCAAAGTAATCTAGGTCTTCCTCTTATTTGTAACTTTTAATCACAAGCCTAGCTTTATATTTATCAGTTGAACCATCTGCCTTCATCTTTGTTTTGAAGATCCACTTGGATTCTAGCGGTTTATATCATAGAGGTAAATCCATTAGTTTCTAAGTATTATTTTGCATAATAGAGTCTATCTCACTTTTAATGGCCTCTATCCATGAAAGACCTTCTGAAGAGTTTATAACCTCTGTGTAGCTTTAAGGTTCTGCCTCTAGTATGTAAATCATAAAGTCTAGTCCAAAAGATTTTTCTATCCTTATTCTTTTACTACATCAAAACTCTATTTCAGTTAGCTCAACTTCAAAACCAAGCTCTTTTTCTTAAACTTGATCTTGATCTTGATTATCCTCAGTAATAGTCTCAAGAGCTTGTTTGGATACATTCGCCTCTTCTGAAGCTTTATAAGAAAATATATGTTCAAAGAACATTGCATTCCTTGATTTCATTATTGTGTTCTTGTGTATGTCAGAAATTTTGGATCTATGCACAAGAAACCAATAAGCACTATTGTTATAAGTATAATTAATGAAAACACAATCAACTGATTTTGGGCATATTATTACTTTCTATGGTAACAAAACATCCACTTTAGGAAGACATCCTACACTCGCAAATATTTGTAGGAAGGATTTTTTCTTTCCATAATTCATAAGGGGTTTAATTTAACTTACTTTGGGGCATATTATTTAAAAGGTAATTAAATGATAAAACGACTTCCTCCACATACTATGAGGCATCATATAACTTATCAATATTGTATTTATCATTTCTTTCAAGGTACAATTCTTCTTTTTAGCCACATCAATTGACTAAGGAGAATAAGGTGCAAAGGTTTCATGTATAATTTCATGTTGTGCACATAATTCTCCAAATGATATTTTATATTCACCACCACGATCATTTTTTAATACCTTAATTTTTTTATTGAGTTGATTTTCAACTTCAATTTTATAGAGTTTAAATTTTTCTACAGTCTCATCCTTGCTTTTAAGCAATACACGTAATAATATTTTATGCAATCATCAATAAATGTAATAAATATTTGTTGTCACCTCTTATTTGGGCAAATTTTAAATTACATACATTACTATGTATTAGATCAAGTGGTTCAGTTTTCCTTTCACTGTTTGAAAAGATGACCTTGTTAATTTTGTGTCAATGCAAATTTCACATTTATGTTTTGAATCTATATGGAAATTTAATATGTGATCTAAGTTTATTAGTTTTCTCAAGGTATTATAATTAACATGTCTTAATCTACCAAACCATAAATTGGAAAGATTCAAACAAATAAGCAGATAATGTACTTTCATTCATACATTTGATAAAATTACATTAAGCTTAAAAGCCCATCAAGAGAATACCCTCTACCCACATACATTCTACCTTTAAACAAAACAACTTTGTTTGACTCAAAAACCATACAAAAACTTTGCTTGTTTAATAAAGAACCTGACACCAAATTCTTACGTATATTAGGCACAAACAAGACATTATTTATAGTTAGCTCCTTCCCATAAGTCATCTTCAGCACCACTTGTCCTTCACCAAAAACTTCAGAAGTGGGAGAATTACCCATATACAACTTTTCTCCACTCTTTGGTTTAAAGGTAGAGAACATCTCACATTCTGAGCAAATGTGCCTTATGGCACCAGTATTAATCCACCTTTCTTTTGGGTTAGACCCAACAAGGTTCACGTCTGATATGACAGTAACAAAATTGATATTAGAGACCTATTAAGTAATATTCTGCAAGAGATTGACTTCTTTGTTTTTCTTTTTCTTTAGAAGCCTACAATCAAAAGCCTAGTGACCCATTTTGTCACAATTGAAGCACTTGCCTTGGAATTTCTTCTTAGAAACTCCACCATTGGTTCCCGTTTTCAACTTTTAGTTTTCTTCCTCTTGGAACTTTGTCCATATTCGACAATCTCAGAAGAATTAAACTTCCTCATTTCTTTTTCTGAGCTTTTGTTGTCTTTCTCAATTCAAAGTTTAATAATTAGCTCTTCAATAGACATTTTTTTTTGCTTATGCTTAAGGTAGTTTTTGAAATTCTTTCAGCCAGGGGATAATTTTTCAATAATAGCATCCACTTAGAAGGTTTCACTCACGTTTATTCATTTTTGCATGAATATCATATAGAATAACTTGAAACTCTTGCACTTGACTAACCACAGTTTTAAAATCCATCATTTTTTAGTCAAGAAAATGTCCCATTATAAACTTTTGGGTATCGACATCCTCAAATTTACATTTTTGGTCCAAAAATTCTTATAATTGTTTGGCAATCTTAATTAAACTATACACATTGTATAGTGAATCATGCAGTCCATTCATGACATAATTCCTGGACATAAAATCAAAATAATGCCAAGTATCATAGGTCATTATCACTTGGATATCTTGCTCATCCTTTGATTATCAGTCAAGAATTGTATAAGGTTCAAGGTGGTTAGATAAAATATCTTTTGCTGCCACCTTTTAAAGTTCAAACCATTGAACCTTTCTAGTTTCTCTTCATGATTCACGACACCGTGACATGTACAACAAGAGAGACAACCCATGCAATAGTAACTAATAGCCTTTGGGAAGCATCCTGAACATTGATAGCAATTACTGTGTTCTCCATTTTCGAAACAAAACAACATAAATATTACATTTCAACAAAGCCAAAATACTGTGATTAACAGGTTTTGAACTTTGTCTTAAGATTGATATGAAATAATGTGATGAAAGAGGTTGTAAATCTAACATAATAGAAGAAAAAAAATATGAAATATGAGGCTTATATTTCACATAGTGTCTCTTAAAACAATTTTGTTTCCTACCACAAGTATCTAGATGCACAGGTGGTTGTCTCCCAAGATACAACAGATTAAAGACAGAAGTTGAACACTACAATTTTTCCCATAGCGAACTGAAAAGATGTATCTCTTTCACAACAAAAAAAAAATAAAAAGAAAAAAAAAAGGAATTTCTCATGAGCAGATCCTCAAAAAATGACTAGAAACATTTATTTTAAACTAGTGGGAGGAGAGAGAAAAATAATTGTGAATTAATCCTCCATTAAGGTTGTTTATTAAGCCTCAAAATTAGTGTGTAACATAAAATTTATGTTTATAACATCCATTGAAGGTCTGTAACTCAAGAAACTGTAGAAGCTCAAAAGACATTTTTTTGAAAGTGTCATGAGCACGACAGCTCGCCCGCATGCTTTAATTTTTCAAAAATAAAAAATTGTAAAAGTTGGGTCTTGATCATGGTATTTTGGTTTGACATTCATGTACACATATTGCACGCCCATGTATTGACCTTAGTCCGATATATGCTTGTATGCGCGAGAGATAGTCTTCCAAACTACTCACTTAATATTGAAAGGATAAGATTTACTATATAAACTATTCTCTCAACTTTTCATTTTTCCTATATAAGATAATCGACTTTTCATTTCTTTTCTCCCTAGTAAAAAATTAACTTTAAGCTTCAAAAAACATATATTCAGATCATCATTTTCAAGACTGGATTATGGAATTCATCCGAATTTTATCTCAAAATAGTCATTTAATCACAAATTTCCAACAAATTTCCCCTTTAATTATTTTTTTCGATGAGAACAATTTCAAGAGGAATTTGATGTTCATTGTTTGGATAGAAGATTTGACTTGGTTTTCCCAAAGCTGACTTGATTTTCTTCTCCTTTATTTTTGTGCTTTGGGAGAAAACTCATCTTTGGTATTTTTTGAAATGTTGGGTTCCCCGACTTTTAGCTTTCCATAATAATAATAATAATAATAATAATAAAGATTGAGAATTTTAGCTAATGCGAAAAATTTATCAAAAGGCTAGGAGGCTGGACGGGCATCGGTTTGTTGGTTAGGTCTAATGATCACCAGGGATCAATATATATATATATATATTTCCAAAAAAAAAAAAAAGAAAAATCATTCTTCTTTTGTCTTACCAATAGTAAACTCAACAGAACCTGTAATCCACGTGCTTCTGAGTTTAATCCCATTCTCCTTCCTTCCCAACACCCTCTCATTCTGTCAAAGCCCCTAATGCATAATTTCTTCTCATCATAGTTTTAGTTGCTGTGTAAAGCTTTTTTCCGTTTTCATTGATTTTCCATAAAATCCTATTAAAATGATGGGATCAGAAAACCAGGGCTTTGAAGAAGCCCATATCTATGAATCCCCAGAAGAAATGGACAGCCTTGTTCTCCATGAGCCATCGTCCAATAATTCCAACGGAACTAAATCCTTTTCCGATTACCGTAGTGCCATGTCATCTCTCGCCGAGACGCACCACCCTCTTTCCTCCTCGGTCGTTGCTGCTCCAGCCGACTCTGATCCCTTGCTCTCTCCTCCTCCTTATCATGATCTCCGAAACCCTAACGTTGCTCCTGATAACTCTTCCTACATCGAACCACCGTCTTACGCCGATGTCATTTTCAGTCCGTTCGATGAAAACACTTTCAGCGAAATCAGCGGCCTCGATAGCCCTAGTCGTTCTTCAGATTCTGCTGCTTCTCTCACAAGGTCACCGTCTTCGAGCTCCGATAACATCAGAATAACAGTCTCCAATCCGCAGAAGGAGCAAGAAACTTCTAATTCACTTGTTCCAGGAGGCAATACTTACGTTACCTATTTAATTACCACTAGGACGAACATACCTGGATCTAACGGATCTGAATTTAGTGTGAGGAGGCGATTTAAAGACGTGGTTACTCTATCAGATCGATTGGCGGAGTCATATCGAGGGTTTTTTATCCCTCCGAGACCGGACAAGAATGTAGTGGAGAGCCAAGTGATGCAGAAGCAGGAGTTTGTGGAGCAGAGAAGAGTGGCATTAGAGAAGTACTTGAGGAGACTTGCTGCACATCCAGTGATAAGGAAAAGCGATGAATTTAAGGTATTTTTACAGGTTCAAGGGAAGCTGCCATTGCCAACGAGTGCTGATGTGGCTTCCAGGATGCTTGATGGTGCAGTGAATTTACCGAAGCAGTTGTTTGGAGAGAGTGCAGTGGTGGCGCCGCAGGAGGTGGTGCAACCAGCAAAAGGAGGGAGAGATTTATTGAGGCTGTTTAAGGAGTTGAAGCAGTCAGTGGCTAATGATTGGGGGGGATCAAAACCACCAGTTGTTGAGGAGGATAAAGAGTTCTTGGAGAGCAAAGAGAGGATGCATGATCTTGAGCAACAACTTAGCAATGCTTCCCAGCAGGTATGTTTAAAATGTTTGTTAACCAATTTCATAAGTGTAGATTAGGTGCATTGGGAAATGTTTGAAAGTGAAACTTAGAGGATAAAATGATTGTATTATGGTCCATTTTGTTAATAGGCTGAATCACTGGTGAAAGCACAGCAAGATATGGGGGAAACCATGGGAGAATTAGGATTAGCATTTATCAAATTGACTAAATTTGAGAACGAGGAGGCTATCTTTAATTCACAGAGAGTCAGGGCAGCTGATATGAAAAATGTGGCAACGGCAGCTGTTAAAGCAAGTAGATTCTACCGTGAGCTAAATGCACAGACTGTCAAGCATTTGGTAAATTGCATATTGCTGTTGATTGATTTTGAATTTTCTAATAAGTTCTATTATGTAGTTATTATTTTTTCGATTTACAGCTCATTAATCCATTCCACAAGAAATGGATAGGATATGACTTTTTGTATTGGAATTTGGTATTTATTACAATCTTGAAACTAGTCTTAATATATACACTATTTCTCAAATTTAAAAGCACATTGCAGGCCTTTTTGGTTAAACTTGTAATGTTCAAAATCCCAATTGTTTTCTAAGAAAACTTAGTTGTTGTCTGAATTATGTAGGATACTCTCCATGAATATCTTGGACTGATGTTATCTGTCCATGGTGCATTTGCGGATCGTTCTAGTGCTCTTTTGACAGTGCAAACTCTTCTATCAGAATTGTCATCACTGCACTCAAGGGCTGAAAAACTTGAAGCTGCATCATCAAAGATATTTGGTGGAGACAAGTCAAGGATTCGCAAGATAGAGGAGCTGAAAGACACCATAAGAGCTACTGAGGATGCAAAAAATGTTGCTATCAGAGAGTATGAGAGGATCAAGGTATCATGTTTTATTAGTATTTTTTTTTCTTTCTTTTTCTCTTTTGTTATATATTTTTATCTTTTTTATAGTTTTCCAAAAACTTGAGCTTGAGCTTCAGCATACTTTGCAAACAATCAGCTTAGTTCAAAATTAGTCAGAGCTTATATTCCTGGGTGGCTCATATTCTGCTTTCAACCACATAAATACTTTTTTTCCCATAATGATGGTATCATTAATGAATCCTCTAATTTAAGTAATTAAAATACTTTTATTTTTGGCATAAACAGTGTTGACAAATAAACATAATTTTGGAAATCCTGCAATTGTCAATTTTCTCTTTAAATGAGTGTAGGAATAGTCTTATCAGCACAATTTTTTTAGATACAGATAATCAAGTGTGTCAGGATTGACAATTGATTTTTCTAACAGTAGCTTGGTGGATATAAATTTGTATTGGGTGGTGTTCTCTAGTTTTGTGTCTTTAGTAAGGGTGCATGGTCCATAGTTTGCCCAATAAGGGTTCCATTTGGGGTAACCTTAAGTCTGATATTTTTGGGCCTTGTAATTGCAAAAATCTCTAATGCTTCTTTTTGATGGGGGTGTATGGGGAATAGGAAAGAAAATGAGACGGGATAACACATCGTTTTTTTGGGTGTTTAATAAGCTAGTGGCATGCCTGAAAAACTTCTCTGAGAGGCTAACTGGGGATGTCGATCTTAATAAATAATGTTGCATTTATTTTTGCATGGAGTTGCGTGTTGACAAATTCAGTGCTTTCTTTATGCGGATTGTTATAAAAATTTGAGTTTTTAGTGGATAACTGAAACTAAATTGCTGTCGTGTTTAAGGGATTAAGCAATTTCTTCCCTTCCCAGACGCAATCTAATCCATTTAATAGTGATAGCATAATATTAACTTGGAGGAGGTTGATAGTGATAAAATTTAGTTAGTACAATTCGATAGCTAGCTCTTTTATTGGGTTGCACCTGGTTTATCAATGTATGTTCGGAAAAACTTTACACAAAATGCTTTCTTGTCCTACTCGTGTGGGATTCTACAGTAGGGATGTCAAACATAAGTGCCAAGCCCAAATTGATTATTTTCTGCAAGTCATATACAAACTTTCCAAAAAGGCTTTACCTTTTTCATTCATTGCCAACTTAGCAATGATGTGGTGATTAAGGATATTGGTTCTTACTCATGCTACCATTTTATGTTAATCAAATAATTAGTCTTGTGATGTAACTTAAAGTGTACTCATAAGTGCACGAGCCAATTGTAATATTAACAAATTACTCCCGAGGTCTCGATCTCTCAAGGAATTATGTAAGTTTAAATTCTTAATTAACTTAAAATTACTAATGAACAAAGAATTAAAATGCTAAACATTCTAACCAATTTTAATGAGTTGATTAAGCTATAAGAGAAACTAATAACTAAGATTGCAATAAAAAGTAATAGAGGAAATCAATGAGAGAAGAAATGGGAACTTAGCGCACAACTCCCAATTTGCATCTCTCTTAATGAATTAAGCACCAATGAATGTAGATTTTATGGCTCTTGCCTTGAAGCACCAATTAATCAAACCAATGAATTACACTAGTGCTTAGTCCAATTTTTAGGTTAAATTACAGATGATATGTCTAATAATAAAATCTTAATATGTCCATTTAAAGTTAAATAATTGGTGATCAAACAACTATTAAGCTATAAATTTATTAAACTCAATTGAAACTGAAGAAAATCATACATTCATTAAATTGATAGAAAGAGAGTCATACAAATTGGGGTTGCTCACTAAGCATCCAGAAAAGTGTTTAGCCTAGCATCTTAATAATAATGATGATGTATATTCTGATGGTTAAGTTAAACATAAATGAAAGAAAAGATGAAAAGAAAACTTCCTGAAACACTGCAACTAAATTCTTAACTTTTTTCTTGTTCTCCTCCCCCTCGTAAAAAAAAAAGAATTTATAACATAAAATTCCTACTTGAATTTTATTTCTAAAGATATAAAACTTCCTAATTACAAGATAACTTTCCACAGAGGTGATCCTCAGATCAACTTCTATCTTCAAGTTTTGGGCCCCACTTGATCATAATAAGAGTTGGATTACGATTGAAGTCTGTAGTAAAAATGGGGTGTCGCATGTGACATACTTCTTTTAGTTAAGCTATCTTATCGCTCGCTCTGATTCTTCATGTTCATGCCAAAAAATAGAGATATATAAGCGATGCACCCATCTCGAATCAGCATGCTTGTGACAGAAGGTCGGGCTTTAAAATCATTGTGCCTGCGATCAAAGTCTTGTGCTAGCGACATAAATGAAAGATTTCTCCTTAGGGCCAAAAACAAGGGCTCACGCACATGACATATTGTCACGTGAGTGTGGGCTTTATACTTGCTTCCTCTCCTCATGCGCGTGAGGAGTCCTTCACGTGTGTTCTGCATTTTATCTTTTCTTTCTGCAAACATGAAATTAAAGCCATTAAGTACCTAAAACATGATACAAATTCATAATTAAACATGAAAAACAATAATAAAAACTAGAACAAATAAGAACACATAATCTTGTATGTATCTTCCATTGTTTCCAATAAATAGAAAAGAAACCATTTAGACATTGAATGAATACAGTTTTGGTCCATAAGCTGTGCAAGTAAATGTTGTATCAAGCCCTTCACATATAGTAAATAGATGCCAATTTGGCCATTTTGTTTCTCAGACTATTACCACAAGATTTCTTTGCCAAACAAGCTGACTTCTCTATTGCAGCTACAATTGCCTCTACGTTTCTAAGTTGCTCCACGAGGATGACCTCCAAATGCTCTGGACTCTACTGTGTACATGAATACCTGAGAAACCTTCTCAGCTTGAGCCTTGCAATTGACACAAATTACATTCAAGTTTACACCCCCATTTATGCATTCGACCTTTGGTATGCAGCCTATAATGGCTAGCCAGACAATGAAGCTGGACCTGGGTATATGGTATGATCCCCAAATTTGTCTAACCCATCTAACTTCAGTGATGTTACCCTTTATGGCTCTCTAGGTGCTATTAACCATATCATTCCCGATATCCTAGCTAATTTTTTCCTCCGTTGCATTTGTAATCTGAAGTGATTATTTGTACAACTTGTGAATATCCAAAAGCTAATTTGCTAATTTCTGAATCTGCTTAATTTTTGCAATTGAACAGAATATCCATAACTTTAGTGATGTTACCCCATATGGCTCTCTAGGTACTTTTAACCATACCATTCTCCATACCCTAGCTAATTTTTTCCTCCATTGCATCTCTAATCTGAAGTAATCATTTGTATAATTTGTGAATATCCAAAAGCTAATTTGTTAATTTCTAAATATACTTAATTTTTGTGATTGATCAGAACATCCATAGCTTTTTTATCCTTCCTTTTGTTGTCTAACATGCTCTCTCTTCTGCATGTGCGTGCACACAATACATTTTTTAAACACCTATTATCTGTTTACATTTGCTGTTTTGAGTTGTTTTGAATTTCTTATCTATGCTTGCTATTGGCTTAAAGAAATTCTAATTGCAGGAAAATAATGGGAGTGAACTAGAAAGGCTTGACAGAGAAAGGCGTGCTGACTTTTTGAACATGTTGAAGGGGTTTGTTCATAATCAGGTACTATCTTATATAGATTCTTAAAAACATAAATCATTGTTTTGACAATGGTATATGATTAGCTTTCCTTAGAACTTCTATTTTTTGCGTAAATATGATCATCTGTTTGTTAGGGCCGATACAACCTGCTTTTGATTGTCCTCAAACTTATGCTCCAAAAACCCTACAGTCCATGAACTTCGATTTGGAACCTAAATTTCAGTCAACTCAAATTTGATATGAGATTCTGTCCTTTTAGCCTGAATTTTTGCTTTCAAGTGGCCGGAGGCTATGTTACTCCGACAATTCATTTTTAAAAAAGTACCCGAACTCTTTGGGTATGACATTGGTATGAGTATGAAATCCTTATCGGATTCTTTATTTTAAAAGTGGGTACTCATAATTCTAGTTTCATTTAAATTATAAGTGTAGATCAAATGAACTTGAAAGAGTTTATAAAGCTAGAATAATTATCTTTTAATGACTCATAATTGAAGACTATGATTTGTGGTTGTAACAAAAATTAATATAGATTATATAGCAAATTTGGGCTGATTTACAATTTAAATGAATTTAGAATTATCATTTTATTGTTTGTTTGTGGTTTGAATTTTAGATTTTAAGTTTGTAGTTTAAAATATTTGATCCAATTTTATTTTATATAGCAATTTAATGTTATAATTTGATCTATCTTTTAACTTAAATTATTATATATATATATATATATATATAGAGAGAGAGAGAGAGATGTATTCTCGTATTTGTACCTTAATTTTAGATACTTTTTAGCCGTAGTGAGCAAAAGGAAAAAATATATATATATATATATATTTTTTTTTCTATTAAAATTTTAAGAGGAAAAAGTAAACAATTTTAAGAAAATAATCCAAATTTGAGAAGAGGAACTGCAGGAAGGTGTGGTATGGAAGTCTACTTGTATTTTCAGTTGATCAATTGTAAATCTATCTGGCTTGCACTAACCATACATCTTGATAACAAGTTGAATCTGGGTCTCATTGTCTCCACACTAGTAGTGAAGAAAGCGAAGGAAAAGTATAATTCAGTTCAGTGGCACCAAAACAGAGGAAAAGCCAGCAAGGACAAACTGGCAGGAGTATAAACTGGCAGAAGAGAAGAAGAAAGTAGTGGAGAAAGCTCTAGGAGATAGAAATGTTTTTCGCTCAAATGCAAAGAGGGAGGGAGGGAGGAAGGGAGGGAGGCAGGGAGGGGGAGAGAGAGATAGTAAAACACATTATTTCTTACCTCTCTTGGGTAAGGTGAGGGAAATAAATTTTCTTTTTTTAATTGATATTCTAACGTATTATTTTATCTGATGTGGATAGACTTGTGCTTCCATGGAATGCAACAAATTTGGCCAAAAAGATAGAATCTTATATCAAATGGATGTTGGCTGAGTGTTGGGTTGCAAATCGAAGTTTAATGTCTTTGAGGTTATATGAGCACAAGTTTGAGGATGGTCATTGCAATTAATGATGTATTGTATCAGTGTTGTCAAAGCTATAATTTAGTGAAAACAGGGGGGATGTCTTTTATTTTTGCACCTGTAGATGCATCTCTTTGATCTAGTTTTGGAAGTGCTTTAAGATTTGTGTATGCTTGGATAGATATTGGGCCAAGTCTGCTACTCAAGTGCTTACCTTATAGTCTAAAGGTTTATAAATATGATTTCTTGTTCAAATAATGTGGCTAATGCATTTAGTTAAAAATTGTTAACCTTAAGTATCATTTATTGGAGATAGTTATTCTTTTAAAAATTTTTACTTGAAGTTTTAAGTGGAAATCTATTTTTTTTTTTTAAAAAAGGATGAACTTTATTCACTGAATTCTGCTCTCTTGATTTACAAATTTAGGAGCTTCAAGAATTTTCTTGATCTTGCTTCCCTCCATTGGAAGAATTGGACAGCCAACTAGGTTTAGCCTACTCAATATTTTGTCTTCAAAAGAAGTCTTGTAGTTAACCACAATTGTAATCCTAAGTTCACTGAACACCCCTTTCTTTAAAAGAAAAAATTACTCTTCTTGAATTGTATAATTTATTCTTGAATTATAGAATTTATAAGTTCATGGTTCTCAGTCATATGGAATTATACATGGAGATGTTACTGAGTATGACAGACCCCTGTGCCTATCCCTTAACATTAGAGCTTTTAGTGAATTTTATGTATGTGCTCACGAATAAATAGTATTGTTCATATGGAATTGCTTCATAAGACACTGCTTGATCCTTCCCTTCTGTTCTGAAATAACAAGTACTAGAAACCCAGATGTTGGATTTTACTTAAATTTCAGTGTCAATCGATTATATATTCTATACCCATTCACACTTATAATACTCTATGAAACTTAACTTGTTGAAGCCAAGTATCGTATAATTTTTTGCAAAAAATTATTGAAAACCATGTACAGTTATGCCTAACTTGGTGGTGAAATTAACCTGCATTATTTGCTACTTGGGATTACTGAGTACATGGAACTCAGATATGTGACATATATAATGGGATGAAATATCAATATAATACTGTACATTTTCCTCTTTTCATTTCACAAGGTTAAGTTGAAACTGATGATGAATTATAAGCTCAACCAGGTTCTGATTTCCCTCTTGAATCTAGGGAAAGTTTGTACAAAAGGAAGTTACTTCTTGTGCTGCTGTTTTTTTTTTTTTTCCCGCTTTGATGTTGCATCATTTGTTATAATCCAAATCTAGATTTGAAGTTTCAAGGATCCATGAATGCTGTGTGTCACATCAGGTGGAATAATAGGCAAATATTTGTACTGCTATTATGCACAAATATTAATGGGCAAATATATATATTTTAGAAATTTTTAGAACAGTGAATATCTTATTCTGTTAAGTAGGGCTTCAATAAATGCTTTTCTCGTGTGATTCCTCTTTTCTTTGGATATTACTGAAATCAACGACTTGAGAAATGTACATACTGCTACAGAAATACTTGGAAAGGCTTCTCAAACATATTTTTGGTATTATAGCTTGACGTTTATTCCCGCATTGATATGATTGTGACTTCTTAACATGCAGGTGGGGTATGCCGAGAAAATTGCAAATGTTTGGGCAAAGGTTGCAGAGGAGACTAGCCAATATGCAAAAGAGAGCACTTGAACTTGTGGATGTAAATTCAGATATCCTGCTCTTCTCTTTTTATTGTATTTGTATCGCACACTGCTAGCAAATAGTTCCACATTGATACAATAAAGAAAAGAGGAAATTCTGTAGCTTATTCAGTCACACTTTCAAATTGTCTCTTAGTGAGGTTGTCAACACATCCTCAAATTTAAATGTGATGTTGTAATATGCTTTATTGCACGTTTGATGTGGGGTTTGAAACCAGCGATTCTGCATTCAAATTGTTAAAATGATTGCATCACCTTGTAATTATTTGACATAGCTTCAATTAAATGGTTCTTGGCCATTTTAGAAGTTAGCATGCATTCAACAATTTTTTTATTTCGTTCAACCTGTTAATTTACTACCATGCTTCGATGTCATATATTCTGCGGTCGAAATTTTCACTTTGAGCAACATCTTTGGTCATATTTTGAAAGGAGAAAGGCATACCCTATTATTAAAGTCCCTCGAGTTTTTGTTTTTTCAATTCAAGCCCTTCACGTTCTATTTGATCCAGGTGAAGCCCCTTGCATTTTTTTTGTTCATACGAAGTCCTTTTTTATTATTATTTTTTTCATATTATTTTGTTTTAAGACAGTTTAAGTTTATCAATAAAATTAGTAAATTATAATATCCAAAGAAATAAAAAAAGTAGAATAGGGCAAAATAGTTCAGAAAATTTCTTGTGGTTGGGTTTTAGCCTTTCTGACTATGAATGATTGTTCACGTTTGTTAAGCCCTGAAACAAAAATTTATATTGAATTTTATGATGAATTAATATGGAATTTGTATGCACACACAACTAAAATGATGAGATATATTTAAATATAGTATGATTATATGTAAATATAGTATGATTATATGAATATGGATATGCTTATTGTGCTTTAAATTACAAGATATTATGTGGATAACATGTGTAAATCATGAAATGGTATGGATGACCGGATTTCAATTAATTAATGATCATTCTCTATATAAGAACTAACATATGATATCTGACATGTCACTGAAAGAGTTATGGTACTATATATTTTATATTATGGACAAGATGACTTAAGTTCAGATGAGAGTATTTTTTATCACATAAGCATGCAGTTATTATATTTGCTCAGTTAAGGTGGCTTAAGCTCAAGTGAGAGCAATTTTGATTTGAGAAACTTGGTTGAGCAACTATATAGACATATACAGATAATGAGTATGATAGCTTAAGTTCGGGTGAGAGCGCTTCAGTTTTACAATTTGCATCCAAATAGTTCAGGCTTAGACTATTGGACTATAAGCTATAAAAGGAATAAAAAAAACTAGTAACCATTTATAAATTATAATAAGGATCATGGAGATTAGTAACCAAGTATATAGAATCAGGAAATGAAAAATTGGTATTAAATGATATGAATGTTTATAAGGATATGGTTATTCACTTATGTGCTATATGATATGAATATACTTTAAATCAGTAGACTAAGTATGTATAAATTACATTGATATATAATGACATAATCAAGGACACAATTACGTAAACAATATATATATACTATGATAATGTATGAATGTTTGCTAGAATTTTTATGTTTATATGTACCACTAAGTTTTCAGTAGCTTAGCGTGTTTGTTTCCATATACACAAGTTTGGAGCTGATAAATAACTAAGTTAATCAGAAGAGGAGTATGAGCCTATAATAGTAGACTTGTATTTAGTTCAGTTTCATTTCATTTATTTTTGGTTATTTCTCGGACATGGAAAAGATATATTCATTTCATTTATGTTTTCAATAAATAATGGCATGTAATTTGAAGTTTTAATATTTTTAATTAAGGATGAATTTTATGATAAAGGGCTAGTTTATGCCCGAGCCAATTATGAACAAGGATTTGGCTTTAATTCAAATACAAAAATTTGTTTATATAGTACTTGATTTATCCACTATATGGAAAATAAATGTTTTTATTATGTACTTGATTTATCCAACATATGGAAAATAAATATTTTATTATGCATGTTAGATAGGAAAAAGTTCATGATACCTAATGAATAAGATAGGGATTTTTTTTTAAATGTAACAAATTTATAAGACATCTAGTCATGTGGCATCTGCTTGTATAGTTGGATTATGTCATACTATATGAGTGAGTGTTACATTTAGTGTTATCAAAGCAAGGTTTAAGCAGTTCTAGACCTAAGTGGATAATGTGATTATCATGTATGCATAAGTGTGTCTCGTTTGACTCTGACTTAGGCTACTTTTCTGTCAACTTTTAGGACTAGAATGAGTTGGCATCCAAATCGAATGATATGGCCAAAAGCTATAGTTTTGTAGTTACAAGGGCATCAAACCAGCATAGTGCAACTAGTGTTCAGGGTCCAAATGTTGTAGCAGTCCTAATCAGCAGGCTCCTGAATAGGTTGATCAGGGCCAAATTCCTTTGATGTAGTATATGGCATGCTTGCTACTTTAGATTGCTAGAGCTGTACCATAACCAGTACCATTTCCTCCACCTTCACCATCGAAGCCAAAAGGTACAGCTAGACAAGCTTCATAAATATGGAGCCACAAAGTTTCTAGGAACTAAAGATGAAGATTTAGTTGCTATGGAGTATTGGATAAAAAAGATTGAAAGGGTCTGTGATGAGTTTGAGGTTGCTACTGATCAGAAGACCAAGTATACCATATCCTTGCTTCAAGAGAATGCTTATGACTGGTGGAAATCAGTTTTGTTGAAACTAGAGGTTTTCCAGCTAGTGACATGGGACTTATTTGTTGCTTAATTTAAGGGGCAATATTCCCTCAAGTCTACATAGACGAGAAAAAAAGAGAGTTTCTGAGCCTTAAGAAAATTGAGTATTAGAGGGAATTTACTCGACTAAGTAAATATGCAGCTGAGTTAATTGCTCATGAGATAGATAAGTGTCAAATATTCGAGGATCATGTTAATGCAGAGATTGGATATTATGTTACTGCACGTAAGCATGTCAGTTTCACAACTGGTCTCATATGCCATTAGCGTGGAGAAGAGAAAGAAAAAGAAAAGAGAGTAAGCCTCCAAATAGATAACAGCTCCAGTGGCCTAGTTTAAACACAAGAAGGGTTGGTACTATCCAGGATAGTCAAATGATAAGAGTTAGGGGTAGAGAAGGAGCCACTCACATGGTGGACCACATAGGAGAGGGCAACCCTTCAAGGATACATCTACAATAGGTAGCACTTAGACACAAGCTATTAGAGAGAGTGCTCCAGTTTATGGCTCATACCACAAGAGTGATAGAGGATAATACTGGATAAATACGTGTGCTTACTTTAGATGTAGATCTAAGGAGCATATGAAGAGGAATTATCCTATAATTACTGGCAATACACCTACTCAGACTATACAGTCTGCTCTAGGTCAGACCATACATCAAACTAGAGCAGGTCATACATGACCTCACCATGTAGCCTTAAAGACTGTTAATAGTCTAGGACTTGATCGAGTTTCGACTAGAGCTCATGTTATAAGGGCAAGAGAGGACCAAAAAGCTACTGATGTGATTGTTGGTAAGTTTTCTCTTTATAACTCAGACATTTATGCATTGATTGATCCAAGTTCCACACATTTCTATATATGCACAAGCACACCTAGATAACATGATATAGTTAGTTGAAAATTTGAATATGATATAGAGGTTACAAACCCCTTAAGGCACAATATGTTAGTGAACTGTGTATACAAAGGGTGTCCATTATTTGTTCATGTTGCCCATATATTGAGCCAAGAAGGGGGGTTGAATTGGAGTTTTAAAAAAAATTAACTTTAAGGTGCAGAAATAAAAATTAAGTTTAGGAGGGAGAGAGAAATTTGACACAAGGATTTTTATAGAGGTCCGGGTATTAACAAACCCTACTCCTCTCCCCAATCACAATTGGGAGTTTCACTAACACACTAAGTGTTACAATGGAGTTTTACAAGCTCACTCCCAACTATGGTGTTTCTCACAATGGCTCATACCTAACCCAGAAATCCCTTGTGTTTTGATGGCTCACACAATAACCAATTCCTTATGTTTTACAGGCTCACACAAACAACCTTTACCTTGTATTTTATAGGCTCACACAAACAACCTTTACCTTGTGTTTTACAGGTTCACACAAACAACCTTTCTTTGTGTTTTAGAGGCTCACACAACTAACCCTTACAAGTGTTCTACTCTTAACCCCAAAATACCCAAAGCTTACTTGAGTAAATGATTACAGAGAGAAACACTTACAAATCTTTATTGCTCAAAAATGATGAGCAAAAAGACTTTTACAGAGAATAAATATCAAATGCACTAAATGGCTTACAACAAGGTTTTGATTCAAAATATTTTCAATTCACTTGTTCTTTTGTTCTCCTTGTTTACTATCTTCTTCTAGATGCATAAATGACTTTCGTTTATACTTCCATAGCAAATTATAGTCGTTAGAATGCATTTAATATGAAACTAGCCGTTGCACCAACCCTAATAATCGTGCCTGACATTTTTCTCTTTCATCTTTCACGGGCGTGACTCTGTGTGTCACGGTCGTGACTGTTCTTCCAAGTCGTGACTTAAGTGGTGACCTTGGCCGTGAAGCATTCTGGAAGGTTTTGAAATATTTGGTCACGGGCGTGACATATATCTTCACGGGCATGACAACCTTCCAAGCCGTGGTCCAAGTGGTGACTTTGGTCATGAAGCTCTCTGGAAGAATTTGTCATGTCTTTTCACGGGCTTGACATTGCTTTCACGGGCGTGACTTAAATGCTCATTCACGGTTTGTTATCTTCCTTCATGGTCGTGAACTTCAAATGTTGGTTTGTTGGCGCTAGGCTTAATCATGGGTGTGACATATATGGTCACGGGCGTGAATCATGCAGCTTCTTCAATTTTATCTTTCAAAGATTAATCTTCCATTCTCCATTCTTGCTATCTTATTCCATACCCTGTTTAATAGACTTAGAAAACAAGTATGTTAAATACAATATTGCTATTTTATTTGTTATCATCAAAATGACGGAAAATACCTCTCAAGGTTCAACAATCTCCCCCTTTTTGATGGTGACAAAAAATCTAGCAATATGTGCTTTTGAGAAGTCTCCCCCTCAAAAGATGCTTAGGATAAAAAATGATGAAGTGCAAGAATTGTAGAGAATGATGAAGTGTAGCATCAAAATAAACTTTCTAGTTTTAAGTATATGCAAGTTATATGCAAAGTATATCCAATGTATACCAAACTTCTCTTTAAAGCATGAAGTATATGTAAGGTATATTTAGAGTATATCAAGTGCATATTCATTTATGTAACTTGCATCAAGGTATATGCAAAGTATACTTAAGATATATTTAAAATGTATAAAGCTCATTTGCATACTTGCAAATTCATTTTGAATCAGAATTTCAATATTGCACTTAACTCAATATATTTCTAGTTTCTTCCAACTTAATTTTGCATTTAACTTTAAAACAATATATTGCTAAGTTCTCCAATTTGATTCAAAATTAAGTATTGCTTACACTTATCTTAATATATTGCTGGTTTCTCCCCCTTTTGTCATCAACAAAAAGAATAGCAATAAAGATAAACCATAATGGAAAAACAAAGCAAATATATTAATTATAAAAGAGAAGTACAAATAAGAGTAAATAAAATTCAGAAAGGAAATTTAGAATTTCCTACAAACAAACAAACAAACATATCAAGGCTACCATCAAGCCTAACATGTTATATCCGCTAATTTAGGCCCCGAGTCGCACGTGTTGCGAAGTTGACTCATTTGACCGATCGGAGTTTAAATTCGGATTTTTACAAAAATTGATTAAATAATGGCTAAATTAAATAATAAATGCCTAATTAAGTGATTATAGAGTTTAAAGAAGTTGAATTACGGTAAATGACTAAATTGCAAAATTTGATAAGTTTTGGGGTCAAATCGCAAATTACCAAAAATTAGAGGATTAATGAGATTAATTGCTAATTACAAATAGGAAATTGGACACTTAAAATTTGGGTTGGCCGGCCATGACATTAAAGGAAGAGATTAATATTGATTAAGTATAAAATTGGAAGAAGATGGTCAAATGGTGGGTCCCACATGAAGACTTTTTGGGTACCCTATTTAAGGCTTTCTTTTTTTCTTCTTCTTCTCTTCATTTTCTGCCTTTTTCTCTGATTTCTCTACCAGTCACGCCAGCTACATTTTTCCTCCATAGCTCACCTTGATTCTAGAGAGAGAAAGGAAGGGAAGAGAAGGGAAAGAGCAAGACAAGGTGAGTTTCATGGCCTATAACTCTTAAGGGAGCTGGAAAAAGCAAGAAAGAGGAAGAATTGGTAGAGAGAGAAAATCTCCAAAGTTGGGATCAAGTGAAGAAAAGAGTAAGGTAAGAAACATCTCTTATTCTTCTTCATCTTTTCTTAAAGGAAGTTCAAATTTTGAGCTCATCCAAGACTTATATGGAAAGAGAGAGAAACTAGGGTTTTAAGAGAGAAAAAGAGAGTTTAGGGTCTTGAGGAAATCAGATGATAATAATGATTTATGATGTTGTAGGAGTTCTAAGTGACAAGGAACAATCTCTAAGGAGCAAAGGAAAAGAAAAAGCTACCTAAAAGAGTGAAGGAGAAAGATTAAGGTTTGTGCACAACTTAAGGCAATAACCTATTTTTGTTTGAAATAATGCATGCTGAACATGATGTTTGATAAATGCATTTCAAGAATGATGATGATTATGGCATGAAACCATAGGTTTAGACATGTATGAATGAGATAATTGTGTGACATTTAATTAATGATGCATGTTAGAGAATCTTGTATGATCAAGACATTTACATGTATTAAAAAGTAATAAGTTGAGTAAAGAACCTGAAAAATGCATGAAGTAGAATTTGGTATGATTTGGATGATGTTAGAATGAATGAAATGTGAATATGCAGATTTCTTGCAGAAAGTCACGGGCGTGAACGTGAGAGTTCACGGTTGTGACTGATTGTATCATGGTTGTGACTTCTGGGAGGAAATGGTACTATTCATTCCAGAAGCGTTCACGGGTTGGAATCACGGAAGTGAACTTATTCACGGGCGTGAATGAGTTATCACGACCGTGAATGCTTTTGGGCAATTCATTCTAGTAGCATTCACAACTTGGGATTACGGGTGTGAACTAATTCACAGGCGTGAAATTAGTAATCACGGCTGTGAATGCTCTGTATTTGTGATTATGAATGTGGTTATCAAATGAAGAATTCAGGTAAGTAAATGAAAGTCATTGTCTATCTAGTGAAATACGAATGATATAGATATATGTATATATATATTGATGTGAGAATGTGATATGTTGGGATATAGAAAAATGAATTGATATAGAAAAATGAATTGTCATGGATGGTATATGAAATCTGATGGGGATGATAAACATGAGAATATTGATGAATCTAGTAAATGAATGAAAAGATATATGAGTATGATTATATGTTTGCAAAACAAGAAAATTGAGATGTTGATAAATATGAGAATATTGATGTGTTGAAATTTGAGAATTATGATTGATGTGAAAATATAAAGAAGCCCATTACTCTATTTGTGGACTAGAATTAGGATAGATGACATGTCATTAAGGGGGTGAACGGTACCGTACTATATCTCAACTAATGTGGCTAAAGCTTGTGAGAGCGCCATTGGTCTGGAATGCTCGGTCAGTGTGGCTTAAGCTCAGAGAGCGCTACTGACTTGAGAAAGCTCCAATGAGCACATATAAATGAGGAAAATGTGGCCTAAGCTTGTGAGAGCGCCCTTAATCCGGTTATTCATCTATGATGAAATTATACTCAATCAATGTGGCTTAAGCTTGTGAGAGCGCCATTGATTTGAGAAGCTTTTTAAGCTAGATAGTGGACAGGGTGGATTAAGCTCGGAGAGCGCTCCTGATCCATAACCCATATCCAGTCAGTCCAAAATTTAGAGTGATGTGGGCAAGATAATGAGGATATGTTGGAAATTAAGAAAAGAAAAGAATAAGAAAATGATGATGATATAGGATTGAAATGTAATGATAAAGAGATTAACAGAGTAATTTAGCATTAAAGGTAAATGAAAATAACATTGTCTACATGAGCATGACATTTATACTTGTTTGAAATAGGAATAGGTTGATAGTCATGCATGCAAACATTTTAATGCACAAAATGATATTTGTTAATGCTTGTTGCTTGATATAGTATATTGCCTTATTTATAAGCACCACTAAGCTTAGAGCTTAGCGTAAAGTTTAATTTCCATGTAGATATAGAAAGGTAGCTGAAGGCATTAGATAAAGCAAGCGGTGATCCCATTTAAGTAAAGCAGCTGAACTTGAGAAAGTGGGTTACAAGTTTTGAAATTTTTGTATTTGGCTTTTATATTAAAGAAATGTTAGAGTTTGTAAAACATACTTTTAAAGTTTGTTAAGAATAATTTTGTTGTTAAAATTACTATCTTATGTAAATAAATTGCACTATGATTTTAAGTATATATCTATATATATATGAATGTTGAGAAAATAATGATAAATTAAAAAAATATAGCGATTTGAAAAAGTAAAGAAGAAGACGAACAGTAGCGCTTCCTCATCCGGACACGTGCGGTTCGGGTGGGGTGCAGTGTTACAAGGTTTTTGGTATCCGAGCACCAAGTTGGTGTTTCTGTATTTTGATATTAAAGCTCAGTTGGGCAGTTTTGGATTTTTAAAGTGAATTTTGAAAATATTTTTCTTGAAATGTACCCACAATTTCATTTTTGGAGTTGCTGCTTTATTGATTAGGGTCGTTGCCTTTATGTTATAAGTAGGATATGGCTTCAGGATCAAGACGAATAGTAATAGAATAAGCTGAGAGTAATAAGCCTTCAAAGGCAAGAGCTTCGTCGCAACCAAGTCGTCGTCAAGCTCCAGCATCGAGATCTAGTGCCAGCTCACTTCGTGAGCATTCAGCTATTAATATGGGTCATACTGAGCTCATAAGAAATATGATAGATTTACTATAGAGAGCATCGCTATCAAATTCATCTAGATTACAGTTTGAGAGACTGAGGAAATTAGGGGCATCTGATTTCTATGGTAAACGAGAAGATGACCCCTCAGTGGCAGAATTTTGGTTGGAACGAGCAGAGCGAGTATTTAATCAACTACACTGCATAGATGAACAGAAATATGAATATGCAGTATCTCTGCTACAGGAGCATGCATATGATTGGTGGCGATCTGAATCACAAAGTATAAAGGCTCCTAACCCTATGACATGGGAATTCTTTTTAGAGAAGTTTAAGGAGCAGTATATTCCTCCTATCTACATAGACGACAAGAAGAGAGAGTTTCTGATGCTAAAATAGAGGGATATGTCTGTAACAGAATATGAGAGAGAATTCACTCATCTTTGCAAGTATGCTGGTGGTATTGTGTCAACAGAGGCTGATAAATGTCGACGATTTGAAGATGGATTGAGGGATACTATCATGTTACAAGTTTTAGCCCTATGTCTGATGAGCTTTCCCAGTTTACTAGCATATGCTAGAATAGTTGAAAGAGTCCTGGCGACACAACAGCCAGTACAGGTTAGTGGGGTTAGTAGACCAATGCCACAACCAAGTGGAGTACAGTCTAGTGGCAAGAGAGCTAGATCTTTTGGTGGCCAATTCCAGGCTGGGAGTTCCAGCAGATTTCATTCTTATAGACAGGGACAACCCGTAAGATCTATTTCATCGGCAGCCAGTGCACTGACACAGGCATCCCGTAGGTCTACCACTCTGCCGATGTGTCAGCATTGTGATCGTTCGCATCCAGGAGAGTGTTGGTTGATGACAGGAGCGTGCATAAGATGCGGCTCCAAGAACCATATTAAAAGAGATTGTCCATTGCTACAGTTTGGCAGAGGTTCAGGGAGTGTTGAGTCAGTACCAATACAGACTATAGGACAAGGCAGAGGACGAGGCCGATGGCAAGGAAGAGGAGGCCGTGTAGGGCCAAACCAGTTCAGATCAGACACAGTAGAGAGACCTGAGGGCAGTAGAGCTGCTCCAGCAAGAGCTTATGCCATACGAGGCCGAGAGGAGCAGGATGCACTCGACGTCATAGCGGGTAAATTTCTTCTCTTTGGCTCTTGTATACATGCATTGATAGACACTGGGTCAACACACTCATACATATGCACACCACCATCGGGTCGAGAGGGTCTAAAACCAGAGACTCTAGAATATGAAATTCGTGTGACTAACCCGTTAGGACACAGTGTGCAGGTTAGTAAAGTGTTTAGGGGTTGCCCAGTCGAAATTCAAGGCAGGCAATTTCCAGCAGATCTAATAGAGTTACCATTCCACGAGTTCGATGTGATCTTGGGAATGGATTGGCTAGCTTGCCATGGGGTGATAATAGATTGTAGAAAGAGACAGATGAGAATTAAAGTTTCAGAATAAGAAGAGATAGTAGTGATGGGCGAATATAGAGGATATCTAGATAATGTAATATCAGCGTTGAAAGCTCAAAAACTCATCAATAAAGGATGTGAGACTTACCTAGCGTATGTGATAGATACTCAAAAGAAAAGTCCAAAGTTGGCTGACATCCCAACTGTTAGTGAATTTCCAGATGTGTTTCCTGAGGAGTTACCAGGACTACCACCTGATCGAGAGATAGAGTTTGCTATTGAATTAGTACCTGGCACCGCTCCTATATCTATTACACCATATAGGATGACACCCATAGAATTGATGGAGTTGAAGATACAGTTACAAGAAATGTTAGATAAAGGATTTATACGACCTAGTGTATCACCATGGGGTGCTCCAGTACTATTTGTAAAGAAGAAAGATGGTACTTTACATCTTTGCATTGACTACAGGAAGCTTAATAGGGTTACTCTTAAGAATAAATACCCACTGCCTAGGATTGATGATTTATTTGATCAGCTGAAAGGTGCAAGTATATTTTCAAAGATAGATCTTCGATCGGGGTATCATCAACTGAAGATCAAAGGGTCAGATGTATCTAAGATGACATTCAGGACTCGTTATGGTCATTATGAGTTCTTGGTGATGCCATTTGGATTGACGAATGCACCGACAGTTTTTATGGACCTGATGAACTGAGTGTTCAGGCCATATGTTGATCAATTTGTAGTTGTATTCATTGATGACATTCTTGTTTACTCTAGAGATCGAGTAGAGCATGACCAACATCTTAGAAAAGTATTGCAGACTTTGAGGGAGAAACAATTGTAGGCAAAGCTGTCTAAGTGTGAGTTTTGGTTGGAAGCAGTTAGTTTTCTGGGTCATGTAATTTTAGCCAGGTATTCAAGTTGATCCTAGTAAAATCGAGGCCATTCTTAATTGGAAACCACCTCGAAATGTGACAGAAGTGAGAAGTTTTCTTGGATTAGCCAGATATTATAGGAGATTTGTGAAAGGATTTTCATCTATAGCAAATCATTTGACACGACTGCTGCGAAAAGAGGTCCGTTTTGAATGGACAGATAAGTGTCAAGCAAGTTTTGTTTGATTGAAGGCAATGTTGACTGAAGCACCAGTTTTGACTCAGCGTACTCCAGGAAAAGACTATGTTGTGTATAGTGATGCAAGTCACAATGGGCTAGGATGTGTTCTTATGCAAGAGGGAAAAGTGATTGCATATGACTCTAGACAACTTAAGCCTCACGACCTTAACTATCTGACGCATGATTTAGAGCTTGCAGCGATAGTTTTTGCTCTTAAGATTTGTGTGCCAAGTATAGAAGAGTTGAGGTCAGAGATTTTAAAAGAAGCTTATGAAACGGTTTATACTATGCACCTAGGTGGGAACAAGATGTACCAAGATTTGAAAGCACAATACTGGTGGTCGGGGATGAAAAAGGATATCATTGAATATGTTGCTAAATGTCTAATCTGTCAACAAGTGAAAGCTGAGCATCAATTACCCACCAGATTACTACAACCGATTCCCATACCAGAATGGAAATGGGAGAGGATCACGATGGATTTTGTGTCCGGTTTACCGGTAACTCAGAGAAAGCATGATGCAGTGTGGGTGATAGTGGATCGATTGACGAATTCAGCACATTTTCTACTAGTGCGAATGGACTATACCTTGAACAAGCTGACTGAGATTTATGTGAATGAGATAGTGAGACTTCATGGAGTACCTGTGTCTATTATCTCCGACAGAGATCCCAGGTTTACGTCGTAGTTCTGGAAGAGTCTATAGCAGGCTTTGGGAACTAGACTAAATTTTAGCATGACATTTCATCCGCAAACAGATGGACAATCAGAGCGAGTTATTCAGTTGCTAGAGGATATGATGAGATGTTGTGTACTCGAATTTGAAGGAAGTTGGGATCGACATCTACCTCTTATAGAGTTTGCCTATAACAATAGTCATCAAACGAGCATATGCATGGCTCCATATGAAGCTTTATATGGAATAAAGTGTAGGACACCAGTATGTTAGACCGAGTTGAATGAGAAAAATTTGATAATGTAACGCCCTCCTCACCCAAACCGCACGTGCCCGGATGAGGGAGCGCTAATTTTTTATTTTTTTTATACTCATGTATATATGGATATAAACAAAAATCAGAGTACAATTTATTTACATAAAATGGTATTTTTAACATCAGAGTAATTCTTAACAAACTTTAAAAGTAAGTTTTACAAACTCAAACATTTCTTTAATATAAAAGCCAAATACAAAAGTTTCAAAACTTGTAACCCACTTTCTCAAGATTCGGCTGCTTTACTTGAATGGGATCACCACTTGCTTTATCTAGCGTCTTCAGCTACCTTTCTATATCTGCGTGGAAATTAAACTCCACGCTAAGCTCTAAGCTTAGTGGTGCATATAAATAAGGCAATATACTATATCATGCAACAAGTATTAACAAATATCATTTTGTGCATTAAAATGTTTGCATGCATGACTATCAACATATTCCTATTTCATACAAGTATAAATGTCATGCTCATATAGACAATGTTATTTCCATTTATCTTTAATGGCAAGGTATTCTGTAAATCTTTTTGTCATTACATTTCAATCTCATATCATCATCATTTTCTTATTCTTTCTTTTTCTTATTTTTCCGACATATCCTCATTATCTTGCCCACATCACTCTAAATTTTTGGACTAACTGGATACGGGTTATGGATCAGGAGCGCTCTTCGAGCTTAAGCCACCCTGTCCACTATCTGGCTCAAAAGAGCTTCTCAAATCAATGGCGCTCTTCGAGCTTAAGCCACATTGATTGAGTATAATTTCATCATAGATGAATATCCGGATCAAGGGCGCTCACACAAGCTTATGCCACCTTGTCCTCATTTATATGTGCTCATCGGAGCTTTCTCAAGTCAGTAGCACTCTCCGAGCTTAAGCCACACTGACCGAGCATCCCAGACCAATGGCGCTCTCCGAGCTTAAGCTACATTGGTTGAGGTATAGTACGGTACCGTTTGCCCCCTTAATGACATGTCATCTATTCTGATTCTAGTCCGCAAGTAGAGTAATGGGCTTCTTTATATTTTCGTATCAATCATTATTCTCATATTTATCAACATCTCATTTTTCTTGTTTTACAAGCGTATAATCATACTCATACATGTTTTCATTCATTTACTAGATTCATCAATATTCTTATGTTTGTCATCTGCATCAGATTTCATATATTATCCATGACAATTCATTTTTCTACATCAATTCATTTTTCTATATCACAACATATCACATTCTCACATCAATATATATATACATATATCCATATCCATATCATTCTTATTTCGCTGGGTAGACAATGACTTTCATTTACTTACCTGAATTCTTCATTTGATAACCACATTCATAATTTCAAATACAGAGCATTCATGGTCGTGATTACTAATTTCACGCCCGTAATCCCAAGCCGTGAACGCTACTGGAATGAATCGCCCAAAAGCATTTACGGTCGTGATTACTCATTCATGCCCGTGAATAAGTTCACTTCCGTGATTCTAACCCGTGAACGCTTCTGGAATGAATAGTACAATTTCCACCCAAAAATTCACAACCGTGGCACAATCAGTCACAACGGTGAACCCTCAAGTTCACGTCCGTGACTCAATAGTCACACATTTGAATTTCAGTAGGAAATCTGCATATTCGCATTTCATTCATTCTAACATCATCCAAATCATACCAAATTTTGTTTCATGGATTTCTAAGGCTCTTTACCCAACTTATTACTTTCCAATACATGTAAATGTTTTGATCATACAAGATTCTCTAGCATGCATCATTAATTCAATGTCACATAAGGATTTCATTCATACATGTCTAATCCTATGGTTTCATGTCATAATCATCATTCTTGAAATTGCATTTATCTACAATCATGTTCAACATGCATTATTTCAAGCAAAAATAGGCTATTGCCTTAAGTTATGCACAAACCTTAATCTTTCTCCTTCACTCTTTTAGGTAGCTTTCTCTTTTCCTTTGCTCCTTAGAGCTTGTTCCTTGTCACTTGGAACTCCTACAACATCATAAATTATTATCATCATCATCTGATTTTCTCAAGACCCTAACTCTCTTTCTCTCTTTCAAAACCCTAGTTTCTCTCTCTTTCCATATAAGTCTTAGCTGAGCTCAAAATTCGAACTTCATTTAAGAAAAGATGAAGAAGGAGAAGAGATGCTTCTTACCTTACACTTTTCTTCACTAAATCACCACTTTGGAGATTTTCTCGCTCTACCAAACTTGATTTCTCTTCCTCTTTCTTGTTCTTTCCATCTTCCTTAAGAGTTATGGAACATGAAAATCACCTTGTCTTGCTCTTTCCCTTCTCTTCCCTTCCATTCTCTCTCTAGAATTCAAGATTGGCTATGGAGGAAAAATTATGGTTGGCGTGACTGGTAAAGAAAACAGAGAGAAGGAGCAGAAAATGAAGAGAAGAAGAAGAAAAAAAAGCCTTAAATAGGGTACCCAAAAAGTCTTCATGTGGGACCCACCATTTGACCATTTTCTCCTAATTTTACACTTAATCAATATTAATTCTTCTTCCTTTAGTGTCATGGCCGGCCAACACTATCAAAATGTGACCAAAATTAATATGTTGATTAGCAATTAATCTCATTAATCCTCTAATTTTTGGAAATTTGCAATTTGACCCCAAAACTTATCAAATTTTCCAATTTAGTCCTTTACCGTAAATCAACTTCTTTAAACTTTAATATCACTTATTTTGGCATTTATTATTTAATTTAGCCATTACTTAATCAATTTTTGTAAAAATCTAAATTTAGACTCCGATCGGTCACATACGTCAACTTTGCAACACGTGCGACTCGGGACCTAAATTAGCGGATATTACATTCTCTCCCCCTTAAAACAATTTCATCCTCAAAATTTACCTGTTCATTCGGGGTTGAACAACTGGGGACCATAATGGAAAAACAAAGCAAATATATTAATTATAAAAGAGAAGTACAAATAAGAGTAAATAAAATTCAGAAAGGAAATTTAGAATTTCCTACAAACAAACAAACAAACATATCAAGGCTACCATCTAGCCTAACATGTTATATCCGCTAATTTAGGCCCCGAGTTGCATGTGTTGCGAAGTTGATGCGTTTGACCGATCAGAGTCTAAATTTGGATTTTTACAAAAATTGATTAAGTAATGGCTAAATTAAATGATAAATGCCTAATTAAGTGATTATAGAGTTTAAAGAAGTTGAATTATGGTAAAGGACTAAATTGAAAAATTTGATAAGTTTTGGGGTCAAATCCCAAATTACCAAAAATTAGAGGATTAATGAGATTAATTGCTAATTAAAAATAGGAAATTGGACACTTAAAATTTGGGTTGGCCAGCCATGATATTAAAGGAAGAGGATTAATATTGATTAAGTATAAAATTGGAAGAAGATGGTCAAATGGTGGGTCCCACATGAAGACTTTTTGGGTACCCTATTTAAGGCTTTCTTTTTTTCTTCTTCTTCTCTTCATTTTCTGCCTTTTTCTCTGATTTCTCTACCAGTCACGCCAGCTACATTTTTCCTCCATAGCTCACCTTGATTCTAGAGAGAGAAAGGAAGGGAAGAGAAGGGAAAGAGCAAGACAAGGTGAGTTTCATGGCCTATAACTCTTAAGGGAGCTGGAAAAAGCAAGAAAGAGGAAGAAAAATAAAATTTGGTAGAGAGAGAAAATCTCCAAAGTTGGGATCAAGTGAAGAAAAGAGTAAGGTAAGAAGCATATCTTCTTCTTCTTCATCTTTTCTTAAAGGAAGTTCGAATTTTGAGCTCATCCAAGATTTACATGGAAAGAGAGAGAAACTAGGGTTTTAAGAGAGAAAAAGAGAGTTTAGGGTCTTGAGGAAATCATATGATAATAATGATTTATGATGTTGTAGGAGTTCTAAGTGACAAGGAACAAGCTCTAAGGAGCAAAGGAAAAGAAAAAGCTACCTAAAAGAGTGAAAGAGAAAGATTAAGGTTTGTGCATAACTTAAGGCAATAGCCTATTTTTGTTTGAAATAATGCATGCTGATCATGATGTTTGATAAATACATTTCAAGAATGATGATGATTATGGCATGAAACCATAGGTTTAGACATGTATAAATGAGATAATTATGTGACATTTAATTAATGATGCATGTTAGAGAATCTTGTATGATCAAGACATTTACATGTATTAGAAAGTAATAAGTTGAGTAAAGAACCTTAAAAATGCATGAAGTAGAATTTGGTATGATTTGGATGATGTTAGAATGAATGAAATGTGAATATGCAGATTTCCTGCAGAAAGTCACGGGCATGACTATTGAGTCACAGGCGTGAACTTGAGAGTTCACGGTTGTGACTGATTGTATCACAATTGTGACTTCTGGGAGGAAATGGTACTATTCATTCCAGAAGCATTCACGGGTTGGAATCACGGAAGTGAACTTATTCACAGGCGTGAATGAGTAATCACAACCGTAAATGCTTTTGGGCGATTCATTCCAGTAGCATTCACGGTTTGGGATTACGAGCGTGAACTAATTCACGGGCGTGAAATTAGTAATCACGGCTGTGAATGCTCTGTATTTGTGATTATGAATGTGGTTATCAAATGAAGAATTCAGGTAAGTAAATGAAAGTCATTGTCTATCTAGTGAAATACAAATGATATGGATATATGTATATATATATTGATGTGAGAATGTGATATGTTGTGATATAGAAAAATGAATTGTCATGGATGATATATGAAATCTGATGCGGATGATAAACATGAGAATATTGTTGAATCTAGTAAATGAATGAAAAGATGTATGAGTATGATTATATGTTTGCAAAACAAGAAAATTGAGATGTTGATAAATATGAGAATATTGATGTGTTGAAATTTGAGAATTATGATTAATGTGAAAATATAAAAAAGCCCTTTACTCTACTTGCGGACTAGAATCAGGATAGATGACATGTCATTAAGGGGGCGAACAGTACTGTACTATACCTCAACTAATATGGCTAAAGCTTGTGAGAGCACCATTGGTCTGGGATGCTCGGTCAGTGTGGCTTATGCTCAGAGAGCGCTACTGACTTGAGAAAGCTCCGATGAGCACATATAAATGAGGAAAAGGTGGCATAAGCTTGTGATAGCGCCCTTAATCCGGTTATTCATCTATGATGAAATTATACTCAATCAATGTGGCTTAAGCTTGTGAGAGCGCCATTGATTTGAGAAGCTCTTTTGAGCCATATAGTGGACAGGGTGGCTTAAGCTTGGAGAGCGCTCCTGATCCCTAACCCGTATCCAGTCAGTCCAAAATTTAGAGTGATGTGGGCAAGATAATGAGGATATGTTGGAAATTAAGAAAAGAAAAGAATAAGAAAATGATGATGATATAGGATTGAAATGTAATGATAAAGAGATTAACAGAGTAATTTAGCATTAAAGGTAAATGAAAATAACATTGTCTACATGAGCATGACATTTATACTTGTTTGAAATAGGAATAGATTGTTAGTCATGCATGCAAACATTTTAATGCACAAAATGATATTTGTTAATGCTTGTTGCATGATATAGTATATTGCCTTAGTTATATGCACCACTAAGCTTAGAGCTTAGCGTGGAGTTTAATTTCCACGCAGATATAGAAAGGTAGCTGAAGGCGTTAGATAAAGCAAGTGGTGATCCCATTCAAGTAAAGCAGCTGAAACTTGAGAAAGCGGGTTACAAGTTTTGAAATTTTTGTATTTGGCTTTTATATTAAAGAAATGTTAGAGTTTGTAAAACTTACTTTTAAAGTTTGTTAAGAATTACTTTGATGTTAAAATTTCTATCTTATGTAAATAAATTGCACTATGATTTTAAGTATATATCTATATATATATGAATGTTGAGAAAATAAAGATAAATTAAAAAAAATATAGCGATTTGAAGAAGTAAAGAAGAAGACGAACAGTAGCGCTTCCTCATCCGGGCACGTACGGTTCGGGTGGGGTGCGGCGTTACATAACATCTATCCGGACATCCCATCCCTAAGATGAGCAACTTCTACCTCGAGGCTGTCCATCCTAGAATCCATGAAGTCCTTGAGGTTCTCTAACCTCTCATCCATGGAAGCCTGCAGCTGCTCAAATCGTTGAGCCAAATTTGGTGTGGGGGCAGAGGATTATCTGATGTCCTGCTCAATCTCAGGACGTGCCATCTCAACTCGAGCCCTTTTCTTCTGCTGGATACCTTGGAGGCCAGCTTTAAATTCCTCTGAGTCATTATCTTCCCAAATGATCTCGCTAGCAGTGTCGATGAAGCGGTAGTAGATGTTGTTCTCAAAGACAATTCGAACGGCCGCTCCCATCTTGATGAAAGACTCGACATCCTGTCGGTCTCGAGGATGCCCTGGGATGAGGTTGTAATGATGTTCATTCTGTAGGGTTTTGAAGAATGAATCATATTCATAAACGCAGTGAAAAATAAAATTTTTCAAAACCCAAAACAAAGATCATACTTGTACCATTAAAACTAATTTATATAAATGTAAATGTTAAAAATTATACCTTGTAATTTTTATTTGTTCTTCAAATCATCACTTTGTTGGGTTGTAGCAAACCACAACAATCCACACTAGGATGTCTCTAATGATAATCCACACAAAAAATGAAGAAGAAACTATCAAGAGAAATAGTTTGAACAAATTCAAAGTGCTATCTTTGAAAGTGTTATTGAGAGAATTTTTGTTATCTTAAAAATATTTTTTTCACAAAAAAATATTTTTATTGCTATTTTCTGCCATTTGATGTCTTTTCTATTTGAATCAAATTCAAAAATAAGATGAAAGTCAAAAATGGAGAAAATGTAAACAAATGAATAGTAATTGACCATGATTGGCCTAATTAAGGCCAAAAATAGCCATTGGCCAACGGATGGGAAGCTGTAGGCGCGCTGGGCCTGCTGCGGGCTGCTGCTGGGCAGCCCAGCTGGCTGACAAGGCAGGCCAGTAGCCTGCCTTGCCCACATGGGCCCGTGACACTTCCGAACGATTTTTCCGTGCGATCTCATCGCGATACATCCTAAAATAATTCTCTCATATTTTGGATCATATCCAAGACCATTTTACTCATTCTCCATATCTTCAACGTGTGTGACCCATTAGGTTCTGGTTATGTTGGCCACTTAAATTAACAATTAATTTAAGCAGGTCATGAGCGGTATCTAGCAACACATCATGACCCCCAATTGACCGGAAAGTCAGTGTTTTGACTATGAACCATTCCATGGACAATTTCTGTGCAATTATTCCTTTCACCATTCTATACCCCACATGGTTCAGAGTATGGATATGTGTCAACTCCCACTAGACTGACTATGTCACGTCTAGTCCAAATAATGTTAGTTCTTGTCCTTGAGGCTCATTACTATATTAGATATGTCATTGAAGACTATCTTTATGACATTTCAACTCCGGCCAGAGATTCCTGAGTAATGACCACGACAAGAGACCATGGGTATACACTCTTTCTATCAAGAGTGGTGAATCCTTTGTTGGTTACCCAATTACCTTCGAATACCTCAAGCTGTATCCAATCACCACCCTATGAGCTACCTCTCTGAGGTAACAAGGAATAGTGTCAAAATATAGAATCAATATTCAAGATATCCTTGAGTACCTCAAGTCTAAGGATACTTGTACCATTGCTATGATGAGACTATCATTGACATTTGAATAGATTGTCCATATGATTGTCTCATAGTTGGTCATCCAATGTACTTAGCTACACTTAGCAAACATCAACATGTTAACTCTAAACATCTCATGTTTATAGATTATGAGATTTACTACTCGATCCAATCAAGGAGTGTAACATGTGCTAGTCTGTCTGGATTAGTAATGTCCCGTCTCATTAATCCTATGACTAGGGATAATTTTGATACTAACATAATTACACATGATAAGAATCTCAATATCATGATCTCATCATGATTTCCTTCATGCTATGTTATGTATCAAGGACTTCATTAATTGATTTAAGATCACTTATCAATTCATATATCAAATGAACATCAAATTAATGAAAAAAACTTTTATTAATTAAATAAATTTGTACAATAAGTGCTAAAGGTGATTGCCTTTAGAGCACTCCTCTAACAAGCTCCCACTTGCACTAAAGCCAATCACATTTGTATATAATTCCATAGGCGAGTACATGAGAATCATATTTCTTTTTGGGAAGTGGCTTAGTTAAAGGATCAGCAATATTTTGATTAGTGGGCACTCTTTCTATCTTTACGTCATCCCTACCAATGATTTTTCTAATCAAATGGTATCTTCTGAGTACATGTTTGGATCTCTGATGAGACCGTGGCTTCTTTGCTTGCACAATGGCTCCATTATTATCACAATACAATTGTATTGGATCAATAATGCTAGGAACCACTCCAAGTTCTGTGATGAATTTCCTTATCCAAACTGTTCCTTTGCTGCTTCAGAAGCTGCAATGTATTCTGCTTCGGTTGTGGAATCAGCAGTCATTTCCTGTTTGGAACTCTTCCAACTAACTGCTCCACCATTTAGTGTGAATATATAACCTGACTGAGATTTTGAGTCATCATTGTCAGATTGGAAGTTGGCATCGGTATACCCGCTCATAGTAAGATCTCCATCTCCATATACCAAGAATACATCCCTAGTTCTTCTTAAGTACTTAAGGATAATCTTGACAGCCACCCAATGACCCTCACTAGGGTCCGATTGGTATCTACTCATGACACTCAGAGCATATGATACATTAGGTCTTGTACATATCATAGCATACATGATTGATCCTATAGCTGAAGCATATGGAATCAAACTCATGTGTGTCCTCTCATCTTATGTCTTTGGACACAAAGACTTTGAGAGAGTAATCCCATAGGTCATGGGAATATATCCCCTCTTGGACTGCTCCATGCTAAACCTCTTTAGCATCTTATCTATGTATGTAAAATGTGAAAGACTAAGCAATCTTTTAGATCTATCTCTATAGATCTTTATCCCTAAAATATAGACTGCTTCTCCAAGGTCTTTCATAGAGAAATTCTTGGATAACCGAATTTTGACAGATTGTAAGGCTGAGACATCATTTCCCATTAACAATATGTCATCTACATATAACACAAGAAATACGATTGCACTCCCACTAACCTTCTTGTAAACACAAGGTTCATCCGGATTTTGTAAGAAACCAAACTGTTTGATTGTCTCATCAAACCGAATATCCCAACTCTTGGATGCTTGCTTTAATCCATAAATGGATCTTTGAAGGTTACATACCTTTTTGCCATCTTTGGATATGAAACCTTCTGGTTGTGTCATGTACACATCCTCAGTCATATTTCCATTAAGGAAAGCTGTTTTCACATCCATTTGCCATATCTCATAATCATAATGAGTAGTAATGGCTAGGAGTATCCTTATGGATTTAAGCATAGCTACTGGGCTAAAAGTTTCATCGTAGTCAATTCCTTGTCTTTGACGATAATCACATTACCATCCATGTCAGTTTTCTTTTTGAAGACCCACTTGCACCCATGGCTTTATTCCTTCGAACGGGTCAACCAAAGTCCATACTTGGTTTTCATACATGGAATCCATTTCCGACTTCATGGCTTGAAGCCATTTGTCAGATTCTGAACTACTCAGAATCTCTTCATATGTTGTAGACTCATCATTTTCTATGAGCAATACGTCGTTCTGTTCACTAATGAGAAATCCATATCTGTCTGGAACAGTACGTATCCTACTTGACCTACAAAACTCTTGTGCTTCAGAAGGTTGAGCTGTTATATCATCTGTATGAGTAACAAACTCGGGTTCAGGCAGTTGATCAGCATCTGTTTGAGCATCTTGAACTTCCTCAAGTTCAATTTTGCTCCCACTATCTCCTTTACAAGGAATTCTCTCTCTAAAAAGATAGCATGTCTTGAAACAAAAATGTTTTGTTCCAAGGGGTGGTAAAATTGATATCCATATGATGCTTTTGAATATACCGCAAACAGACATCGGTCAGACTTAGCTTCTAGCTTATCTGACATTGTCCGCTTCACATAAGCAGGACAACCCCAAATTCTCATGTAAGAAAATGTGGGCCTCTTGTTATACCATATCTCATATGGAGTAACATCAACTGACTTTGAAGGAACTCCATTTAATATATAAATGGCGGTCTCTGGTGCATAACCCCAAAAAGATTTAGGCAATTTTGCAAAACTCATCATAGACCTTACCATGTCTAACAAGGTTTGATTTCTTCTTTTAGCCACACCATTGTGTTGTAGGGTGTAAGGTGGATTCCATTGAGATAAAATCCCATTATCCCTAAGATAATCTAGAAACTCTTGGCTTAAGTATTCACCTCCTCGATCTGATCGAAGTGTTTTAATACTTTTGCCAAATTATTTATCTACTTCATTTCTGAATTCTTTGAACCTTTCAAAAGATTCAGATTTGTATCTCATAAGATACACGTATCCATATCGTGAGTAGTTATCGATTAAAGTAATGAAGTAGATGAAACCACCTCTAGCATGTGTAGACATTGGACCACATACATATGAATGTATTAAGTCTAAAATCCATTAGCACATTCACCCTTTCCCTTAAAGGGTAATTTAGTTATCTTGCCTAGTAAACCAGATTCACATGTGTCATATGATTCATAATCAAATGAACCCAAACTACCACTTTTGTGTAGCTTAGCCATGCGTTTCTCACTTATATGACCAAAACGACAATGCCATAAATAAGATGATTTCAACATATCTTGTTTTTGCCTTTTATTATCATTGATGTTTAAATTGGATTTGACATATCTAACATGTATATACCATTGCATAATGTACCATTAGCATAAAGAATTCCATTCAACATAATAGAATAACGATTGATACTAAAAGCTAAAAGGAAACCATCTTTATTTAGACTTGAAATAGAAATAATATTTTTAGTCAAAACAGGTACATAATAGCAATTATCGAAATTTAATATAAGCCCACTAGGGAGGGTCAATACATATGTTCCTATAGCTAATGCAGCAACCCTTCCTCCATTTCCAACGCGTAGGTTTGACTCTCCCTTATTGAGCTGTCTACTATTCCTTAGGCCCTGCATGTAACATTCAGTGATTTTGGCCCCGATTGCGCATGACCGTAGTGGGGTCAACTGGTTCAATCGGAGTCTAAATTTAAACAAAAAAAAAAGACTAATAATAAGAAAAAATAATTAAAGGTATTATTATTTTGGAATTAAAAAGATTTTGGGTGGAATTAGAAAAAAATAAAACTTCCTATGGACAAAATCGGTATTATGGCAATTGTTTGGGGAAAAAGTGTGAATATGGAGGAAGATGTGGCAAATAAGAAATTTCTTAAAGTTTAAAATTTCATTAAAATTAATTTATATTTTGGACCAATGAATGAAGAGCTTAATGTAGTCATGGAACCACCAAATACTCACCTAAAAAAAAAACGAAAAGATAAATACCTCATTTTCTCCACCAATTAAAACCCATTTCTCTCATCTTCTCTCATCTCTTTGTTGTCCACCATAGCTCTCCCAAAAATCTCCATTTCTCTTCAAATCAAGTTTGAAAAAGTGAGCAAAGAAATAAGTTCTGAGAGAGGAAAAATCAGAATTAAAAAGTTCTTACTACAAAGTAGAGTAAAGAAACAAGAAAGGAAGAAGAAAGAAGAGAAATAAAAGAGAAAAAGTGAGGGGAATTTCGGCCAGCTTTGGAATGATCTTAAGGTGAGTTTATTCTTCTTAAATTCAACATTTTTCCTTCTATTTGAGACCCATAATGATGATAGATGTGATTAGGTTTGGTAGATTGAGCTTATGTTGCAAGATTGGAAGTAGAAATTTAAGTTTGTGATTAGTTGATGAAAGTGTAATTAAACTTTGAATTAATGATATTTGATGTTAGGTAATTATTTTATGGCTTAAAAACTGAAGAAAATATAATGTTGAAGGATGAATGAGGGGGCTGCCATAGTTAAATAAATTTGGGGAAAATTGAAATTAACATAGAAACACCACAATTGGTGTTAGATTAAGGGTGAATTGAGTGTTGAATTGAAGAAAATAAATTGGAAACTAGGATATGCTTTTTGGGCAGCCATGACATATGAAGAAGGAAGTTTAACCTTAGTACATTTTAGCTCAATTAAGGTGTAAAACATATTAGGAGCATTAGAATATTATTTAGACATGAAAAGCATTGAAATTGAATGTTGGAATTGATTTATGGTTTGGTTGTGTAGGAAAAATAAGTGAACAAGTGAGAGGCCCTCAAAAGAGTGACAAAGGCAAGGAGAAAGCTAGCTAATAAGGGAAGAAAAAGAAGGATTAAGGGAAGAACCAAGGTGATTAGGTATGTGCTTCATTGATAAAAATTTTGCATGTTGTTAATATGTATGGAATTATATGTTAAGGTTTGTTATGTTTGTATTTTTGAGATGTTATGTGTTTTGTTGTGACTTTTGATATTATATATGGAAATGAGACCAAATGGTGTGAAATAATTGAGACATATGAATGTATTTATAATTCTGGAAATTTTAGTATTAAAATGAATGCAAATGATGAATGTGGTTGAAATATGGATTGATGCCAATTGATGGCTCGGGTACAGAATTTCAGGAACAACTCTGTCTATTTTGATGATAACTTAAGTTATGGAACTCCGTTTTGTATGTTCTTTATTGGAAATGAAAGCTAAGACACAGAGATTTAATTGTTATTTAGACTATAATATCTAATTATGTCTAGATTTGTCCAGTTAAATACATGAAAGTTAAACCTAGAATTTGTCCCGAAAATTCTGGGCAGAAAATTCTGTGATGATGCAGTAGTGAATTAATCATAATGTTTGATAGAAAATTGGGATTTATGTGATTCTTCATGCATCTGAAAGCTAAGACAATAAGCGAAACATGGTTAGAAGGCTAGAACTTTAAATTCGAATTAAATATGGGCAAACAATGAAGCCCAAAAATAAGTCCGAAATCTGCCAAAGGTAAAAACATACAATATTGGGCTTTTTGCATGTGTTGTTATAACTATATGTAATAATCCATGCAAATATTTACTTTGATGGTAATTATAAATGTTTAACAAATTATTTATGTATGAGATTTTATTTCAATAATAATGGAAATAAAGAACAAAAATAAATAAGCATAATTATGATAGTTAAATAATGTTGACATTTTTGAAATATAGTGAATTAATATAAAAATAGTTAAGCCCAAAAACATCTAGTCTAGAACTAGAATAGGGAATAGTTTGACATGCCAATCAGGGGATTTAAGGCACTCGGTGCCAAATATGAAAGCCGATAATGACAATTTATAAATGCGTTCAGCGCAAAATTATTAAGCCGGTAATGACAATATAACAAAAGCCAGTAATGACATTATTATAAAAGCGCTCGGTGCTATATTATGAAAGCCGGAAATGACAACCCCGTTATTCCTATTAGTTAGTTCGGTTATAGGTGTTATGGGCACAAATAAATAATAATAATAATAATAATAATAATAATAATAATAATAATAATAATAATAATAATAATAATAATAATAATAATAATAATAATAATAATAATAATAATAATAATAATAATAATAATAATAATAATAATAATATCGAAGTATGTGATTTTTTTTTTATAAATGTTATATGAATTAAAGTTATTAGATATTGAGTGTTTGCAGAAATTTATTGATTTTATATAATTCTTTATTTTATGTCTTATTTATTAAATGAATAATTAATATGTGAAAAAATATATATGTATGTAAAATTTTTATCATTGAAGCACCACTAAGCTAGTAGCTTAGCGCGGGTGGTTTCCTCTCGCGTAGGTTTAGAAGGGTAGCCATAGAAAATAGACTATCAAAAGAAGAAGGGTACCCGAAGGGGAGCAGCAAAAAGCTTTGGATTTTATTTTTGGTATATTTTATTAAAAGCTTTGTAAATTAAAGTATCATTTTTATTTCATATCATGTGTATTAAATATGTGAGTCACCATATAAAAGAACATGATTTGAATGTAAATTAATGTACTTTATAAATAAATAAAATTATTAATATTTGGGCTTGTATGAAATTTTATTTTAGTTTATGCAATATTTTCAAAAAAAAAATATTTACTTCACTTCATTAATTTTATAAAACAGTAAGATGGGTAATGCTCACTTACCTTGCTGAACTATAATGGGGTAAGAGGGTGTTACAATTTTTGGTATCAGAGCTATAGGTTTAGCTGGTTCTTACTTAGTGGGTATGGGAAGATAAATGCATGTTTTTAGCATTTGCATTGCTTTTAAGCTGTTATATTCTAATAAGGGACCCTTCTTCTGACAATATAGGTTTTAATGGATTCGGAATCAAGACAAAGTCGTGAAGAACAGGAGGGTGATAGTATAGCTGACTCGGCTGCTCATAGACAGACAACATCAATTAGAGTCTCAGAGCCTAATGTTATAGCTCCACAACATGCTGAAGAACAGGTTAACCCAGGTCAGGTACCCCTTATGCAACAAATGGCTACTTTGTTACAGCAGATAGCACAAGTTGTGCCGCCACCAGCTCCACCAGCTCCCCCACCTCAACCGAAATCCCAGATTGATAAATTAAGAAAATACGGGGCTACGGATTTTATGGGTAAGAAAGAGGATGACCCAGCAGCAGCAAAATTTTGGTTGGAAAAGACAGAAAGGGTTTTTGAAGAGCTGCAATGTCAGGAGGAGTACAAGGTTAGATATGCAGTATCTCTCCATCAGGATCATGCCTATGACTGGTGGAAATTGTTATTAGCAAAACTCCAGACTCCGACCCCTTAGACATGGGATTTCTTTGTAACAGAGTTTAAAAAGAAATATGTGCCAAGAATCTATGTTGATGAGAAAAAGCGAGAATTCCTGAATTTGAGGTAGAGGGGTATGACAGTAGCTGAGTACGAGATGGAGTTCACCTGGTTGAGCAAGTATGCTACTGGGATTATTGGAGATGAAGCTGATAAATGTCATAGATTTGAAGACGGTCTCAATGAGGAGATTGGGTATTTAGTGGCTTCCCACCAGCATACAGATTTTGCTACGCTAGTGTCCTCTGTTATTAGTGTTGAAAGAAGGAAAAAGCTGAAGATAGAAGAGCATTATAAGAAGTCAACAGCTAGTGTGGCCTAGACATCGGGTAGGAAAGGACGAATAGTACCCAGACCATTTCAGTCAAGGGTGGCTAGACAGACATTTTCTGATAGGTGGGGTCAGCAATTTAGACCTGCAGCATCATTTGCTAGTTCACCAGCATCATTTCCCAAGAGACCAGCTCCGGCTTTGTGTCAGCATTGTGGTAAAGCTCATACAGGAGAGTGTTGGTGGTGACTGGGGCATGTATGAGATGTGGAGCTACTGACCATATGAAGAAAGATTTTCCTAGACTTAGTACAGTCAATATGGCACCATCACAGACTATGATACCGGTACAGAGCCGTGGTAGAGGTCGAAGCCAGTTTAGAGGTGGTCGTATCGGACAGAGTCAGGGGGTATCAGAGACAGTTGACAGACCCGGAAGTAGTAGGACCCCAGCTCGAGCATATGTGATGAGAGCTCATGAAGACCAGGATGCACCAGACGTCATAGTTGGTAAATTATCTTTATTTGATTTTGATTTACATGCTTTGATAGATCCTGGTTCCACGCATTCATACATAAGTACAGCTGCACTTAGACAAGGGAACATGATACTTGAGACTTTAGAATATGAGATAGTTGTGACCAATCCGCTGGGACATAGTGTGAAAGTCAATAAGATTTATATAAACAGTTTAATAATTATTCAGGGTAGAAAATTTCCAGCAGACTTAATAGAACTACCTTTTCATGAATTCGATGCTATTCTGGGTATGGATTGGTTGACAAAGCATGGAGCTATAGTCGACTGCCGATCTAGAAAAGTTGTACTTAAAATTCTCGAGCAAGATGACACCATCATTCAAGGTGTAGGTCAAACATGTTTGACCAGTGTTATTTCTGCATTAAAAGCTCGGAAATATATTATGAAGGGATGTGAGGCATATTTGGCCCATGTGATAGATACCAAGAAGGGGAGCCTGAAACTCAAGGACATCCCCACAGTGTGTGAGTTCCCAGATGTATTTTCTGAAGATTTGCCGGGGTTACCACCAGATAGGGAGATAGAATTTGCTATTGATGTGATTCCTGGTACAACCCCGATATCAATTACTCCTTATAGAATGACACCTGCAGAATTGAGAGAGTTAAAAGTTCAATTGTAGGAATTGCTCGACAAAGGGTTCCTAAGGCCTAGTGTCTCACCATGGGGCGCTCCGGTGTTGTTTGTGAAAAAGAAGGATGGCACCCTTCGGTTATGTATTGATTACTGAAAATTGAACAAGGTGACAATTAAAAATAAATACCCATTACCTAGAATTGATGATTTGTTTGATCAATTGAAGGGAGCAAGAGTATTCTCTAAGATTGATCTCAGATCCGGGTACCACCAACTGAAAATCAAAGAATCAGATGTATCTTAAACAGCCTTCAGAGCTCGATATGGCCACTATGAGTTTATGGTTATGCCATTTGGCTTAACGAATGCACCAGCTGCTTTTATGGATATGATGAACAGAATTTTTAGGCCTTATCTTGATCAGTTTGTGGTACTTTTTATAGATGATATTTTGGTGTATTCGAGGGACAAGGGAGAACATGACATGCATTTCAGAATAGTACTGCAGACTTTGAGGGAAAATCAATTGTATGCAAATCTGTCAAAATGTGAGTTCTGGTTGGAAGAAGTGGGATTCTTAGGGCATATTATTTCAGTTGAAGGAATCCGGGTTGATCCTAACAAAATAGAAGCAATTCTAAGTTGGAAGCCACCTCGCAATGTAACAGAAGTCCGAAGTTTCCTTGGATTAGCTGGCTACTATAGAAGGTTTGTGAAGGGATTTTCAAGCATAGGTGCACCAATTACAAGGTTGCTCAGAAAAGAAACTAAGTTTGAGTGGACAGATCGGTGCCAAGCAAGCTTTGAGAAACTAAAAGCCATGTTAACCGAAGCACCTGTGTTGACCCAACCTACACTAGGGAAAGATTTTGTGATATACAGTGATGCCTCTCATAATGGGCTAGGTTGTGTATTAATGCAAGAGGGTAAAGTAGTTGCTTATGCATCTAGGCAATTGAAGCCTCATGAGCTAAATTACCCTACTCATGATTTGGAGTTGGTAGCAATAGTGTTTGCTTTGAAAATTTGGCAACATTATTTGTACGGCGAGCGGTGCTACATATATACAGATCATAAGAGCCTCAAATATTTGTCCACACAAAAGGAATTGAACTTAAGGCAAAGACGTTGGTTGGAGTTAATCAAGGATTATAATTGTATTATTGACTATCATCCAGGCAAAGCCAATGTAGTAGCGGATGCCTTGAGTAGAAAAA